>CM043722.1:29547968-30147968 GCA_023969325.1 Oryzias curvinotus
TAGAAAAACAATTGATATGAAGCATAAAGTTACCTCTGATGCTCTGCGCTTGCCAATGTTCCAGGAATAATACTGTTCCATCGAGGAGGCACAAAACGGGTGGGAGTCTTCAGCTAAACACAGAAAAAGAAGATTCAAACAGCTGGGGGAAAAAAAATCTGTTTTCTTTGTTGGATCACCTGGAAAGTAAGCAAACTTACTTTTTTCTGGCACAATTAAAGGGAACTTCTTCACAACAGCAGTCAGCAGCTGCATCATGGTCTCAATGTGCTCAGTGCTGCAACGAAAGTGAGCCAAGTGCAGTTTCACTGTTGTGTTTTGTTTTCTTAATATACACAAACCATACAAATTAGTTCTACTTAAAAAAAACTGTCTACTACTTTCGTTTTTTTATTGTCTAAATGTTTATTTTTCTTTTCTGTATTTATCTATTTTTAATTTATCTTTTGACAATGATTTATTATTTTCGGTGTTTGTGTTTTTCTTCTAGTAATTTTGTCAAATAAATTGCTTGCTGTCATTCACCGTTACACTTCCCTTTAAACTAATGTTTTTGAGTAAGTTTTTATTCATTTGACATCTGTAGAGACCACTTAAACTGTAGACTTTGCGTGTTTGGTGTTTGTTGTTGGTAAACCTACGACTTGCCCAGCGACTACAGTTGAAAATTTGCTTTGCAGCTAACACTGGCACATTTACAGAAATGTTGCACTTGATGCAATTCACACTGTTTAAAAATATATAAAATAAAACAAATAAGTAAAGACAATAAAAAGACATTTCAAATATTTTTAGTCTTAGATTAAATAGAAAATTTAAAATGAGGAGAGCAACAAATATTTTCGGTACTCTATCAGAGTCTGCGGTAAACGTGATGCTAAAACTACGACCCCTCTTTGAATTACTTGATGAGGTCGTGGGCGGCGCTCTCCGCTCCTTGTTCCTGCTTGACCGTGGTGGCGGCTGAGGTAACGTGGACAGAGGTGGGGGCAGCGGCAGCCACTGGGGGCGAAGGGCAGGCTGAGACAGATGGACAAGCCCCCGGCTCTGTTTTCACTGTTACAGCAGAGAGCAGAAGCATTCATTTCCAGCAGGAGATCCAAACCAAATAAACACAAAGAGGAAAGGGAACTATGGAATGACAGGGAATGGGTGTTACATGATGGGTTTGATGTAAAAATTAATTGCATCCTTCCTAACCAAAAACATTAAAGTATGAAGATGACATGAGGATGAACCCCTCTCACCTTGTGCCAGAGGCAGGGCAAGGGAGGGGGGTTGTTGGCTAGCAGGACTTGGGGAGGCTCCAGTCCCAGCTGTTCCAGGGTTTGCTGATGAGGAGGAGGAAGCAGTACTGGAGACTGGGCCTTTAGACACCACTATACACACAGGAAATACACACGGATGGAGCATTTGCACTTTAGGGGAACAGGCTTTACATGTATGCAGATGAACGATGAGTGGAAATTATCTGAAGGGGTTTTTTTCCTACATAAGTGATGTCTTTCTTCATCTCTATAACCACTTTAACTTTGTTTTATTTGAAGATGGAAATCTTTTTTAACTAAAAAGAGGATTTCTCTAACAATTGTGCAACTGAAACTTTTTTTTTTTTCTAAGTCGATGTGAAAAGTTTTACCTTTCCCAACAGGCATGAAAATAGTCTGCAATCCACCAGAAACACTGCCGACGCTCAGCTGCTTGAGCTGGTTGGCAGGAATAGTTAAGACCGTCTGCTGGGAGCCGGAAGCTCCAGAGTGGATCTTCAGCATCCCTGAAAAACATACGAGGAGAATGTGTGTCAGCTCTCCTTCCATGTTCGGTAACTCTAATATCCAGACAAACAGATGGAAATTAAAACGATTAGAAGACAAGCAACTTTATTGAATGAGGTGTGCAAAATACCGTGAAGCATTTGATGCTTAATCACCAGTCAATCAGGAACATGATGGGGGAGAGGAAGAAAGTCAAACATCCGACTTTCAAGTCAATTTAGTTAAAGAGCAACCTAAAAAGTATGAAGCTGTTTTAAATCTTCAATTATTCCTAGTCTTTAGTATTCTGGCGTCCAAAGATTTATTTTTTTGTTTTATCTAGATGTTCTTTACGGGTTACAAAGAGAAAAAACTAAAAATAGTTTTTGAACTAGTCCTTACTTCATTTTGTGTTTATTTTTAAGCTTCTAATTACTTGAATTTTAAATTTTCACCACTTTTGTTCAGTTCTTTTTAACATTATTTAACAAAAGTGTTTTTTACAACTGAACATCGGTTTTAAATAAATATTTAAATCAAACTGAACCAAATCAATTCAGTATTTTGGCATATTGTGAAGGAAATTGTTTTAGTATTATCATTGTATAAATGTATTGGGTTAAATGTATGTTTAAATCTTAACTCAGAGTGACCTTTTTACCTCTTCTGAAAACAGTTCTGGGTGTTTGTTCATCTGCTCCTCATCCCAGCAAGGCTGAGGGGGTTTACGACACACTGTCCTTAGCTGATAAGGGATCCTGGTTGAAGTTAGATTGCACCAAATGGGTCATTATACGACACCCCCAATGAACTTTTCTCTTTGTCTTGAATTGTGACCTCCCACTTGAAGTCTTAATAAAAGAAGCATGAGGAGAGGCAGTTCTTTGAGAAGAGAAGCGTGGTAGACGTTTTCTGTCACTCTTGCTCCTCTCCCTCGTGCATGAGAAACTTGATTCTTGTTGTGGTCTGTTGTTTATAATTGTGTCTTTCTTTAATGTCTAGATGCATTTATCTGACACATATAAACCCAATTCTATCTGTTAATGCTCAATAGAAGTTAGCAACTGTCTATCTACCTGATAGAGTTGCACCAGTCCTTCCTCCTCCAGGCGCCACGCCGCTTACTAATGATGCTGCAGAAACCAACGACGCGCCGCTGCTTTTGGGCACACTCACTACGGCCCCAATCCCACCTCCTTTCGACATCCCAACAACAGGCATGCTTGTGACTCCCCTTGCAGCAGAAACTGCCGCGCCAGCAGCGGTTTTGGTTCCTGCCGCAGCGATACCAGCTCCTTTCCCCGAGGAGTTCAATACAGCAGCTTTGGACGTATTCCCGCCTCCAGCAGCACTGGAGTTCTTGGCTGCACTGATTACTGCCGCCTGGTTGGCCGCCACCAGAAGAGAGTGCTGCTGAGAGGCCGACTTCCCGCTGTCAGCCGTCTATGAGCACACAAGAGAAACACAACCAGGAAATGAACGAAAACACAAGAACTCATTTAAAGCTGTTCTAACCAAAATACCCCAAGTTAATAATCTCATCTGTGTTTCTAAAAACACAGTGGCTTTTTGCCTTTTAAGGAGGTGTTAGGGGTTACTTATCTAAACACAGTTTAGCACTAAAAATCTGTGTTTTACTGAGGTACAAAGACTGAATTCTTCAAAGTTTTTTAAGAGAAAAATCCTTTAAAACTTCATTTAAATATGGATGAATTGCTGTTCAAATTCTTTGTAGAACGGCAGACCACAACAAAAACAAAAGAAAGGAAAAAGTAGAATTTTCTGCAGGTGGGTTTGGGCTGTAAAACTAAAAAGAAGATTTAGCAAACATGGCACAGAAGAACTTCTCCTCACTCTCAGTTTTTATTGTTGTGCAGCCCTTTGAGTGAGATGTGCTGCTCAGGTCACTATGACACCCATGGATTTAACAACAACAGAGGAGCTCTCTGCCCCCACATGCAGCACTGATAACTACCTACAGGCACCAAATATGCTGTAAATCTTTCAATCCCTCCAAAACAAGACTGACAACCAACTCATCTCTGCTTTCTGAGACAGTCAATAATGTCATTCAATACCCAAGAAGCTGCTTAGATCATTAAACATGCTCAAAACATAAAATCAAATTGTTTAGAAGATGCTGAATTTTCTTACATTTTTACAAAAAAAAATTGCTTTGCTTAACATTGCTATTATGAAATTGTAATGAAGCAAACCTGCTGCTGATTGGCTGCTGCAGTGCTGGCAGGGGTGGAGCTTGAAGTAGTGATGACTCCGCCCGTCATCCTCAGAGTGGTGGTACCCAACTTGGACATGTGACCACCTCCTGCTGATGTCACAGTCTTGACGGAGCCGTCAGACAGCTTAAGCTGGGCGCCCTGGGTGGTGCCCACCACCTGCCAATACAAATAATCACAGAGGAGGTGTCAGAATTTCAAAGGAAACACATTTATAACTATTTAGAAATTTGATTAAAACATGATTTGTTTGCACTACAGGATTAAAATATCATGATTAAAGGAATTCAGAATAGAGTAAAACAATTCCTTAGTTTATCGAGTCTGAACTAAGACATGAGGCTCTTTAAATTCCAGAGAGATTAAATAATTAAAACTAAAGTGGCAGTTATGGAATTTTTTATAGTAAAAATCCACAGCAAACAGCTGATCGGGAGGTTTGCCTTGATGAGCGCTGTATAGTTACAGCCTATCTGAAAGGAACCAGAGGGAGCAGCTTCTAAACATATGTGACATAAATGTTAGTACACGGATCATGTGATTTTTTTAAAGTGCAGCTGCTTTAGCTGTCTTGGAAAACCTTTTCTGTTTTTATCATTTTATCAAGACTCGCAGGCTGCTTATGAAAATCAGTTTTATGAACAACAGTATTTAAAGCTTAAAAAAAAATACTAAAGGTAGCAGTAAAGGCCTGATATCAGGGATGTTCACTCACCTGAGCCAAGATGGCTGCTTTCTGTCCAGCTGTGACCCGAATGGCCTGCTGGGTAGCAGCTGCAGCTGGAGAAGCTGCTGAATGAGCTGCTGAGCTGGCACCCCCCTGCTTCCCAGCCCCCTGTGCTGGCTGCCCAACCAGAAATGTGCCCTTTGAAGCACAAAGTTGGGTTTGGACGTGGGCGTGGGAAGGACAGTAACAGCAGAAGTTACAAAGGGAAAAATAAACTAGTGCTCTGTCTGAAGGCATATGGATGTTAAAAAAGAACCTCAGTGCTTTTCACTGTCCTAACAAGCTGATCTAGAAGTTAACATTAAGCTGAAAGTCTGCTGTTGCACTAGAACTCGATCTTAAACAACTGTGTAAACAGCTAACAAAGCCAAACTCAAGAAAACATGAGACTTCAAAGGACATTTTCATTTTCCTATTCTTACATGTTTTGTGTTGTTGAAAGTGGAGCCCATAAAAGTAGTTTTAGAACAAGCAGCAGAAAAAATCTGGGACAGGTAGCCATTTAGTCACAGAGAAGAACAGGCGGTATTATGAAGAGTGTTCATGAGAATGCATGCAGAAACACACGACTGACAATCAATAAAGAAACCGTGCTCCTGTCAATTCCAAACAATCTCCAACAGAAATGTAAAACAATGAAAATGCTTTGTCATTCCAACTAGTTATGTATATAAAAAAACAAGAGTGTAAGTACCTGTGGGGTCTGCTTAAGGATGTAGGATGTGTAGGACAGGTTTGAAGTAAGATTGCTGGAAGAGGAGCTCTGGGAACCTCCTGCGCCTCCAGAGGAGCTGCTCTGGGACTGCTGACCTAAATTCCAGGCAGAAGAAGGGACGTTTTCAAATCAGGTAAACAATCCTATTACACTTTAATATTTAGTAACCAATCAGCTTTGTGGTTCTCAATTCATAAAAGCATAAAAATAAGATTGATAAAGTGAATTGTAGGACACAAGTACAAACAAAGCTGCTACTTAAAAATAACAGGATAATAACTATGTAGTATAACTGAAACATATCTAAATAATGTGGAGGTTTTCTTGTACTTCAAAGGCATAAACATAAGTTTGAGGACGTCTTACTTGCACTGGATGCTCGGAGAATGGCTCCCTGTGGAATAAGCAGCAGCTTCCCTTTCCCTGATGGGTTCTTACTGTTGGTGGTTAGATAAAGTTTGGTGCCAGGAGGCAAATTGGCCAAATTCGCCAAGTTGTTGGCTGGAAGCTGCAGAGTAGCCATTACTGCAAAAATATACAAGATGGTGTACAGATCAAGGTAAAAAGAAAAAGGTTGTAAAACAAAAAGTGTCTGGTTTTTCAGAAAGGTCTTTCTTTACAGGGGTTGACATAGCCCAGAAATTTGCACTGGCCCACAGGGCCAGTAGTTTTTGAAAGTTACTGGCCCGACACGCCGCTCCGCAGGTGCTTGCAACTTTAGGCGGGTCCGGGGGCACGCCCCCCCGGAAAATGTTAATATGGTGCAATTTGGTGCATTCTGGTGACATCTAGCACTTATTTATACACTTTTCAATGACTGAAAATAGACCATATCAAACGTAAATCTGCTCTAGTCTGTTTCAGATTTTTTGAAGAGAGCACTGCAGTGTAGTAGGTAACACTAGTTAAGAAGTTTTCATGCTGCTTCTAATCACTGCTATTTTACATTTGTTCCTAATCAATAGTTAAGAAGTTTTATTTACTTTTTGGCTCTGACTGCCTTGAGGTTCTGCTTTATGTTACTGTTGCAAAGTTACATTTACTTTTTAGTTACTTTAGTTACTTAATTAAATTAAATAATTGAAAAATTAAATAAAATTAAATTACTGAGATCATTCAGCTTTTGACTAGAAATACTTACTGCTTACAGTGTTGTAACGAAAAATAAAATGAAGTACTTTGACATTATACTGCATTTGAGTCTGAGATTGAGGTATTTGGAGTTGCCTTTGATTCTTTGACATTCAGCTTAAAGCTTAGTGCATACAGTTTCATCTTCAATGCATTCATTCAATATCTTGCTGTCCATACTACTAATTCCACCCATTACTCCATCTAACATATTCCTATCTATTCCTGCCATGTCTTCCACATCTCTGACATGCTTGACGGTGTCGGATTTTTGATCATCGCGGTGAAAAACCACCGGGGGCCGCGCTGATGTGTGTGTCAGTTTCAATATATCTGCATAAAATGTAATAATAACCCACTGGCTTGTTCCTTCGTTGTTGCTGTTTAACATTGTTTTGTATTGAATTG
Source organism: Oryzias curvinotus (assembly GCA_023969325.1). Lineage (NCBI taxonomy): Eukaryota > Metazoa > Chordata > Actinopteri > Beloniformes > Adrianichthyidae > Oryzias > Oryzias curvinotus. The sequence continues at coordinate 29,554,941 of CM043722.1, forward strand.
TTACATACAATAAAGTTTGAAAAAAAAAAAAAAAGTAGAGTGAGCGCGTGCCGCGTTTTCCCATAGAAACCCTTGAAGTCTGAACTAGCAGAAAAAGTAAATTATGAAGATGAGGTAAATCTACACGTTTTCGCAAAATATACTTTATTGAAAAAGGTGAAAAATATATTAACCGTTAGATATTTTAGTGGCCCGAGCGGACAAGTGAACAATAAAGTCTTGTGGTCCGTACTGCTCGAGAAACAGGACCGGGCCAGCGGACAAATGGCTATGTCAAGTCCTGCTTTACAATTCAAGGTTTACAATATTACAGAATTTAAACGTTTGAGATAAAATGAGCTAATTTCCTATAAGTTAAGATGTCAAGGTTTATCATCGTGAATCTAAATGTCAGTTGTGTCTGTGAGTTCTAACCTCCACTTTTGCCCCCTGAACCACCAGCTGTCTTGGCGCCGCCCTGCTGGCCTGACAAGGCGCTGCCTCCACTGACGATGGCTTTAGCAACTCCCTGAGCCAAAACCTGCTTGCCTCCCATCACTTTGGAACCGGGGTTGCCCTTGGCAACCAGAATTTGCCCACTGCTGATGGCAACTTGCTTAACCGAAGATTGAAGCGTGGAGCCAACAGGAATCCCCAACATCTACAAAGAGAAGAGGGGGAGAGAAAAAACAAATGAAAAGAAAGGTTTAGGAGTTACTGTGTTCGGAAATACAAAATAATGATGAGTGAGAGCAAGAAAACAGACAAAAAAACTGCAGTACTTGATCTTTTAAAAGTTTAATGCTCAAAACAAGTTTTTAAAACATTATAGATCTTTTTTTTCTTGTTCTGTCAAATCTCATCACACTGTTTTCTTTTGGGATCTGGAAACTAAACTTGGCTTTTTGGACGCAGTTCAAGTAGATCCTCCTGCTTACTGTCTGGATCTACGCAGGAGTGTCTGACCTTGCTTGTTGTGGACCCCGTGGCTCCTCCGGCCTGTTTCTGAGCCGTCATGGAGATCATGTGACCTCCTTTCATTGCAACCAACTGGTGAGCTGCTGCAGCAGAAGGTTGCTGCTGGCTGGTTACCGTGGAAACCATCTGCTGCGGCTGCGCTGTTGAAACTTCCCCTGGCTCCTGTTTGATAATAACCTGAATAAGAAACACAACAAAAACTTAAAATCCCCAACAGCTGACATTTAGGATACAATTATTTTTCATGTAAAAGATTAAAACTGTGCATTTAAAATAGTTTTTGGGATCAACATATTCTTTTTATAGCAATAAAATTAAGCAGAAATTCTCAATTTTTTAAAAGATTACTGCTCTTGCAAAAAAAAAAAAATAATTGCCCCTTTTGTGAACATGGCGAAAAACGTTGAACTAAACAGTGACAGGACTAAAACTGTATTAGAAGAGAATTTCAAAGTAAAATCACAGAATAGTCAAAAGGAGGGCAACAAGTGGCAGCGCAATCAGTTTACAGCAGGCTGTCAAGACATTTGGTGTGAAGCTGAACCGAGCAATTCTCTCTAAAGAGCTTCCCACACCCCCACCCCCATCTTCACAAAGATGCCCTATTTAAATAGCTGCTGAAGCGCTCACATCTGCAGAAGGTAGCACCCCAGCCTACTATTAATACATGCCGCTTTGCTTGAGAGACAGATTCTACAGGGACAGGCTGGAGGATGGATATGTCCCTCAAAAAAATGTGCTTTCGTCTAAAACGTGGCTAACTCACCTTCACTCCTGAGGACAGCAAGGTGCCGGTGTGAACTTTAGGTGCTGGGGAGCGTGTGCCTTGAGCCTGTTTGCTTGCAGGGCTTCCTATGTAACAGAATATGGACAAACATGAGGGATGACTTTATTGATAATGCCGTTCTTCAGATTTCAGTGTGGGTGCTGAAGCGGACATTCAACTGCACGCCATGTAGAAGTAGAGCTGCAGGTTTGGAGAATCGCCCCCCCATGACACTCATATCAACATCATCCTGGGGGAAATCATTACTACCGCTCCAATCCCAAAACCAGATCTGACTGAGGTTTTTACTTGTGGAGGAAGTGTAGGAGTGTCTAAGTGGATATAATAGCACAACATAAGAGAAAGAGCTCCACTGTGCAATGGTTACTCAAGTTTCTGATGTGAGCGAATACAAAAAAATAGATCTGTGATCATGAAGCAGCCTGCACTCCATGGAGCAAAAAAGTACTTCTAATTCATCTTTTCTCAAAGGAGCAAAAGGATTTTTAAGATGTTCTCCTGCCCTGATCATGAACTACCACAGTGCTGTTACCATGGTAATCTCACAGCCAGCAGCTATTCTGCTGTTTCACTTCACGTCACTCATTAGAAAACGAAACTGCAAACAAAGAGTATCAAACATTTTTTAAATATTAAAGAGAAGAACAGACAAGAGGCTTTGGATGCAGAGATGTACAGAAAAAAAAACTTCCAAATGTGATCATTTGCTGTACTTTCTATTCCCTGTAGCCATTAAAAGTTTTCAAGGGCATCTCAGAAGTTGCTTTTAAACTCTGTGCAGCATCGGCAGCACTAAGAAAAAGATTTGTACCTGTGGGCCCAGCAGATGAGGAAGTCATGCCGATCATTTGGCCAGGTTTGTCTACTATGATATAAGGGTTGTTGAGCACAGAGGAGCCATCCTTAGTGTGAGCAGGGGTGGAGGCGGTGGGTGTGCGAGGCAGCGGAGAGTGGCTTGGCGTGGAGATGGGGGAGCCTATAGGTGAGAAGATGCACCAGTAAACAGACACCGAGTAAATCTTTTAGTGTTTTATATGTCAAAGATTTTGGAGGATTTGAAATGCCTGAGAACTTGAGGCCTAAGATAGTCTAAAGAACATCAACTGTTAATCACACAAATTTCATAAAGTATTTTTTCACATTCTAAGCTTTTAACACCTTTAAATTTGACTGTTCTTTTTCATGGGGTGCTTTTTTTTGCGGCTCATCTGGGACTTCATTATTGTTTGTCTCCTTCAGCTCTTAAGGGAGTAGGCTTTCCCAAGAGAACACTCCTAACCATAATCAGTCCATTCTGAAGCCCTACGTGTCTAAACTGCATCATGACCCGATACCACACATTCTTGGTATTTTGGGTACACAATGTTTATGATCTTAGATGAGGGTTAGAACATAAAGGACAAAAAAAAAGATTATATATATATTCATTCATTTAATTCATTTTTCTTGGGTAAAGTGTGTTTAACTTAATTGTTGTTTGTAAATTGGTGGTAAAATGATAAAATAAATGTCTTATTACATGAGAAACACTGACATAATGAAATATTTTATTTTGGTGACTAAGCTCAACTTCTGAATAGCGCAGAGATAACTGCTATAAAAAAACTGATGGAGACACTTGCCTGAAACTATTTTACAGCTCATGGTGATGGGTTGGAACAGTTTCCCAGGAGATTCAGCAGGACTGGGTGGCTGTCCTTGAGGGACTATCTTACAGCTGGCTGTGATTGGTTGGAAGGCAGAGTTGCCATGGGAACCCAAAGTAACCCTGTCACCAGTTTTGGGACGTGTTGGAGTGCGCTCACCAGCAGCAAGAGAAAGACCTGAACTAAGAGCAACTGCAGCACTTCCCACTTCTGCTTTAATCAAACCTGGAGACAGAAGAAGAGACTGCTTTAAAACGTTTCTACCTCGTCTAAAGTCGGCACAAAGCAGATTTTTATAATGTTAAGTATTTCATTATATCTTTCACAATAAAGACTTTCATCCAGGATAGACTGGGATAATGAAAATGCACTTAAGGTGCATCAAAAGAAACAGAAATAGACGGTGGGATCAACCTGAAACTACATTGTCAAAAATCCGCCCATATGACTTTTAAGTCTCCTCTCTAGCAGTTCTAAATTTTCACCATAAGGCTAAAATCCTTCAATGCAATCCATTTTCATGGTCATGTTCTAAAGCTATTTTTGTATCTGTTTTTGTACCTTTGTCTACACTGCCGTCATGGGAGCTGGGGGAAGCAGATCGTCCACTAGTCTGGGCAAAGCTGGAGGCTGACAAAGGACTGGCTGTTCTTTGCGTCACCTTGGAGGAAGACGACTGAAAGTAGTAATCTTCCCCAAGAGAGTCTCTGTGGAGCTCCACATCAACCACCTGGAACAGGAATAGCTGTGTGTTACTGCAAAAGCCTGAGCGGAGAAGTCACAACAGGATATGTTGCAGGCATCCAGGACTTACAGTTTCTGCCCCAAGGGTCTGAAGTCCAGTGTACGTTCTGTCCAGCTGCAAAACCCAAGAAAAGGTCAACAACAAACAGAAGCTGACTTATTCTCTTAACTACAAACTACAAATCAGAATGAATAAACATTTACTATAAACTATCTGGCTGCCTGGAGGAGACTTGGTCAAACTGGATACGGAAGGAGGAAGTATGTGATGAGATCTGACCTTTAGCTGGTGGATGATGTCAATACGTTTGTTGCGAGGGTCTTTGAAGTGGATCTGGATCCTGACAGGAAACTCCCCCCAGCCACGACGCGTTAAATGAAAGGGGGGCTCACTGAGAAAAGAGATGTGCTTACAGTCATTCAAAGGACAATCGAATTGAATCCCAATAAAAGGCTTTCAGTGACAGGGATTCATCTAACTTAAATGAAAGAAAGACAGGAGTTAGTTAAAGTCCCACTAATGTTCTATTTTCTTAAATCGTTCTCGGTGGTCTTTTATTTATGATTAAGCTGTTTTTAAAACAAACGTGTCGTTTTCTAAGGCATAGTTTCTGCAGAGCAGCAGTAGTTCATTAGAAATTCCCCTCACCTAACATTACTGGCGCAAAAGAATGGCGAGCAATATAGGAGCTATTCATCCGTACAGTTTTGAGGCAGATGCCAACTCAGATGAGGGAAAGGAAGACTTACGAGGATCTAGTCGTTTACAAGTGGATGCATCAGAATGAAGTGGAGCAGGGAGCTTGTGGCGCCGCCCCGTGTTTTCTACTTAAAAAATAAGGTTTTTCACAAAGGGCATTTTTTCGTTTGCTCCAGATTCGACTTGAATACAGAAATCCTCAGAAATGCAATTTTAAGTTTAAAAGTTCTTTAATATGTCCTCCATCCTCAGAAAAATGCCACAAGAATGTTAAAAACACAATTTCGAGATGGTCTTTAACTACAGAAACAAAATGTATGTTAGAATTTCCAAAGTCTTTTAAGGCTTGTTTCCTTTACTTTGACACATCCGCTCATCTACATCTACAGACTCAGCCGGTGAATCAGTCATGAGAGGCTCATGAAAGGCTGTAGCAGCACTGTGTGAGTGCATCATCAGCTCAAAGAGACAGGAGCCCCAAACTTGAGATATCTACATTAAAATTGTAACCGTTTTGTTGATTCATAAAAAAGAAAACTGGTAATTTGAGCCAAGGCAATGTAAACAACAACTAATTTAAACATGTGAGTCATGTTGAGGATAACGTTTGAAATGCAAAATGAGCAGCATTTCCTCCTAATCGATGGCCTCATTAAGCCTCAATTGAGACCTGAGTGTTTCTTTTGAAATGAGGCTGAATGAGCTGCAAGATCAAACGATGCACAAGGGGGCGGTGTTTACTAAATTATATATTCAGCTACATTTTTCCACACAAACTGATAAATCACATGTCAGGAGGTGATGAAGAGTTTGATTTGCCTTTTAATTTGTGCAGGAGGTTTGTGGAAGGAGGAAATGCAAACCACTGACTCAGAGCCTTCCTGTGACAGAGGATTAAATTTTGATAAACTCACAAAAAGGTGAAACAAAGCATGGAATCACATCACCGCTGCTTTCTTGCAGTTATTGTTGCCTCGGGTGATCAGAGAGAAGTTTACCCTGATTTTGTAAAAATACTACCCATGTTAGAAAAACATGAACCACGAGGACGTACAGTTTAGTTCACATAAAGATACAAACCTGACTTCGACAAGGTCGTTCGGTTTGTAGCTGGGGTGCAAGAAGAACCAGACTTTCTTTACAAAGTGGTCGATGCTGGGTTCCCTCCGAGAGCCTCGGACGTAAACCATCCATTTGTGGGTGGACTGATCACTCTCTTCCCGCTTATCTGGAGGAATATACCTGAAACGGTAGCGAAGCAAACAGAGGCAGAAATTATTCAGGCTGAACAAGCATTATGGGGTAGTGTAAGTGCTAAGTTGCTATTGAACATTTCAGGTACAGACATAAAAAAAAGACTAAGGAATGTTTAAATAAAATAACAAGTGACAACAAATAGCTTGGAAAGATCAGCATTTATCTGATAATACTAGCATAACAGCAAAAAACTAAAATTATTACATATGATTAAAATCATTTTTTCTAATGTTCATCTAGAGTCTGTAAAAAGCAATAAATGACACCAAAGCAGAGGTCTTTAGACATGTTTAAAGAGCACATTAATGTGTCCATCTAAAGATGAATTAAGTGGTCTGAGCTCTCTGGATTCCCTCTGGCCAATTAGAAAAAATAAAACTTGTTTTACACCTTTATCAAGACTGGGCTTGTAGCAGAAAAGAGATGTGGCTCAATATTTTCAGATCAAGCTCTTACACAAGACAAAAAAACAACTCAGTTGTACTATTTGCTTAATTATTGAATAAATTCTAACAACTGTAGGCAATGTTTTTAAATGCCTTGTCTGCATTTAAAGGGATTTATACACGGAACAGTGAAGCTCTGCTGATTTAATGAGTGTAAAACACACACAAAAACAGGAGCAGAGTCTCAGTAAACCAAAACACCAAATGCAACCAATGCCAGTTTACTGACATATTCAAAGAAATACTATAACACACCATAATTCGATAGAAAGAGCTGATAAAACACAATGTTATGATAAAAGTCTCATTTGTGAACTCAGACTAGCATCAAAGAAGTGAGATTTTATCAAAAACAAACATTTAAAGTGCAAATAAAAAGCCAACAAAATGAAACATTAAACACTGTTCATTGTTAGAGACATGGATGTCTTTGAAATCTAAACTATATACTTGAAAAGAAGCAAGAAAATATTCCTAATTTAGAAATATCAAAAGTTTTCATTTAGTTTAAATGCTACTAATAAATGTTATTAGGAATGTATTCAAACAAAAGCTTTCAGAGCGAGTTTCTGTTGCTGGAAATCTCAACTTTTCAACCCCATCTACCATGCAGACCAAAAACCTGCTCCAACATCATCTCTGATACCACAACCACAGCAGTCAGACTATAGATGACAAATAAACAGCCTGGCCAGGCAGTTCTTATCACACATGCAAAAAGTATATCTGTAATTACAAAGCATGTCACTCCAACTTCATGATAAATATGTCACAAATATCCCCTCCCTAGTTTGGTGGGAACTAAGAATTTATGGATAAGACACTGAGCCAAAAAAAGCTTTTGATGTGCAGTGTTTGGCGACATACTTGGACACATTTCCCACGACGATTCTCTTTTTTACGTAGAGTCTAGAAGCTTCGTCTCCAGTCGTGAGGTAGGTTACCCGCTGCTCCGCTCCAATGGTTGAAGGCACCCCAAATGTGTCCTACGTCATAAAAGGAAAATCTACCAGTCTTAAAGAAAGGCCATGAGACCGTTCTGCAGCCTTCAAACAATCAACAGAACACCTACTTTTCCTGTGTTGCGTCCAGGTCTGCGTGCCTGCCTGCTGCCCTCCTCTCTCCACGCTCCTTCTCCGTTCCTCTCCGCTCCGTCTCCTTGCTGTGAGAGGGACTCGGACTCTGACTGGACCAGAGAAGGGGTTTCAGAACCTTGGTTTACTGGTGAGGAAGACCGTGATGGAGGCTCCAGGAACCGTCGAATGGCTGGATGGTTTAACACAGCCGGATCACTTTTAGGCGCATGCTAGAACATACAAAAATATATATAAATAAATGACCTGCTGCAAATCCATACCCCCACGATAAAAGCGACTGACCACTAATCAAAAGCAAAAAAAAAAAATACCTCAGGGACTTTAGTTATTCCAGCACTGGCATAATAATTGGCAACTATACACGCCCGCAACTTGTCCATCATCTTCCTGGCCTCGTTTAAGCGCTACAAGAACCATAAAAAGTGCAAACCAATCAAAACGTTAAACAAATGGACTTATTTTTCTTGTGTCATTCACAAACATTGACACAGTTTAAATACCTGGCTAATCACATCTATCTCGTGCTCTTTGTTCTTCATTTCCAAAGAAAACTGCTCCTTAATGATGGTTTCGATCTTCTGAATCGTCGCTTCTCGAGCTGCAAGAGCACCAGAAGCAAAAGATAAATAAATAAAATAAAAATAAAACATAAAAACGGTTGCAATTAAATCCAGAGAAACAGCTGGTTGAGCAAAATATGCAAAGCAGACGTTTGGTTTGGAGTTGGATGCTTACCATCGTGCTCAGCAGTTTTGTTTCTTTTATTATTTCGGATCTGTGAAATGTCTTCATAGTCTGGATCGGTTCCTTCTATTTTTCGTTTTATTCCTGACATGTCCGTCTTTGAATGAGAACAGAATAGAGAAATGTACTTAAGACATTAGCTTCGACGACTAGCTAGCTAGCTGCAAAGTAACTTGTTAGCATGACAGATTTTCCTTCCCCCGCAGAAATATGTGCTATGAACTTCTCAGTAATTTGTACTCTGAATACAATCAAACCAGTATGAGAAATTAACCCACAACACACTGCCCTAGGTGTTTTCAATAAATCCAAACAAGTCGCTCGTCCAGTAGCACCACACTTAGCTACTGCTGCAGTTTTGTTTGCTAATTTTAGCCAACATTAGCACATTTCATAAAGATTTTGACTTTAAAATGCAGACTTACTGCAAGGCTTTATGCTGAAAAGTATCTTGGAAAACGTTTGTCGATATGCTTTAGCTCCACATTCATTCAACACTCGTGCTGTGGAAATAATTAAATCTCAGGGGCGCTCCTTCCTCTTCTTCCACTATGTTTACTAATCTCCAAAATATGGCATCACTGCCACCTGCTGGAGGCTTTTTCCACAACAGTTTTAGTTGCATTTAAAGCAGCCGCTGGGATCCGCAGGTCTTCGAACCCGTAGCCATTGACGTAAAAGAATGAAGACAATCCAACACACCGTATTTCTTAGGAAAACGGAAGTATAATTTCCGAGCCAAAGGCATAACTTGTTTATCAAGCTGTTTAGGTTGCTGGACCAGATATTCTGAACAAACGTGAAAATAAGATGTTTGTCTGTTGAACCTCATGACAACAATGCAATGCTCAAGTCTTCCCTTCAGCTTTTTTTCCTTAATCTTATCAGTTTCTGATCATTCCAAAATTTCTTAGTCAGAAATTCGGCTGTGTCATGACGAAACCTGAAAGTAAAAAAAAAAAAAAAAAAAAGGGGGGGGGGGGGGGTTTGCATGATTAGCAAAAGGAACAAGGAACACTGAAACACTGAAACAAGTACATGAAAGAAGAAGGTGATGTATTTATTCAAGGTTTTAACTGTAAATACATTACCGTACTTTTCATTTCTACCCTTTTTCATTAATTTACTACTTAATTGTTGTCTTTTCTTAAATAACAGAATTATTTAAATTAAAAGAAGCATTTTTAAGACACGTATTTGTGCTTAAAAACCAAAAAATGGTTTGAAAATCAAATATCATAATTCCTTTTTTTTTAAACTAGTGATATCTACAAAAAACGTTTTATGTCATATTACCTGTAAGAAAGTAAAACGTTTTTTGTTTTTAAGTTACCCACTGGGCATAAGATGTATTTTTCCTGAAAAAGGCTACACTGTGGTGTAGTGGTTACCTCTTCCACCTGACAGCAAGAAGACTGTGGTTTGAATCTCAGCTTGGACCTTGTTGTGTAAAGTTTGGATGTTCTCCCTATTCCTCCCACAGCTGAAAAACATGTTTCATAGGTTAACTGGAATCTGCATCTGAGTGTGGCCCTGTGACAAACTGGCCACCTGATTTGGATGTACTCCAGCCTGCTTCAACAGTAGCTGGAAGCAGAACCAGAACCCCTACGACCCTGAGAGAGGTTCAGCAAGTTCGGAAGATGGACGTATAATTGCTGTGTTTATTTTATATCTAGTAAATGCTTAAAAAAGTGTTCTTGCAGACATTTAAAAATATCTCTAGATTGCTAGAAGTAGAAGCAGACCCCTATATATAAATATCATTCAGAACACTGTTGGTAAACATCTAACGGATTAACAATAAATGTCTAGCGGTTATCTAATAAACATCTTGTGTTCAGTGGGTAGAATCTACCCACATGGTTTGTGTATAATGCACGAGGCATGGTGGGACATGACTAGCTGTGGGAAAGTCGTCAGCTAGAAATCTAAACATGTGCACAGACTTCTATGAATTTATGTCTATTGGATACAAAATGCAAAACTATGTCTGTAAACAGCGAAATAGCCACGATTTAGATATTTAATAGATGTTGCTGATCCCAGTGGGAACGAAGCAAAATGACTTTAACTTTAACTGCTGCAAAGAAGAGATTTTCTTGGAGTCAATTTTTTGCTACCTAATCTCAAAGCAGAAGGACATTTCTGCCAAGTAAATATTAGAACATGTGATACATTCATGCTGTTGTCTCTCAGCAAGAAGGCCCCTGGTTCAAGTCCCGTCTGGGGGACCTGAAACAGAACACCCACGGGGGGCCTTTCTGTGTAGAGTTTGCATGTTCTCCCTACCAAAACATGCCTCATAGGTTAATTGGTTCCCCTAAATTGTCCCCGAAAGGGACAAAACGGTTTTAGAAGAAGAAGATAAATGAATAAATGAATTAATGATGAATGTAATACATCCATTTTGGTTCTTCATGTGACATCAAACAGTTATGTTTTTGGAAACAGCTAGAAATGTTTTCAATAATGAAAACCCGTCAGGATCGACTGGTATGTGTAAATCAGAAACTATTCAGGGAAGTCAAGTTGCTGAAAATCATATCTCTACATCAGTTAAGAGATCCTTGCCACGCGCTACACACTCTTTTTATTTGAATCTTTTTTAGGGTTTACAACATATCTGTCTCATTAACTTGACATGAGATATGCGGAAACAGTTGCTGCAACACATTACAAACACAGCAGGTCATCTGTTGTTTCTAAATGTCATCGTTTGGATCTCATTTTATTTTAATCTTTCTTTAATCTTTAAATTGCTTTTGTTGGTATTTGTTGTTCATTTTAGGAGGTTGAGATATTTTTACATTTTTTAAGTTCCTCTACATGACTTTGGTGATGTTTTAAAGAGAACTTCCACAGAAAAAAAAAAAAAAAAAAAAAACGTTCCAAGAGTTGTGTGACTTTCTGAGCAGATAGTTTTATACTAACGTTCAGAAACATAAACTTTTTTGCATGTGTTTTACTGATTGTTCTGATTAAAAGAAATGCGATTATTGCAAATAAATGTCTGAATGTGGGCGCGTTAGTGTCAGTATGAGGCAACAGTATGGTGCCAATGCAGAATATCACATAAAAAACAAGATTTTTATGACTTCTCTACTACACCCCTCCTTCAGACTCCATCTCTGATCTGTTGTGCCATAAATCTCAATCAGTGGTGTGTAAAAAGACATGGCATGAATGTTTTCACCATGCTTAGTGTTAACGTCATGAACACAAGTGGAAGAAATAATGTGGTTTTGATTCAACTGGACCACAATTAAATGCACACTAGAAATATAAACAAAGTCCAATGAATTATTATTGGAGAAAGAGTTACTCAATCCTGTGTTGAGTGGTGTTGCTGGTTTTCCGTCATGTCTCTTTGTTTAACACAATAGCTCCTTAAATCTTTCCACACATGACCCTCTGTGAGCTGAAAACATCAGAAGCGCATGGAGTGAAGATCGCCGTCGAGTAACCAGAACTCTCTACAATCCATGTAGAAATACTGTAAGTGATAAATAATTCAGTGCTGAATATTTTCTACTTTTATTTGTGTTTTGTTTTTCCAAAAGAAAAGGTTCACATGAAAGTGCAATAATGTTCACTGCTGATCGTTTTTGTAATATGTACAAACAAATATGATAAAAGTGAATTAAATGGTTAAATTCATATGTAACAGGCTGTTTCATCATGGACAACAGATTCTGCGTTTAATGTGAAAGCACATACTTATTCTATTGCAGGAACATTTAAAAATGTGTAATTGATCGCTTTTTTTTTGGATTATGTAGCATAAAAAATAATAAAAATGAATTGAGTTTGAATTTATAGGTAACAGGTTGTTTCATCATACACAGGACATTTTAGATTTAAAATCAATGAAGCTGGTTTATTATGAGGCTGTGGTAGTTTGTTTTTTTTTTTTAACGTAGGACAAGTGGAATAAACAGATCTGACAAGGGTTAAACCTCCTTCTTCTGCCGCTTTTTGAAAGGCAATGGTGTGATTCAAGTTTTTACCATTATGACAAAAGACATAAAGAATTTACTAATAATAAGTCCAAACAAAGGCTTAAAACTGAAAGAGAAACTTTATTGATTTTCCTCATACAGAAGCCAGGCATTACATTTTGACTGAAAACAGTTTACAGTCATCCAAAGCTCTCTGGCACACGGACTCAAGGCTCTGAGGAGGAAGTGTTGTTAAACATGACATCACTCCGTAACAGAAAGAGCTGATTTTTTTGTGTTGCATTAATAAACAGCCGTTTCCTCTTTTCCAACTCCTGCAAACACGACAAAGGCCAAAAAGGTTTACGCTTCCACCTTCCATGCAGCCGCAATGAAGGTTATGTTTTTTTTGCTTTGTTCTTGTGAACAGAATCACATCCATTTTGGCTGATACCTGCTTAACCTGTTCTCAGGGCTTCTCTAAATGACATTTAAGGCACTCTGTATACACGAAGAACTTAAAACATGTCAACACACAATCCCACAAAAACCAAGAAAAATTGTAAAACAACAGATAGGCTTATCAAAAGCACACAATACATGAAAGGCTAAACATAACCAGTTATAGGAGGCAATAAATCAGCATTATAGAACATTGTTTGAACCCTTTTATACGACAAACCCACCTTTTTTTTTATATATACCCATTTGTCTCATTGTATTTTTGCCCCTCAATTCATGTGGTTGGCCTTTAGAGTTACTGTAGAGGAAAAAAAATGGGCTTAAGTGTCTAAAGATGTTTGCTTTGTTGCTCATTAAGACCTAACATGCCCAGCAGACTATTTTAATTAGGCAACCCCCAACTGCTTTAGCCACTTTGAGTCAAAAAACATACTGTTCCTGCTGAAGATCGTGCTTTCCCTAACAGTGGAAACCTCCTGACTGTCTGAAGCTGAAGAGCCTTTTTTTAAACTGTTGTGTTTTTAAATGCTGTGTAAAAAAACAAACATATTACTGATACAGTAAAAACAGAAATTCACAATAAACAGCATCATGTCAAAGTGCACAAATGAGGCTCTTTGTTCAAGAAACATGGTTTTCAACAAAAACACATACAAAAAGAAAACAGATTATAGTCATACTCACAGCAATTTCTCTAGTTTATCAACACCAAGTTTAGTAAATGGTGAGTTTACTGACCAGGAGCCACACAATCCAAAATCCTCGTCATTCAAAACTCCCCTTGGATGAATTACACACACGCACACACACACATGTACACACCAGCATACAGACATTTGCACCTGGAGGTATCCATGGTTACCCCGAGTTGGATGTTTAAAGGTCAATGTACAGGTGAGAGGTGCCAGCATCCAAAAAAAAAAAAGAATTAGCATTTGCGCTAACACTTCAGCTCTATGACGGCCCCCGTGGCTCCAGACTGAAACACTCCCACAGATCCACACATCCAACATGCAAACCACTTTTTCAAAGCACTCTTTGAGTTTGATCCACAAAGGCTTCTGACATGACTAAAACCCACCCACAATCCCAGAATATCAATGAGCTGACACTGATGACACAATCATATACAACACATTAAAAATGTAAATTGTAAAAAAAAAAAGGCACATACAAATATAACTTAATGGTGTATACATGTAAAGTATATGTCAGAAACATTCATAATAACATTTATAAAAACGAAGAAAAGTAAAGGTAGCCTGGATTAAAAATGTCAACGGCGATTGATTTTCCTCGATCTTCTTTGGATTGAGAATGTGTCAGATTCGACATTAAAAACTTGAAAAGAACGACAGACTATCTTTTTATTACTCTCTACTGTAGTTATATATTTAGCTGGACTTTAAAAAAGTCCAGAAAGGTTGGGTTAAACGGTTTTTCTTCAAACATATCATTCTTGTCTCCAGTTGGGACATTTTAAGATTTGCTTTTTAGAAAAAAAAACACCCAACATCCTCCAATCCTCCTCTGATCATTTTTGTATCAGTGACTTGCATCTCATTGTAATCAGCAGACTGTTAAAATAGAGTATTTAGTGTTTGGCATGAACTACAAATTCACTGGAGTGAACAGATCACTGCTCTCTTAGTATTATATCACTGAGATTTCAAGCAAAAATGGAAAAATCAAAACAAAAATGGCTTTTTTTGGTTTCCTTTGCATATGAAACATTCAGTAAAAAAGTGTAAAATGTTGCTATCACACAAATGTATGCACTTATGACAGAAGGATTACTCTCCAACCTTTTGCAGTCACTGCAAAAAAACCTTGTGCCACAAAGATTTGGTTCTCCTTTAGCTCAGGTTGCTAAAAACAAAAAGAAGGGATTAAGTCTACTGAACAAATAGTTGCTACATAATGCTGTCCATACTGGTACAGCAAACCAAACCAGTTCGTCCGTCTGCTATTTTAAAGCTGAAAGGCTGTAAGTGTGGTGAACCTAAAGAGTTTAGGCGTCATGTGTGTGTCTCTGGTTGCATGTCATGGTCATGACTTGTAATATTTGTCATTGTAGCGGTGGATGGTTACGCAGCCGTGGTAGGCGATCGGCCGGGGCATGGCCGCCGCTCCGGTTATGATGCCCGTTGATGGGTCGTAGCACAAGACCGTATCTGTGGATTCTCCGTTTTCCGTGCGACCTCCGAGGATGTAGATCTTTCCGTTACACACCGACATGCCGCAGCTCTCCTGGGAAAAAAACAAACAAACAAAAGGGCAGATATGAGAACGCTGTTCTAGAAAACACAAGCTAAAGTTCGGCTGCGAGGAAACCTCTTACCATTTTGTTGAAGGTGTGAAGGACAAGCATCCAGTAGTCGCTCACGGGGTCGTAGCAGTAGATGGACTTTGTCAGCCCGCCGCAGACGTAGATCATGTTGTTAAGGGACACTGCTGTGATGCAGCGCTTGGCGATGGGGATGTTGGCTCTCAGTAACCAGGTGTTTGTCTCTGGGTCGTAGCACTGAACCTGTGACCAGAAAAATCCAATTCTTTTAGAAACACATGATGTACATTTAACCTGGGGGACAGAAAACATACTGGAAACATTTATGGGCAGCTCAGTGGGCTGACACACTTTGCATACATTCCAGGAATTCCTGAACCCACTTACATCTTTTAAATAGCTGCCTTCCAACCAGTTTGTTCTCTAACCATGTTCAATATGTTTGAGGAATCTTTACAAGAAATGAAAACCTTTGGGATAAATGCAAATTTAGTACAAGACACAGCAGATTAGTAGCTTGAAGGGTGAAGCTGACAAAACGTAATGAAAGCTTAGACTTAATGAAAGCCTTCTGCAGTGGACTATCTGGTTTGAACGCCTGAATTCCTGAGGTTTGTCTTGCATTGTAGTGTCACAGATGAGAAATGATCGAGTATTTTGACTTCTTTCTCTATCTTAAACAATAATACAAATAAAACTGAGTGAGAAGCCGCTGTAACTATTGATAGCAGAGTAGGGGGTCTCCAGGACAGCTGAGCTGTTATCACTCTGGGTTCCGTGTGTGGGTGGGTAAACATCCATGTTGTTCCCACCTTGTCTGAACAGGTTTCATCGTCCGGGCCTCCTCCTATAACAAAGAGCTTGCCAGCACAGCTGGCCACAGCTGGAGAGCTGACTGCCTCTTTCAGGGGTGCCACCTCTGTCCAACGGTTCGAGAAGGAATCATAACACTCCACACTGCTGAGGCGGCTCTGGCCATCGTAACCGCCAACCGTGTACACCTGTGAACACACACACACACACATTGATGGCCGCCATTAAATATGAAATGGGAGTTTCTCTATAGGTGGCACAGAGAAATGCTTCCATGATGTTTGACAGTATCTGTTGTTGCATTCAAACCTTTAGAAATAAATGTTAATTCAGTAGTTCCAGAACCAGTTTATCAGGTGGCTGTTGACTATTGCAGCTACTCCTGTTATCGTACAGCTCTAGTTTCCAAATGCACAACCACACATTTGCAGGAGCACCTTTACAGGAAAGAGTCACCTTCATTCTTAAATCTGCAACTTTAACTCTAAAGAATATCAGACATGATTTTTAAAAATTTCTCAAAAAATGAATTTAAGGTAACTATCCATTCTCTGTTTTGCTACAACAACAATGCACAAACAACAACAAAGAGATTACATGTCAGAAAAAGATTTTAGGTCGGATTTTAAATTTTGCTATGGATCAAGTTTGTCTTATGCAACAAAAAAGCTTCAGGCTATTCCTCTGAGAAAAACAGGAAACACAAATGAGCACACAAGGTGAGAGGAAGAGGAAAAACAAAATATAAAAGAACATTTTATGGAAAAAAGGGAACAAAAAAACAGAAGTTGAAATGGCTAAAGTTCTGTTTTTTTCTACCAGTTTTGAAGTAAAATAGGTGACAGTGTTTTCCCAGATGGATATTATATCCTATCAGTCAGGTTATCGGGTTTATCAAGGAGTAGAAACTCAGAGAAATATTTTTTTTAAAAGGCTGACCCCTTTCCAGCTCAACTGAGGATTTCCAGACCCCCTTCTGTTTAAAGAAGCCAGTGTGGCGAGGAAGCTGCTCTGCTCCCAATAAGATCATGTTCATAACTGAAAGACATAAATCCTTACACCTTTCTGTGAGATCCACTATGTATGAGAACTAAGCAGGCATCACCAGAGCGAGCCATAGCAGAGGGGAGGAAATGGAAAAAGTCATTTCAGTTTGATTTGGAAAAGGACCAGAAGAGCTCAACAGGAGACTGAACAAAGGGTTTTAATAGTTCATTCATCTGCTTTAGAATATCAAACTGCATAAAAAACGTCTACTACAGTTGCTTCTCAAACTGCTAAAAGTTGATCATTTTTTTACAAAATATGATCAAAATCATCATTTTGAGGAATTTTGTGCTTTAAAAAATGTGATATTCTCAACATTTAATGGTCACTGATTCAGGACCTTCTGAAATGTAAACGTCCTTTAAGAAGCTCATGTAAATGAAGTGAATTCTCCGTTCATGGAAACTCAGAGGTTTCAATCAGTAACTTTTCCTTCCAATATGCAAATGTTTGACAGCAACATATCTGGAATGCTTCTTGGATGAAAACATGAACATCCGTGTGTGATAATTGGGGCTTTTTCACCATCAGTCATCCTTGCTTGGATGACTGATGGGGGACCAGAACTGTCCATAAACTGAGGAAATTAAAGGCTGAAGGAGGAAATGCGAAGCTGCCGTTTCAGGGGGAGGGGGCAACTAAATTCTGAGGAAAAACAAACATGAAAAACATCTTCAAACAATACCTACGGCATACTTGAGATAGAAACCCAGATATGATAAAGAATGAGATTGTAAGATGGAGCATAATCTGTAAAAGATTCTTCTGAGTAACTTAAAAAGAAGATAACTGAGGTCTTACAGCACCAAGCGAGCGGAAAAACATACTAACAGGAAAGAAAAGAAAAGAGACCATGTCATTCAGCTGCTCCCTTTCTTTGGTACTCTTACATCACAGACCCAGGTTTAGGTGGAATTTTCCAGCCTCCAATCCCCCCTACCACAATGTCCCCCCTTATTTCTACCTATATGGACATAAACAACAATTTTAGAAGAAGAAAAACTTTTCAACAGCTGTTGGCTTTTTTATTTTTTTATTTTTGGCTGAGCACTTGAATCCATTACAGGTTCAAATGAACACCAAGAATAAAGCTTTGTTTACGGTAAAGCCTTAATCAAAGTCATGTTAAAAATTCAGGAAGCTGTAACTGTGTCTGTCACCGTGTCAACACATTGTAATGCAAGTCTCACTTTGGAGTTCATAAGAGAGATTTATGGATGTAAACACGCAGGAGTTCATCCGATTCAAAGATAAAGTACAGCAAATGAAGATTATTTTATTTTATGACTAAAGTTGCGGTTGTTTTCAGCATTTTTGGGCTGTACGTGCAAATAAGAACTGTCCTTGAGAGTACTTTTGAAGACATACAGATTCATTCATTTAAATGAGGACCAAGCTTCTCTTTACTGTACAGTTCTTGCAGCTATGTTTAGTTGTTGCAAAGACACATCTTTATGATACAGGCTTAAAAAAAAACCTCTAGGCTTCTTCTTGGAAGTGTGAAGAGCTGGCTTCCATCCAGAGAAGGCACACCGCCGTCACCTTCTAATGTGCTCCTTAAGAAAACTATGTAACCTCACAGAAACACAGATGTCTAATAATTGCTAATTAGGTTTTAAAAATCCACTCAACACAAGGACAGGTACTTTTTTTTTTCTTTTAATGCATTGCGTGAGGTGAACCGATGTCACTTCTTTAAAAAAATCCTGGAGCGACACAAGTTTGACAAAATACCGTTCCTTATCTAAGGATTCTTTGTCTCTGGATGTGATTGCACACAGCTGGCTTATGATGGTTGACTTCATTGTCTGTGCAAGTTTGGGCAAACATAGGTGAACATGCAGGTGAATATGCATGGCATGCCCATGTGAGATTGGTGATCTGCCCACAGTGAAGCCTCAATGGGCTTTAGGCCACATAGCAAACCTGAACAGGATGAAGGAGCTCAAGAAAGCTCATGGAGAAATGGATGACATGTTGGGAATCATGAAAAATGCGAAACTTTTGGATGATTCTTTTTAGCAGGGAAGGTACAACTACTGTATATCAGAATGAGGGGACGTCCTGACACCTTAAAGTTAAATTTGCCTTAAGTTATTGCAACTAATTGTACAGTTTTTCTTTGTATTTATAGAGTAACATTATGTTGAGTTGTTCATTTTTCTGAATATGTGATAAATATGTAAAAAGTTCATTCTATTATTATGGGTTACACACTCACATTCCACGCATTCATCTCCAATTCCTTAGAAGCACGCATCTTTCACTAATCACATAACAGGTTTCCTTGTAATTCTGACTGATCCACTGTTGAAGCTTGAACCTATTTAGTCAAACTGTGGTGAAAATTCCCCCTGTAGGCCACACTTATCTCCAAATCATTGTGTTCTGAAACAGAGGGATCCTTTTCTCCTTACCTTGCCTAACAGGACACACATCTTGTGTCTCCAGCGGCCTTTGTTGAGAGAAGCGACTTTCATCCACAGGTTTAGCTGGGAGTTGTACATCCACACATCCCTGCTGTTAATGCGCCCGCCTGAAAACACAGAATCACTCACTTTTTAGAGTCAGCAAACAAAACTAATGTGACAACTTAAAGTGAAGCAAAAGCAAAGAGTCTTTAAGATCTGATTTAAACATTACAGCTGTAGACGTGCAAATTCTGTTTGAATTGTGCAAAAGTTTGACATAAACTGTAAAGTTTGGTAGAAGAGACGTTGGCTAAGAAGACTTTGACAAGTTGATCAAAGTTTAACACAAAGTTTGACTTTAATTATTCAAAAGTGAAATGTGTTACGAAGCACTGTAAGGTGGAAGAGAAAATCAATGATTAGCCACTAAATAAAAGCAGTTAGAAAACTGCAGTAAAATGTCAAAAAAACTAGGAAAATTTCAGACTAACTAAGCTTTCACTACAATGTTATCAGAATCAGAGGCAATTATTTGATATCCAAGAATAAAACATGTACTTTATAGAGAGATAAGTGCATAAAGCTACAGGTATGAACACGATATGAGCATGGAAGGAACTGTTTGTGTTGTGGTCGTTTTTTTTTTTTTTATTAGCTACGCTTTTATTTTTTGAGGTAAGAAAGACAAATTCTGGGAAGTTTAAAAAAAACTTCTATCGTTGGTGTTTTTTTAATAACCTTAAAACAAAAAAGGCCTTTAAATTTTAGTCTATCTATAACATTTAAATATGATTGAGAATTGGATGTTATAGCAGGGATATACTAAAGATAGAAACAGGTTTCTGCACATGCTCTACCTTTTTAATGATAAATTGCATCATGTTAATATTCAGCTATGCCTAATTATACAGTAACACATAAAGAAGGAGACAGATCAGGGGAGATAGTTGCAGCATGCCTAATTTCAGAAAGCTGCAGGAAAGGCAGAGAGCTAGACAGCCTGCTGCCCTCCAGGCTTCCCTTAGTAAAAAAAAAAAAAAAGTACATAAGGGAACAAGTTGACTCGAGACGTGGAGCTTCAAAAGAGGGGGAGAAATCTAGTGTAGCCTCGCTCCAAATTTAATGTTAGGGAGGTTTACTTGTGAACACATGTTCAATGTTTGAGGCAAGTGAATTGGTTTAGCACTTCACAGGCTGATGAGACAAATTACTGATGGAAATAAATCATTAATATGCAGACAACTTGTCACTGGGCTGGGGGACTAATTATACTTCCACTTCAGCCCCACGCTATATAAAAACACAGCTGACTGTAGCAGTACTGGGAGTACAAGCTTCAGGCCCCAGTTCTTGGAAGGGGGAGGCAGAATGATCCAAGGAAAATGGGGAAATATAATCTGGAGAGAGCAAAACTAACATATTTTTTTTAAAAGTGGGTTGAACTCTACAAATGTGAAGGGAAAAAAACCAGGACAGTGGGGCACTGGGAATCATAACATGTTACAAACACTGAGAAAAAGCCGAAGGGGGAGGAATATAATTTCAGAAAGCATGTGAGACTGAAAGCTCACACGTGAGGTCTTGGCACATTGAGAGAAAACACTGCACACGCGGTTTGCTGAGGGGAACAAGTTTTTCTTTTACCCTTTTGCCTACTTTTTTCCCCCCCTTTTCTCTCAGTCAGCTGTTGTTGTTCATCAGTGATGAGGAGCTCATTTAAAGCGTGCCTGAACCTGAACAATGCTTGAAAAATATGAACACTTCTATCTTTATCTTTTTATTGGAAACAAATAACTATTAAGCATTTATCTGAGACTTACGATGGGCTTTAATCGCCATAAAATTCAAAGCAGCAACTTTGAGTTTTGATCAAAACAAGTGATGTAATAAAGTTTAACCTACATCTCTCTTTTCACTACCAGAGATAAATCAGTTTTATCCGAGGAAACGATCGGCGTTATAGTAAATATGATTCAGAATTCGTTTTTATACCGCTAAACATAATGTGGACTATGTTTTTATTATTACAAGGATAGACTTCTGAGGATGTCCAGGAATTAATGGGAAGGTGAAGACCTTGAGGAAAAGAAGTCGCCAATAAAAAGGACCTCAGCTCTGAGATCCAGATGTTGCTCTTTTATTTCCTTTGAGTCAAAGGCAGAGGAGCTTAAGAAAACACAGGTCAAACTGCCACCGCTGCCAGAATGGCATTTCAAGATGATCCAGAATATTATCAAGTTTATGTCTAATTATCCCAAGTTTGATACGTCACTGTATGAATGTCTAACTGGTGATTGTACTGTTTTTGTGTACTATTCTTATTTGATTGCTTTAAATCAACCATTAAAAAAAACCTCCTAAAGAAAAAAAAACTTAGAAACATTTGGTTTTGATCAAATGACTGAAATTAAGTGTGGTAAATTTATAAAAGATGACATGTTTCTAAATTAAAGGGCTCTAAAATCAAGTGATAAACATAAAGTCTTGTTGACATGAAGCTGTTTAACAGTCAAAACATCTCAAGTTGTCAATTGATGTCTGATAAAGCTATAATACTTTAAAAAGTATTGATGAATCTTACCTGACACCAAAATGTCATTGCGCAAGGCACACACAGCGTACTCGGACTTGGTGAATTCGGGAAGTTTAGCCAGTGACTTCCATTCTCCAATGACTGGGTCAAAACATTCAGTGTAGGGTAGGTTAAACCCCCCGATCCGCTCACAGCCACCAACGACCACGATCACCTCGGAGTAGCCAGTCGATCTTTATAGAAAAGGGCAGAAAAAAAATCATAGAGAGAAGAAAAATGAAAACGAGATTTAACCAAGTCATACAAATCAATTGATCATAAGATCCTTTAAAAGATAAATAAACATAAAAACAGTGAATTGTTAGGGGGAAAACATGGCATTACAGTGGAGAACTGTGCCATAATAAAAAAGGAGCTGTGGTTTTCTCTGGAACAGCTTTGAGAGCTCAGAGTAAACCAAGGGTACCAATTCACATACTTGGCATAAGAATTTGCTGGAACTTCCATGATAACAAAGCCTTCAGCTGCTAAAAAACTTGTTAGCAGCCTCAAACAAAAGTGAGCTCTAAATTGCACGTTGTCACGTGTTCATATATCAACACTTTTAACGTGTGTCTGTGATGGTGTAAAAACCGAAGGGAAAAAACAGACGCTTGTTTTCAAGCGTGGCGAGGCCCTCGAGGCAAACGGGATAGGGATCAGCAGCTTGACAGCCACAATCGACTCTGCTGATCTGCCTAGATAATAAGAATACACCTGAAACACAGCAATGGTAACTGGCAGCTGGCTCTCTGCCCACTTTAACCTTTTTTTTTTTTTTAAAGTAGTTCCGATAACAAAGGACAGCTGCACTCCTGTTTGTTGAGAAGCAGCAGACCATACGGTCAGGTTTCATTCATAAGGCTTCATAAAAGCATCAGCCTTTTGTTCCTTATCAGAGATGGTATTTTAACATATGTTTGGACAATCATTCAATTCTATGCAACAAAAACAAAACTATTAAACAAATAGGTCAACCATCTGTGATGAGTGCTGCTCTGAGAGTGTCATAACAAGACACAGCATTTCATGTTATTGACGTTTATTGCATCATTACTTTTTTTATTCCAAGGATCTGCTCAGTGTTTGAACATGCCCTGTTCCTTCCTATTTCAAAATGCTTCAAGAAAACAAAGCTCTGTCAATAATTCACTTGTCTTTTCAGCACAACAACACTCCCCTCTGTGTCGCACGAACATGTGACAACAGCTAGGAGCACCGAGTTCATCAACAAGACATAACCTCTAGCTACACAATGACAACAGGGATTGGTTAAGTGACGACAAACTGTCATCATAGTGGCACAGACATCTAAACCTACACTACAAACAATGGAGTTCAAAACATTATTTTCAAAATACAGGTTTAGTGGGTCATCTTTCCAGAAAACACAGTAGCTATCAACAATGAGGTATACTTATACCTCAGGGTTTTTTTTATTTCTGTAAACCTTCATCATTTTAAGGAAGTCAGGATTTTCGTTACCTGCGTGGGCGCGTTCTGGGTGACATCATTTCGTTTCCAAGCACATGGTAGCGTCTGGCTTCGTGGAGGAGCTGGTAGCACTCTGGAGCATTCTGGATGAGCTGATCTCCCTCCACGGTCTGGACAAAGTAGTTGGGATGGAGCAGGGGCAGGCGAACATGCTCCAGCAAATCCTTCAGCATTGGCCTTCTGTGGTCCACAGAATGGTAGATCCATCGCAAGACAGACTCGAACACCATCTCCTCCTTACTTACAGACAGGTCATCACTGTTGATGTACTCTTCCAGCTCTTCTTTGCGTAGGTCAAGGAACTCTGCGTGCTG
The DNA here is from genome assembly GCA_023969325.1 of Oryzias curvinotus. Taxonomy (NCBI): domain Eukaryota; kingdom Metazoa; phylum Chordata; class Actinopteri; order Beloniformes; family Adrianichthyidae; genus Oryzias; species Oryzias curvinotus. The sequence continues at coordinate 29,578,660 of CM043722.1, forward strand.
TGCCACTTCTGAGAAGTTGGCTAGGGCATAAGTACGACAGCGGCTGGCAAGCTGCTTCAGAGAATGTGCATCTGCAAAGCGCTGAATGCCCAGGCAGTTGCATGGGTCCAGCTGGTCCTCCAGAAACTTTGCACAAGCATCACGTAAAGTGGTGATCTGGAAGAGGTTGGAGGTTTCAAAGAGGAACTGGACATTCTCTGTAGTAATCTTGGCACGGCCAGTGTAAACATAGGTGAGGAAGGAGTCCATGGCCTCGGCCAGGATGCCATTGATCTCAACCAGCATCTCACGGCTCTCGCGGTGATCATTGCAGAACATGGCTCTGAAGTAAGAAGAGGAGGCAGAGAGAACAGCGCGGTGGCAGGGGAATTCACGGCCCTGAACGCTGATGACCACGTCCGTGAAGAGGCGACTATCACGAAACTCATTAAACACCTGCAGGATGCCCTCTGAATGTGAGGATCCAGAGCAGAAGTCCAAGATGTCCTGACTACCTGAGGTTTTGGATTCAACTTCAAAGACCTTAAAGAATAAAAGAACAAGTATAAATATGTTTAAACTTGTGACTTACACAAGGTATGCTTCAACTATGAAAACACAGAGATGGGCTTCTTTTTTTTTTTTTTTTTTACATTACCTTTCGTTTTACAGCTGGGGAGTCTCTGATCTCAGAGTCCTCCCTGTTTAATCTCCGGCCCAGCATTAACACCATTGCTGCTACCTTTAACAGATGCTCTCAAAGATCTAAAGATAAAGAGAAAAACATACACCATCACGACAAAAAGAGTGCATTTTTCACATGTGTCTTTTAGAATGTATGAACTACAAAAAATGATGGATTGCCAATGAGAAAGGAACAAGTATAAATAGTGAACCTTGGAGTACAATAGAGTACCACATCAAACAAAACAACTCTCACAGAGCAGTCACAAAACATTCAGCAAAAGAGTGACAAAATATGATTAATGCTCAAAAGTATACAGTTAATATAAAAAGTTTACATTATTTCAGTAGATGGACAAGAGGAATGAAGAGTCTCTTGTGTTTGCTAGCTCAACACTGCTGTTAAGCAGTTGTGCCCTGCAGCACAAGGGTTTGCATGAGATTGGGAAGACAAACAGATGCAGACAGGAGATCGGTTGAGCAACAGTTAGGCCAGCCTACATGCCAGTCAGGTTTGTTTGGAGGGGAAGTGGGGGCAGGGATAACACCACATAATGAGTTTTTGAACAAGTGCAAGGTCAAGGCTTTGTACGGGATTTTCTTTTGAGTAAAACCCAAAAAAGCAAATTCAAAATGAAATGAAAAAATACATCTAACCATATATTTTTTTATAGCAGTAACATTTAATTAATAGCAAAGAAATGACAATATTGATATTCTTATGTCCACATATATAAATCAAATAAAGGTTATTTCCTATAAAGTCTAGAATAAATTCTATGGAGTCATGTTTTCTTTGTTGTTATTTTTAACCTATTAGACTCAACCCATACACGTGCCAGTAGCCGCTAGAGATTCGAGGATAGGTTTAGCCAGAGGTGTCTGACTGAGACTTGCTTCCTTTGTCTGCTTGACGCACACGGAAATGCTAATATAGACAACAGCGCTAACCGTATTTAGGAAAATAACAACAAATTAATAACAAGTAAAAATAACAAAACAAATAGTCGGCTTATGTGAATAAAAATGTCACGAAACTAAAGAATAATGATAATAATAATAATAATAATAATAATAATAATAATAATAATAATAATAATAATAATAATAATAATAATACATTGCCTAAAACAACCAAGATCCTGTGTATAAATATATTTAAATATCAAAATATATCTAGAAAGTAAATAAAAGTTTGCAAATGCGTAATTAAACCCGTTTGGACAAGCATATAAACAAAAACCTTTCAGCTAATTTAGACAAAGCAAATTTGCCTCGTGCCACAAATGAAGTTAGCTAGCCTAGTGCTGACCGTTAGCGGCAAAAAAAAAAAAAAAAAGTTTTTCATTTCACTTCTGCACAATAAATAAACACATTAATCGTAAGAAAAACTCTTTTTACCTTTAAATTAAAGTTTCCAGATGAACCGGCGTCGTCTCTCGCAAAGAAAAACAAACAACTTAAACAAAAAAGTAAGAAAACAAAGGTCTCAAAAACATTCAGCACAGTTTGACAAAAGATCTTTTCTCGATGGATTATTAAAGATTCGCCAGACTGCTGCATAAATTGAACATTTTGATGGCTGTACTAGACATAAGAAAGAGTTTCGAAAAGATAACTTTGTTGTAAACAGAGCGCAATATTTATAGATCTAAGAAATCCCACCTCTAACGCGATGCATTGTGGGTATCATAGTCAAAATACTTGGCTTAGCATGGTTTCGTGCTATTTCACTGAGTTAACAAACTACAGATTCCAAGAGCAACTCGTTCTCCACGTGGCCTCCCTTTGTTTGCAAACAAACGGCACTTTTAATGAAAACAAGTCATATAATAGTTAAACGGAAGAAAAACAGCACGGACATTTTGGTTTACAGTTTTTCCCCCAGTGAAAATTCAAACTATGTTCATACAGACAGACAATGTCAATTGACAATTGACAATCTGAGACAATCGAAATAACATGATGTGATGAAACCCTTCTGAAGTGACAGATATGGGTAACTCTTTTATGAAACGAAATGTTTGCCCGTAAACCGGATGAAACGCCACACTATTTGACAAGTATGAGGTTAGTTGGAAAAAAAAGTGTGATCATTTCCTCATCAGGTTTCCTCATAGCTTTTGTGAGATCATGATTTCGTTCCAAGGAAATGCCCAAGCAATCAGTGACTAAGAATGTCAAGTTTATCCCTAAAAGCCATCTCATTCATGCGTTTCTGTATACCATAGTGCATTAAAAGGTTAAAGAAAGATAACATTCAACCAACAATAGACATGAAAAGTAAAACATTTTAAAACAGCTGTCAAGTAGAACTGCATGTTTGCTCTATAACAACAAATGCTTCATTATAGGGCTATATAAATCACAGAGTAATAGTTTTGTGTTTATTAGATAAACACAAAAATTGCTAGTTGTAAGTAATCGCTTTAGGCACCTTTAGAGGAAGCAAAGAGAAACACAGGAGGAAGTTATCCACTTGTTTTGCTGACAGTACAGTACTTGCCGGCAGCACAAGCTTGATGCATGGACAGAACATTGGGTCCATCTGCTGTCTAACTGTTGTAATTGTTCAAAATAAAACCCAATTTGCTTCCAAAGTGACTGAATCAACACTGACCTCATTTTTTTTTTATTTTTTCTTAAAACTGCGGCGTCAACATCTTGCCTCATTGGCTTTATGCAAGCACGACTTTCTAGAGTAAATGGAGTTTGGTGTTTTTATTTTCAGTGAACAGAAAACTGATAGTCATTTTGATTGTACAATTTACTTTAAAGATCTAAATATTTAACATTGTTAATGTTTTAAATTTTTAAATTTTAAACTGAAGGCCTTAAAACCGTGTTGGTACCTGAGTTGTACATTAAGACTATACAAGATTAAATTAAACACATTTAAAATAGAATCATCTTCTTAGTGTTTTAACATGTGCTTTTGGCATTTCTCTCATAATGGATGATACATGTAAAGAAAATTAAGCTTAAAATTGTGTTTCTGAACATTTTTTTATTCAGTTGTTGTAAATCAGGTGCAGACAGGCTGTTGGGAAAAGCAAGAGGTGGGCCACAAGCTCCCTGCTCTGCTCTATTCTGATGCATCCACTTGCAGACAATTAGATCCATGTACATATCCGATTTTGCTCACAATTTTTGTTGTACCAGTACTGTCAGGTTGGGAGTGTGAGGGGCTGTAAGCTAGTGAGAGAGTGTGTAAACAACAGGAAGATGGGAGGTCAGGGCAGGCCTACTCCGCTCCAACAGATCCGCCCACAACACAGAGGTGAAATTCTGATGAACTCCTGCCTCTTTGCGAAAACTATGTCTTAGAAAACTACACAGGTTTTTTGGATTTTGCCTAAAAACAACATAATAAAAATTGAAAGACCACTAGGAATGCTTTTACAATACTGTTGAGCAAACGATGATTAGAGTGGGACTTGACGAGAAATGTTGCATTTCAACAAGAAACAATCTTGATAAACATTAATAAAGCTGCTTGAATGGGTGTGGAAACATTTAAAGAAAAGAGTAAAATTCCAAACACTGTGACTTTACTTCAGTTCAAGAAATTCTTTATCACATAACTTTGGACAGCATTTATTAGGCAATTAACACTTTTCTATTCTCAACTATAAAAATCTTAAACAACCAAGTTGAAGAGAAACACTAATTGACAGTAAAATATGCTTTCTTTAAAACAGTCAGTGAATATGTCAACTAGGACTACCAACAATCAAAACGATCTCTGAGGGCAGAAAAACACTACATTGAGGTTCGACACAGTCTGGTACTTTAATACAATCAAGATTTTTAGGTTTAGGCATCTCTGTATATATGCTAAGTTGCTTTGGCTTTCACATTTTTCAAGCATCACCATTTCTACAACACAAAATAATGCAGAAATATAACAAAATGACAAAAGATGCAAAAACATTTTACCTGGAAAGTGTGATTAAGAGGGATATTTCTTTGTGGAAACTATCTCCTGAGATTAAAAAAAATGTTGCTAGGGAAGAACTGAGGCCTTTTAACACTAAAGACATTATTTTGGGGGGGGATTGGAGTGTTAAGCACAAAGGACTTTTTTCTTTATTTATAAAACTCATATAGCATTGTGTGATGAACACTAATTAGGGGCATATATACACCACAAGAAACAGAACATTTAGTAAAATCAAGGAAATATGTTATTCTAAAAAGGCATTTCACAGTAAACGACAGATGGCTTCTTAAAGTCTTTAGGATAGGGAGATCTGGCTGAGTCTTCTCTGGCGATGCAGGAGCAGAGTCAGATAATCACTGATCTCTCTGTACCTCAGACCATACAGATAGGGGGCGAGGGCCCTGGGGAGGAGCATGAAAAAACTGCCGTTGAGAGTGCTGATCCACACATTTACGTCCGGTTGTACGCTCTGTTTGCGGAACATGAGGAGCTCTAGTGCAAAGAGAAAGCCAGGGACAAAGTAGAGAAAGAGCAGAACTCCGTGGGCCAGTACGGTGACCCGCGCCCTGGAGAAGCGAGTCTGCCAAATTCCCTGCGTCCTTGTCACCATGTAGAGCCGAATGTAACAGTAGAAAATGACCAAGGAACAGGCTATGGCGCACACCAAAAAGTACACGTAAACGCCCTCCATGTTTTTGTTTTGGATTAAGCCAAGGGAAATGACAGCCAGACAGGCAAAGACGTTTTCAGTAGAACTTTCCCACTCAATAATAAGCAATGTCAAGGGGAAGATGGCCACCAGCACCCACATCAACACGAGGAGACTGTAGGTACGAGCAGGTGTGAGGAAATCGTGGTAATGAAGAGGCCAGTTGACGGCAGCAAAGGTGTCAACCACCATGACGGTGACAGTGATGATGGCACAGCTGTAAGCGGTGACAAGGACGATTGTCATCAGCTCACATGCTATCCACGAAATGCGAACTTCCACTGAGTTGATGAAGGTTGTGGTCAGGTTCAGGACAAGGAAGATCATGTCTGCCACTAGAGTGTTAGCCACCAGCAGGTAGCGGGTTTCCTGACGCAAGGCGCGAAAAGTAAAAATGCAACACAGGAGAACAGGGTTTACAATCAAGGTAGCCAAGGTGATGACTGTGGCAGGAATGCAAAACAACCCCAGGTGCCATGATTCCACAATTGCAACCCAATTCTGCGTGAAGTTTACAATTTCTTTACCAAATTCCATGGTGCTTTGAAAGATTGGGGTGAAATGGGGTTGGCTATTCAATTTCAGTCGGTGAATACCTGTAAATAGAGACATGTCATTAGGAAACAGGTCAGTTTTTGCAAAATACCTGTGGTGAAAATAGGTAAATGCATAAAAATTCAGAATAAAAGCTTGTTTTGTCAAACTGTATGCAGAACACAATGCAGATATGTTGATATGCAAATTAGAACAGCTTTTTCTTGTTGCAACCTGGCAGGTCAGTTTATGTCCTAGATGGTGGTTACTCAGAACAAAGAAAAAAAAAACATGACAACATTTACCAACACATTTTTAAATAGTATTTGCCAACTTGTTTTTAGATAAAGTCATGAAGAATGTAGATTTTTTTTTTTGGGGGGGGGGACTATATTGAGAGCCAATCAAATAAAAACTAGAAAACCTTGAGAGCAACTTCATGAAGTTCTGGACCTGAACAAACACTGGTGACAGAACAGATAGAAATCATCTGTAGTAAATGTCATTTTAAGACAAAGAAAACATTTGTTACAGATATCTAATAGAATCAGTCGTGGATGACTTATCAAAAAGAAAATGCATTGACAAATTTTGGATGTACAGTAAATAAAACCAATTGTTCTTGGTTATTTAAAGTAACTGGGACCAAAGCTGTTATTTATTTTTATTTTTTTGTATTCAAAAAGGGAAAAAGAAAATCAGGGTATTCTCTTCATTCACCGTTTTTCTCACAGCTTTTTGTCCTCAACCTGGAAAGCAATCCTAAAGTTCTTTTACAATTTGTCCTGATAAAATGTTTGAATGCAGTGGTTGTTATGATCTCTGGTTCCCTTTTCACATTAGTACACCCCAATTAGAAAATACTGAAAGGACTAGAGTTTACAAAATGTATGCCAATTCAAAGTATATACAAAACCAACAAATACTTATACTGTGGACAAAAATGCTTTTTATAAAATAGCTTCCCAAATTAAACAAAGTTTTTTTTTTCTGTATGATCACTTTTTTGGAACAGAAGTGGCTTTGTAATGCTATTACTCTGAATCCTTACTGATTATGTAGAATCTATTACTTTAATAGAAAGGTAAAACAAAACATATCGAATAAAAGCTGTTGACAGATCCAAACAACCTTACCTTGCGTCCAATACGGAAAACCACCCACTGCAGCATAAATCAATGGTTTGTGTATGACTTCTCTCACTCCATGTCCTTATCTGATGTACTCTTTGTTGACTCAGTGATAACTTATAGATGCAAAAAGCTACAGGCACTTGGGTATCACATAGCAACAGGGTGGAGCTTTACCATTGTAAGTGCTCATTACGGTGTTGTTTTTACCGGTTTGCCATTTTTAACTTACATCTAAATTTAAAAAAAGGGGGAAGCTATAGCTTTTTATGCATTTTTCTTTTTTGTTTGTTTTTTATTGACCTAAATTGGGTTTCATATCTGTTCTGTTTATAACTTAGCAAAAAATGCTTGCAACTAGAAATCAATTTTAGTTGGCATCTAATTGATCACAACTCTGAAATAATGTCTGCTTACCGTCATTTAACTGTCTCACACCAGCATCCTGATGACACCACTTAAATAAACACAAAAAAGTCAACTCCACATCAAAGAGATCCTAATTAAATAGAAGAGGCTGAGAAGCAATGCAGCATGTTTGGTTAAAATAACATTTTTATTATCTTCTTATAAAACAGCACAATTGTATTCTTTTTTTTTATTTATAAAACATCTTTTGCTTTTCACAAAAATTGTATCCCTTCTCCATTTCATTATTTCTTTTTTGTCTTTCTATATCCATTTCTTCCACCAATCTCCTCCTCCTCCTCATCTTCTTCTTCAGCATCACTATCAGCTTCTATTTTGCCCTGTAACCCCTCCTCCTTCCACTCCCTTGCCAGAAGTTTCTGAAACACATCATATTCTTCTGCAGATGCCCGGGCAACACTTGTGACGAAGGTGTCCTGGTCCACATCAAGAATGCTGGCCAGTTTGGGGTTGATGATGGTCGTCTGTCCCTTCTTATCTGGGGTCTCGTACAGGCCTCGCCGCTCAAGAAAAAGGTGTCGACAGCGCAGCTCATCGAGAGTGAAACGAAACATCTTGCACTTCACCATATCTGTCTGTTTGACTCCCATTCTGAAGTAAACGTACTGTGGACAGATGGGTGAACATATGCTGGTATAAATGACAAGCAGTGAGAATTTCTTCAACACAAAAACAATCTTTTAAAACAAAATATGGACTAAAACGAAGATTTAAATGGGAAGGTTCACCCTTCTTCACAAAAAAAAAAAAAATAGCTGCATTTTACTGCTGTGGGTCATAAATTTTAATTGGTGCTTTGAGGAAGTAATAAATCTGCATTGTTGTACTGTATTCAGTCAGAGGAACAACTGCTCCCTGACCTGTGTTATATGTGACAGGTTTACAAGTTGTTTTTGATAATTAGTACTTTATTTTAACATGTATGAATTTCCCGAACATCTTGTTTGCTGACCTGAAACTTGTACTCCAGTTGATTCTTGTCCTCCAGTACCACGGCTGGGCTGTCTCTGAGGATATCTGTGACCTGCTGCGTGGTAAAAAGGCACTTCTCTTTGAGAAAGAGCACCATATTTTTTACTGACTTCACAGGCACAGTCAGTATTTTAGGGTAGTGGACCACCACTCTCTGAAGACTGCCTATGTGAGAAACAGGTCAAATATGGGGTTTGAGCTGGTTTAGCGCAGCATTTGCTTGTTTTTGTGTGATCTTATGCTATATGATCATACTCACCTTCCAGTAATCCCAGCTTCCGCAGGTTGCTTATTCTCTGCTGAAGCTGTACCTCTTTGACGCTGCATAGTTCAGGACATTTGTTAAGCACTTTCACCACACTGGAGGAATTAAGACCCAGGACAAAAAGGGCTATAAGTGTTGATAAAGCATTTCTGGCAGCTCCTTCTCCTCTGATGCTGGACACACATTGGTATATTTCCTCAGCCTGTGAGTCTGTGAAGCCCATGTCAACCAGAGAGCGCGGGGACAGCTCGGTAACCGGCTTTGCTGTCCATTGAGTTGGTTCAGGGCGTCGCTGATTTGACTGAAAATGATCTGCGGAAGAAGAGCACAGCCCTCTGGTTCCAAAGTGCAGAAACGGGAGGTGATGTATCCTGGCGTGGGGAAGAAACACGAAGGACGACTCCCTACAAGTCCAGTAAAATATCTGCAAATAAAAGCAATTTTAATTTGTATAATGGTTCACTAACGGGATTCAAAAATAAATAAATTAAATAACAAATAATAAAAAAGGACGTGGCAATACAGAGTTACAGGCAAACAAACCGTGAAGGTTATTTAAAAAAAAAAAAAGGAGTTCGCCGTTGACCAGGATCTGTCAACACTTTTATTTTTATCATTCAATAAATTAACACGGTATACTTGCAAATAAAATTAACCTGCAACGTATATATATTTAAAGTTTTATACACATAAACCTTCAATCACCTGCCTAGCAGCAGCAATTCGCGTACCCATGCTTGTCCGTGGCATATTATGTTCCGTCTACAAACTACAGCAATGAATTGAAAGGTTCCGTTATTTTTAGTTCTAGTTTATGCTTGTATTTAAAATTTAACAAAACAAAACGAACATGAAAAAAAGGAGGTCATTTAAAACTATATAAAGATTTGATCAAACAATTTATTGCTCAGCCATTTCTGGCTACTAATACAAAGTCAAATCCAGTGCTTTGGTGTGCCAGTCCCAAGTCAAGTTACATGCTGAGGGTTGGGTCAGAAGGAGCCTCTGACAGAACAAACAAACAAACAATAAATAAATAAATAACCCAAAGGTAAATCAGATATGCGACCATGAATAGACTGTTGCTGGTCAAAGGGAAGGAGGGAGGCATGGTCATAGGTTAAGACAGGAAAGGAAAAACAGGTAGAGTAAAAACTAAATGTAAAATTTATGACAGGGGATGAAAACTAGTTAGTTTGACATGATGCAAAGAAAAAAGGGACGATATCCTGTTTGTTCAAGAAAGAGGAGTTTGTTCTGGAAAGAGAGAAAGGCTTTTTAAATTTAAAGGATTTTTAAGATGTTCTATCCTACCGTGAATAAAAAAAGAACAAAAGAAAAGTGGGACACTGAGAGAACAGAAGACAGCAGACAATAAAAGAGAACTGCAGCAGTAGGTGAAGGTGGCAAAAGCCAAACAAAGAGCGTACGAGGACTTATAAGACAGGTTGAGCACAAAGGATGGATAGGTGGGTTTTATACAGGTTGGCAAGGCAGAGAAACAGAGATGAAAGGATGTGCAGCTTTTTGGGATCAAGGACTGAGATTAACGTGCATTGACAGGTTCCTCAAGTGTGATGGAAAGATGGAAGAGGAAATTAAAAAATCTGATAAATGAGAGAGAGCAGAGTAGAAGAGGCTGTTATGGAGCACGACTTAGTTCAGAAGTCACTCTGGTTTTAATGAGGAAGTCTGAAGTGGCAAAAAAGTACGTTGGAGTTGTTTTGGACAACAGATTTTGGGAAAGAGGTGAAAAGGCTTGAGGAAGCAGGTTGGAATGAGTGGAGGAAAGTTTTAGGTATGATGTTTGTCTAAAGAGTGACAGCAAGAATGAAAGGAAAGGTCAAGACAAAGGTATGAGAAAGAGACACAGCTGAAAATGTTGAGGTTCTCTTTGGGAGTGACCAGGATGGATAGGATCAGGAATAAAAACATCAGAGGAAAAGATTATGTTAGATGCTTTGAAGAAAAATGCAGACAAAGAGATTGAGATGGTTTGGACATACTCGGAGGAGGGAAGGGTGATGATGTCAGGTAAAGGTTATTAAGGTTGGAGTTATTAGGAAAGAGGCCCTTTGGAAAACCAAAAAGAAGATCTATGTGGTAAGTTTAGATCTCCTTCTAGCAGAAACTTCAGGGATGGGGCTGAAATTTACATGCAAGCAAGAATGCACGAACCCAAATTCATACAAATATTTGAGTTTGGGGTGGATCAGCCGTAACAGTTGAGCTATTACTCTTAGAATCAATTCCATTGAAGAAACACCTTTATGTTCATAAAAACTCATGACACTGCTCTTTAAAGGAGAGATGATTCTTAAATGTCCTATAAAAGTTGTTGAGGCTTGCATTGAATATTTTCTTTTCAATACAGGTTCATTTACTGTCTAAACTAAATTAGAATTTCCAGGAATGACACTGCATGAGATTTCCATAAAAGCTGTGATAGCAGAGGAAACTTTCAAAAATCAAGTCAGGTAATGAACTTTGCAGCAGAGCTACAATGCATGAGTAAAATTGATGCTTTTTGAAAGATTTTGACTCACCTCTTTAATGAAACTCCTTCAATTATGTTCAATGAGAGCAACATAGTTGTGGTAAAATATTTATTAACACAAAAATAAATATATAAAGTGTTTTAAATTTGTATACACATTTTAATTAAAAACTTAAAAAAAAGGTAAAGAAACCTTTTCACATAAAACCAGTTCATGCAGCATTTCAGAGGAAGAGAATTTGGGGTTTTATATAAAAAAAACTGGAGGCAAAGATTATTGTCAGTTATTTTACCATCAACAGTCTTTCAAAAGAATAAAAATAAATTAAAAATGGTACTAATTAAAGTATATAATCAAAATTAAACATCAAGATGTATAACATCTTTAGGATTATTCAAACAGAAAACACAGAAATAAATGACAGTTTCTCTGTAGATTAGTGTTTACGCGCCAGATTTACTGAAATGAACTTCCCCTTTTCTCTTGGTTCTTGTTTCTTTAGACTGCAGGAGAGCAAATGTTAGAGCTGTAGTTCAGCTACCCTCTCCTTAAACTCAATCCTCACAGAGATACTTCTGAAGCTCAGTTTCCAGAGCCACCATGGACATCCTTTCCTCTTCATCTTCCTCTTCATCGTCAGACAGAGTCTCCTCACCTTGATCCAGAAACAAGCCTTGTTTGATAACTGTAGCAGGACTGGGCAGCTTCTGAGGCTGCGGGGAGCCTGTTTAAAGAACAGAGATCCTTTAATAATGTGTACACGTGTGTGAGCGTGTGTGTGTATATACACAATACAAGTACTTACAGAAGCTCTCGTTTGCAGGAGCTACCTCTGACCAGCTGTATTCTGCTAAGGAGATGGGCTGGCTGATCCAAGGCTGCAACAGCAACTGATCTAAAGTCATCCTTTTCTTGGGGTTGGAGTGCAGCAGTCCTCGCAACACAACATGCAGCTCTGAGAAAAAACGTACAAAATAAAATCAAAAACTGTAACAAAAAGAATGAGAGAGTTGTTAAAAACCAGCAGCACAGAATGCCAGCATACCGGAAGAAACAGAGAATGGAAGTTTTAGTTTGGCATCCAAGATCTCCTCCACATCACAGAAGGGGTTCTCACTAAAGAGCAGGGTGAAGAGCAGAACCCCAAGAGACCACATCTCCAGCTCTGGGCCCTCATAACTACAAGAGAAACACAAGGATAGACAAAGTCACTGTAAACTTTCCTAGACAAATATGACAGAAACCAGGAAGTAGAGGGCTGCATTGGGATCGGGTCCCGCCGGGTCCCGCGGGACCCAACCCAAATCTCGCGGGATTGGGCGGTTTGGATTGTGCTGCGGGCGGGAGCGGGCGGCAAAAAATAAACCCCGCGGGATCAGTGCTGGCATGAATATCGGATGAATATATAATAGCGGACTACGTTAGGCTGTGCGGCTGTTGGAGTCTTACGTACTGAAGCTCCGTGAAGCACCAGGTAGAGATGCCCAATGGCCTCTGTCATCAAACCTGTTGTTGGGGGTGTGCAACGCCCCGCCCCGCCTCTTACTAAGAGCGCGCTTCAGGCCGTCTGTCTGCGCGCGCACACACGCACACTTTTAACCGAACAGGATTTGTGAAAATATATTTAATATTTAAGTTGCACATTACACAAGAGAAGAATGCATCAAAAGATGAGGCTGGAGGAGGACATGAATCTCTTTAATAATATCAATACAATACGTGTTTTTTTCCTGCGGGACGGGGGACGATACAAAATCAATGCATCGCTATTACTGTGCGGGACTAAATTCTCTGAGTTTTGCGGGTGCGGGCGGGAGTGGACATACATATTGCGGGAGCGGGCGGGAGTGTAACGCATACGTTGCGGGAGCGGGCGGGATTGGTCAGAAATTCAGCGGGCGCGGGCGGGAGCGGGATGAAGAAAATAGTCCCGCGCAGGGCTCTACCAGGAAGCACCAAGTACTCCAATTACTCCAGAGAACACTGGAGCCTGGCCATAGAGGGGAGCCATTTCTCATTAGTTCCTCTGTTGTAGATTACACCAAAATTAAAGTAAATCAAAAAGAAAAGCATTTGTAGTGTGGCATTTTTAGATTCACGATGCCTGCAGGGTTAAAGAAAGCTATTTTAATTCTATTCAAGCTCAATTTTTCTGCTAATTCAGAGACAAAGTTTATCAAATGGGGATGTGGGTGGAGTCAGAGCTTTACACTACTTTGTCCTGAACAAGTGCTGTTTTCAGAACTTTGGACAGAGCAAATTTAGGTTCAGATGCCTGCTTCACTTAAGGCTTCATTTTCCCTTTTCAGAATCGAAACAAGATCGAGTCCAACAACGATGAGAGGGAAACCCAGCATGTTTGATTCTGAAAATGCGCAGTTATTTAATTCAGACACCGAAGATGAGAACTTTGATAGATTTGTCTGAGAAGATTGATTAAAAAATAATGTGAGTGGATTGTTAAACAGTGGAATACATTTCATCTAAACTCACTGTTTTCCTTCTGCTTTGTGTATGCGCCAAGTAAAGAAATACACCCCCTAATTAAGACTGCACCTTATAATATGTCACGCCTTGGGCATAACTCATAATCAGATGATTCTGCTTAAAAAAGAGAAAATGATTTTTCCGTCACTTTGCCAGCCATATTTCAAAAACTTCCTTTTTTTTAAAACATAATTTTTATATAAAATTGACTTAAAAATGTAAATATTGTTATAAAGTCTATACTTACGGATGTCCCTGAAGAACTTCTGGGGAACAGTACTCCAGTGTACCACAGAAATTGTAGAAGAGCTTCCCAGGAACCAGTATTGCAGCAGAGCCAAAGTCTATCAGCCGGATGTGAAAACACTTGTCAATGATGATGTTCTCATCCTTTATGTCCCTGTGGATGATGTTCTTGGTTCTCAGATAGAACACAGCAGCAACAAGCTGGAAGGAAAATTCATGTTAAAATACAAGCTTTCTCAGTGTAGTAACAGTCTTTGTGCTCAATAACAATTATTGAAACACTATTGTTGTACACTAGTTAACACTTTTGAGTGTATGGACATTTTGAATGATACAAAACTCTGTTAGAAAGATTTCTAAATTAGTCTGTGTTCATTAATGGGTCAAATTTTGAGCAAAAAGCACAGTTTCCATTCTGTTTTCCTGTCATATCTGCATTTTTGCAAACTTTTTTTGGAGCTTGTTCACATACTTGTCTAAAGATGTAGCTGGCCAGTGGCTCATCCAGCCTCGGTTGCATGTCTATGAATTCAAACAGGTCCAAACCCTCTCCGTGCTTCTCCATCACCATCTGGAAGTAACTTCCATTCTCAAACACCTCCACTACCTGGTCACCCCCATCCAGAAAAAAACACAAACATACTCAGATTACTTTAAGAGTATTATCAACATTTAAAGACTCAAAAGCTCTGAAGCCAAGATGGCGCTTACCTTGACAATGTTATGGTGCTGCACTCGCGTCAGAATGGCAATCTCCTGGCTCACCTTTCCTAACATGGGGTCATCTACCCAGCAGTCACTCACTATCCTGGCCTTGCTGATGAACTTTACTATCACCTGGATTTGATTCAGGTAAAAAACAGCTTTACTAAAACCCTATACTTATTTTTTTAAATATGCCGAAATGAAAACAACAAAATGTATTGGAGAAAAATGCTTTACCTCCTGTCCATCACAGCGTCTTACTGCCTTCCAGACAAAACCAAAAGCTCCTTTACCAACAGCTTTGGCGGGCTGGTACTCTTCTTCAAACTGCCCATCACAAGCTCGTGAATTCTCCAGATCAGTGGTGGAACGCAGAGCTGAACCTTCACCAATCCTCTGGATAACGGCGTAAATATCCCCCAGAGCAACAATTATGTTTGAATATCGTATCATAGTGTGCTATAATGACTTATTTGCTGCTGACCTCTCCAAAACTAGCTCCGGATTGGTTGGTCAGTGAATGGTTTGCCTGCATCACTGTTCCCTGCTGGCCGGCCTTTTTTATCCACACACAGAACATGAAGCTTCCATCAGAAAGGACGGTCTTCTGCACATCCAGCTGAACATCTGATGAGAAAACAATGGAGGCCAGTCAAACCTTGTTGCCCATCATTTTAAGCAAGGAGCAGTGGTCCCTCAGTATATCAGGGTTCATCTTTTGCGGTCTCATGGAGTTTTTTTCAGTGCAGTTTTTCTTTCTTTAACAGCAGATTAGATATTAGATATTCTTTATTGATCCCACATTGGGGATCTGTGTTCTGCGTCATGATTGGTCGTTTACCTTGTCAATCAATCTCCTCCATGCCATGACTCCTGTACAGAATGTGTTCAGCTTTCCAAATCGACACAAATCTTTCATCGCGAGTATATCTTTGTTTTCATTCTACAGTACTGGACTTATTTTTCTGTGATGGTTTGAACTTTGAGAGTTTAAATGAGAAAAAAGTGTGAAAACCCTCAGATAAAGGAGGAAACACTATAAGCTGTTAAAAGTACTTTTTTTTTTTTTTTTACCAACCTACTCTTGTTCCATCTCGGTGATATCCGCTTCCTTCAACTTGTGCATCTACTATCGTCCTGTGTGAAGACAGCACCTGTCCGTTCATCTTCTGCTTCTTAGGTGTTGATGTGGCGGGGACGTCTGTCATCGACTGCTGGCTAACATTCGCACAACACTCTTGGCTCCTCCCTTTATCAGTTGCAGTGGCAGCTGTCCGCAGCTCCTCGCTCGTGCCGTTCCTGGCTTCTGCAGCAGCATGTGAAATGCAGACAGACTCCGATTCCTGGTCAGACTCGATCACGCACAGGGAGGGTGTCTGCAGGAGCTCAGCTGTATCCAAGGATGCTACGGACAGTTGGTTGTCGTCGCCGCATCCTCCGCCACTAAGCAGTTCTATACTACTGCTCAGGTTTAGATCAGCGAGGGCTTTGGAAACTATATCTCCATTGATGTCCAGGAAGGAACTGGCCGAGTCCAAAGTGTGTTCTGAAACAGACTCTTCTGCATGGTCTGGCTTAAATACACCTTGGCGAGTAAACTTCTCACAAAAGCCTGAAGCTGATCTGGAAAAGAGGTTTAAAGAAAACTTAATATCTGAAATAGAACAGAAAAATGTGTGGCTTTACATTAAATATGAAGGTGGCTGCACTGAAAGAACATTAGCAGACAACAGTCAGATCTTACCTGCTCTCTAGTGAGATGACATCAAAGCTCGAGTCTTGAAGCTGAGAAGAGCACAAGGGTTTTTCCTCCTCTGCTACAGGACAGGTGTCACTCACACTGCTGGCTGCATGGCCATGTTGAGTAGGGGTGCCTACAGAAACTGAATAAAACATCCATTCAGAGGATAAATTCTAATATTGCATTCCTATTCATGGTGCAGATGTGAAGCACTTTTGACAGACAGGCAAAAAAAAAAAAAAAAAGAAATATTACCAATGACTGGTGTGTGGCTCTTTTGCTGACCTTCCCTGTTTGGAACGGACACTTCAGTGGAAGCAGAGCAGCAGGATCCATCCTCCAGAGGTTCTACCCAGGTAAACGTCCCGAGGAGTGCCTGGGTGGTCTCTGCACTGTTAGGCAAACTACTGCAGGGAGCGACTCGGGCTGCTTCCCTCAGCAGCTCTATAGTGTCATTAGCCCTAAAGGGGGGAAAGAGGAGATCATTTACTCCTTGGATAAAACACTTATTAGATCTTGTGTTCTGACTGTTAAGGTGATGAAATGTAACAAATGTTTTTTTTTCTACATAAGGATTTAATCGGTATTCTGCCTGTAACACCTGTTCACATTCAAACTTCTATATTAAAATCAGCTTCCAGCACGGGAAATAAGATGTTATTCAAAATATTGAAATGTGCACCTAAGACTATCCAGATGAAGAATGGGAATCGCATTAAAAAAAGGAGCTGGAAGGTGTTTGGATTCACAGCAAGCGCATCAAATATGCATGCAGCCTGCAGTTAGAAGTGTTTGCTTGTTCTTTCAGCAGCTCCTGCTTGTGCAAATGTTTCTTTTTTGCAAACATAAAAACAGTTGTCAGATTCAAACAACAGCACATTTAAAATCTTTGTTAGTCCTGCAGTCCAAAAACACTTTACATCCTGTAGCATACAAATTTCTCATTTGACAACGAGCAAATGACGCCTGCTCCCTTACACTACCACACGTGTGGACGTGACTGCAGGAGAGGAGAGGGCTGATAGAGCGCTGGTGTGCTTCTCTAAATTGGTGCAGTTTCCAGTGAAGATCCTGCCTCTCCCTGAGGACGTCTGACCTTGGACGGCCTGCTGCACCATGGCCAAGTCTCCAGCCACCAGGGAGGAAGGATCTAAGGCAACAACGAGAAGTGACATTACTTTAGGATGTTCAGCATGATGAGACTGAAAGACAAGCAGGGAAAAAAAATGGTTACAACAAAGAATAAAAAGGTACAGGTAGAAGCATTTCATTGGACTTTATCCCATAATTCTTTTAACATGAACAACCTAGTCATACCAAGTTTTAACCTACTCTACCTTTGTGTGCAGACTAATGCAAATGGACACAGATACCTGATATTCTCGAGGAAGTTGGACTTTTGGGCAATTCTATGCGAGATTCAGAGAGCGGGCCGGCCTTTTTGTCCAACTCAGACATCCATGTATAGAAACCAGGCATCAGGAAAGAGACGCTCTGTTGGCGGCAAAGCAATATTAAGAAGATTTCAAGCCGGTATGTTCCTCAGTTCAAAGAGCCTTGCTTGGCTGGTCGTGTTGGCTAACCTTTCCAAGCAGCTCCTCTTTGCTGTAACCAAACAGACTGAGGGCCAGATGGTTGTGGATGCTGAAGATTGAGCCATCAGGATGGAGGAGGAGAAGACTGCTTCTTGGAACAAACATCCAGACTGTTCCACAGTACTCCAGTAATGGACTAAGAGAGGCTCTGATGTCGTCCACTTTTTCACCCAAACATGTAACATTAACATGCAAATCGGCAGGAGAAAGATCAGCTTCTCAATCTTAACTAGTGTGATATGCATATTGCACAGCTTGATATTGCGATAACGATACATTTGCGGTATATTGTGCAGGCCTACTCAGAAATGCAATATTGAGCTTAATTTTCTTTATATTTGTCCTCTGTCAACAGAAAAATGCCATAAGATGCCAAAAACTTAAAAACCGATTTTTTATCTGAGTGGGTCTTTAACTTTACTTTATTTGTAATGGTATGTGAAGTACTGTAACAATAGTATTTACCAATATTTGATTTTTTTTAAATAGCATTTTTATATTTTCTTGTCTTTGCATTTTGAATCATATTTTATTTGAAAAAGTCATTTGCATGTCATGGATGTTGCTTTACTTCTTGTCATAATGTTGAATTTATTTACATTTCTAAAATCTCTTCTTACTTCTAACCTTTGATTAAATGTACCTGATGATTGCGCTCTGCTCTGTTTCTCAGGATTTGGGACATTTCTCTTGTCTTGATGAGGACTCCGCTGGTTGCATTCGTCATTTGAAAGTTCACGCCTGCCTCTGGTGGAGTTGTGCTCATCACTCTGGTTTGGAGGTTTTCCACACAACACAGTGCTCTGTAGTTTTACACAGAGAGGCACTGATGTGCCATCCCTGCTCTTCCCAAACACTCGCTGAGCCCTCAGCATCTGAATCAAAGAACAGAGATGACACGCAACATTTTCTCTTGTGGGGAAACAGAAAATCTACAAAGTACATTTGTGAATAGGAACTGCTAAGCAGATGATAGGAAAGGTATCTGTTCCTATGTTCCTAGCTGAGTTCTCTGCTTACTTTAGGCAATGCGTGACTGTAGAGGGGAATTTGTAAGGAGGGGATTAGATTCTGTATGGCAGCTCCTTTCAACCCCTCAGGGTGGAGGTACCCATGGAGGTGAGCAAATGCACTGTCACAGGTTAGGATCCTTCCCTTGAAAGAAAATCAAATAGAAAATTACATTGTAAATAGTATGATTTTTTAAAAGGTAAGAAAGAGCCCCTGAAAGCGGTGAGTCAGAGCACTAAATAATGGTACACTTACATCCTGCGAAAATGAAAAATAAGCAGAAACCCTTTCTACAGCTTCTATCATGACAAGCAAGCGGTCTTCACTTTGAGGCTCTCTGTAAGTACACAGAGATACAGGAACCTCACCAGATGACGTCACAGCATCAACCTAAAAGTAAAAAAACAAACAAAAAAAAAACACATTAGCAGTTTTCCAATAACATTTCTAAACAATTTATTTAGCTATCTATTATAAATCTATAAATTGACTTTATAGTTCATACCACTTTTCCACTAACGGTACCAATAGTTCCATCTACAAGCACATGGTTTTCTTCTAATGCTTCCTCAAGAACCTGGTTTGTTCTCTTTAATAAAGAGGATATTTTCTTTCCTATCAGTTCCACTGAGGGAGACTCAAACAGCTTGGCTGCTTGTTCATTTGCTGAGAAAATCTAGAAAAATGAGCAGAAACATTAAACATGTTTACAGATGAGAATCACTGAAGTGTATACGAAACGATATTTATGCAGCACTGCTAAGCAACTGCTGATCACAGTACCTCCCCAGTTTGAGAAGAAATGGTGAGGACGGCTTTGTTTGGATTGAGGGATGATGGATATTCCGGAAGATCAAAACCTCCTGAGATAAGCAGACTAAACAGACTCTCCTCCGTTTCTGATGCAGTGGATGGGTGTGGCAGGGAGCCAGGAAGTAAGCCGGAGAGTTGATGGTTTCTTGTTGCCATGAGAGCAAACATATCCAAACCTCTACCTGCAAAACACAGCAGGAAAGCCTAAATGTCATATCCCCATAGTTACAATAAGGGAGTGGTAACTTTAATTTGAGAACCAAAAGACAATCAGAAATGTTAAGGATATTTTACTACTTTTAGAAAACAAATACATGATTTAGAAAATGTCCTACCTGTCAACGAACTAGGATAATGACGACGTTGTAACTTGAAAAAGCTCCTGCAGATGGGTTTCTGGGTGCATGGATAAGACTTGTTCAGGTCAAACTCGTCTTCCGGACTAGAGGGATAATCATCCACACCACAAAAAGTCTGTCCTTTATCCCGTATTATTCTGGGGTTTGGAGGAAAACGAGCCACAGTCGACATTCTTTTTTCTAACCTACAACTTCACTATGAATATATACTGCCTGAAAAGGCAGGTTATACAAATTTTATTTATCAACGACTATTTTATTGGCACCAGCATCTATGTCGCTCAGGCACTGACTGACCGTAACCTAAACAAAACCCACCTCCTCTCTCGTGGGGCCTTCTTATTTCCTTCCCCCAGTAACCGTCATCTTGGTTCCAGCTGAGTTTAGTTGGCAGGGTAACAGCGTTTCCCCTGGGATGCTTGTCTACCTAACCTAGCAATAGCTTAAGCTATGGCTAAGCTACCGAAAAACAACAACGCTAGTAGTGGGTTTCGGAACGGTATAGCTGTTCGCATTAATGTCGTTTGTTCTAAGACAAATTTTCCGTTAAGTTAGCACAACCCTACTTCAGCCTCAATATGTTATTGATTATTCAAAAGCAATATTTTTCATTCTAATTGTTTTGCGTCCCCTTCTAACAGTGCCATTTCATAAACCGCGGGCAAGTGGAGTGGACACGTTGAAGGACACTCCTTTCAGCCAATCAAATCACACGCTTCAGCAGCAGCGACAATCATTGGACAATGAACCGGAAGCCTGTCTGTTTCTACAGGATGTTGACTGTCGTAGTAAAATAAAATAAAATAAAATAAAATAAAATAAAATAAAATAAAATAAAATAAAATAAAATAAAATAAAATAAAATAAAATAAAATAAAATAAAATAAAATAAAATAAAACCCGTATTTAAAATATTTTAAAGTGACACATGATGCTTACATTTTGCAGTCCAGTTTAGTCTATAATGATTTTATTTTATTTTTTACTCCATTAGAAAAAACAAGGCATCCATGACATTAACAAAAAATAAATATATATATGTAAAACACATACATTAAACCAGGTTGTTTTTCTTCATGTACAAATTTAATGAGCAATGCAATTTTTTTTTTTAAAAAAAGAAAAGAAAAGAAAAAGAAAACAGCTGAGATAATGTTACATAAATACACCATCTGTTTGTTCCAGGTGCATTTCGTACAAGGGTCCATAGGGTTCTTTTTTCTCTACCAGAGAGTTTCTTTATCATCCACATGGCAATATTTTTATGCACAAATTCTCCCTTGGGGAAAATCACCACCCTAAATTCAAGAAGACAAATGTTCTATCCACAACAATGACTGAAATTAAACCAACCAGATATTTTTTTTTACTGACTCAAAATCTGGAACAGTTCGACGGAAAAGAGTTGAAGGTGCACACCATAAAATTAAATTTAGTTTTTGCATAAGTACAAATTAAAGATAATTATTAACAGGTAGAATCATAAAACAGTCAGTTTAAATATTTAGAATGTAATTTTTATGTTAAAGCTGTGATGAGCAACATCATTGTGAACAGTATTTTACTTCATTCCGAACTGAAATTATCATTCAGAGTGACACTATATCCGTAATACACCTGGCTCAAAATATAAACATCTTATCTTAATATTTTCTCAGTTTTTTGCACACAGTTTAAAAATAAAATAACACAGATTTTTGTTATGCTATGATAACTCGGACACATAACAGTTTTGCTGTGGTCAAACCCTGCCATAAACTAAGGAAGTGCTTCAAGATAAGAAATTCCTCAAGAAGTTTCCTTTTTATGCAGTTTTCATTTAATTTTTTTACATGTCCCAATTACACAATAACTTGTGCAAGGTGATTCTGCACCTTGTTGCACAATGTTTTGGAGTGGAAGAAGTTTTACCTCAAGGAAACAACTTTGAAGATTTTATTTACTCATGTGGCTGGGTGCTTTAGCTGTTGCTTTGCATGCTTTCTCTTTTTGCAATAATGTACCATGAGGGCCAAGCGGAGCATATTTTGCCTTCACATTTACACAGTCATGAATAATCCAAGCAACTCTGTGCAAGCAATACACTCATGTGAAAAAGGAGCATCCACTGTCAGTTGTGAGACTTTTGATAATATTATTTAAAAACTGCTGGAACTTACCAAGTAATGAGGGAAAAAAAGTCAGTATAGGAATACATGTACAACAATCCAACAAAATGTTATCATAAAGTGAATGGAAACAAAGTAAACCTCTATTGTTGAAACACATTAAAAGTAATTACCTCATTATTTTTCAGTTGTTCAAATTGCTGTTTTTAAAGAGCTCTGTTGATTTTTGTTTGGCTTTTGATCTGCAAACTTTTGTGTTTTAGTCCAACAAACTCTAAAATGTTTTCTTCCATGATCATAGAAACATTTTATCTCATGACTACTAGATGGTGATTATTACATTCATCTGAATTCCATTAACAGTGTCTGGGTGTTACTTACCAAGTTACGGTACTTACAAAGCAAGAAGAACAGATTTCTTTGATTTTACACTTATTCTGTCTTTCATCTAACTTTATGTCTAACAAATTAGTTTCAATTTAGTTTCAGTTTGATGATGTCGATTAATACTTAAACAGAGGAAAGTATTTATGCATAATTTAAATGATGTTCCAGGACTCAAAAACAATTGAAATAAGAGAGGATGAATCTTTTTTACACAAGACTGTACACTGCAATGGCTGTGAAATGTAATTTTCGTTGCTTTTTTTTTAGCATAGCTTGCTTGCTTGGACCTTTCTCTAATGGTGGAAGTCCCTTTTACTGTGTGGACGGTTGCCCAGTAAATGATCCACTTCAGAGGCAATGCCTGTTGTAATCTTTGGAATTACCTGTATACAAAAAACAATGAAAAAGTCCATTATCACTGTCACAAAGCTTTTCCAAGGGATATCAAATTAGATCATAGCTAAAACAATATATACCTGAATGGCTCCCAAGTTTTCTGTTAGTTGGACCGGATTGGAGGAACCGATGAGCACCGAACTTACCCCCTCGTTCCTCAGACACCAAGCTGCAGGGGGAACACATAAATCGTATCCTTAGGGAGCCTAAGAATTATTAAGCTAATCTAAGAGCACTAATTGCTATACAGTTACAGTTCTTTTGTTATGCGTTCTTTACCTATGGCAAGCTGGGGTAAAGTACACCCAAGCTTCTCTGCAATGTGAGTCAGTTCTTTTAGCTTTGCCTGCTGTTTCCTCCCATCTTCACTCATTATCTTCTCCCTTAACCACTGGTATGGCTAAAGGATCATTAAAAAGAAAAGCATCAATGCCTCAAGTGCCTTAAAATCAACAAAAAACACACTAGTTATAATGTTTTAATGGTTGTTTCAAAAATAACACTACAAAGAAAAGATTGCTCATCCACCTTCATTGCGGCTCTAGAGGACTCTGGGATGCCGTTTTCATACTTTCCAGTAATAATTCCACAGGCCAAAGGAGACCAAGAGACCACACCCACACCTGTAACACCACAATAATTACCAAGAAACAAGAGATGAACATCTACATTTTTTATGGGAAATTTTGACAGCAAATATATTTTACCATACCTATTTTGTGGTAGAGCTCTGGAAGCTGAGTTTCCACTTTCTCCCTCTGGAAGAAATTATACTCAGCCTGCTCGCACACAGGTGGAATCAGATTAAACTGTCGGGCCACAGAATAAGCTTCCTAATTAAAGGGGAAAAAGACAGAAAAAAACCAAGAAAAGTGGAGCACAATAATGAGATAAGGAAACATTCAAAAGGTGACCTATGTCGTTAATGACTTTTATCCTTTTTGAACTCTGCAAATGTGGTGCCATCTTCCTCTGTGACTCATTTCAAATTAATTTAAATGGACCTCACGTAACACTAGATTTTTTTAAAAATCTTTTTGACATATTTTTCAATCAGTTACCATGATCTCCATGGCAGACCAGCGAGACGTTCCCCAGTACATGGCCATCCCCTGATTGATCACATGCGTCATTGCTCTCACTATCTCTGCAACAGGGAAACAAGAACAAATGAGAGCACAGTCATTAACTGAACAGTGGGTGGTGCCAAACTGCAGCTTGAAAGAACAGAAAAGATTGAAGAGCTGCAGTTAAATTTACATAATTCCTTAATGTCCTTAAATTGTCACTGAGGAAAAATGTTAGCTTCTTGTGAAACTGGTGGTATCAAATATTATTTGCTGCAGGGGTCAGACTACTTAATGTGAGTAAAAAGCTGCAGGGCTGAAGTGAATGTTGTCACCTATTGCAGGAGTGAAATGTAATATTCAACCGGCCCTAACAGAACGTTGCAGTGCAGTAAATCACAGCAAACCACAGCACCTTTGGCCATTTTTTAAATCTATGTTAGAAGATGCAGCGGGACTGGTGAGATACAGAAGAAGTGAAAAAGTTTTTCACAAAAACTTGTTTTCAAAGTTATTTATAAAGTGAGTTTTCAAGGACATCTCTTCAAAGACAAGAACATCCAGCTTCTGTTCAGCATGGCTGTCTGTCCCATGCTGTTTCACCCAAAGAAAACAATATGGTTATAATGTAATTATAATGAAACATCTGCTACAACACCACATTGCAAACTTGGATTCAATACAGCAAAAACAGCAGCAATGTGATTGAAAAACTGATTATTTTCATCGGTTCTCTCTTTGGATCTAAAATGTAGCGCAGTGAGCGATAATGATGGTGTGTGGGTGACGGGAAGGTAGAGGAGCAACAGTGCATCCGCTCCAAAAAATCGATGTGTGGCAGATGGGATTTGAAGGGATGTAAGAGCTGAAAGGAAAACACATGAATCAAGTAAGAACCTTAGGCAAACATAGTTCTTGAGAGTTCGTGGAAAGATGAATAATCTTAACATTAAGCCACTTTTCACGGGGCCATGTGAGTCATCCGCACTAACAGTAGACGCCACACTGAGTAGGGAATTCAGGTAAGACATGCAGCAAATACACCAAACTCACTAAAAAAATAGTCAACCAAAGTAGAATTGTATGCAGATTTAGCCTAAAAGCAAGATGCTCCTAATTATTTAATCATGTCATAAATTAGTATGGTAAAACTGCAGTTAATTACTCACAAAGAAACAAGGCATTATCTGGTTTAAAAGCTTCCAGCAGGAATAAAAGATTTTGAAATGGAGTAGATTTGCAAATTAAATAAAATCCTCTCATCCTCTCATTAGTATTCAGTTTGCAGACACTTGCTTGGCTGGTAGCCAGGATCTGGCTGTCCAAGAGCCCTCTAGCAGTGGCAGCATGCCTCTCAGGCTGGAACATTTGGTCAACTCCAGCCAGCAGGTATGACAGTGCTCCTTCAGAACTATGCAGTGATGTGGGTGTTAGAGAAAATTCAATACATTTTGTCTTGGCACATGCATTGAAAGCTGTCTGGCTTTTTTTTTTTTTTTTTTTTTTTGCTGGGTGATATCACATGACTCTGTCAAGGTCATGTGGGCAAAGTGAGAATGAGGGCTATTAAGAAACTTCTGTGGGGAGTCATTAAAACATTTGGTCTTTGCTGCTTTTTCTACACTCAGTTTATTTTGTAATTGCCATATTCAGTAATTTATTACATTAAACTTTTTTCACATATTTCTGTCGAAACAACAGGCTTTGAATGACTGGATTGCAGCATCTTTTAGACATTTAGACAGCTTGATTTGACACAGCAATTATAAGAATGAAGTTACGTTAAATAAAGTATTTTTCCTGAAGGCACCTCCACATAATGTTTGCTGTAATGAGTATTTTAAAATGGCACTATTTAATAAGAAGTTGAAGAAATGCCAGTTTGTGGAAAAGCTCTATGCTGAGCCATCTTCTGTAATTGACAGTTCCAACAGTAAAAAGCAAAAGAAGAAAAAGGAGCCAGGAAGTAGGACACAATATTCTTATGACACGTGGGTCATATTCCCTCTGTTTGAAAAATTATAGGCTGAGAAATAAAAGAAAATTAAGTACGTAAACAGCTTGTGTCGAGATGAGGGCTGAGGAGGAGGATTACAGAGACGGAAGCAGTGATGATAACAAAGGTAGACTCTGCTGCCATGACATCACTTTTTCGGTCCCCAAAGGGACATGGCTCGTCTCACACAAAGTCGGAATTCGTTTAAGTCACAGAAACAAACACAAATGCATACAGATGCACTTGTTAGTTTGCATTACGTTTTCCTTCTTCTAACACGCGGGGAGTTTAAATCCTATGTTACACATTTTTACTGATGATGTTAAAGCAGTTTGGGTTTCAGGCACTTGATGCAAGTGTATGATTCATTACCTCTAGCGTGTGCACAAAAAAATCCTGCATTCTGCTCTTGTGAAGTGAGATAAAGGCCAAGAGAAAACGTTGTAGTGTGGATTTATGAGGATCTGTTGTTTTACTATAAACATTTATACATTTGATTGTTAATTTCTCATCAAAGAGTAGCATTCAAATGTTTGGATACAGTTTTGTGGCTCAGAGTAACTGAAACATAATGAAAGAATAATGATAAACTTTAAAAAAGGCAATGAGAAAATATTTTGTAAATGCTTTATGGTTAGGGATACATATCCTTTCATGATTATGCTAAGAGGAGTGCTGCGTTGTGGAGGTGCTTGCTCCTCATTTATTACAACATGGATGTGGATTATTGTAATAAAGGCACTGTTATTGGTAAAAAATACATGAGGTTCATTTAGCTGATCATTTAAAAATCAGAAGTGTTACAATTTACTCTCAAACGGCAGGAAAGTTTTGTTTTTTCTTATCAACTTTTGTGTATTATTTTTAAGGCCACATTTGATAACATACCCAAAGAAATAGCCCCCACTTATAATTCTTTCTATGTGACTTGTACGGTAAAGAAAACACCTTTACATATAACAAATATGATTTTTTTTTAGGGATTGTTGCTTGTCTGACCTTTAAACTTTGGTTGTCTCCCAATTTAATGAATAAAAGCAGCTTGTTCCACTTTTTCTTTTAGCAGTAATTATAAAAAGTACGGGTTACTTATTTAGTATTGCTTTAATTTAAATTAATCGATAATAGGAATTTAAGGTGCTTCTATAATAGTAAAACAAACTGTTTAAATGTTTTTACCCCACTGCTGAGATCACGTTGTGTGAACAACCGTTGAAGGCACGGATTTCCAATACTGAGCAAAACTTTGGTAAAATGTCTGAATGTCTGTAATTGAAAAAAGTTAAAAAGGACACATTTTTTGCTGCTGAACAATATTTATATGCTGCCCCAAGGGAAGTTTCAGAATATATATGTATTTGAATGCTTTGTAAATATTACTGTAGCATCCTAAACCAATAAAATTTTGATTATACTCAGGTTAACAGCACTAGTAAGTAAGGAGAAAGATGAAAGCATCCAGAGGAGGACTTATATTCTTTAAAAGTTGTCATTGCCGTACATTTGCTACAGCTGACCCTTTGTTGCACCTAGAGTGTCTTATTTTAAAAGGAATTCAAATGAACCTGTGTGAAAAGTAAAATACAATTTTGTACTATATAATGCATTTTGGGGTTTCTTTTATGACAAAAACAACTTTTCATTTATATCTGGCATAAAAGTAGCAGCAACCTAAACACAAAGCAGATGAGTAGGACTTTGCAGTTCCTGTAGGGTTTTTGGTCAGAGAGAAATCAGCCCAACTGAGACTTTAGGTATTGAAGGTTGCAGAGTCCTGTCTCAGGCTAAAACCCTGCAATGCCAGAAAACTGGAATGATGATAAAATAGCTGAAACAGAATTCCCTGCTACTTTCCATCTCCTTTGAGTTGTTAGTGAAAAGCTTTTTCCGGCTAATCTACTCCAAAATATATCAAAGTAACTGACAAAAAATTGTGACAAGCGTTTGTTACCACATCAAGAGATGAACATTTTAGGCGTCTTAACATTTTTTGTGCTGCACATCTATCTATCTTATTTGTTGATTGATTTTGTTATCCGGTAAGAATGTGTCAGTGCAATTACAACTTGAAAATTTACAAGTTTCCACTAGCTGAGTGGTATTATTTGCAGGTTTGATGGAGAAAGCTGCAGGTGTTACCTGTCAATCATGAGGAATTAGGATGACTGTAAAGATCCTGGAATTATAAATATGACAGACTGGCCTCACACACTTTGCTGGTCCTCAGGGGAGAACATGATGGGGGCAGGGGATGAGGAGAGAATAGGAAAATCAAATGTGGGATATTATCCTTTATAATGCTTGTGGATGGGGGTTTGTTTGTGTGAAAAGAAAAAAAAGGATCAAAGTATCATGCCAGACCAAAAGGAAAATAATTGAGGAAGTCTCTGGAGAGGCTGAAAAGCAGTTTTTGATGACGTATGGGAAAGGCGGCACAGGAGCGCTGAAGGAGTCAAGCGCTCAGCAGGGCTTGTATCTAGTGAGACCAGCCCAAAATACACCATTCTCTCCCACTGGAGCCAAATAATCCTGCTATGAAGAACAGAGAGGGCTGGGAGCGGGTGCAGCTAAGAAAGCCCACAGAAGTCCTCCCCCCAAGAGAGGAGAAAAATTGCTTGACAAAAATAGACGACAGGAGATAAGACAAGATTGTCGAATAACTTTTGCCCTGTTTATGCAAGATGAAAAGACTCACTGGTGACCCCAAAGAGCTTCAGTCAAGTCAGTATGTGGCCCCTTCTCAGGTTACAGAACAACATGCATTGTTGCTACCACAACTTTCCAACTGCCCCACCAGGAGGGCTGGTCTGATATCACTCACCTTCCATGGGAGTGTTGCTGTCTGTTCGATTGGCAAAAACCACATCCACATACTCGAGTTGCATCCTCTGAAGGGAACTTTTCAGTCCTAAATTAAGAGAATAGTTGCTTCGTTAAAGATTTTCAATCACAGAAACACAAAAAATAATATTTAACAACCATAAAGAGTCTAAGGTTTGAAGTTGTATGAACACAATTTAGCTTTTAACAAATAAATGATATTAACTCTGGCAGGTTTACAGAAAAACTGCTCTCCTAATCCTGGTAAACCAAATTTCACAGAAACTAAGTAGCAGGAATGTTGCTTAGTTTATGTCGAAGAACTCATTAATTCCATTTAAGTGGAAAAATAGGTCAAAGAGATTCTGGCGAAGTTCAAGCAACGGGCTTATAAATGTGGTAAAATGGCAGTGGACAACATCTGACTCAGAGCCTTCCAGCTGTATCTGACCTGCCACATTTTTTGATCCAGTTTGCTCTGCATGCTCATCCGAGTTGTCACATGAAGTCTGGTGCCTATTAATCGAGCCATAAAATTCTCTTTTTGCTACCCACCAAAGCTGAGAAAAGAAAAAAATACTTATAATTTTTATAGGATCAAGGGGATCCGCCATGCCCAGGGCAAAGCTGGAAAATGAATTCATGTCATACTGTGAAAACTAAATCCTATAATAGTTATCAGGAGGAGGAAGTCTACATGTGTTCTTTGGTTTTCTTGTTTGACAAAAACACCCCATCTTGTAAGGCTGTTATAGCCTCAACATCAACTACAACAGAAATGTTCTTCCTTTAATTTTTCTAAATGGTAATTGACTGAGCTACGCTGCGATGACTCGTCAGACAAACAAGTGGACCTGCCATGCACGAGATGGTGTTAATGATGTCCCCCTGGACCAGATCAAGGCCTGTTTGTTTATCTGGACAACTGCCCGACAATTTATATTATTATTTAATAATTATTTTTTTTTCCTGATGAGCAAAATCACATCCAACAGATCAAAATGGAGCTACTATGACTCATATAGTCCGAACTGAACTGATAGAGTTTCCTGCTCCTGTTGGTTTCTGCATTTAAGTGTATTATTTTAAAATGCCTGTCAGCTGAGTAGTGTTGGGCAATTTTTACAATCAGGCTACAATTAGGACACTGACTTTAAAACCTGCTTTAATAGTTTACCTCATGGTTGTTAAACAAGATTCAATATGTAATGATTATTGATAATATTTGTCTCTCATTGTCATTGTTGCAAATATGATCAACGCACTAACCCACTTTAGCCACCTTTGTACTGACAGAACTCACAAGATTTTACAGTCATTTTCTAGTCATCAACTCTTTTAAACTAACCTCAACTTTCCCAGAAGTCTTAAAGGGAGTTTTTTTTCCAGATTTTTTCTATGGATTTTTTCATCTCAGTTCAAAACTGATTTGTTTCAGTAAGGATCCCCAGAATATGTGGAAGTGATCTACTTTAATTGCCCCACAAATAATAATATATAAATAACATATCCAATTGTTGAGGGAACTCAATCCAGTACTGATTCTAACAGTTTGAATCTATAGAGGACAAACTCACTCCTTGAATCTATAGAAGTAGATCAGCCTTCATTCAGTCACAAAAGAAACCAACTGAGAAGTCAAAACCCACTCAAGAGATTTTCAAAAAGAGGACAGCCGACTAATAAGACATGGAAAAGTAACTGTGACTGTGTGTCAGATTAGTGCCAGAAGCTTCCTCATCACCCACTAATCCCAGTTGAGAGTTACACGCTCCGCACTGCCGTTTAAACCACTTATACCCTCTCCTTTCACATGAACCTTTCCCACAATAAATCTATTATTTTTAAGCATGCCATGTCTCCTTTCCCCAACATTCTTGTGCAACTTTGAGTTTTTGTCCCCTTACTTCTCTTCCAGATTTTTCTGGATGCTTTTCCTGTCTCCGGTTTGGAGGGGAATGTTACAGAGGCTGCAATGAATGCTAATGATGCTGGGGAGCTGAGTCACTGTAGGAGGTGCATTGCACCGCGGTGTGTTTGATACTGGCACTATTCAAGTTGATTATATTGGCACCTTTAAAAGTTTGGATGACAAAACGGTGGGTCTGGTGTACCTCTGAGAAAAAAGTTTTTTCCAACTCAAAAAAGCAGGCAAACAAACAACAAAAAAACAAAGAAAACTGATAAAGGAGGAGAAGAAGAAACTGACATGTTACCTTCTATGATGTGTTTTCTGTTGAGGCCTCTCTCTGTCTCTGCTCTGCAAGAGCATCAGACACAGAAAATGGATTTCAAAGGCATTCAATCCAGAAAAGAAGCATTTTCATACAACATATGTAACACTTTCGAAGAATGACACAGACCACTGCACATGTGAGGCAACATTCTTTGTATAAATTACCTGCAGGCCACTTAAGAGAGGTCTGCTCATTCAGTTATTGATCTGACCCTGCAGGGTTTCTCTGCAGAGGGTGCATTAAACCCCTGTTATGGATGTTAGTCCTGACCTCAAGTGATTTGAATCCAATCCCATTTGAAATAAAAAGGGTAAAAACATTTTTCCACAAAGGCAAGTGGGAAAGCAAATGTTTGCTTTAACAAATAAATTCACAAAAAAGAAAAAAAATCAAGATAATACTAGTTAGTATATGCTATTATTTTTATGTTTTTGGAGTGAGGTAAAACCTTCAATCCTAATCTGTTAGTTTGCATTTAATTCAGAGCCTAGGACTCTGAGATAAATGAAATGTTGTAGTTTAAAGTGGTGTATGCAGTTTAACACTTAGAGAATTAAAGAAAAAGATAAAAGATAAAGTGAACCCAAAAAACTCTGGCTCCTTTTGGTTATTTTGGTTCCTTACTCTTTCTGTGTGTCAGAAATGTCTAAAATCCTATACTTTTCAGCTCCACATGCTCCTGTTTACTTTATGCTGTTGGTGCTAATGGAAAATGTTGCCATCATGTAGCCTTGGAGTTGTTTTGCTGAAAACAGCTGATGGATTGTCCAAAAACCTCTTTTGAAGGAATAGTACGAGTTGTCCCTGAGAGAAATTTCAGTCACCTTCATCTTAAAATTGGAATTTTCTCCTTTTCATTGTGTTCTACTGTTTTGCTCAGATAAAAGAGAACACCCATCTCCCATGACACATGAGGGACTGCATATTTTCCCCATAAATTCTTTCAAAATGGAAAAGATTAAATATTTTTTGACTGAAGTTTAACATCTATTTTGGGATCATGTCTACTAAGCAAAATCAGATTGAAAGCCCACCAGAGGAGGTATGCGTCTCTGCTGGTGGATGCTCCATTTCCCTCAGTCAGAGCCTAAAGACTTTTAGAAGAAGGTGGATGTGACTAATGCAGACTGAACGCAGAATATTTCAGCATGACAGCAGAAGCAAATCTGACATTTAGCTGGAAGGCTAAAAACGGGTAACACTAAGGAAAAAGGAGGCCGTGGTTACAGTGTGTTCAGTGTGTCTTTTTTGTGTTTTTGTGGCTTTCCCAAAATGCCTAATCCAATGTCATATTTCCTGATGCTGGAGGGAAAAGTTTTAGGTGTAGACAGGTGCAGCACAGCTAAAGATAGCCACATACATGCGCATACACTTACTTCCCCCCCCAATAGAGCTTCGTGGTGATCACCAGGCTGGATCTCCTGAGGGAAAACAGGAAGACATATAAAAAATGGGACACAAATATTTCAGAGCCAGCATCAGTTTGTGCACTGAGTGTAACAATGTGTCAGAATCCAAATAGTGTGAGGATTAAGTGTGTTTGCAATGTCTGATGGTTAACCTGACATCCTGCAGTGAGAAGTGGCAGTCAAACCTTGTCTGTAACCTATCAAACATGAGGACTCACAGGGGAAGTCTTGTTTGTGAACTCTAACAAGACAGCTCCCTCACAATCAAATCCTCCATGCTTGAATGATCAATAATACCAACTGCTGCTGGAGTTGGAGAAAGGGCAGAGAAGGAATTGGCCTGACATGCCAGAAGGGGAAGTATGAGCAGCTCATATGGTTGTGCATTTAGTCCACATGTGTGTCCTGTGATGCTGTGAAACAAATGCTGTTTTTCCGTGCCTGAGAATCATCTTCTGTGGACCTTATGTATGATACAGACCTTGCTTTCATTCTTTTAATCATGATGTTGGAATTGCTGTGACCATTTTAAAGTAGATCACGAGGCTCAAAAATATTTCACAAATACGAAATTTCCAGATTTAAATATCTAAATGTTGAGAAAGGATTGGTTTGAAGGGCAGTCCCAACTGTAACTCTGGTTTGTGTTGAGGCCTACTGAATATCAGTGTCATATTTTGTGTTGAGAATCAAAATTAAAACTTTGTACTGGAGTTTGCGGTTGACCATTCTAGTTAAAACTTGAATACAAGTTACTGATTCTAAATATACTTTTATTACCTGGTTGACCAAAAATGAATAAATGACAATTCTACCTTTTAAATGCCTTCAAAAATTCAACTTAAAAATGCCCTTTTTTGTATTTCTGAATCTGGTTGTCAGCCCGATAGATGACATTCCAGTTCATAAGTGCAATAAAACAGGATAAAAATGTACAGAGCACCAACGTTTAGCTTCTCATGAGTCAATGGCTCCCCTGAGATCTGCCATGTTTGCCTGACAAGTCTCCATTCTGCCAGTCTGAGGCACATCAAAATGATTGTTTTTGATCTACCTCAAAACAGTTTGTTTGCTGTGCATTCGTCTCAGACCTTTTACGCATAAACATTTTGCTTCTATAGAGTACGTGGCTTTCGACTCAGCGAGGATCACTGCTCGATTTATTGCAGGTTTATATTTGAGCAACTCTAGTTCAGTTTTCACAGATGTAACAATTAAACAATCAAACACAAAAGTGCAGCTTGATAATTTGTTCTTACATAATCCTGCCCTCTTTCAACCTGAAAGATTCCATGCACAAAGTGAAATCCACAAAGACATGGATTTTTTTGGTAGGAAGAATCTGAGCTTCTTCTTTTCTTCAAAATAAGGAGGAAGGACACGATTTATCCCCCGAATATCTCCTCACTAATGCTTTTGTGATAGAATGGGAGCAAATCTCTGCTGCAAGCCACCGCGATCTAGTAGAAAACTATCCCAGAAGAACAGCTGCTCTCATAGGAACAAACCAAAGGCTGTGATTTTGAAAGGTTTAGGTCAAAATGTGAAATATGTACATGACCAGTAACTACAAAGGCCACATTTGAGGGAAGTGCAATAACAATAAAAAGAATAGATGGAAAAAAAAATCTGTGTTTTATTTAGAGACCACAATGTACCTCCAACACTTCTTCCTGATGATGTTTCCCAGAAGGATTTCAGCTCTGTGAAGAAAAGAAATGGTCTGAGGTTAAAAACAGCAGAGGGGTTTCAGATCAGATCATCACAGAAGCTGCCTTCAGTTGCAGCAAGTAAACGTGAATTTTATCTGCTGCATCTGTGCCTGATTAAAAACCAGAGGGGGATGCAAGATAAAGGATGTTTCTTGCACCGAACACCTTAATTCCACCAGCAACCTTGAAATTAATATTTATCCCATTACAGCATTTACATGCTCTGCATTATTCATCTTAATAATGTCCACAAAGCTGAGTAAACATAAAGAACCTCCAACCACAGATAAGAATATTTAAGTCACATTTGGAGGGGCTGGTTCTGCTCTTTTTCAGCTCAATGTTACAATACTGTATTGTAATACAATATCATAAGACAAAATGTCTTTCAAGGACTGAAAAGTGTTACTCACTTCCCTGTGGAGTAAACCTCTGCCGTGTCGAACAGGTTAACTCCACTCTCATAAGCAATCGTCATCAGCTGCTCTGCAACCTAAGAGGTGAGAAGAGTTTTCCCATTAACCTTACTGCAGTGCAATAAACTTCAATAAACCCACATTATGCTTAAATAAAAACATTTCCCTCCATAAAAACCAAAGGAGTAAAAAATGTGCTTGCTGCTGAATCTGAAACTCTACACTGGCTGTTCACTGATTTGGGTTGTTTACTGCAGTTTGTTTTTGCAGACTTTTTTTGACCTACTTCTTGTGCTTGCATGTTAACTCACTAAGAAGGAAGCAGATGGAAACGCCGGTTTTGACATGAAGAAGTCTTCCAAACCATCTGCCTCCATGTCTTATTTTATTTTGAAGATTTGTTTCTTTTCCCCTGAGTCACTTTGTCTCAGTGGTCTTCAGTTGCTGATGTGTTATCCACCATTCTGAGTTTTTCCCTCCTCCCCAGGGATGGGTAAGGGCAGCGGAGTATGTCCTCTGCTTCATAACGTCTGACAGTGAGGGATGCTACCAGATCACTTAGCCATGGTGGAGCCAACAGAGAGTTTATGGTCTGTTGTGGCACTTGGAAATTAATTTGACGATGCTGAGCGATTGCTGTGGTCTAATTGCTCCCACACCATATAACATCAGATTAAATTAAACCGCCTCCATAGATAGTGGACAGAGCCAGCTACTCAATTTTATCTTACTGGGTCTAGACTAAGAAAAGCCAGCATGCACTTCTGGGCTGGGAAGGTGATTGATTGGTCATAATGTCTCACCTCGTCTGAGATCTGACCGCCAAATGTTACCCATGTTCCTGTTAAGAGAAATAAAAGGTTTGGAATAAAAAATTAAAAAAAAACATTTAAGAACTTTTTCATATAGCTTTTCTCATATTTTCACATCTTGTTGCAAATATGTATAAATGAGTTCTAGTTAAAATTTTTAACAATCAACAAATAAGTGAAAATGTATGAGACAAATAAATATACAATTTTTTTGGGCGATTTGAACATTTTCTTGTGAGTTTTTTTTAATGATAGAGGACATATATTAGGCAAATTAATCACAAAATTGCATTTCTGAGTAATTCTCTATTCAAGTTGTTGGGAATCAGGTGCAGCATATTCATAAAAACAGCATATTTGTGACATAGAAAATACATGGGGCAACTCAGAAGGGAATTTCTAATGAACTCCTGTCGCTCTGCAGAAACTATGTCAAAGAAAATGACACAAATTTTTGGTTTGAGCAAAATACGGCATAACCGCAAACCAGCACGAGCTAAACCGGCTACCATGTGATTGCTTATAGAATATATAATAAATAAAAGATGATTGGAGTAGGACTTTAACAAACCAAAACTTGCAAGGGAATTTCTTTCAATATACCCAGGGTTCTTCTTTAGAATGCTAAATTATGTTT
This sequence comes from Oryzias curvinotus, assembly GCA_023969325.1. Classification (NCBI taxonomy): domain Eukaryota; kingdom Metazoa; phylum Chordata; class Actinopteri; order Beloniformes; family Adrianichthyidae; genus Oryzias; species Oryzias curvinotus. The sequence continues at coordinate 29,614,757 of CM043722.1, forward strand.
TTTAAGATGATATGTAAAACTCACTGCTTGAGCCATATTTCATAAACATTTTCATCAAAGGGGACTCATTACTAAACGACTGGTGTATGAAAGAATTACTCAAAATCCCTATTAGAGTATGGTTACAGAAAAAATAGTAGTTTTTAATTGTTAAAAAATGTTTCTAAGAAAGAAGAATTTAAATATTCATTTGAATTTTAAATAACTGGAAATGACATATTACTGTTCTTTAACTCTGTGATTACACAAGAACACGGTTAACATTATGGTCTGGGCCTTTCTGCATGTAAACATAGTTGTAAACATGATAAAAAAAAACACTCCAACCAAACCCCCAACCAAACTTTGCTACTGACTGTCAGATTATTATCAAATTCAAAAGGAAACCATTAAACTTAATATCCCATTACAAAAAACATACATGGCTTTTCTACTAGCCTCTTGATTTGTAACGAAGAGATTATCTTCAGAAGTAAAGACATATCATTCAATTTCAATTCAATTCAATTCAATTCAATTTAATTCAATTTTATTTGTATAGCCCAAAATCCCAACAACAGTCGTCTCGATGGGCTTCGAAGTAAAACATGAACTCAAAAGGATCACGAATACAAAGAGTTCAATAGGAAAATACTAAAATGAACTAACAAACTGTCATATGGTCATCTTCTAAATGCCACCATTGTCAAGCATAAACTGTTGAAAATGAAAAATGACATGCAATTGTGGACAACCAGAATGTGTGTGTAATGGGTCAAATGCAGCTCTGAGTTAGGTTGACACAGCTCCTGCACACAAGTGAGCACACGCGCGTACAAACTCATGCACTCTTGCATAACATAGCCCATGACTGAAAACCATTATATTACTGTCTGAAAGTGCTTATCATCAGTCATTTTTTGATTTAAAAGAATTTTCAGGAGATACATTTTTCAAACAATTACTTTTTAAAAATGTTTTCGTGTTAGCATAATTTTTCATTAGAAAAACTGAAATCCACTGAGATGCATTTATTTTACAAATTACAAGAAAGTCTGTCTCTCATGAATTTGACTGTCCTTTTGGAGTTATTGCACTGTTAAATATTAATGTATTGGCACACATGCACACACACACAAAAAAAAAGACTTTTAGAAGTTCGGAGACAAAGAAGTGTTTCTCTGAATTGTTTTTCCTACTTTGTTTGCATAAAATCAGTGCAAGAAATCAATGCTTTGCTCAAAGGCCTATAGTGTTTGCCAGTTTAAAAACCTAAATAGCAGAACGCTAGATGTTTGTTCTCACATGTATTAGCTCATTGGGCTCTATCTAAATCTTGTTAAAAAGTGTTAGATTGGAGATAGTTAACTGCTCTTCTGAGGTTCATGCGTACGTCTTCATTTATGGCAAAACGGCACCTATACTCCCCCCATAGATTCTTTCTTATAAACAGTCTTGCACACCCATAAACATACAAAAAGAAAATTCATGAATTAAACAAGAAAAATCAGAGCAGTTCCCCCATGGTACACACTGATATGCCTAATAGTTAAGTAATTTGTTTGCTGAAACCATTGCCACAGATTAAATATTGAACAGGGAAATTATTAATGCTTTTTGTTGTCTCCTATGGGTTTTCATACAAATTTAATATGCATGAGGTTTGGATTGGGCTGAAACAATATTGTCAAAGTAAAATAAAGGCTTTTAGTCCCTGTTTGCCTTTTTCACACTTGGGTGCTTGTGATTTTTGTCTGTATTTGCTAATTGTAGGTAAATGTACTTACCAAGCCCCAGACAGGAGACACGCAGCCCAGATTTTCCCAGGTTCCTACCAAAAGACAAACACAAAGCACACTTAAAAAAAGGGTGTCATTTTTTTGCAACTTTTATTAGTCAAATGTGAATTTAATTACTGTGCTCCTACAATAGTCTTTGGGATTTTTCCAAGCCTATACTTTGGGATGAAAAATGAAAGAACAAATTGAAACTGGGGACTTTGAAATACCAGAAAAAAAAGAAATCCTGGCTCGGTGGTTTTTGTTTGGACTTTTGTGTTCTCTCTGTACATGCGTGGGTTTTCTCTGGAAACTCTCGCATCTCTCCTCGGTCTGAAGTTGATTGGTGTTTCTAAATTGGCCGTGGGAGTAAAAGTGCATTTGTTTCATTTGTCTCCGTGCTGCCCTGTGGTGGACCGCCAGCTTTGCAGAAGGGATCTTGGCCCTCACCCCACAGCAGCTGAGGCAGCAGAAGCAGAAAATGGATGAGCGAATGGGAACGCCTGCTCTAATGAGAACAGTGACAGATTTCCTCCCATGTTTGATGGGGACTGGATAAACCATCAAGTCATCTTTTATCAAAATCATAACAGATTACAAGGTTGGAGATGCAGAGAGAATGTTTTTTTTTTGCACAATTGCACCCTCTGCAAAATACTGGAGTCTTATGAGGGGCTAGATTTTCTTAACGAAGAAATAAGATTTAAAAGATGGCTTTGTAAGTACATTGCATAGTAATTGGTACCCTGCATTTTCCATTTTAATATTTTCTTTTTTGATACACTTTTTTACTGTATTACAACGGCATCTTCTTTAAGGTACACCTATTAGCATTAATGCAAGATATCTAGTTCTCTTCCTCTTTTTAACCTTCATTTTACACTCAGCTGTAAGCACTGCAGTAAATAACTTTTGTTCTAACAATTGATTTTGCTGCCCTGCATTTTAAATTTACATTCAGCTGTAAGCTACACTCACCTCACCCTCGACAACACATGCCGCTTCCAATGAAAAGTCTATGTAAACGCGCGTAAACGTTGAGTTTCGGGCTTCCCACTTCAAAACTCCAGACTTCTTGTGTAGCTATACAAGTTTCTGCACCCATTTTTATTTTGTACAAAACACGCAGCCTCTGAACGCACTTTAAAAATTAAACCAGATCAGATTTTAACCAGTTAGAGACTCTGATTTTGGTGGCATCCTTTTAATTCACATTAATTTGATCACAGAGGAGAAATGCCCAAGTTTTATATATATATCAGAATAAAGCTGTGAAAGAAAAAGCCTGGAGCAAAATTCCCAAGATTTGTACCACTTTGACATTTTGCACCAAGCCTCTTCCAGCTATAGGTGGTGGACATGTGCTTGTAAATAGTAGAAAAAGAACAAGAAGCCCTCCCTGCTTGTCCAGTGTGAACACCTTGGGCTTTGTGCATCTAACACGTCTCGCGTGTGTCCGTAGCTTTACATTCTGGTTAACTGAAAGAGGGCCTCACGTAGTTAAACACTTTAAAAAGCTTCACAGACACACTGACTGTATGCTCTCTTTCATGGTACCACAGGTGTGCTGCGGCTGCATGATGGCGTGCAGGTGAAAGAAGCGATTCTTTTCAAAGGATTCCAACACACATGAAGAAGCTCTGACAAACTTCTGAGAGAACAGAGACATCCAATCTTTGTCTGGAGGGGATTGTGCTTTCCGCTTGATTTTGCAGGCATTTATTCATTACAAAAAAAAAACACACACACACACACACACACACACACACACAGCGAAAAAAAGACTGCCAGCAGTTATTTTCTTGTGCATGAAAACTAATGACCTGTGCCTGAGGATGGACTCATTCGAGCCTGTGCTGCCTGACTGTACCCCCAGCCAATTCAATTAGGTGTTCAACATTTGGACTCATCAGTCATCAAATCAGAGGTTGGGAAGAGTTGCCTGTGAAGCATACAAGTTAAAGTATTTTTTCTTCTAAGCACAAAATTTCTCATTAGGATGGTGGAATGACCTGAGAAGAGAGATTCACTCATGTCTCTAATTCAGAGCAGAAGTTTGCATATTGTATCCTCAATCTCTGTGATGTATTATAGAGTGTGAGCCGGGATTCATGAAAGAGTGGGGGAAGGATGGGAGTTTTGTTTTGCAGTGGGTTACTAACTCAGTCTGTATGTGTTTGGTTGGGGTTCACTAAGGACAATATTCCCTGATGCTGAAAAACACATTTATTATTGGATTTACTGCTAATTGCTCTAGGTCAAGCATCTGTTTGATGCTTGAAACAGTTGGAAACTACAGAACATTTGTCACTGATCGGTTATCTGCTTGAAGGCAGTCCTTCAAGCTTGTTATATTCTTAATAAATTACTAAACTTTTTTTTCAGAGAGGCTGGATTTGCAGAAGTAAAAATTCTCTGCATTGCATATATGCATATCCTCCAGCTTTGTATACATTTACTGTATTTGTTCAGTTTAGAACACCCTCTCCAATGAAAATGGTGTTTTTTACATGTTCTGGTAGCATTTTTCTCACGATGGATGACATATAGTAAAACTGTTTTTCTGAGTATTTGTACTCTTTTTTCAAATCTCCTGGAATCAGGAGCATATGAACTAATTCATTTTAAATGCCAACCCTAACAAAATAGGTTTTCCCATTTTAAAAGTTTTTCTACAGTTTTGCCATCTGTTTTCCTGCAGCCAGATCCCTCTCCTACATTCTGATGCATCCATTTGCAGATAAATAGATCTGTAAACATATTTGTTTTCATCGTCTAAACTAGGATCTGGGACAAAACTGGACGGCTGCATAGCTACGATACAGCTTGCCATTATTGTTGCACTGTTAATGCTAGGTGGGGGTTGTGAAAGGCTCTGATATATAGCAGGAGAGTGCAAACACAGGGGTGATGGGAAATAAGGGCAGGCTCACTCTGTACATATAGTCCTACCCACAACTCAAAGATGAATTTTTGATTTCTATGTTTGATTTTATTTTAAAATGGAATTATCATTATTATAAAACCTCTCGGAACATGACTATGAAAGCATACAAGTTAATTTCACTAAAGAGAAAAACATAAAGTCCTTTGTCCTTTTCTTTGACTTTTTTTTGGGAGTCAGAAATCAAGGGCTTTCTGCATCTGATCATTATAGACTAAGCATGCCATGAACAGATTAGTGCAGGTCTGGGGTTTGGGGGTGCCAGCAAAGGCACAATGCTATAGAAGCAAATCCTCTGGGAAGTGCCTGGAAAAATCTGCAGCTTAAAAGGACGATGAAAAGGTGTTTTGCGGAAGAGGAAACACACGCTCTGTTTTTGTGGTAGAAATAAAAAAGAGGCATTGCTGCTGCAACATAGATGCACCTTGAATATTACACTTGCAGGGTAAACAGAAATGTAAAAAAAAATGATGTTTATGAGTTGATATGTGCATTAAAAACAGCTTTGAAAAGCTCAGACTGCAACTCGCACCATCATGCTTGGATGATGCCTAAAAGAAGCCTTGAAGGAAAATGACAAATGAGTCAGCTCATGAGCCCCCCCCTACACACACACACACACACACATACACACACATACACATGTCACCACTTATATGCACTCTGCAAGCTGCTACTGTATGTCCTTTTTTCGTCGGATCTAACATATGTTGCTAAACATAAAATATATAACATCTAATATATAAGTGAAAGAATAATTTTGCAGTGTTAGAATTTTTTTAGTAGCTCTTTATGACTTTATATCCAGATGTATGATTATTTAAATCAATATTTGTCAACAAATACTTTTGCCAAAGTTATGACTTAGAAAATAAAACTATGGGGATTACTGGAGATGACACTAGAAGACACAAACCCACTTGATGGGCGAGGAATTACACAACACATACCTCCCCAGTTCCTATCACACTTCTGATGCCAACCACAACCCTGTTATCAAAATAATACGAGGAGAGAAGAGACTCTTATTGCCAATGTAGTAAAGAAAAACAGTCTGGTTCCCCCTATAACAGAGAAGATACTCAGATTGTGCAAGGAACTTTGAAGGAAAACAAAGTCTGGGGATAAAATAAAGACTAGTCCTTGGAAAACATATGAAACTGATTAGGAGGAGGACAAGACAAAATGATGCAGACAGACAGAGTGTTGCTTGTGTGACGTGTTCATCAAACTGAAGCTTGCAGAACTGCTAGTCTAAGCCTCAAGTCTAAGCAGATCAACCGCCCTCTAAAGAAAAAGCATTGTTATTGACAAATAGGATCTGACAGCAACTTCCCAACAGCTCCATGCACAATTTTGCATAGTGTGCTTAAGCGTGTGAGTAACAAAGTGTTTCTGTGATTCTTTTGTTCTTCTCCAGCCAAAGTAAAAAGTTTTTTATTTTGTTTCAGAATCAATGCCCCTAAAAATATTATTATTCTCGTTATATGTACTTACACTTTAATGAGTGCATTTTGATCTTGTGATGAATTCCGGCTGGCTTTTTTATTTTTTCCAAGCTGCAAGAACGTCTCACATAACAGCTTTCAGTAGAATTCATTCCTTAAGATGGTGGTCATTTTTGTCTGAGCCTCATTTTAAAGACGTATGCTCAAATCTGAATAAATTACTTCAATATTAGTACAGTTTTTTTAAGCAAAGCAGAATGCATTCAAACTGTACTTTTTTCCACACACTGGCTGACCAGGACAGGCCGGTATTTAGACCTAAAGGTGACTTAGTGTCATTTGATTGTGAATAAAACATGATTCATCCTCTGCTACATTTTCAGCTCAATTTGAGGGATTATTTTGCGTCTCGCAGTCTCGCAGTTCAACTTGGATTAGGCATAAATAGAGAGGCTGTCTTTCTGTTTTATCACCCCCAATTATCTATTTGCTTAGAGCCTGTTTGGGGGCTGATTAAGGAGAAAAGGCCAAAATTGCAATTGCAAGGCAGTGCTTTAAATAAACTATTACGCTCTGAGAAAACCATTGTCTTTGTGACCTTTAATTAAAATACGCTAAGTTTGTGTAACTTTCTGACTTTTCTGCTGAGGGATTGTTTGCTGCTCATCCTTGGGGGCTCGGATGGTCTTTAGGCAGAGAGGAGCTCCACGCCGCAGGGCTCTTGTTGTGCAACAGCCTGGCTCACATTATTAGATCCACACATCACGGCGAGCAGCTTAGACAAGCAGCAAAGTTAATAGTTTTGGAATACAAAATGGAACATAAATTGTATTTATTGTCTTAAAGGCTGAGGGAGACAAAAGGAAACCTGCTGCCAAACATGCTGATGCCGAGCAGAAGCAGTGTAATAACGTCTATATGTATGCATGAATCATGCAAAGCCACACACAAGCCTCCACCCACTAACGAATAACAAAAACATCAAGAGAGCAACAATGGAAAACACACAATAGCAGAGCATGGGAGTGCAAGTAGTCTTGCTTTGGTCAGAAATGTGAGTAGACATGCACCCTTTAGTGCCCCAGGGGGGCATGTAAATTAACTAAATTTAGTAAATGAGCTGTTGCTCAAAGAAAAATGCAAATTTCTTATTTACTTGTTTCTCTAGATCTGCAAAGAATTCAGCATGGAATGCACTGAAATTGACCTTGACGGGGCTACTTATTTTAAATTACCTTTATGACAAGATTATGATGCAAATGAGTGATAAATTATAGATTTAAATTACATTTCTGCAGAAAAAAAAACTGTCAATGACTAAAGCGCCCTGGGAGAAATTATGGTGTTTAGTAAAACTCTCTTCCACCAGTGCTTTTTGTTGTTGTTGCTGAGATCTAATAGTTCATGGCTTTATTAAACGGAGAGGCAAAAAAGACAAAAAGATAGAAATTAATTGGAAAGATTTGGCCAGAGGCTCAGCAGACTCATCCATGAATGCAAGGATGACTTTTGCTCTGAGGCTCCTTCTCTCTATGGGAAAGAAAGCATAATATTTTACCCAACTCAGATCTGTGCTTTGGTTCAAATAGACTTGTTCTGACCAGCACCAACCATCTTTTTTGAATATTCCTGTCTTGCAAAACAAAACAAACAAAAAAAACGCCTCATTTTGGCTGCTTTTTGCATTGCACACACAAATATAAAACAAGAAAATACCTCCTTTCCACCCCATTAAGAACTTGCTCCTATTTTGGCCAACATTGGCGCTTTTTATGATCATAAAGAAGAGTTCAAATGTCCTTGTAAGGTAGCAACCAGTGGACACTGCAATTAGAACTAAACTAAATTTGGATTGTCATGACAACTAAAATGCTGGGGGTGGTGATATTATTAGTTTATGCTTGCTTGCTGTGGTTTCCACTTCTTCTGCTTCAACTTGCTACGCCTTCAGATGTTCCCAGTGTGGAACCTAAATGCCAGGCACATTGAATGCAAATACAGGGACTCGAGTACTTAATGCTGCATGCCAGCTCCTACGCCCACAACTACATGCACCTCTGTCTTTGAAGAGAATCTCTGCTAGATTTGGTATCACTTGAAGAAAACTTGAAGGATTTTGTGTAACCCAGGTTTAACTCCAGACTTGGCTTTGCATCAAAAAAGGAGAATCCCTGTCAGATATCATTCAAAGGAACTCTAGAATGTACTTTAAAAGCTTTGAATCACAGGTTGGAGATGCAAAGGATAAAAAATACTGTTAAGTATTTGCTTTTGGTGGTTAAAGTCGGTCTCTTCTGATTGATTATAGAACATTATTTTTTTTATTTTATTTACCAATCTGCATTAAAGGGCATTTATTTGTCATTTTGTACTTTTGATTTACACAAAAATACTGAACTGTAAAAAAAAAAGCCTCAACATGCTTTTAGTTTGACCAGTTAAAACACACTCTGAAAAAGAAACACTTTAGAGCAAATCCAGCTTCATGAGCAGTGTGTATTAAGAAAACCTTTTAAAACAAACTGCATCAACTGCTACCTGCTATGTTTTTGGGGGAACATAAAAAAAACTGTGCAATCTTCTCCAGTCGAGGAAACTCTTTTGCTCTTTTAACAAACTCAAGAACTTGTTGCGCTTTCAAAGCAGCATTAGAAATTTCACTGGGCGTTGAAAAAAGCTTTGCAGTGTGTGCTCTACCTTCTTCCTGTGGCCCGCTGAACTCATCATAGACCATGATTTTCTGACATCAAGGGTCTTTGTCAGGCTAACATTTCTTGTAAAAACTGCAAGACCAAGATCAATCTAAAAAAACTTTTGACCCTTTTTTTTTTATCATTTATGACAATTTTTTTTAACATAATCAACTTAAAGAACTTTAATGTTCTTGCAAAACCAGGTTTTTATTGTTAATCGTTTCATTTGATGGACAAGACCAGCTTGTGAAGTGTGACAGCCTGGCTTTTCGTTTCAATGTTGTCATGGAAACAAGTTAAAATTTAGTGACATAGACTCTTATAATAATTTGACTTCCTCACATCTATTTCTTCCGCTGTCTCTTCTTGGTGAACTGACCCATGTGCCCCTGTTGTCCCTTCATTTTTTTTCTAATTCTATCTATGTTTTCTTTCTTCCTCTTTCTTTCTTTTTTTTCTTTTCCTTTCCGGCTGGACGCCTTTCTGTAATGGCCCTTCACCTGTGTCTGTTTTGACCCTGACAAGGTAACAGTGATGTCATCCTCTCCAGTGATTACCAGGGCGAGGTGAGAGCTACTGTTTTACTCCTGTGGTCTGCATGGAGAGCCCACTCACACAGATAAGAGAGCATTGTTTGCTTGGCCCGGCCTGCTTTCTACTCCCACACAGACGCACATGGAGAGCCTCACCGCCCGCACGCCACAGCTTGACTGTCACACTTTCCAGAATGTACGGTGTGATTATGTCCAGTTATCAAGAAGTGTGTAGAGAATGACCACAGTCTTTTATAAGATTTTATTTTAAAACCTAATTTTCTTTGTAAGATATGGCAAAGTTACAAAAAAGTTTCGTTTTTATTTTATTGTTAAGGGTCAGTTTTGGCTATGCTTTGAAATATGGGATCTGCCAAGTAGAAAAAGTAAACATTTTAGGTAAGAGTATAGGTAAAAACTAGGATAAGTCATCCCTCCATAGAGTCGTAAATGACAAAAAATACTATTTCTGGTCTGTTCAGCTGATGTATTTTGTAAGAAAACAAAAAAAATCCCAAACACTTCACTGTTTTGATTATCCGTAGCTTTGTTTTCTGTTCTGTCATTTTTCATTTTTTTTCTTTTTAAATGTCAGTCAGCCTGAATTGTTTGTATTTCATGTTTTATTGTTCTAAATGAATTCTTTGCATGTCATGTGTTTTTTCCTATTTTGAATCAATTCTATCTCATCTTAGGATACCCTAAACTTATGTTCTATGTTTTCATTGACAGACATTTTTATTTTTCTGTAAAACAAACAAAAAAAGTCTGAACATTTATTTTTCTAAAATAAATGTCCAAAATGTTAATCCTCAGTTTATGTATTTGGTCAAAAAAATTCAGTATTCATAATTAAATTGCCATTGATTACTACCTTTCTGTTACGTTTCACCAATTCCTGTAACAAAAATAGAATTTAACACTAATGTGTGTGTTTTTTTAGTTCTCTGGATGTTATCACCATAACTCTGTGCAAGAGCAAACCACTGTTTTTGTCTTCACAGACACGTAGTGCCATCCCACTCATCACCTGTCCCTCATATAGTGCTCATTTAGTCCTTACTGCCATTTGTTATATAGTTGATTTATTTTTTAACTATTAATATTTTCAGCTGTTAGTCTGCAGGACTGTATCTCCATCTTTCTCCTTTTGTTCTAACAACTTCCTCATCAGTTTGCGTACCTGTACTTCATGCCAGTCTGCTTGGCGGTTGACTCCTTCAGGTTGTGGTGGTACCGGTGGGTGAAGGAGCCCAGGCTGCGTGCTATCAGAGCCACGGTGCGAAAGCGAGCCCGGGCATGACTGGTCGTGTTGGGGCTGGTGGCGTTTTGCTTGCTGTGCTCACCATTACGTGGGGCTTTCAGCCCATGGTCCGTGCATGCAAAAGACACCTGCATTGCTGCAGGCAAAGGCCACTTGTTGAACCAAAAAAAAAAAAGGCTTGTTTTACGTCCTTAATGTGCTCGAGTCTCTCCTTTCTGTCCTTGCAGCTTTGACACAGTGTTTGTTTTTATTTGTAAGTCAGAAATCCAGGCCAGTGCAGAATAAAAAAGCTGAATGTAGAAGTCACAGGAGGGAGGGACTGGATCATGGCATTGTTATTATTTTCTTTCTCAGGAAGGGATCTCCAACCTGTGCAACGTCCCAATTGGAATGATTTGTCTTGGACAGGTAGACTGTATCTGAAAATATGAGATAAGAAAGAGATGAAGGCAGAAATATTAAAAAAAAAAAAAGTCAGAAGGAGTTGCTAAAGAAAAGAAAAGCTGTGCTTTCATTAAGTGTGTCAATTTCCCCAGTTAAAACCTCCTGCCCTCATCTTTAAGCTCCTTCAACACGACAAATGAGATCTGTGTGGCCCAGTTTTCATCTTTTCAGCCACGCTGCTGTTTTTTTCCTGTACTATTTCCCCTTTTGTTAGCTAAACTTTGGACTCCTACTCACTAATTTTAATCCACTACTATCTCGGAAGGATCTTTCTTTTGGATTTTTTTGGGGGAGCATTTGAGAGCACCACCAACACTGTGCTACACACATGCACATCACCAAAAACACGTGCACTCGTACATCTCAGGAAGAAGGTCATGCTTTCACAGAAGCACAAATCCCTGCGAACAAAAACTGTGCACGTCCAGATGTTTTCTGCCAAACAGCTGCATTAGCTTCCATCCACACGCACACACACACACACACACACACATCAAAAACTGATACAAGTGCTCTTACACAGTGGGTCGCCAGAGATCAGACAGACGAGGCAGGATGTACTGATGTGTGCTCCCGTTCAACTTTGAGAGGGATCAAACGGTGTTACGCAGAGAGCAGAGGTCTCTTGAAGGTCTGCATCCCACAGCTGTCCTCGAACCCAGCAGAGAATCTTGTCCCGTCTCCAAAGTCCTCACGGGAGACACAGAGCTTGCTGGGGTCCCCGGCTTTGCAGTGAGACAGGTCTGATTGATAAAGGAAACCTGGAACAGACATGCAGAGAGGAGAAGCACAAGGATAGAAGAGGATGCATGGTATCTCACTTCAGGGAGACGAGAACAGATGCAGCGAGGAGGCGAGGAGCAGCATGTGTTGAGCGAAGAGAGTACAGCAGTCGCTGAGTGAGGGGGAGAGCATGTGTGTATAGGCGACTGGCTCTGACTGAGAGCCCGAAAGAACTGCAGTGCTTTTCACCATGGCGCCACACAGAGAGAGGAGGGGAGAGAGTTACATTCTGAATGGAGATGCAAGGATGTGACTTAATGTATGTGTGTGTTTAGTCCCTCTCCAATCATTTCTTAATAGACTGTACAAGTGTTCCCAGTGGTCTCTTTAATTGTTAATAAATTATTCATTGTCATTTTCTAAAACAGTTTCTGCAGAGCGGCAGCAGGTCATTAAAATTCAACTCCTAGTTGTGTGTGGAGTAAGCCTGCCCTCATTTCCCACCATTTATTTGTCTACATTATCTCCCACCAGCTTACAGCCCCTCACAACCCCAACTCACACTACCGGTGCAACAAAAATGGCAATAATATTGGACTTATCCGGCTATTTGTCTGCAAATGAATGCATCAGAATGGATTGGAGCAGGGAGCTTGTCGTCCACCAACTGTAGCACCTGGCTGACTGCTACAGGCTTTTTCCAACTGCATTTTTTTCATCTGCTCCAGATTCACAATGATTTGATTAAAGATATACTCAAAAACACAGCTTTAAGGTTTATTTTCTTTACATTTTTACTCCATCATGAGAGAAATGGCATAAGAACATGTTCAAAACACCAAAAACAGGATTTTCTTTGGAGTGGGTCTTTAAAGGAACAACCTTAGGAGGGATTCAACTGGTTAACTCACTGCCCCCACTTTAAATAGCATTTTGTCACAAGAAGCTAATATGTTTTAATAAAAGTAAAAAAAAAAACAAGCGGTCACTCTAGAAATTGATTTTGCACGTGTTCAGTTATGAATGCATAACATCCTTGCTCACTTCGCCATTTCAAATATGATCTACTGAGACTTTCCGGAGCAGCTGTATGAGCAGGTCAGTCACACTGACATCGTGTAACAAAGCATAAAAACCACAGAGCGGAGCTGCACCTTCCTTTCCACCCCATGTAGCAGGAATGCGACAATGCTAGCTTTCATGGTTGATAGAGCTTCCGCACACCTCGAGGCCCACGCAGCTTTATTTAGATCACCGTGTTTACTTTTGACAAGGGAAGCGTTTGAAATTAGATCAGGAAGGCTCTTTTATGTTTAACGACTTTCACTAAAACCTATGCAAATGTGTTTTTTTCAAATGTGGGGACTTCCCAGAATGTGTTCATATGCTTCAGTACCCAAATCATTTCTTTTTTACATAATGTCTATTTCAGTCTCGCTTCATAGTAGAGCTTCTACATTTGGCACTTAGTGGCCCAAAACTGTATTGCATCTTCACTCACTTTTATTTTTATTTATTCATTTACATTTTTAGATTGTGTGCTTTTCAAAAAGCACAAACAGTGGACTCAGCAGAGAGTCAAAACAGAGTATTTGGAACCATGAACTAAAAAGCATCACTTACTAGAAATTAAAGATCCAGTCAAAAAATAATTTTGGGGTTTTTAACATGTTCTTGTGGCATTTTTCTATTTATGGAGGACATTTGTTAGGAAAATTTAGCATGAAAAAGCATTTTTGTGTATTTCTTTATTCAAATAGTTGTGAATCAAGAGTAGATGAAAAAATGCAGTTTGAAAAAGAGTTTATTTGTGACGTAGAAAATACGCAAATTTTCAATGAACTCCTGCCACTCTGCAGAAACTATGTCTGAGAATACAACACAAGTTTTTTGATTTGGGCTAAAAACTGCCTAATCATAATTAAAAGACCACTGGGAATGCTTTTAAAGTAGATCAGACGATGATTCGAGTGGGACTTTAAATTACAATTACATGAATAAAATCAATTGAAAGGAAATGGGGAATTAAAATAATCAAAATCTGAACAGCAAGAAGCAACACTTTAATAGATTCAACTCTTAACAAAAATAACTTTACTCTACAAACACAAAGTGTAGTAAAAATGTGCAGGATGCAGACATAGTGGCATTTTTGCAGACTAAGACATAAGGACAAATCAGTTCAAACACACACTCAAAAGTATTCTACAGTACCGGTACACTCTCTTCTGAGCTTCTATAAACTTGTTTCTGTCTGGATATATACACATACAGTCTATCATTTTAAATTCCTTTAAGAAGTTACACCAGCTTTGGCATGCTGCCATTGTAACATCTTTTCCTAAAGAAAACCCTGGTTTTGGCCCATGCATGCAACTCCTGAACACTCCGGAGAGGTACGTTGGATATAGCTACAAACACATGTCTAACGCCACAAGCACTTCCAAAGCTTTCCTTTTCTCTCAGTTGATCCCATTTCAAAATGTGCCAGTCTGAAGCGCCGGTGCGGGATCCGCGGCTGGAATCCCCAGCGGTTGATAACAGTGTTGCCCTGAGGCAGCCCACTTTGCTTTAATTGCTCTTCTAAGAGCCTCTAATAGAGTTCTGAAAATGTTGCTAAACCTCTATAAAGTGAGTGTGCACATGATGATGCACTGACAGAAACGTTAAATCCCATTAGAGGAACCTGATTCTGGATTCCAGCAGGCACAACATCTGTCCGAGAAGCCCGATGGCACACCACAGCATCAATAGCAATAATTTCCTTGAGCTATGACTTTGCAAGCACAGTCTACAGTGCTGCTTCTTTGCCCCTGTAAGCACTCCACACTGCACATTTCACTCTCATGCTCAATAGACTGTTTAGTGTCTAAGAGATTTCATTATCTCCTCTCACCTCCTTTTGATCTGTAACAAGCTGGAAAACCTTAGTAAAAAGCTTTCAGTGGCACTGCAGCAGCAACACCGTCTCTCATTTTACTCACTTCTTGCCTCTTGTCTACCTTTTTGCTGAAACATGCATTACTGCAAATGCATGAAACACAGGTGAAAACAGCTGAATGAGGAAAGGAGCAGGTGAAGTTTTGACAGGAAAGACCTCCACCGAATCCAGACAGGCATTTATATCATTGCCGTCTGTCACTTTGAATCCCCTGTAGTGACTTTGTCAAATGCTGACAGTGTGCTGGCCTCAACAGATGCCTCCCGCCTTGTGTCGCTCATGCTTTTGCCCAGCAGGCCTGCACTTTTATAGTTGAGCATTAAGGGACATTATTTGTAAGGGTGAAACACTTAGATTCATAGATGAACAAATTTAGCAGCCCGCCAGCCTCTAAAAAGGACTAAAAATCCCTCTTGGGAGCTTTAATTAGTTAAACAGATCATGTGTATTAAATGTTTGTGTCACAAGCATCATCTAAAATGCACATTGTAAATCATAAAATAAATCAATAAACAAGATAAATAAATTGAGTTGTCTGACAAAAAAAAAACAGCTGCACAAATTCAGGTTACGGATTGTCAATAAAACTATCCAACATTAAATTGAGGCTGCAGAAAACTCAACTTTATAGAAAGCAGTAAATGGGCTTTAAAAAGGTATCACTCCAGATTTCACAATAAAGTTAACGTTACACTCCTGACATCGTCAAATGTATATTATACTTTTTACCAAACAGTAAAATTCTATTAAAACAGCTACATTTGTGAGAATAAGTGTAATCAGTTTTGTCAGTATGTTCTCATATAGTGCTGAAGTTGAACTACAACTTAATTTATAGATAAATAAAACAATAGAAATGTAGTAAAATATAAATTGGAGCAAGAAAAGCGTAGCAAATAGCTTCACCTTCAGTTTGGCTTGAAGGAGCACTGACAGACAAATGTTTGCCTAAATTCACTAGATCTAATCTGCTGATTTACCAGAACACAAACATTTTTTGGAAGCAATGATACACAAACATGACAGCCTTTGTGAATATAAACACTTCTCAGTAACAATGACAAAAGGGAGCATGTCCTCCACTTACAGCATACCTGCAGACCATGTTGTCATGAAGATGAGGAGAAGTTTCTAAAATTGTGGCTTGAACACAAACAGGTTTCTTTGCATTCCGCTGCTCTTTTGGCTCCAAGACTTCCCTTCATTGGTCCGACGTTTGTCTGGTTCACCCTGCTTCTGGTGAATGGAACTAGGCCAGAGACTGGGTCACCACCTTGGTCCCTTTCTCCTCTTGGACACAGGCTGTCTTTTGATTTATGCTTCACAGAGGCCGAAAGAACACTGTCTTTTGTTAGCAAATCCCTTCCAATATATTTAGTCTTTGACAAATTCCTATTAAGAACAACGAAATGTCAGTCATGTAAAGCAGCTTGAGATTTCTGGATTTCTTTTGCTGGAGTACCTCTGTCATGCCTGGGGGCTTATCAGAGGAATTTTGATTACTACCTTGACACAGTTTCCAGAGAGGCTTCACACCAAGTACACATGGCTGGAAAAAGCCGCTACAGCCTGACAGCCAAACACAAATAAGTCAAACCCACAAAGAGAGCCAAAGGTTACAATAGAGAGAAGGCCAGAAACAGCTCTGTGAGTCAAACCTGTGAAGTCAACTTTATTCTTGGATGCTTGGACGACCGGTGGCTTCGGTTACAGCCGCCCCGACTGTGGGAGAGGGGATCAACATAGCGACTTTTACTAAATACTTTAGGAAGTTTCTTCTCTATAAATCACATTTATTTACAGACATTTCAGCATTGGCAGTGGCTAAAAGAATATCCAGCGGTGTGCTTTTGCCACATCGGTGATTGAAGATCATGCAGACGTATCTAAATTTAATCCACGACAAAGAAGAAATAATCCTGCTATTATTTATGATGCTATCTCTGAAAATAAACTGTAACACCTTAAAGTTCCCTTTTCCCTTTAATGGACAACTAACAAGGGAACAGCAGTCTATAATCTACTAAACCTAGACTAATTCCTAGCCCTGATGCATTAATAGTATTGATTTTAAAACAGAAAAAGCTAAAAAAAAATACAGTTGAAAATCATGACAAGTAAAGTTAATTTAGGATAACTTGGTTAGTTTGAAATCTAATTGTACTTCAGATCAATAACATTTTAGCAATTCAGATGAAATCCAGCTCAAATAAAATAAAGTACAACTAAGTTATGATGGATTGCTTAAGAAAAGAATGTATTTCACCAAAAATTCATTTCCAAGCCAAGCTAATCAGTTATTTACATCACTAATTTTGCTAATTGATTATAAAAGCATGAGTGTCTGTTTGATATCTTTTAGAGCAGACTTGGCTTTTAACAGATCCCAGAAGAAATCACTGTGCTGGCACGTGTCCTCCCATAATCCTTTTTTGCTAAGATAGTGCTCTAATTTTAGGGTAGGCAGAGCAACACATTAAGATTTAACAGTTTATATTATTATTATTATTAGTAGTAGTAGTATAGTAGTAGTAGCAGTAGTAGGAAAATTCTGAAAAGGCTCCAAAACTTATTTGTCTTAAATATTAATTCTTTAGCTCAGAATGCTAAAAAAGCAAGAAAATGGTCTGAATAGTGTACTAGCATACTTAGTCGATACTAAAAGTGAGGTAGTATATCTGAAGTTTCCTTTTTATATATTATCTATATAATCTAAAGTAAAAATGTCTCAATTTAATGTGAAGAATAGTTCATTCATTCATTTTCTATTCAGTTTATCCCTTTCGGGGTCACGGGGCTGCCAGAGCCTATCCCGGCCACTTGTGGGCGAAGGCAGGGGATGTCCTGGACAGGTCGCCAGTCTGGCGCAGGGTATAGTGTCCACAATCACACACCCATTCATTCTCACACTCACACTTAAGGACAATTTAGAGTTGCCAATTGACCGATGAAGCATGTTTTTGGACAGTGGGAGGAAGCCGGAGATCCCGGAGAGAACATGCAAACTCCACACAGAAAGGTCCCCCATTGATGTTGTGCTGTTCATGTCCCCCAGCGGGGACTTGAACCGGGGGCCTTCTTGCTGTGAGGAAAGAGCGCTGACCACTGCTCTACCGTGCAGCCCGCTGAAGAATAGTTATATAGAATATATATAGTATACTTCTTTTCCTTTTACTTATACTGTACTCATTTTTTGCAAAGTAAAGAGGTAATATTTAAAAAAAAAGCATCAGGAAATTGCAGTGAGGGACCCAAAAATCTTGGCCTAAAATTGTCCAGGCTTGATGACAGGAACCAAAAACTATAATAGATAAATTTAAAGTTTAACAAAACTGTGAAAGAAAGTTAGAAAAACAAAATGGTGATAAACCTGAAAACCAGACACTTAAATTTGACCGAACCCTGTTCAAGGTGTCTTTGTCCAAAAATTGGGTTGGCTCCAGCAACCCCAGGACCCCAAAACGGATTCACTTGGATGGATGGATGGATGGATGGATGGATAGATTAATGGATGGGTGGATGGATGGATGGATGGATGGATGGATGATTAACTGAAATAAAGACAGCTGACAACCTGAACCCGAGCAACTGACAGGAGGAAAACCAGAAAGCAGAACATGACAAGAACCAGAAGAACATCACTGAAATCAAACAAAGTAAACTAAAAGAAACAATCCCCACAGAAAGATCCAAACATTTCTTTGACTGCTACATGTTTAATCGACTGACACATGACACTAAAATTTTTTAACTTTTTACTTTGAGGTTTTTTGTAAACTAAAAATGAACCGTTTCTTTTTAGTATAACTATAGTGAGGAAAGTTATATTTTGTTTGACTTGTACAAATTAGAAAACAGATTATCTGCAGTGTCTAACAAACTTCTTTCTTTTCTTGTTTTTGAACTGTATTGTGCTGAAATGAAATAATATAAAAGGTAAAATATGTAAAAAGGTAAATAATTTGCTCACACTCTCATTTATAAATATCCCTGTTAGCCAATGTACATTAGTTCCACATTATCGTGACGTTTTCAGAAAACATTATATACTTCAAGTTGATGTCCTATAAAGACAACTTTTATCGTCTTCATAAAAATATTTGGAAATAAAGGCAAAGAACGTAAAAGGCAATATTTTCACAATCCCATTTTGCTCTTTGTTTTAGAATATTTTTCAAGTTTTCTTTTGTTTAAGTCCGTTAGGTGTCATCATCTCATTTTTTAAAGCCCTTAACATAAATCTGATATTATAGTATTTTATTTTGACGTTTTTGACCTAAAGGTATGGTTCTTCAGTTTACTGCCAGAGCAAATTAAAAAGTTTATTGTAACTGACTTCAAACATCATGGAAAAGATTAAACTTGTTTGCTTTTTCCTTTAGCTTTGGCCTCTCTATTAGCTCCCTCTTTGATTTTTTTTGTACTGTTTACCAAACAGCCTGCTCACATTTTTACGGTCATTTTGCCTGCCCCAACTTCTGATCATGCTTGCTCCCGATTTCACCTCCCATATCTCAGTTTCATCAGCTTCTGGCCTCTTGACAATTAATCAGACACTGGAAAGCCAGAATTTTTGTTGGCATCATGGCCCCCTTTTCAAGACAACAGCTTCCTGGAAAATGTCCCACCAAACCAACAAAAAGGAAAGCTCCCACTTCTGTCTTTTATGCGTTGATGGCTCTCCCCTCACTTGAAGGTGTTTATTTGGGGATTTCAAATTCCAGCGGTAATTTATCTCTTAATCCTGTTCTAAATTGTGCTAAAAACGTATGATATTAGAGACAATGTTCCTATTTTTGTCTTTCTTTTTAAATGTAAAAACTCTAACCTATAGTACAGATGATTGTTTTGCACCTTTGTTTTGTAGGAACATTTTTAAAAAGACAAGTGTTTTACCCACCACTAAACAGGAAAATGGTAGAGGAATGCACCTGAGTTACTGTAATGTAGAGCTCCTTCTTCCTGGTTTGTTGAACCAGGCTGCCCCCTTGTGGACAAAGATTAGTTAGCTTGTGACTCAGAAACATGTTGCTCTGTCAGACAGGAGAAATACAATTACTTAATAAAATCTTGAACATATTGACAAAAATGATCAAAGAGATCATACAAAGCCATTATTTTAAAAGTATTAACGTCCATGATCAGATTAGGGAGTAATGCATTACTGCGGTTTTACAGTAAGGTGTTACAATTTGCAGTTACTGAAAAAAGTATAATTAGTTATTATGAAAATTTCAGTCATTACTTTTTAGTAACTTGTATCACAGCAATTCCACTGTTTGATTTTTAATAAATAAATAAATGTGTGTATTTTGTCCCAGAGCTCACATGAAAATAACTGAGGACCAACCATTCTGCCTGACATTCTTTAAACTATAAACATTAAATACAAATTAACCAAGGGACATTTTATTGCATTGGCATACTTTTAATTTCTTCACAAAGAAGACAAATACATCTAAATACATCTAAATATCATGTCATGTCATGTTTCATCTGGTGGTACCTCTTGATGCTGAACTCCTGGAGAACACAGTCTTTTGGCATATTAGGCAGACACAGGGGTTTAATATTTCACTGAAAAAATGCACAATTTTTTACTTGTCCTAGTGGTTGCCCTCAGCTTTTGCTATTTACAGAAGACATTTCAGAAATGAGCTAGAAGATGTGACAGAAGGGTCACAGAACAGTGTTGCCAAAGGTTTACATTGACTTTAAATGTAATTTAGCCAACCACAATCAAGAAATCATCCACATAGTTTTAGAAAACGCTGGGGGCCACATACTATAGATTTTATGACCAGGCTAGTGGAAATTTGAATGCGGCCAGTATTTGGCCCTCGGGCCGGACTTTGGACATGCAACCTCTAAACTGTCTGATGCTGAGTGTTGGACCTCCAGACATTCTTCCTGTAAAAGCAGTGGCTGTCTCCATGATGCTCACTTTGTGCATGACAGTTGCTAGTGTTTACCATGTTAAATTCAAAGACAATAAAAACAACTTTGTAAAAAAAAAATTCATATGATGTCTGTTTTTTTGTAATTTAAATTTCCAAATATTCGCTGTCAAGGCTTGCCATATTTGACTTTTGTCCTTTCTAGACATCACCGCTGCCCCTGCTGGCTATATGGACATGTGGTGTTGAGGCCCTGGTTTGAATCCCAGCTGCGTCCTTTCTGTGCAGAGTTCACGTCCTCCCTGCATGTGAGTGGGGTTTCTTTACTCTCACTTCCTCCCAGAGTTCAAAACCGGGCTTTTTGGGATAATGGGTGCCTCTAAACTGCCCCTTAGTAGGGAGTGGGAATGTGTGCTGTTATTTGTTGGTATGCAACCCTTCAACGGACTGGTAGCCTGTGAGGCATTACCCCGCTTTCACCCAAAGGTAGCTGGGATGGTCACCAGCAGCCCCTGTTTCCCTGCAGACAAAACAAGAAATGATAATGGACGAAGAATTGTTCCTCTTGTTGTAAAACAGAAGACTAAAAAGGTCAAAAGACATAATTATGGACATTTAGAATCATTGTTGAATCCTCTGAAAATGTTTATATTTGGACATAATTTAAACAAAGATTTACTCAAAAAAATAGAAGCTCTAAATTTAGATTTCATTCAAGGGGTTAGAAGAATAGAAGAAACAGGAGGAAGGACCCTCTATGCCTCTGTGTCTGTAAGTCCTTCCTCTCGGTTTCGGGATAAATTAGATTTTCCACGGTTCTCTCTCACACTAGCAACAATTCTTTGTGCACAATAGCAAAAATAATAAAAAAAAAATTGTTCTTTTATATCATCTAAAGAAAAAAACAGTCTATTGTGATGTTTAAATACAATATTTTGATTATTCTACATTATTCATTTTTGGAAAACTCTCATTTCAAACATGTATTTGGTCAATCATAAGCTAACAAGTAATAATAATAATAATAACAATAAACTTCATTATATAGCACTTTTCTAATTCAAGATTACAAAGTGCTGTACAATTAACATAAGACAAAAGACCAGGTTTAAAAACAGTATACAGTATGACAAATATAACACAGCACACACACAAACAGTATTAGCGGTTAAAATCAATCAAATCACTATAATCAATAATTTCATACGTTTAAATCTAAGAAATAGTAAAATCATTAAAAGTACCCCATAAAGGTACGTTTTTAAAAGGTAGGGTATACCTTTAAAAGGTATACTGGTATGGATTCAGCGAGCCTGATCTCTTCCGGGAGACGGTTCCAGAGTGTTGGGCCTCTTATAGCAAAAGTCCTGCCTCTCTTGGTCTTGAATCTGGATTGTGGGATTGTTAAAAAGCCTTTTGCTGAAGATCTAAGATTGTGACCAGGTACATAAGGAATGAGGAGATAAGCTGTATATTTAGGGGCCAGACCACACTGTGCTTTAAAAGCATTAATTAAAATCTTAAAATCTATTCTAAAACGGACTGGTAGCCAGTGCAGAGACGCTCAAACTGGAGTAAGATGTTCTCTCATTCTGGTTGTGTTTAGGAGTCTGGCGGCAGCATTTTGGACTAACTAGAGTTTATACACACTCTGCTGTGAAAGGCATGCGTAAACATGAAAAAAATAAAAGCGTGAATCACCATGTCAAGACATTTTTCAGATAGGAGAGCGGTTATCCTGTATAATCTGTGTATTTGCCAGAAACAAGATTTGACCACCAATTTGACATGTGGCCTTTACACTTGATTTGTCAAAGAAATGTTGATATAATTAAGAAGCAGTTAGACCAAACCTGCAGGACCCAAAAACTTGAATTTGTTCATAAAATCCAACGTAGCTTTTTCATAAATTTTGTTTGTGTTTTGGAAAAACAAGACAAATTCTTCTAAAAATATTAAAAAAAAAATATTGCTAAATCACTAAATGGAAAATGTTGCCCGTTTTTGTTTTGTAGAAAGCCATTTAATCCATTGTATTGAAAATATTTAGACAGACAAACCAACCAACAAACCGACAGACTCATCCATCTCATTCTCAGGCTTTAGAGCTTGAGCATCTGTGCTGCAAAAGAAGAGATGCTGGAAGAATCTCTGTGTGGGAG
This sequence comes from Oryzias curvinotus, assembly GCA_023969325.1. Classification (NCBI taxonomy): domain Eukaryota; kingdom Metazoa; phylum Chordata; class Actinopteri; order Beloniformes; family Adrianichthyidae; genus Oryzias; species Oryzias curvinotus. The sequence goes on from CM043722.1 coordinate 29,637,563, forward strand.
CTGAGAGCACCTGCGTGTCTGCCATCCTCCCACTCAGTGTGCAGTGTTAGAGGCAGATACTGCGCTTGTGGTCTATTTCAGGCCCGTAGATATGTAAGGTCTTTTCTTCTGTACAAGATACGAGTGAGTCACATGCAGAGTGCGAGTTTAGCAGGAACCAGGAAATTCGACCAGAAAATCTGCGAGAGGAGTTGAATGCTGGTGTGTTAACATGCAGTTACTGATGGAAACTGAGAGCAGGCTTCCTCATTCATGTGTTGAACTTTTACTTCATTCCAATGCAAAGATGCAAAGGAGTGAACCAAAAACACATGCTTTAAAATGATTAAAAAAAAAAAGGTTTGTAAAATGAATTTTTGTAAATGATCTGTTTGTAAAAATCAAAAGAAAATGAAAATAAATGTTCTATGCTGATGCGTTTTTCTCCCTGTGATGCGCCAAAATGCTGGATATGAGATGTTATAATCATAAAACAACAACAATTATTACATAATTATCAATTAATATATAAATAAAATAAAGAATAGAGTAAAAAAACAGAAACTTTACCTGTGATTTTTAGAACTAATTTCATTACTGTGTAGAAAATTAAGTTTTGACATTTTAAAACATCCTTCAGGAAAAACAACGCATCCTTTTTCCCTTTTCTAGCGACTTCCTTTTTCAGTTTGCCTGAACAATGTGTCACAAATGGGTCTGCGTGATTTCTTCCTGGAAAATATCAAACGTGAACCCAACAGAGTGCATACAGTTTGGCTCAGGATCAAATACTGTACAGAATTCAGTTTCTGCTTTTTCTCTCGCTTTAAAAGTCTCTGACATGAGCAATCTACTACTGTAAATTGATTACAAAAAAATCGAATCATTAGAACAAACAAAACTTTGTCAGTTTCCAAATAGAAAAAAGGACAAAGCCTCTTTCAATTCAAAAACAGGACTAATAAGCACATCACATTTCTTCTTGTCAGTGTGATCCTCAGTTGTAACAGTTCCAGAAGCTCTGAACTGAAGTGTTACATGCATGAACTAAAATAACACAAGATTTAGGATCCAACAAAAAAAAAGAATTTAACGTTTCTGTTTTTAGTGTTTTCTCTTCATACTGACAAGATAAGATTTCTGTTTCACACAGTTTACCAACATTTGAAAATGTCTGCTAAATTTCGATAGCTCAACAGAGTGCACACGTTTTCAAACCCTGTGCTCGACTTCATCTCAATAAATCAAATCTGTGGAGCTTTGGATAGACGGGAACTTGCTTTTGTCCATCAAACCAGTTTTTCTGGAACTGGGTTTGTCAGTTTGAAAACAAATATCTCATTTTTGATGATTGAATATTGCTTCTAACTGATTGTCTCTGCAGATGAATAAAGTCTATATTCTGTTGTGTTGAGTTTATTTCGGTCATGCGGGAAAGTATCTGAGTCGGGATAAATACTTTGCGTGTGGTTTAGTATTTTGAATATTAAAATAAAACTTTTGTCATTTATAATTTCATGGAAGCTCTCACAGCCAACAAGTAAAACTGGAAGCAACTTTTTACGATTTTCTTTTTAGATTGACCAACACAATGATGTGTATAGGTTTTCCCTTGTACTTATGGACTAATTTGTGCTTTTATTGTTTTTGTTATAATTTTCTTATTAGATTAAGACAATATAAGGTGGGGAAGTCTATTTGAAGTCTTAATGTGTGAGGAGAGTTTCTCACAAAGTTGTCTTAATCCATACAAATGTATTTTCAACTTGCATTCCATTTGCAGCTCAGTGGCCAGGTGGCCAAATGTCACCCAATCATTAAGATTGGGAAGTTGTGTAAACTCTCTTCAAACCCTACAGTTATAAAATGATGCCCAATGCCTCCTTACATGACATTAGCGCTAAGGGATTAGACTGGGGGGGGGGGGGTTAAACTCCAAAATGATTCCCAAAAGCAGATGTGACAATTGACCTATTCTCCAAGGAATAGGTCATTAGCAGAGAACAGATTTCCCCATTTAGTTGTTTGTGATAGTAATAGGACTTCAACAATGCAGTTTTAATTTTTGCTTCACAGTATTTACCACGTTTTAAATAAAATGCTGTACTTCTGGTTTTTGGATCTAATTTAACACAAGATGTGGACACTTTAATTACCCTTCAAATGCAGCAGTCTTCCATTGTTTGATAAATACAGGAAGTTTGTGTGTTTTGTATAGACTGAAAACCAATGACCAGTTAAAAATAGTTTGTAGAAAATTGAAATTGCAGAAATGTCTGACTTCCCATTAATTAGACAAACAGAAGAGACAAAACAGCACCAACCAAAATCTCCAGAATGTTTCTCCAGTGTGAAAAGGGCTAATGTGAGCTGCAAGTGTTTGTTGACAAGTGTGTGAGACTAATATAGGCCTGTGTGGTTGGGTGGTTTAAGATCACGGAGCACAAAGCATTGCTGCAGGCCAACGTCAAACATTTTCACACTTTCTAAATTCTTTCATTTACCTTCAGTTCATCGAATGGAGGTGCCTCAAGATAACACACTTCTCTGAGAACTACAAGACCAAAGTGATGACCTGATTTGTGTGCTCTCAAAGGGCACTGCTTATCTGTTTCATCATTTTGCAGATCTGACATGACGTGACACAGGAAGTGCCCGTCACCAACCCTTCCTCTCCTTCACGTGCTTAAAAGAGACCAACGCAGTAAGGAGGGCATGATCGATTGACATAATGTGAGAACTAACTGTTACAGCTGATAAACGATCGGAAATAAATACAAGCAAAATCCTATAAAAAGCATGGTTTTGCAATTTTACAGTAAACAGGCACAAGGTCAGTTTAATGTAAACTTTAACCAACTGTACCAAAGTAGTTATAAAACAGTTTATTTATTTAGCTTCTTTGCATATGTAGTTTTCATACGACAAAAGTTGTTTTCAACAGTTTTGATGAGAAAACATTTTATTTTTACTGAAAACAACTGAGTTAAACTGTGAGTATTTCCAGCTAAGTCAGGCTGCACCACTGCAGAAACATGAACTGTGCAAAAAGCAGAAGTCTGGAAAAAACATTGTTTGTGTTGCATTTAGGAAGAACATAAAAAGATTCTGGAGTCATAATGTGAACTTTAAAACAAAATCTCTGCATTTGCAAAGCAGGTAAAGTAATCAAGTGGTGCTTCTACCACAAGCTTTGTTAAATCTTGTAAAAAAAAAAAAAGCTATGACACCTTTACTACAAGTACTTTATTTGTATGTTTTACTTTAGTAGCACTCTATACTCAATAGTTTAACTAGTTTACATTGGGTACTTTTTTTATTTTGTAATAAGAATAACAGCTTGAATTTGTGAGACATGTTTTAATTAAACATTAGATGGTATTATATGTTTCTTTAAAACAGTAGCTAGAAATTCCCTTTTTAAAATGTTTCAATGTAAATAAAAAAAATCAAACCTAAAATTAAGAGTTAGACACAATGACCCACTAACATTTATCTTGAGCAGGTGAGGCCGCATTTTGTGTAAATGTATCCCTCTGAGCACCAACAAAAAAGTATTCCAGGTGTAAGAGAAGTGTCTTAAATAAACATGTATTCTGAGTTAAAACGCGGTAGCAAAGGTCTGAAAAATGTAGCTGCTTTACTCAGGCAGGAAGGACAGTTGGAGTTGAGTACTTGCTCTTATGAGTGAGTGGACATTTTTCAGATGTGACATAAACAGCAGGCTGTCAACCCATCATAAGGAGAAAAGCCAGTGGCTGAATATAAAAGCTTTGCTCCGTTGGTTTTGTACCTTTTCATTTTTAAAGTCATCTCTTATTTTGTGAAGGCCTTTAATGTATAAAATTTGCGTTATAAATAAAGTTATATTTAATTTGCTGTTTTTTTTATTGATTCGTAGTAATTATAATCTGCTTTTAGAGTTTTACAGGTGAAACTGCTAGTATTTGATTTAAAAGCTTGTTTTGGTAGCATTTAAAAATGCAGCCCAGTCATCACTAATCATGAAGCGGTGTTTCAAGCTGGCAAAACGTTATTTTGCTTATTATCCAAGTTAATGCCGGGTTTGTTTGCGACACATTATGGTTGGATGTCCTCAGAACAGGTTTGGGAAATCTGATCTCGAGTTTCTGCGGTCAGAGCGACACTTGTGGCTGCAGACCGATGAAGGACTCACCGAGTGCTCGCTGACTGAACTTGGCTGCTGACACAAAAAGCTCTCTCTGTGTTCCACTTCGCTGCCCAGAAAACATGCGGCAGGAAGAAGGGAAGCAGCTCTCCCCAACTAAAACACACTCTCTGGAAACCCGCAGCACTAACCAAACAAGCAGACAGAAACATGTTCATCTTATCACACTGACTGGTGGCTGAAAGCTGTTTAGAAGGTGCGATCTTCCACCAAAGCTCTTTAAATGTGATAGTTTTCATCTCAAATGAGCCTTTTAAGGTTTATAAACTATTATAACATGAGTTGGAGTCCAAAAACTCAGAGAATGGCCTGTTTGTAAGGACTTAACTGAATATATTTTAGTTCAAGTAATTTATTATCAAAAATGACAAATTAATGGAATATCTGATACTAAAATGTGTTACAGACAAGATGAAATTCCATAAACGCCTAAAATAAGAATAGAAACTCGAGTACAGCACTCACTGTTAGGTAAGACAGGATTTGTACTACAAGTCGTTCAAACTGACAAGTTGGCGGCTAAAGAATTACAGTTAGTTTAAGTCTCACATTTTAAAAAAGAGAAGAGAAATATTGATATACACAGACATGGCTTCCCATTCACTGAATCAAAAATCCCGATAGGCAAAGTTGTTTCTTCTCCGTGGTTCTAGAAATGGCCTGAATCTGATCCTGAATCAGTTGGTCGAAACTACTCACTCCGATTTGTACATGAAAGTGAGAGTTGAAGCTGAAAAAAAAAAAAGAAGAAATTTGTAAAAGTTCTGATTGCCATCAAGACGCGCTGCAGAGGAAGAAGGGCTCATCAGTTGGCACAGTCGCAGATTTCTCGGGAAAGGCACTTTGACGACAGCATGGCACCATGGTCCGAGTTTGTTGTGCACACCGAGGAGGGACATCGTCAGAGGGGGGCCAGGGCAAGGGAGAGGGTGGGGTTGGCACAGATTCATGCCACAGATTGAAATGCAGCATCTCCGTGTCTGAGAACCTCATGTTTGGGGTAAATGTTAACCTGTGCAAGGCTCGAGTGGTGATTCTCCGATAGACCTGAAATGCTTTCAGACCTTCTATTGAAAGAATAGAGGAAAAAAAAAAAAGGCCAGAAAGGTGACCAACCTCATCTACTGCCTGTAGGAGGGGGGGGGATGTCCGATAACTCCCCATAATCATCATCATCATCATCATCATCATGGCCAATCTCCAAAGAAATTATAGCAAGAAGATATAGCAACACAACTTTACAAAATGAAACTGTAAAATGATCAGAAAAACGTGTGTCTCTTAGGTATCACAAATAGACATTCCCATAGAGGCACATTTCCAGAGAAGTGTCAAATACAAAGCTATATATATATGTATTTTTGATATATATATTTATATAGAAAACTCCCTAAACATTCAAGTACTTTGTCATGTAAACACTTTTCCAGACATGATACATCATCGATTGTTGTCGACTGCAGACAGGGTTTCTTCACGCCTGTGGGGGGGTTTCAGAGGAGGACGCAGGAGCAGCACTGGCTCCTGCCGCTGGGAACAGCTGAGTAGTTCATCTGTCTGACTATTTCTGCAAACAGTTCATCCACCGAGCCTTTGTTTTTGGCTGAGGTCTCCATGAAGGGGCAGCTCCACTCCTGGGCCAGGGCCTTGCCCTCCCCGGACGACACCTCCCTCTCCCCCTCCAGATCCACCTTGTTCCCCACCAGGATCATGGGCACCCTCTCGTACCTCTTCACCCTGATGATCTGGTCCCTCATGGGCCTGATGTCCTGGAAGCTCTGCTGGTTGACCAGGCTGTAAACCAAAATGAAGCCCTGGCCGTTCTTGATGTACAGGTCTCGCATGGAGGCGAACTGCTCCGTCCCGGCCGTGTCCAGGATCTCCAGCACGGACGGGGACGAGTCCACCTCGATCTCCTTCCTGTAGAAATCCTCTATCGTGGGGTCGTACTTCTCGATGAAGGAGCCAGTCACGAACTGGACGGTCAGCGCGGATTTCCCGACTCCTCCCGACCCCAAAACAACCACTTTGTACTCCCTCATGATCGGGGGGTGAGGCGGCGGCGGCGGTGGTGGGGAAGGCAGACACCTCCTTTTTTCCGCGATGAAGCCTCCTCTGTCCTCCACCCGCTGACCAGCCCCGCTGTTTTCAGCTCGCGCAGGCGGAGAGGCTGCCCTCTGGCTCGGATAGCCGTCAGATCCGAGGGGGTCGGCGGCTCCTGGAACCTCAGCTGGCGCAATTACAGCGCATTTTGGTCGCACTTTGTTGTGCAACGCTGCGGGGAAGCGTGATCGCTCCTCAGCCGTTGCATGGCGTTTCCTGCCCACATCCTCAGCGCGTCAAACGCAGAGGCTCAGTTCCGTTTCCTTAAAGGAGCCGCCACCCGAACACCCCCCTCCAGCAGCAATCAGAGGCGCAGACACGCCGCCCGTGGCAGTGGGCTGCCGCGCGCGACCTCTGCGCTCCAGAGAACACGTTCACGGTCAGTGCCCGCGAGCAGACGCGCATCAGCTGCCGTTTCCCCGCAACACGAGCGTCCGCTAATGAGATCAGTCACTTCATCAATAACCAATGTGTGCTGAAGCCTATTGCGGTTTAAACTTCTGTGATTTTTTTAAAAACCAACACAAATTTCCAACTTCGGCAAATATTATTAAAAAAAAACCCTGTTATTTAAAGACCCAGTTTTGGTGATTTGACATTTTCTTGTTGCATTTTTCTCAGGATGAAGGACATATATAGAGAGAAAATTAAGCTTAAAATTGCACTTCTAAGTATTTATTAAAAAAAAATTTGTGAATCAGGAGCATGCAGGAAGACGCCTGTAGCTGTGACGTAGGTGCTACAATCGGTGGACCACGTGCTCCCTGCTCCACTCTATTCTGATCAATCTACTTGTAGCGGACTAGGGTCATGTACATATTTGTTCTCCTTGTCCGAACTGACATCTGGCTTAAAACTGTAAATGGATAGCTCCAATATTGCTTGTCATTTTTGTTGCACAGAAATGTAGTAAACAAAGTAGTGTAAACAAAGGGATGATGGGAAATGACAGAAGGCGTACTCTAATTTTTGATGGACTATTGCTACCCTGCAGAAACTGTAGACAACAACAAAGGTTTATTTATTTTGGCTAAAAACGGCATGATCATAATTAAAAGACCACTGAGAACGCTTTTACCATAGATCATGAGTTGATCAGAGTGGGCCTTTAAGGTTAAGGGTCATTAGATAAATGAACTGTTAATTACTTACTTTCAGTTTCCCCAAAAAACAAGTTTTTTTTAAATCAAACACCAGATTTATTCTGTGATTATTCATAATTTTTTAATTTGGAACATTTTTCATTGGAAAAAGATTTTCCAAACAACTTAAGCGTTTGTAAACTTGGTTTTGTTTTATGTATTTCTCCTCCAACTGCTTTTCCTCTATATTTTAATAGTTGAGCTATTCAGAAAAGGGCTGCCTGGCTTTATTTAGAAAGTTTTTGCTGTTGAAAAAGGTTGAAAACCACCAGAATGCTGGTGAGAACCAGGTGAAGTCTGAGAAGATGGGAAAACTGAGCGATAAGCTTGGCGAATAACTAGAACAGCAAACCTCAACTCAACCCATAACACGCGGCTGTAATATTGATCAGATGTGCTGCATATTCCTTCCGGAGCAGCCACATATGCAAAATCTAACCCACATGGTTTATAAGCAAAAACAGAATTCTGCTGATCTCTGTGAAGAATAGGAAACTGAAAGAAGGACGAGGCTTTCTTTAGTAAAACACTAGCCTGCCATGCTGATTTTTTAGGCTTTAAACCGTTTATTGATTATTAAGTACAAACAATTGATCTGGTTATAAAAGGACAGTTTGGTATGAAAGGACAGCTGAACAAAAAATGACTAGAAGTGACCGGATCAGAGGTATGAGTGATGGAAAAACAAAACAGGAAATAGAGATATTTTCTAATATAAAACTCACAAAATAAAAAGTTCTTTCCAGTTTTTTTTTTCATCTATCCATCTTCAGATCCCACCAAATCCCGTTTGGGGTCACAAAGCAGCTGGAGACAACCCAGTTGGGCCAGTTGAGGTACACCCTGAGCTAGTCAATAGTATGTTGCAGGGCCACACTCACACCTGGGGGCATTTTAGAGACACCACCTAAGCTGTGAAGCATGTTTATGGACGGTGGGAGGAAGTGTCCACACAGAAAAACCCAAACATGCATGAAGAGGACATGCAAACTCCACACAGAAAGGACCCAGCCAGGATTCGAACCAGGGCCTTCCTGCTGTGAGGAAAGGGCGCTACTTGCTGCACCAGTCTTCTAAATTAACAATATAATGCAACATTAAACATTTGACTTGAAATTTTGATATTAGCAGTTTTTGGAGCCATTGATACTTTATAATAAGCTTGGGTGATGATATGTAAACTCAAACACCCCAATTTAAGGAAAACTTAAAACACAAACATACACAAAATACACAAGGGACCATCTAGTTGTTGCATGAGCAAATCAAATATTGTTTTATTCAGAATTTTTCATCCATACAGCAAGATTCAATTATGGCAACAATAAAATGGACATAAACAAATCCGATGACATAGTAATACATTATTGTGTGGCAAATATTAGCAAATACATAGCAGGTGGGTGCACTTACAAGTAAAAGAAAAAAAAAAAAAGAAGGCAGTCAAAGCGTACATGTGCGCCCAGCAGGGAAGAGGGACAGCCAGATGACTGGGTGTCTGTTTGGAGAAATCGGTGCTTTGGTTCGGTAGCAACTATACAAAGCAGCCTGGAGTCGACTGTTACATTCATTTGAAAGACTATTTTGCCAAATAAACATTTGGTGAGGAGCCTTCACCTGCTGAGTGCACAGCTATGAAAGCAGGATCAACTGCTTGTGAGTCAGCGTGTGCTGCAATTCTTTCTATAAGAACATATTTAGGGTGGATGAGTGCTTCTATGGTTTTACACTTGAAATAACATGTTTGATTGGAAACAGATGAGAAAAATGACTTATATTGTTTCTGCTCACTGTGGATGTGTTATCTACTGTATTCATAAACTGACAGGAAGAAATGCATTGTGAATGCTTAAGGTGTTACTTTTCCTTACATATCTATGTAGTTTCGTTTTTTTTTTTTATTATATGGTTGTACTTTTACATGCAGTGAAATTAAACTATAATATATTTTCAAATAGATTTGTTATTAACTGTACCATGGGAGCAGCATGATGCATGACCAAGTCCAACTCATGATATAAGGACATTATTGAGTTTGTAATCCTATGTGATGTGTGGAGTTAGCATAACATGGGGTATCTACTCCCCGGCGACATTCCCTGGCATTACGAGCCACCTATAAAATAAGACAAAAAGCGCATAGCTTTCTCTGAATGCATTGGCCAAAAAACTAGTGCCCTTCTTTGCAAGCAAATTTTAGCTGGTCTTCTAATTTAAGAATTTAAATTAATCTAACAAAATTCCTTATAATTATAGATCTTTTTTTTATTCAAAATAATATCTCAATATGATACACTTTTTTTTCTCTCTGTTCATTTGACTATATACAGAAGTGCAAAAAGTCAACCTTCGCGCCTTAGGTTTAAACTCCTCATCTGCAGCATTTCGGACTCCTCCACAGAGGAGTTTTTGCTTTTCTCATTCCAAATCTCACCAAACATCAGTCTCAACGCTCGATTTGGCCTGACATTCAGGGCAAACTTAAGAAATATTTAAACAAATCTACATATCTCTTTGAAATGGATACAGTAGAAAATATTTCCTTTACTCTAAAACATGGACAGTCTATATTTCCACACAATATAATATTTTCCATTATGACTTTGACGAGTTACAAGGATAGTTTGACTTGGTTGAAACAGTTTCTTGTCCAATCAGAGACGCTGCCACAGCGACATATTAGCTGTTCTTTGTATGATGTCTCTCGTTTAAAAAAATAAAAATAAAAATTAACTGACAATGTAACATCAACTGAGAAAGGCATCCAGCTATATGACAAAGTGAATATTCAACACGTTTATCCTTTATATGTTTCGAAAAAAGTTATGAATGTCACTCTACCCTAATATCTACAAAGGCTATATCAATGTTGTCAAGTAACATGGTAAGGCAAAAAAAAGGAAAATCTAAAACTACATATCTCAAATAGATTCAAATCCTTAAGTAGTACATAACACATAAGTTCAATGAAATTTAAGAGAGTAATATTTTCTTTTACACAGAGAAAAAAAACAGATCACAAGTGCTATGTGAGAACTATAAAACATCATTGGTTTTTCTTTAATTGTATGGTGATTGAGAGGACATTTGATTGGGCACAGACCCATTAATTATAATCTAAGGCTTTGTTAGGTACAGAACAATCAGTAAAAACACACCGTTTTGTAGAAAAGGAAAATAAAGGGAAAGTAATTACGAAACACAACAATTAATTAAAAATGATAAATGTGTCCCTAATGGTTTAAGCTTCTTTAAAGATGTTTCTAGAACCTCTAAGATTATTATAATAAGACTGTGAGACAAACTGTGCTTTGGTTTGAGTAAAGATCTACGACTTGATAAAAATCATCATGCTTTTGCTGAAGATACAAGCACAATATGTCCTGTACTTTAGCAAATGTTGAAAGTCATGGTCTGAAAAGTGGGAACTGAACCAATAAAGTCACTACTCAAACAGATGAAGTGTTGCTTAAATGACCCAATAGACCTTTGGGTCTATTGTTTGAATATTTATCGACACAGAGCGCAATGGAGCCTCTTTGCAGACAGTTTTAGAGTGGCTACTCTTCAGAAAGGAAGGGGGACACAATGCCAATCGAAGCTACACTTTCAACTTCACCAGGCTTTAGAGTCAATGGACTTGATCAAATTAATTCTGACAGATTAAAAGACACTCTTTAGTGAACAGGTATAAACAATAGTCAAAAAAGCCCTCTAATTTTGATTTTAAAAAAAGGGAAACAAAACTAAATCAAACAAACTCATTAAAAAAACACTTCTAAAACTGATTAATTAAAAAAAGAAGATTAAAAAAACACTCACAATGAATATTCTAAAGCAAAAACAATACAAAAAAAGAGCCATACAAAACTTTTACCTTCGGTAAACAAATAACACTGCTGAGATAACACTCTGGCTTTATCTGTATGGCCTTGATGGCACATGGCAAGGCGAGAGAAGCTAGCCTGGCTGCACTTTCAAGGTACACAGGTATGTTGGTTTACCCAGAACATTCATAAGTCCAAGACCCTCATGTCAACACCTAGTTTCACTAGTAGCCATAAGAAAACACAATACTGTACATGCCCAATGCATTTGGCAAACAAGTTTTTTCTTTATTGTGCCTTTTAAATTTCAATTCATATTCAAGGTGCATGTTTTGTATTTCATTTGTAAACTAGGAAATATGGCTATCAATTAAAAGAAATTAAAAGGCAGGAAAAAATAATAAAATCTTGGTCTACTAACGTACCAGCACTTGATGTGGTCTATGGTTACAACGCTCTTGACCTTCTGTTTGTGCAGTATAGATGATCCGTCGAATAAACTTTTTTTTGTAATTGAGTTAGCCACAGAGGCATTACCAACTGACTCTTGCCACCAACTTCTCCTCTTCCTCTTTCTGCTGGATGTCGTATTGGGCAGCAAATTTGTTATTGGTATGTGGGAAGATGGCGCACATGCCATGTTGTACCATCGATAGTAGATCCTCTGTGTCCCATTGCTTGACATTCTGAAGGTTATGTACATAAAGGCTGAGATCTTTTGGTGTGGACGATGCCAGCACACATTCATTTGATCTGTAAGAGATGATGAATACCCCTTGAAAACAGAAAAACCTTTTTTGAGAAAATTTCATGACTTCGGGGTAAAAAGTGGTAAAAAAAAATCTTGAACCAGAGTTAACAGAAGTCACACAAAACAAATGGAATGGAGGAGAGCACTAAAACGACAACAGTGCATGAGGGAATGGAAATAGGAACTCACTGTTCTTGAGAGGAACTACATTTGAGTCAAGTACTTGTGACTACTCAGATGATCTGCAGATATTATTGGAATCTGAGGGCAGAAAACAGAGATCAAATGAAGTGCACACAACAGAAGACACGCAAAGAGGACTCCAGCCTGAGAGCAACACATCAGCACAAATGAATCGTCTGGTTTCACATTAGGATGAGTTCACGGCTGTAAAGTTCAATGAGGAGATGGGAAAAAACCTATTTGATTACAGTTGAGGTGCAACGGATTCAGGCAAGTCAAATATTAGAGTACAGACTTGTGGGTAGCAGGGAGGGCAAGAGGGCGGATTAAAGAAATTAAGGGACGACAAGGGTGGGTGGGACACTGTCTATTAGGTGATTTCCCCCATGCAAATCTAAGTCCTCCATGTTGTTGACCTGCACACTTCAATGATATGAAGGAAACTAGTTGAGAGTAAAAAATCCTGACATGATATGTCAAATCTTTTACCTTCTGATCGAAACCATATAAAAACAGTTGCAGAACTTGTGTTGCAAAAATTCTTTGTAGTTTATACATTTATAAATGACTTTGCTACTGATAATATCCAGCTTTTAAAGATAAAGAATGTGGGAAAGCTTTACTTTATGTGCTAGAAGCAGCTGCAAAAAAAAAAAAAAAAAAAAAGGAATAAAAAAAAAAACTAGAACAAAAAAGAAACAAAAAGCCAAGCACCAAAGATAGCAACGATTGCACAAGCTGTGCAGACGACTCTAAAATGTTATTTTATGGAATAACTACCTCATACATACCAATTGCATGTATTCGTTGGTAGTCAACTTTGATAAGGAAGAGTCCTCAAAATGGGAAAGGACAAAAATTCAAATTACAATGAGGACATACAGTTTGTTAAATACAGAATTCTTCCCCGGTGCTGTGATTATTTATATTTTTATCTCTATAATTATATATATGCTGTACATGTTATGACAGGTAAATAAAAAAACACAAATAATGCATGTTGGACTCTAGTGAAGGCCAACAAGAGGGAGTACCGCTATATCCAACCAACCCCCAACAAGACACAAGCATTCAGTTTGTCAATGTGCACAGACAGAGAGAGAGATAGAGAGAGAAAGAGAGAGATATAGATAGATAGATAGATAGAGAGAGAGAGAGAGAGAGAGAGAGAGAAAGAGAGATAGATAGATAGATAGATAGATAGATAGATAGATAGATAGATAGATAGATAGATAGATAGATAGATAGATAGATAGATAGATAGATAGATAGATAGATAGATAGATAGATAGATAGATAGATAGATAGATAGATAGATAGATAGATAGATAGATAGATAGATAGATAGTCAGTCGGATGGGGTGGTAGAGGTGCAAACCTGATTGGTGGAGACAGTTGCGAAGGGAACGCTTGTGGCAGATGATGTGGCTGCAGACACAGTGGCTGGAGTACCACCGTGCATCATGGGAACTTTTTTGGAGGAAAAATCACGTAAGCATAAATACATGGAGGAGCGGTGTAGGCACAAACACAAGGCAGGTGAAAGGAGAAGGAGAGAAGGAGCCAAAGAGGAAATCGATTGAACTGGTTCCCCTTCTTCTCTCTGCCAGTGCTGACTCGTCACTTTTGTTATGATTTCTTTATGGCATATTGTTTGGCAAGTACTGAGATTTTCCTGTATATTCAGGTGAAGTAAAATAACAGCTTCTCTTTTTACATTTTTATGGGAAATATTAGGTAATAACTTTAAATTTAACTACAAAAAAAGTCTACATCAAAAAGGACTTTGAATAGCAAAGTTTTTATGGCAGAGGGGAAAATGGTGAACATTTCTACTAAAGTCCCTTGGTTTGTTTAACTGTTTTCAAAGAGCATCAGGTTAGATCAGCCAAAAGCCAAGTTTAGATCAAGCAGAAGAGTTGATGTACGTAGCAAGACAAAGCATAGGTCAGTTGACATGATTCCATAAACAAAAACTGTTGATTTGCAAATAATAAAGAACAATATTTCTCTTCTTTGTGCAGACTGATCTGTCTGCTTCTAGACATATTTCCATTTAGATAAAATTGTAACCTTAAAGTCACCATAGTATAACAGAGACATCAAAAATAAATAAAAAGCCCACATTTTTGTTTGTACGGTTTGATTCTGATGACCAGTGGCTTACAGACATGGAGATACAAATGACTGAAGAAGGAAAGCTGGAACCTACCAACGCTGGCTGCAGGAGTCATGCACAATATTGAGCCTGCCCATCATGCAGTGCAACAGGAAGTGGATTGGATAGGGAGGAGAAATCAAAACAGCCCATCACAAGGTTCGTTAGAGTGAAGGGAGAGATAACGTGGGGGGGGAAAAAAGGGTTAATATTTCTCTGGCAAGGACATCATGGACTGGAGAAGGTGAAATGTTGCAGTCATCATACAGAAGTGTGTTGAAAGTCTGAAAAGAGACTTTCTATTTAAATGTAACCCGTGAAATTATGTATAAATTGAAAGTTGTAAATTGTACAAATAGCAGCATAGTTTGCAATCTGTAAAAGGTGATAAGAACCAAGCTGTGACTTTTGTTACCCAACTATTGTGCAGTTCTTGAAGCCATCCACTCCCATTCATCCAGGCCCAAGCAAAAGCCTCAGAACCATTCAGTACCATTAAACAGCCTTCAACCCTGAGAGCTTAATCTTTCTGCTGCTAAAGTGATTTGCTAATAGGTGCAGATAGCTATGCAGTAATGCAGAAAAGGCAATATGAAGAAAGACCTTAAAAGCCCACTAACACCCATTAGCCATGCAATGCCATACAGATTATGAAGCACATTACGAAGCTTTTAAACTACATTATGAAACATAGGAAATCTTCACTGGTCTGACGCGATCTTGTATTTTCATAAATCTACAATAACCCTTTATAATAGGGAAAAAATACTACATATGCCATATATTGCTCTTCCAGCATAGCAGAAGCCGGTTTAGACGGATCCAGTCATCCACTGGGTGGCGAGAGCACTTGTGATGGTTTCTTTGTGGTCCATACCTGATGGGAGAAAAGCAGCCTGCTGCTGAAACTGCATGCTGGCCAGGGCCTGCTGGTACTGGAGCATGCTGGTGTTAAACACAGCAGAGGCCCCGTTGGCCTTCTCCAGGGCTGCCCGCTTTGGGAGGGGAGCCATGACACTAGGGGCGATGCCCTGCCCATCCAGACGGAGGGTGGGGTTTGGGGGTGGGGTCAGTGAGATAGAAGATAAAAGGCGAAGACAGACAGAAAGACAGGGAGAGAAGTGTGTGGAATAGAGAGAGAGGCGTGTTAGAAAGATGCAAAAAAAAAAAGAAAACAAAAAAAGGCACATACGTTAGAGAACATCCGAGGAAAGGTGTCAAAACATCTTTGTGTGTACAACAATCACAATATCATATCATCAGTAGCAAGCAAGCAGCAATCTGACAAATACTACACAAGCAGAAGCATGGTGCTTACTGAGCCATGTGCTAGGAGCATTCAATTATTCTGAATGGGATTTGACTAGCTTTGTATTGCTAAGGCTGACTAAATGCAGCATAAGCAAGCATTAACTATAAAAACAATAAGGTCGCTAACAAGGTGGAACAGGTAAAAAGCACAGAGAGGGAGGCTGCACTGCTAGCTCCATGATAATCTGTATAAGCCATGTTTAAGTGATGGTTCACTCTTGAGAAAAAGGGTCAAAGATGGCCAAAGGCCAAGAAACGTGAGATAGAGATTTGTTGCAGTTGCATGACAAACACTAATGGTTCGGATGTTGGCGTGAGGCCATTCTTGAGGCTTGAGCATCTCTGGTGATGAGTGAACTATCATTTGAACTGTGATACCCAGTTATGGTGGGACCTACTGGATGCTTGTAAAAGACTTTTCCTCCTAGCCCACCCACATCCATCTGACATGCACTAGCGACACAGGCATGCACACATTCGACTGAGCTGCTCCACATTACGGACATTTAAAAATAAGCCTGAAGCCATGCCACCAAGTACAGCTCTACTTTTCTAGCCCTCACTGACTTTTGTTAGTTGACTGCAGGTGATGAAATGATTGCGACTCTGTATCATAGCTTTGAAGTCATGTTTGCATCGATTATATGAGGACGTTTTTTTTTGCTGATTGTGATGAGCAAAGCCGCTATCATTTGACCACAGGCATTTAGGACAACAGGAAGAAAGAACTGACATTGCAATAAGACAACAACAACAAAGACGGCTAGATACGTTTGGTTAAGACACTGCTATACAACAAAGCCACATGCCAAGCTAAAAGGTGAAAGGTCATAGTACCAGGTCAAAGGTTGCGTCGAGGGGTCGCTTCAGTGATTTGACAGCCGACTGAGTCTTAATTAGCAGGCAGCGAGCACATGATGGCAATGGGCCAATGGGGTTCAAGCGCATTAACATAAACCAGCAAGCAGAGGTGCATCATGGGGGCAGCAGTGCAGTTTGGGTATAGGTGAGAAAAAACAAAAACAAATAAAAAAACAAATCATTGGAATGCAATATACAAGGGGATAACAAGACTAAGGCATGCACAGTGTGGACACTAGCTCTACCGCTCAACAGTTAAATATCAAGAGTGAAAGGTAACTACGCCTCTACATTAGTTTTTGTCACACAGGAATGGATGGATAGAGCGATGAGAAAAAAAAGTTCTATAGCTTTAAATGGGCCTAAGTGGGAGCTCCTACTTCTGTGTTTTCACTGTGCACATCATAGTCCAGTTTACATTACAATGATTCACCCCCAAGCTCTCTGTATCACTTTGTCAATAGGAGCATGTGAAAACAAAACACTATGATCAACAAACAAGTGTGGCTGCACTACTGTTCACCGGTGCTGTTACTGCAGGACAGGACTGAAAGCACAACAAATCCCTTTTATTAACGTCAGGAGGAAGAGAAGTTATAGATGGGAAGCACAGAAACAATTGAGTCATAATTAAGTCCAGGCCACCAGAGAGATGAACAAAGAGGAACTGGACTGTCTGCCTTATGGTCTGGTATGACATGAAGAGGGGAAAAAGACAATCAGTGCGTCAAACTAGGAAGAAAAACCATTTGACATGACAATGCTTCAGGGTCACAATGTGCTATTGTCCTGTCCTTCACGCCATCCAGATGGAAACTAACAGAACTTTTAGGTAAAGCAGAACTGAAATTTGCTGCATGATACCAATCCGTAAGATAAAAAGACTTTGACAATGTCAGCATGAGACACAGGGCATGACCTCTGAAGAGAGGAAATCTAAAACAATGATGCTTAATGTCAGGTCATCATTCCTCGTGTGGCTGTGACAGGAGTGAAATCATTAGCGCAGAGTGCTCACCATGGCAGCGGCGGCTGTGGCCTGGTTCACCTGATGCTGGGTAGCCTTAATTTTGGCCTGCAGATGGGCTGGCGGGTGGAAGTACTTGCACTTTTCCCTGGAGCACCGACCCTTGATGTAGTCCATGCAGACGGTGACAGTGTTGTCATTGTTTTCGATCATAGTGCTGTCGGCGGGGTGAGCGAAGCGACACTCGCCTTCTCCCCGAGCACAGTTGCCCCTCTGATACTCTCGACAGACCTTAAGTAAATATGGGGAAGACACGATGTAAACAAACAAACTCAGGTCATTGTAAAAACTATTTTACAAATGTAAAATCTCATATTTAGTTAATCTAAAAATACAACCAAGTTCAGTAAGACTGTTAAATATTACATTATTAATTAGTAAATTAATGGGACATACAGTCTGTATCAAGTCTAATAGAAAAACAAACTAATAAAAAATATGTTGAAAAACGTATTTAAGACAAAAGTGACGGTTGCAGTTCCTATTGTGGACAGCAGGGGGCAGCCTTCTCTTTTAAAATATACGCTGCAGAAACATTGACGGTAAAACAAAAACAATTCTAAATTTACAATAAAATAACTTATACATTTTATAAAAACACACATTTTTAGCTGCAGTGACAGCAAATCATAGCTTTATGACATTATTCTCATCTGAAAAGATAATATTTCATGATACTTTAGGAGAAAATATAGTGTAATAAGAAGTTCAAACCTATGTTTTCAATGCTGAATGCTAGAATTAAAGGTAAATAAAGTCCAAAAACATTCAAATCTGTTTTAATTTATAGTTTATGGCAACTTCTTAGATTAAACTTGATGTTAATATTTAAGTAAAGGCTGTTTAGGCTGGTAAATGGGTTGTTAAGCTTGCAAAAGCACGTTTTAGCACAGTTATGTTTTTAGGAGTTAGGAACTGTTTTAGAGGAGACAGCAGATTCTCCTTTGGATACAGTGCTCGCCTCTAAAACTGAATGTCACGAGGGACCAGGATGGACCTGGCAGGATTCTCTCCTTACCTCAAGTCTATCGGTTCTCAGTAGTTTCTGGGCTGCAGCAGCGTTGGGGACTTGGCTGACATTAGGGCTGGAGGCCATGAGGACAGGGGTGCTGGGCAGGATCTCTGGAGGCATCAGGCTTGGTGACATGGGGCTTAGGTAGGGGTTAAAAGCTGCCGCTGCAGCAGCTGCTGCTGCACTGGCGTTGGTGGCCAGGCCTGGTGTCATTGAGAACATGGGCTGCAAAAGAATCAAATGAAAAAAAGCACTGAACTGAACTGTAATGCTTTGCAGGGAAAAAGACAGAGACAATACGAAAAAGCGTATAAATTAACTTTGAAAAGAGTTTAAGAGCAGTTTATGTGAGCATTCACATGTGTGTGGTCTCCAGGAGCTGTGGTGCATTCGTGCATGCGTGGCCTCTCACCATGGCGGGTAGCTGTGCGCCGGGCATCATGGCATTAGCAAGTTGCATCTGCTGGGCCAGCATGGCCATGTTCTTCTGCTGGATCAGATTGTTCCTGCCATTGATCTCTAGCTGGGTCTTGAGATGAGGAGGGGGGTGCAAGTACTTGCAGTTCTCTCTGGAACATCGACCCTGAAAGGGAAACGAGAAAGAGTCTGTTATTAACATCATATATCGCGTGGCGTACGGCTGTCGGGCTGAACAACAATCAACAAAATAAAAGTCCTGTGCAGATAATCACATTTTATTCTGGATTTTGACCTTTACATTGATCATATCAACATGCTAATTTACCTAACAAAGGCATTCAAAATATGACTTAATGTGCTAATTCTTTTGAAAGTAATATATATCCGCAGACTCAAATTCACATGAGGTCCGGGTCTCAGCCTCACTAATTGTCATAACAACGCGGCTATTTATGTTAGTTATAGCTGGGAGGTGTGTGTGTGTCAGTGTGTGTTTGTTGGTGTGTGTGTGCATGAACCCCTGGGGTTCATGACTGACACTGGTCTGTGCTGCTCCAGACATCAAGCTTTGCTTCATGTCTAACTGCCTCTAAAAATACTGTCCACTCATATGATCTGTCTATATCATATCGACAGTCATCCAGGGGTCATGCAACAAGTCGGAGTAATTAACCGAGCCAGCGTCTACTGTCTGCTGTAAAGATCCACTTTGACTTTTTGTTTAAAGAGGAGCCAAACAAGAAGCGGTTCGACACACATATTTGAGCAAACAAGAAAGCTTGTAGCACTCTCATTAAGATCATGCTTGTTTGACAGGTGGTAGAAATGCTTAATGCAAACACAAGAACACACACAGACACACACAAACAAGTTCAGAGTGCAGGAAAGACGTATTTGCTTTCAGCCCAGTGGCACAGCTGATGTGACTGTGGCAGCTTTGCTCTCCCCTGCTGACAGCGCCGGCCTCTTTGGGATTTATTTCTGTTCTCGGTCATGACTTCATACTGCTATTCCATATTCTTCACTTTTACTGACACTGGGCATCAAACATGTTCAAAGGGAAGACGAAGAGACAAGCACCAGTGAGGGGGTATTGGAATTTTTTTTTTCTTTCAGGCATTTTTTCTTTGTCCACATGTTCTCGGATTTCTGGTCAAATTCATTTGAAGTTACCTGGATGGAAGGGACCTCTGGCTGGATGCAAGTTGGAGTGCATGCTCTTGTATAATAGAATGTGTTTTTTGTGTACAAGAACTTTATTCCAGACAGATTTACAGAATAGGACCTGAAGTTTGAAAGGGAAAATATAAGAAAGCATCATTTTTCACAGCCTCGTGGTTTTAAGGAAACCGTGAATGCTACACAAATCTCCATAATACATTTCTTTCTTTTCAATATCCAATAAAACAAGATAAAAGAGAAACTGCGGTGTTAGGGTGAAAAGAGGAAAAGTTCAAAGCAGCTTCTGACTTCGGTCCACAGAGTAAGCCTGATATCCAGAGGGGCTGGAGAGTGTGCATGTTTATGTGAAGCCAGGGGTGGTTGTAAAGGCATAAAAGATAATGTTACACTCACCGCAAATGACCCCAACTGTCGGCCGCTAGATAAGCTCCAGCAGCTGCGTGTGAGTATTTCAGGTACCCCTTTTCTCCTATCAGAACCATTCAAAGTAAATACCTGCCAACAACCACTGGCAGACATTTTGAACAAAAAAATAAATAAAAAAATAACAGAAAATCAGTTCCCTGAGGACAAAACGTCAGCCTTCCTAAGGAGAATAGAGAGTGAAAGCAATGGCGACTCTGAAGCAGAGAGAGACTGCATTTTAGAAATTTGGAGACGACAAGACAATCTGTTGATACTGAGAGGAGAGAGGGGATTTCAGATACAAACAAAGAAGACAGGAAGATGTCGCTCCTCAGTCCTGCGTCTATCTTTGTGACATCAGTGGCCTTGAGGTGTAGCTACAGATGGTGTCCACGGCAACAGAGGGGCCACCTCCTACGCTGTGACTCCCAGATTCTGCTTGATTGCAGGCAGATATGACATTACAACAAAACAGCTGGCTCCACAGTAACGGTTAGCTCAGAGGCTCTTTGTGTGTATGGTTGTTTTCATATGTACTGCAACTTTAAACGTTGTGTTGTGGGAAAAAAATGATTATAGTAATAATGGTGGATAGATTTTACAGTATTTCCCTTGGAAGTGAGCAAAAATCTTAAAAATTAAGTTACATATTGTTTTATTCCTCTGTGTTAGAAGAGACTTTTTAGAGAGGAATAATAAATAAATAATTCAAATCCTTTCATAACAATAAAGCTTAACTTTTAGCCTCCAAAAGGTCAATTTAACAATTTATATTGCATGTTTAATATAGTTCTTGCAACAGACTGGTGACCTGTCTAGGAAGCGCACTGTCTTTGCCCAACAGTCGCTGGGACAGGCTCCAGCAACGCCATACCCCAGAAGGGATTAAGCAGGTATAGAAAGAGGAAGGATTTTTTTGGGGGTTAATTAAACCATAAAAGTTGCTACTCAATAGATAATAGGATCCTGTCATTAATGTCAAATGTTTATCTAGTATTTATTAAAATTTGGTGTGCAGTAATATTGGCCAATCTATTTATTTTTTATGAGGTTTTATGGATCTAAGTCTAATTGTTTACATTTTATTCTTGTCATGCTTTTTTTGTGTTTTTTTTTTTTTTTTTTTTTAATTAACAGTGGCCTTGTTACCTTTTTCTTCTGAAAAAGGCCTGGCCAAAACCAGGTCAAACTAGGAACAATGAAGCCTCTGGCTACTGGGTAGGGCTGTTTGATGATAAGCTGTAATAACACGTCCCACCCCGATCACTGTCTCTCTAACGCTTTGTCTTTTGGCGTAGACACACACCCTGCTTTTGTGAGTGTATGTGGGATTTGCACAAACAGTGAACCAATGTGCAAGGAATGCAGGGTGTGACCCAATCCCATCCTTTCTGAAGGAAAGGTATGAAGCATGTGGCAAGATTTTTGGATGCACGTGTCTCAGTATGTGGGAGAACAGAGGACCTGTGCAAAGGAAAAACTGAGTTTCACTGGGAAATATTTTGAAAAAAAGCATCCTTATTGACTTTTGATAATCTGTTTTGGTTCTAATCTGTTTTGAAAGTAAAAATTATTTCTACTCCACTATATGGAATAAACCTGAAGATTTGCCAATTTCATGTGGCCTTTACATCATGTGTGTAATAATGCACAACAAAGTGTTTCCATAATCAATATTTTTTTATGATTTATATGTAAAAGCAACAATTTACATTTTATTTATTGTGAATTGAGACAAAAGGTCAGAAATTGATTTTTTTTGTATTATTTTTTGCACTCATCTTTAGGGTGGTCTTAATGTGTCAAATGTCCTTAGTAAAAGTCCTTAGTGGCATAAATGTACATTTTCTTTCCAAATATTGTCACAAAAATAATGTTTTGAAAAAACAAACAAAAACATCCTGAGGATTATTAGTTAAATAATATTCAGCTTTTTTTTAATGTAAAGGTTTCAAATAGTTACTTGAGACGGCTTGTAGTTTGCTTAAGTCACAGGAAGATTTCTTCTTCCTTTTCCCTGAATAATTCAGGCACCTGCAGAGGTCAAGCTGCAGCAGTTCACTAGAAAAAAAATACATAGCAAAAACATATGCAAGCCTTCTCTTGTAGAGTTTATGTTTGATTTCTACTGTAACCCACCTCTTGACATTCAGCTTTCTTATAAATTGAGCTTAATCAATTAACCCTAACCAATTAAATTATAGACATAATTCCATTTAAATGATGAACACAAATGGCTGTATTTCTAAGATCCTTTAAACTAAAAAAAATATATACATACATACATATATATATATATATATTTATATATATGTAAATATTTTATTCTTGGGGGTTGTATGTAAATCTTCACTGTTCTCAGCCATGGCCTTTCTTCGCTGTAAACATCTACAGGGATGAAAGCCCTTTCTCCTCTTACACACTGTGAATGTAGCTTTGTTCTGCTGGAGAGCAGCAGAGACTCAAAGGAATCGGCCCAGTGGTTGGTCTCTTTGTCTACTGTGCACTCATACAGGATACAATATAAATATCAACTCAGTGAGAAAATAAGTAAATGAGACAAGTATGAAAAAATACCCCTGCAAACCTGAAAAATTCAGATTTAATATCTCATCTGGGGGTACATCTGCAAACATTTTGTTACTAGTATTTAATATTTAGCTTCTGATTTTGTTTAAAATAAGCAATTAATCAGTAACTTAAGAATATTTTGCGAAAAATAAGAAAACATACAGTAGTGAGAGGAAATCAAAGCAAAAAACTAATTATAGAGTAGCCAAAGAAGCAGCAGTTGTATGAAATGTGGGGATGTTTTATCAAACTTCCTTTTCTTTAGCAGAGGATAAACACACAGTCATACTTGTGATTATGTCGATATCTCCCTGCTTGGTTTCAATGTGCACACTGATCCACGCTGCGCTGCTCAGAGCACAAACAGCTGTTAGGACCAGTAGAGGTTTGGAGATATGGAGGAGCGAGAGAATGTAAGTTTATGATAACGGTTTAGCGTGGTAACCGTGAAGCTTTTTTACACCACAGATTCAACTAAGAAGAGCTGGTTATAACTGCAAAAAAAATAGATTGATTCAACTTTGATTCACTTGTCCACGATCCAGTTCATAATTCAAGATTCCATTCAAATGGATTTATTTGCCAAATTTACTTCCAGAGTACATTTTGCTCAAATCTAAAAAGTGCCAACAAGTTAACAATCCAACAAGGGCACAAAAGGTAAAGTGCCATCCCTAGAAATCATTCAAATCTAACATAAAACTTTCTCTTTTGCCATAAAAACTATTCAATTTTTTGACTAAACTACTCAACTATTATAAAAAGGTCAATATCTTCTCAGATCTTGAACCAAATCCCCAACTCTTTGCAATGCAATGCAGTGCTGCCACTCGCCAAAGAAAAAAAAAAAAAAGAGAAAGAACTTGGGCACAGCCAAATTATTTTCAATAAGGGGTGAGTGCATATGCTCTGAGGTTTCTTTGAAAAACTATTCTGGATAGTTTCAAGGATGAATCCTGACCAGATGTTGGCTCTTTTCAGTGCTGCAGGGCATCTATACTACTATAAATCTCTTTTTTAAATGAGAGCTTTACCCCATCCATAAGGTAAAACCCTGGAAAATGTCCAGAGAAAATTCATGTTAGCCGTTTTCATTCATCACATAGTTTTTTTTATCATAGCCCAAAGCTTAGGATTGAAGTGAGGGTTGGCAAACCTGAAATATTAAAGATTGAAGACCCATTCCAAATAAAATGTTGTTCTTTGTGTTCTTTATGCATCTTCCTCATGTAGAGGACATATATGAAGAAAATTAAGATTAAAACTGGGTTACTGAGTATTTCCTTATACAAATACTTGTGAATCAGGAGCAGATGAAAAAATGCTGTTGCTGTATGGCTGGATGCCTCTGATATTTTCTTGCCATTTTTGTTGCACCACTAATGTTAGTTTGGGGCTGTGAGGGGCTGTAAGCTAGCGGTAGAGGGTGTAAACAAAGGGTTGAGGGGAAATGAAGGCAGGCTCACTCTCCGCCAACAGTCCAGCCCACAACTGAGAGGCAAATTCCTGCTCCTCCACAGAAACTATGGTTGTGTCCAAACTCCTTCACTACTAACTACGCAGTGCACCATAGTGCGTTCTCCCATTTTGAAAACCAGTGTGCATTGATGCTCAATAGACTGGCAAATTTAGACCACAATGCATTGCGTTTGAACAATTTCCGTGAGAAAAAAATTATTTTAATTAATAAAAAACAAAACATCTAAAGTGAATTTATAGTCTTAGTCGTAAAATGTTAATATTTATTAGTTTTTTACTTTGGGAAATCGGTGACGTTATATTTACTGTTAAAAAAAAGAAGAAGTGGTGAGCATGGGGTCCAATTTGCTTTTAAAATCCAGGACACAATATGTTTTTTTCAGCAGTTAGGGAGCAGGCAGAGAATTTGAACATAGTCTATGTCCTAGAAAATGGTACAGGTTTTCAGATTTTGGCTAAAAACGATATAATCATAATTAAAAGACCACTAGGAACACTTTTACAACAGATCAAAAGATGATCGAAGTGGGACTTTAAAAACTGTTCTTATAAACTCATATCAACTGTAACCTTTTCCCGAACAGAGTTCTCAGAAATGTTGATGCTCATTTGATTTGTACAGAGGAGCTCTGGATCCACACTCAGTAACTCCTTGTTTTTCTTCTGACATGCCCTGTTTCTCTGCAGCCATCTTCTTTTTTTTTTTTTTTTTTTTTTACATAAATACACTTTCATGTGATTCTATTTAACCCAGTTTTTTTTCCTCTACACTCGATGTGCCACTTTTTCCAGTGAGGGCTATTCAGGTTACTTTCTTACCCATTTTTATTAGCAGTAACAGAGTAATGAGGCAGGTATGGATTGGTGCAGCGTGAATACAAAAAGTCTAGGAATGTTCATTTAATCATCCCTGAGCTTCAGTTTCCAGAGGGAGTGAAAAACAACAGTTAGCTACTGTGCAGCAGTCACGGGGCCCCAGCAGCAGGGGGGGGGGTGTAAGTAAGGATGCTAGTGTTTATAAAATGACAAAGATTGTCGATAATCTTAAGAATGTCGGTTTAAAAGCAGCACGTGATTATTATAGATGACAGATTATCTTTATCACAGCAGATATGAATAAGAATGAAAAACTGGTTTTATGAGATGGAGATAAAAACGGATAAAAAAAGAGCTTGTGTAGTGCATGCGCTCTTCAGAATTGTACAAAGGTGCATTTTTTACTTCCTCAAGACTCAGAGATTACAGAAAGTCTCACAGCTTGTGGTCAACAGAGTTCACGACTAATTTAGCCTGCAGCAAAAACATATTTAATCTGATATGCATTCAAGTAATCCCATTTTGCAGCCTGTTATCTGATCCATAACTCTGATCCCGCACTGTAAACTAGTCTAATCCTGTTTCTGTGTGACATAATCCGTTTTCAACTTTTTTCCTCTTGATTTTATGAGCTAATTTTGGTGAATATCTCATCCTTCCATTTAATGTTGGTGTTTCTTCCTCTTTAGGGTTATTCTGAGGCTGGCTGCTATCACAGTGAGAAATGAAAGCTGAGATTGGAACCAGGACGTGTGCTGCTTTGAAGCCACTATCCCAAACATCACATGACTCTGCTGACCAGCCAACTTTTTTCGACATATTTTTATTAACCAAATATTTGAATTATAAATTCAACAGAGCAGGATTTTTTTTTATTGAAGTTCACTTTATAAAATAAAATAAAGAGGTAGGAAGGGCAGAATACAATTATATGAGCTATAAATCAAATTGTATTAATTTAACTCCATATACAGGGGGTAAAATGAAGGACTAATTGAATTTAACATGAAATAGTTAAAGCTAATACAAAGATAAGTTTGATACAAACAAAAACTGTCTTTTATTTTTCACTTGAAGGGAAAAAAAAGCTCACTTAAAAAAACAATCTTGTGTAGAAACAGGAGCAGTTGAAAACAGTATTGACTTCAGCAGAGCAAGTTTAATTTAACAAGGCTGTAATCTATACCAAGAATCAAACAAATCGATTATTTACATTAGATGCTAAGACACCGTTTCATTAAATGAAAGAAACCTTTCTCTTTTGCTCTTCATTTACTACTAACCGCTTTTGTAGAAACAGTAATCAACGCTTGAATGCTTGAGCTTGGATAGAGCTAACTTGTACAAATGTAAACTTCCCAGCTGGCATGTGGGAGAGGCAAAGCAAAAATATGCTGAGAGTTGTGTCTAAACTGCAAAGCTTCCCCAAGCTGCCCTCAAGCTCCTCTTTCACTCGTCTAATGGGAGTATAATAGTAGCCTGAATGTACCGTATGTCTGTCAACATGACAAATGAGTGGTAATGAAAGCGGTGTGAAAAAAAAAATTATGGAAATTTGGTCAAAATCTTTAGAAGAAATAATTTAGAAACTAAAAGGAAAACAAGAAAGTTACTGTTGGTTTGCAACTTTAAACATGATTTACTGTTAAATTCTGGTCAACGATAAATTTGTACTGTCATTTATGATTCCAATTTGCTTGAAACTTCAGAATAGTGCAAAATGTGTTTATATACATGCTGTAAATTTCAAGAAGATGTATATTTTATTATACGGTAACTTTTATTTAATTACAAAGTGTCTGGGTCAATTGTAAATCAATGCATTTTTACCAGGAAATACTGACAGCTTTCATCTGAACTGAAAAACTCTTATATTCAAACCAAGATTTGCTCATAAACTGCATTTTAAAAACTGACATTTTTGTGGGAGTGTACTTGATCCTATCATGCTGTGAGGAAATGACTGTTGCTAAAATGCTAACTGAAGCTGTCTAATTGATCTGTATGTTAAAAAGACAGCAATCATTGTATCACGGCGGTTATAAATGGGCCCTGTGTGACGGAGAGACGGGGACGGCTGACACTGAAAAGAAAAGACCTTTGTCGTTGATCCTCTGTCGCATAAGCTCGAAGACAAGATGCTAAACCACGCTGATGTGACAAGGAAGCACACACCATGAAAGAGACGGAGCAAAAACGGCTCTGTGCTGAGGTTAGGATTGTAATCCCCCAGCATGAAAAGTCAGGATAAAAGCACCTGAAAGAAGCAGCATACTACGACAGAATTATCATAAAGGTACTGCGGTGCAGTCTGCCTGTTATGTCCAGGCACAGAAGAGAAGGAGCACATTCACCAAAAAAAAAAAGTGAAATGTGTCTTTAGAAGCTGCAGAGAAGAGATGGATGGAAAGAAACCTGCCTGCCTTTAAACCTTACTGCAGAAGATTAACATTGTGCTCCTTAAAACAAACACAGATGACACCAGTTAGTACAAAAACATAAATCTGAGAACACTTGCTTCTTGGTTTCTAATGTCTGGTGCAAAGTCAGTAAAGACAACCTTCTATGAGCAGATTTGGATTCTGCGCATTAATCTTTCAACTGTAAATCTCATAAAAACATTTAGACAAGAAACAAAGAGGAACGTTAATCTGGTTATGTCAAACATTTCCGGGACTCAACATTTTACACTTTTCCCTTCGGTCCGTAAAGTCTAACTATTCCAAACCAACCTTAGTGGGTCAGTGATCTCCTTTAGTTAACAGCTGATGTTTAAAATACACATGTGACGTGTGTTTTCCGCATAATATGTCACTCTGGAGTACAAGTATAGCAAGCAGCCAATAAAAGTCACACTTTCGGGAAAAATGTATTCAACAAAATATGGGACCAAGAACGAACATTTCATCTTGAGAAGCAAATCATTATAATGAAATAGATAATAATAAACTTAATATATGCACGCTTTACTACCGTAACACACTGATGCTTATTAAGCTTCATGAAACATAGGAGGAAGTGAATAAGTGTCTAGCGCTTGATAGAATTAACTTTCATAGTGGCATAGTGGCACAGTGGTTAGCGCTTACGCCTCACAGGAGAAGGTCCTGGTTCCAATCCCAGCTGGGACCTTTCTGTGGAGTTTGCATATTCTCCTCGTTTGTGCGTGGGTTCTCCAGCTTTCTGCCACAGTCCAAAGACATGCTTTCTAAGTTAATTGATTACTCTAAGTTGTCCCTAGCTTTGGGTGTGGGATTGTGTAACCTGTCCAGGGTGTACTCTGCCTTTGCCGAACATTAGCCAGGTTAGACTCTGGCAGCCCTGAAAGGAATACAGAAGGTAGCGGAGACGGATAAATGGACACGAGTCACATCCTGGCCAAACTACGCAAAAAATCTGCAACTTAAACTCTGAAAAAATATGATAATTGTTTTCTTAAGGCTCTTAGACAAGATGACAGTTTTATCTTTGTATAAAGTAAAACTTTATATAAAGTGTCATGTGAAGGCATTTGATGCCTCTACCTGCACACGCTTTACCTTCCTTCCTTAACTTTGCTAAAACCCTGCGTCACAAAGCAGACAAATCATATTCTTTTGAAGCAGAGCTGCCAGCACTGGGGAGGAAGTGCATCGGCATCAAAAAAGTCAGACAACATAAATAAAAAATTACAAAGTCCTTTGTCTTGGTAAATTAACTTAAGAAAACTTTTGCATGTATTTTCTGACGGCGTGTATATAGGGATTAGGTCATCTCTCTATTTTGAGCACTTTCACTTTGCCTAAGTGTGTGTGTGTGTGTGTGTGTGTTTGTGTGTGAGGGGGATGGTAGCAGGTTGTAATGTGAACCTTGCAGTGAGGGCACGGGTGTGGTTTTAACATAAATGAGGCAAAAAAAACAAAACACACAGAATGAGCGGGAAATGAAGAAGGAGCCAAACAAGAATCAAAAACAAGAAACAACAAGCTCATTCTAAGTAAAGAATATCCCAGATTACTCCACACTCCACCTATCATAATCTAGGGAATTTGCTGCTTCTGCAGCTATAGCCACATTAAAGTGTGGGTGACATGGCCTATTTTATTAAGCCAAAATATAGTAAATAGTCTCTATTTCATGTTGCGATTGTTTTTAATATTTTTCGAAAAAGGATAAATAGCGAAAAACGCGATATAAACAATGAGGACGGCGCCGGCTTCACGCATTCCGCCGACTTCGCGCCGCCATGTTGTGACGAACGAAAGGCAGAGAACATGGCTAGCACCGATAGCGAAGCACAGTTATGCTACCGTCTCTATTAGCGATTTATCATCAGATGAACAGAAAGATGAAGAGGAAAGTTGCGGAGATTATCATGATGATGAGTCACTTTTTGCAACCGTATCAATCGAACCCTTTGCGAAAGTGAGGAGGATTATAGCAGAAAGTAGTAGGTCTAGTTGATGCCGATCATGACGATAGCCAGCATGAAGAGATTCGGCTAGACTCCAGTACGTCTAAAATGTATAAAATTAAATTACTCCACTTACCCCTAAAATATACTCAAAATGTCCCCTTTTGGCCTAATCTAAACAAAGGTAAACACGGGTTTTCATTCAACCCCATTTACAAAATAAATGTCACAAAATAAAAGTTTCCCAGATATTACTACTCTTTAGTTAACAAAGTCACTGTATACCATGAACAACTGTGGAACATTAACAGTTTTACCTGTTTGAACCAGTTTGAAACCTTTTCTCGTGCGAGCGCGCGCTCACACACACACACACAGTTCAGTTTACTCACGGTACCGGCACCTCAAAAGCAAAAGAAAAAAAAACCTTGCAGGCCTGTTGCTTCTCTTGCAAAACATTGAGTGCGTTGAAATACTCCAGTTGGATCCAAGGACAACGGAAAACACGACTACTTCGCCTCAATGTGATCCATCGTGATGCACACTAGCTTAGCAGCCTCCGCTCCCGACTCCAGCGCCGTCCTCTCCGACCCAGAAAACGGCTCGCTCGCTTCCAGCTCACCCGCCTTTCCTCGACTCAGAAGCCAAGATCCTCCTCCCAACTCTCCGTTCAAAATTCTTCGTTTGTGTCCCGGTTTTTGTCCCTTCGAAAACGCAGACTTCTCTCCTGCAGATCTGGAGGGAAAAATCCTTCGCCGTCCACCTTCTTGAACTTTCCCCTTTTCAGCAGCGTTTCTTGTTTTGGGAATTTATACACAGATCCACTTTCACTAGATGTATTGCTACATCCAGCTGCCACACAACGACTTGGCATGTTGATGATTAACAGATTTAAACACGAGAGAAACGAAGACTACCTGTTTTGTTTACATGCTGTCCTAAGCGGAACTACGGAAGTCAATGCCTTTCGTGACGTCACAGGTCATATCGGGGTCACTTCCAGCCTGCGCTCTTAGCGGCAAATTCAAATCTCTGATTCCTTCGAAAGATGTCTATTATTCATATGCTTCGGATTTTTTTCGACGCTAACTATTGGTATCAATAGAATCAGCATTTAAAGAGCTTTTTTATTTGACAAAGTTGTTCAAAGCATGGCATCCACACTTTAAGAGATAATTGAAACAGCAACGCAACAATTAAATTTAGTCCTTTGGCAGACAATGTCTCTAAATCCACTTACAATTGATTTTTATAAGAAGAAAAAAATAAGTCAGTCAGTCTAACTCTCAGATTATGCCATGTCATGCAAATAAAATAACCAGCTATAAGCATGTGTTTACATTTATATCATTGCAATGAAGCTAAACTATCTGTTAATCATCAACTGACCGAGTTACAAGATGACTTGAAATCTGGAAGTCCATGCTGCTATTATCCTTCTCCAAATATTTACCTTGCTTCAACATAGCTGAGCTGTCTCTGCTGAACCCAACCAGATAGACAGTCTCCTAAAAAAGGCTGAGCTCTGGGGTTAAGGCCAAGTCTAAGGCCAGTGAGCGCCCACATATACATCGATCAAGAGCTGACATATTGGTACTAAAACACTCAATGAGGTTCTAACCCCACGGCTCAGATGCATATTTCGATGTAATTGCCCCAAGGCAAACATCAGCCACATGTTTTTTATTTATTCTCAAAATAATAAAACTTTTAATTAACTATTCTCAGTACAGATTTTTTTCTAAACTTAAGACTTGACAAACAAAAGTGGTTGTTTCATGTGAATGTTTGTTTCTGTAAAATTCTTCAATTGCAGAGCAAAGAGAGATAGAGTGGATGTGGGGGGGAAATGACTTGGTTTGGGTGTGACCTGCTCAGCTATGTGCTGGTGATCATGTGAGACCTGTTCTAATTATACACTTCTCAAGAAGAAGGTCGATCCTCTCTCATGGGCAAGAAGCCTGCACACGTGTCCAGAAGGGTGAACTAGTGTGTGCAGGACTAGTAAAGGGGAGCAACATGTATTTGTGTAACACAACTCTTTTGAGAGTTTGTCCTATTTCAACAGTGCAGTCTGTGTTAAAGTGAAGTAGGACAGCAGATTATTTACTGAATGGTCTGTGCAAAACAAACTAAAAAAGTCATTTCAATTCTTTTTTCAATTTTACTTTCTGATTTTCAAAAACTGTGTTTGCTCCTTTGTTTTTTTGTTCCCGATCTGGGAGTTAAATTCAGCTGTTTTTCATTACAAGTGGAAAAATGGGGTAAGCAGTTAAAAACAGCATCAACCACCTCCCTTAATGGCTTTGGTCTACTGGGAAATGAATCCAAACTACTAAAATAAGCCCACTTTCAAAAGCTAAAATGTCTCTGACGGCAACTCCTCTCTGGTGGTGACCTCCAGGTTAAATTGATTAGCTAACTGAACATACATGCATGCATCCAGGTCGCTGGGCCTTTCGTGAAAAGCTGTGCTTCCCTGTCAGGCGTGCTGAAGTGAGGGGTTCATGATCGGCAAAGGATGCCACAAGAATGCCACAAGCACCTTCAGGACGGGGTTCCAGTTTTTCTTACTGGACAATATTTTTTAAATAAAAAAGTTGCTTTACAAAACGACATAAAATATTTTTTTTCAGCTTAGTCAGCGCAAGGGCAACTTTGTTTTGTGTCTGTATTTCAATTCAACAAATCTTACAAGATTCTAAAAGCTTGACGGCATTAAAAAAACAAAAATTCAAAAGGTTACCTGAAAGTTTAGACACTAAAAACAGGAGAATATTAAATTAGGCCCAAGAAACTTAATTGAAAACAAGTGTGCACCATTTTGTTTTATTTCTTAAATGTTCTAAATAGTAAAAAGAAGTTCTCATTTAACGGTTTTCTCTTGAACTGAATAAAAATGCAGAAGATTTTTAAAATTAAAGACAAAACGTCTCACTAATTACAACAAAGAGTAAGATTTATGATAAAATAAAAACAAATCTATTGTTGGAGTTTGATTAAAAACAGTATTGGATAATGCCACACATAATGCATGATGTTCAGATTAGAAAAAAAACAAAAATTATAAAATATAATAAGTGTCAGTTAAAAAAAATGTTTTACACATTGTTTAAGCTGTACTTAAAAATATTAAGTAAAAAAAAAATATATATATATCTTCTTCTTCTTTCGGCTTTTCCCATCAGGGGTCGCCACAGCGAATCATCCTTTTCCACCTCACTCTATCATGGACATCTTCTACCTATCACATGCTACCACTACCTACCTTCTACCCTAGCCGTCCTCTTGCCCTCCTGCCAGGCAGCTCCATCTCCATCTCCAACATCCTTCTACCATATATATAAATATATATATATATATATATATATATATATATAATATATATACAGTCTGTTCTCGCACTGTCCATTCCGTCTGTTCCAGCCACATCAGTGCCTGGTCCCCCAGCACCTGACCAGATGCGGCGACGTCTGAGCCGGCATGAATGTGTCATGTCTCTCTTATGAGTAGCAGCGTAAGGCCTTCCCAGACCCGCACTGGTATTTAATTGCCCGTATTGTATGCATTGCCCCATTTCTCTTGTTGTAGCCCATTATCACCATTAATTTTCATTCCTCCGTGGGATTGCCAGCATACACCGCACTACCAGCCGAGCTACCCACCGAACCTTGAGATGGCTCAACAGATCCTGGAAAGACCGACTCTCAGTCCAGAAGCGCAGTGCTAGAACAGCTAAATACTGCGCAGGCCCTCAGCTCCCAGTGTAGAGGACCGACTTGGAGGGAAAACCACCCGCGGGGTAGAGGGCTTTTTTTTTTTTTTTTTTTTTATATATAATATAAACAATACACACCATATATCAAGTACCCTCAGATGCCATAAACTCTAGCTTCACACTTCTATTTGAACCCACGTCAACCTCAGATTTCATGAAGATTTGTATAAATTAAATAAAAAACAACAACAAGAACAGCGTTATATATAGCATATGCATGATCTCAAAAAGGGGAAATTCCCTAAATATGACTTATTCAGAATAAAAGCTAAAACTGTTAAAATAGGAGTCAATGTTGTAAATGTCCTTTAGAGAGTGAATAAGCAGGACATAACTCCACTGTCCACACCTGCATTTAGAAATAGATTTAAATGCACCAAAATACGCAGCTGCAGACATGTGTATCTAAATTCTACCCTGCTCAGAAACAGTCAATGACCACAAGGCACCAGAGTCTGCAGGCACAACAAACCATCAGGCTTTTTAGTATCCAGGTTTTTCATGACTTGAAAATGGGTTGCCAGTCTGTATGGGTCTAAACAATGAAATAGAAGGACAGAAAGATGGCCTTTTTTTGCAGCAGCACAAAAAAGTGAAGGATAATTGCAGAACGTTCTCTCGTTGCCCACCAGTTTGCACGACACATGAAAGAGCAGATAGAGACACAAGCACCCCAGCCACTCCTACGGGGTTTTGCACAGGAAGCGGTTGAGGTGAATGAGAACTAAATGGCGATGTTATCATCTTGTTCTTCTCTAGTTGTTGAAACCCTAGACCTCAAAATGAGTGTTTCACCTATTTGAGCTAATCTTTAAAAAAGCTAGAAATAAGTTTTCTTTAAAGGGATGATGTTTACCCAACTGGAAACACATCTAGTGTTAAAAACTGTGTTTCTTTGAGAAAAAGATTTTGGTAAAATATTGAATCTGTTCCAGAAATTTCAAGTACACTCTATTTAAAGATTTGCTTGGCTTCAGGAAAGTATAACTTCCTCTCTATTTGTGACTCTTTATGATTGGCAGCAATAGGTTAATTACACGCTATGGTTCAATAGTGCATACTGTTTTCCATTTGCAACCATTTCCAAAACTTGTCAAACTGTTTGTCAGCTGTTGCTTTGCCTGAAATTCATGCCGTCGACTCTCTGCGCATCACTTCTCCTTTCTTACCTTCAGTGAGTCGAAGCAAGCGATCACGCGTCCGTTGTCCACCTGGCAGCTCTTGGCTGGATGAGCAAACTTGCACTCTTGGTCGGAGCGAGAGCACGTGCCCCTCTGAAACTCTCTGCAAACTTCTAGAGTCAGCCACTTTGTATCACGGATGTGCGCTATGTTCATCGCCATGATGGTGCACAGATCAAAAGAATCCTAGCAGAGATGTGTTCACGTGTAAATAAAGTAGCTCTAATTAATCCAAAGTGTTGGGGAGCTGTTTTTTTATTGTCTTGGTGTCGTTGTTTCAGCGTTTCCTTTAAAGAGTTGAAATGATTAATTAAAAAAATGAAAGAAACTCCTACAGATTGGGAGTGATCCTTCTCCAAGGTGAAATGTTGCAGGACATCTGCTGTTGATTTTAATGGTTCATTTCTCTGGTCAAACAGCAGCTTAAAAAAAAAAAAAAAAACACCTAAGGAACTTATCCTCCAACGTTATCTCTCCCTGCTTGGCCGTCACTGTTTATTGCATACACAACGACCTTATCTACAGCGTTCCCAAGCAAAAACGGCGGGCCGGTGTGTGAGCCCTGCGATCAGGTAAGTGAAGCAGGCAACAATGGTGGCAGTCTGGGTGAAATCTGCTTCAGGGAGGGTAAAGACACTGAAGGCTCGGTAGAGGCTTCTGGGGTTGAAGGCGAAGGTTAAAAAATGCTGTGAGGGCCGAGTGGTGTGCAGGGCTGCAGTGGTAAGGCTGGTTCAGCTGGTGGTGTTTGGCCACAAGGCTGATGGGAGGATCTGAGGCTGGAACCTGACTGTGTGCAGTGAATGGTGATGGTAGAAGAGAGAGAACCGCGTTGAGCAGAGGCTGCAAGGATGGTGTGGCTGCTGTCCTTGCACTCGTGTTACTGTGGCAGCAAGCTAGCGAGGCAGGGGGGAGGGTGGAGCTTCAGCTGGAGAAGCAGGTCAAAGCTGCAGCAGACATCAGGGAAGGCACTTCCTCTGAGGAGAAAGGGAGATACAACAGAGGACAGACAAAATGATTAGTGCAATTACAAAGAAATAAACTAAATATTTCGTTTTGCTATTTAAAGGTCATTCCATCTGGTGCAATTTTGATTGTCTTTTGTGGTCAGCCGGGGGGTGAAAATATGTAAAAATGTTAAAAATGTACAGCTCAAACAAATAAAACCTTTGCCCTGAGCTGCGTTCGAGACTCACATCGGGCACGCACATGCTCTTCACGCCACTGAAATCATACTCACACACAAAAAAAATGCACAAAGCAGCCATTCACAACTTTCCACCTCTTCTGGGCGACGCGAGAAAACCAGATCAAATCCTGTATCATATGCGATCCGGAAAAGCAAGGCTAATGTGTTTAGTGGTGAAAAGAAAAAGAAGTGAGCGAAAGCAAGAGGGAAGTTGAGCCAGGGCATGGAGGAGAAGAAGTTAGTCATTTCCTTTCATGCAAAGTCTTGTGAAAGGGGGGAACCAATGAGAGCGAGCGGAGTTGCAGCAACATTCTGGGCTGAGGGCCAGGTGAGAGCAGGGGAGGAGCAAACAGGCGGCTGACCTGCCCGCTGCTGGAGAAAAACAGAGACGCAGACTGAAATAAACACCATGTCTTCTATTTCTATGACAACCTGTTGCTTTCTGAGCAGATTAAAAATAAATGTGTCACACAACAAGTCATAAAGAATCCAAATAAGGCATTGTTGGTGAACTATTTCTAGATAAGAAATTAGATGAACGTTTTAGTGCAACTACAAAAGTTTCCTTTTCGCTAAAAAGTATAATAATGTGGTTTTCAGGTTGTTTTTTCACAATGCATGTGTTTCTGTTCAGACTTGGTTTCTATGTTTGATGTACTCATAGTGCAGCACTTCAATTGATGGGGGGAAATCTGCATGATTGGGCTCCCAGGGGCCCGTTCTGCTCTTATCACACAAACAGCATGAGTCACCACACCCTGTGCGGAGAAATTGCTTTCTCCAGAAAAAAAAAAAAGAAAACACACACACCTTCAGCAATGCAACAAACCACCACTAGCTTTACAACGCTTGCAACACTGCAGCAGTGCAGCCCAGGCCACCGTGACCCTGGAGAGGACAGGGAAGGCAGGGAAGAGAGAGTAAGGACAAACTGCTTCTTTTCACCTTGGATGACCCCTGTAGCAAAAGAGTGCTGTTGAAAGACACGAACATGAGCGGCAAACAAACAACAACAGAAATACACTTATAGTTCTGCACAAACTTAAGTGCACACACGAGCTCACACTATGGGCAGATCGTCTGTGACGAATGCATAATGCAGGAAAGTTCAAGAATTTCCATTTTTCAATATGTAGCGTGTTTTTTGCTGTTTTAACATGTTCTCATAGCATTTTTCTAAAGATGGAGGACATATACCAATAAAATTAAGATTAAACCTGCATTTATGAGTATTTCATTATTCAAATCATAGTGAATCAGGAGCAGAAAAAGCCTGCAGTGACACAGCTGCTATTGTTGGCTTTCTGCTTTGCTCCATTCCAAGGCATCCATTTGCAGACAAATAGATCCATGTACATCTTTGTTTTCCTCGTCTAAGCTGGCATCTGGCTCAAAAGTGTACAGCTAGACAGCACTGATATTGCTTGCCTATGGTTGGGGTTGAGAGGGTCTATAAACTACTGGAAGAGTGTAAACAAAGTCCCGCCCACAACTCAAAAGCAAATTTTGGATGAACTTTTGCCGCTCTGCAGAAACTATGTCACGTTTTTATAATTAAAAGACCACTGGGAATGTTTTTAAAATAGATCAAAAGATGGGCGGAGCAGGACTTTAAAAATAAATGGAAAATTTCATCAAACATTCCCCCTTTAAAAAAAGGAAAATTAATTTTAAACACAATAACATTTAATTTCAAAAGGTGGACTGAGAGTAACTTGACTGAACATTTTGTTTTGAAATGATTAAAACGCTGTTGCTAATTTTATTAACACTTCAGTGAAAAGGTCGGCCATGTCTAATCTTGAAGTGGCTTGGTGGGTGTTTTTTCATTTGACTATGTAATGCGGATAATGTTTTCCTGCCATAGTTCAAGAAAGGTAGTTTCCTACACAAAAACAGATCATAGCTGCAGCCAGACTATCAATAAATTAAAACAGAAGCATCTATTTAAAGGTTTTTTTTCCATGTCAAGGCCTGAGCAACGGTCTCCGTGAGAGAGAGGGAACTGACTGGGTGCAAAAAGAAATGATGCCCCTCTAAGTTCTCCTTTTCTACCAAATCAGTTTCTGTGGTTCCTATTAGGTTCAGAAAAGGGCACATCTGTGAGAGAAAAAACACTGTAGTGATAATGAGCACTCACTGTGATCCATCATGTCTGGACATGGATTAACCTTGGTCTACTGAGTTTTTTTTTGTTACCCTGGTTGTCATGACAGTGTTTTTCCTTCATTTAGCTATACGTGCCAGTGCCACTAAATTCCTTCAGATCCTTTTTCAGCTCAAAAAGATTGTTGTTTTGGTCTAAAACTGTAACTCCTACGTTTGATTTTTCTGTTCTGTCGACTAGTTTCACCACCTCAAGATCTAAAAATGTCCATCATCCTCAGAATCACCACTAGGTCAAGGTCAGTGCAAGGTCACCTATAGAAGTTATCAGTTTGAGTGAAAGTAACTAAAAAATAAGGTCCATCTAAAGCTCTGAGAATCTGTTGTGGTCCAAGTATTAACATGCAGAAAATAAAAACATTTCAGCACCACCTCTGATGCAGCAAGAACCGGTAATACAGTCATGAAAAGTTGGTTTTGACATGGACAAAAAAAGATCTTTTATCTTGCTTAGATACCTCGAAAAGGCCCTAAATGACAAAAGACCGCCTTATTTTTCGCCACCAAGACACATTTTGACTGAGTGAAGAACTTCAGAAACCAAAGAAACATAAGATTGTTGTTACTGCAGCTCTTAGAGACCAAAGGGGGGAGGGGGGGGTGCACTTCAGTTATGAAAAGACTTCTAGACAAATGAATGAGTGACATGTGATAGGAGCAGTCAAGCTTGGATTAAAGAGTAAATACTGAGTGCCTTACTTCATGAGAAACAAGAGGACAGAGGAAACGATCCCTCTCCAAGAACAATAATGTGCTTAGATGAAAACAACTTAGGTCCAAACCAGAATTGTGTATTTTGCAAATAAAAAAAACTCGCAATTGCAACAAAGTCAAACCATAAGTGGAGTGATACCTTGGTTAGATCTATGGTTATTAAGTTAACTTAGTGAGCACAGGCTGCTGCTGTCGGGTTTGACTGCAGAGTCTGAAGCGTGCGCTTCTCGTGGTTTGTTGGAAGTCAGTAGAGGGGGAAGAGTCTCAGCGTTTCCACAGAAGTGGAGTCAGGGTGACAGTGTGCTAATGCGGGCTATCACAGCAGAAAAAGCACCAGGAAATACAACACCCCCCTGTCTTTTTTGCTTGTACTGCTCCTTCTGCTCTGAATATAGAGTGTCAATAGTGTCCTCACTAACCTTTAGATTTAGTTGTATATGTTAGAGCATAAATACACATACAGTATCAGAATGTAAATGTTTTTTTCTTTTTTTAGATAAGACCATCTGCTTATCTGTTAAGTATTTTCTGTTACATTACTCTTTTCTTATAGACTCTACTATGAAGTTACCGTAGTTAATATATGGTAAGTACACAAGCTTTAGTACACTGAGTAAAAAGTTAAATAAAATTACTTTTTTGTTTGAAATCCACCAAAAAGTAATTTTTTGACAAAACTTTTAGTCTCATTTCATTAGGTAACCTTTTATTCTAACATCATTATTGTCCTCATGGTCAAAGCAGCTTACTCTATTAACAATTTGTATTATTACGACTTTCGTCCAGCAATTATATCAAGCGGCTCTGAAAGGGAGGCCTGGTCCAGAAACGCAAAATAAACAATGCCTATCGATTCTTCTTGGAGCAAACCTCTGGAGACAATGAGATCTCTTGTTTAGCATACATAGACAGAACTACACACATACACACACCGACGCACACTCAAAGACAACCCATTGACAACACACACAAATGCAAACCTCTGCAAAAACACCAACCTCTGTCTTTCCTAACACCAAGCATTCCTTGGCTGGGGTCAATATCTAATTGTGCGCAACACTGCACCTCTGTGAATGCAAAGATGTGATGAAATCCACAGCATAATGCTCAGCCTCATGGCAGAATGAATAGCGCTGCTTTTTGCCTGTACAGATCTACAAATCCGTGCAACTTTGGCCTCAAGAGGAATAAAATGTTTGAAATAAAATAGTGACATTTTATAGTGTTCAGCACAAACTAGATCAGCAGATCCCATATAGCTGAACGTAAGAGTTTTGTGTTCAGTGTGTTTAAAGGAAGATTATTTTTTATTGATATTACTTGAGTAACTGAGTAAATTATGGGGGCAGCATTTCTTCATTGGCTTTTCTGCATATTTGCAAAATTAAAGAATATTTTAAATTCTAAATAAATAAAAAGCATGCAAGTATGTTTCCACTATTGGGGATATTTTCAACATAGAAAGATATAGTTTAAAAAAAAAATAAGGAACCCCTGATAATTAGAGACATATTTACAGTCTTCTATTATTATAGACAATTTAAATTGGACAAATTAATCTGAATGGGATTTGAATACTTTTCTTGCATGTTATTTTTATAAATTAAAATTCTGCCTGTTATCCTGCAAATTACATAATTTTTAGAGAAACAATTAAGTATTATGATGGGTTAATTATCAGGCTAATAAGCTCTGATAGTTTGTGAAGTCAATTTCCATGAGGTTGGAGCTGTGTTAATGTCCTTTAAACCGAACTGTTACCATAACATAACTTAACAGGACGCAGCTCCTGTGACATAGAGGCTTAACCTGTCAATGCAGAGTCAAGCAAGCGCATAATCCTGTCTGCAGGACAGATTGCAGGCGAAACGAAAAGCGGACAAAAGTTAGCACCAGACCTGATATGTGTAAACAGTCATGCATCACTTCTTGTTGCTCATCTGCCGGTCAGACTGACAGCCCGAGTGCAGCAGTGCTACATAGGGGATTTAGACAAATATCATAAAGGGAATGTCACACATCTGTCAGTGTTGCGCCTGCCTCTGTGTGTGCTACTGTCTGAGCCACTGGGAATCCAACTCAGTCACAACAACAACATTCCACATTACTGCCTCGACCACAGCCATACCACCAAGAGGAAACCCAAAGAGGCTCGGAAGAGGAGGAGGAGGGACGAGATGGTGAGGAGAGGAGCAAAAGGAGAAGATGGAATGTAGGTTACAGTTTAAAGGCTCAAACATCCTTCAGCTCTCACATTTCTGTTTGCTTACTTTCTTTTAAACAACATTTGTGTTTTTAACCTCTGCGAAGGAGAGAATAAAAGTTTCCATGAATACCGACTAAAATCCTGACCTCTTTAAAATAAACACTGTAGAAGAGCCTAAAGTAACTCACTTTCACTCCGTTTCATACAGCATTTACTGGATCCCCCGTTTGTCTCTCGTTCCTGTTCCTCTTTCCCACTCCCTTAAAACTTTTCATTTTCACTCATATACCCTCCTGTCAGGCGTGTGCAAACACTTAGACACACACACAACACAGAAAGACTGACTGTCTAACACTCTCCTCCCACGACCCGGAATGCTTGGCAAGATTCTACTGTACTGAAATACTGCTCACCATATAAGGAAGCAGCAGCTTCACATGTCACAAATACATTTACATACATTTAAGGCGGGAGTTTGCTTGACAAAGCACGCCGCCGTTAGTAAACCCGCATCCACATGCAAAAGCATGCTCCCCCAACTGAACGCTGACACAGCAAAGGGACGGACGCTTTCAGCAGGTTTTTCACTTTTACTATTACTTGACCGAGCCCTGGAAGATAACTCCTAACGTACAGGGTTGAGTTAGATGGAGGGGAATGAAAGCTGAGTGGGCGATCTATCGATTCTCTGC
The DNA here is from genome assembly GCA_023969325.1 of Oryzias curvinotus. NCBI lineage: Eukaryota > Metazoa > Chordata > Actinopteri > Beloniformes > Adrianichthyidae > Oryzias > Oryzias curvinotus. Next base: position 29,679,295 of record CM043722.1, read on the forward strand.
TTCCTGGAACAACCACGGCCTGCCACACACAAACAAACAGCAGCAAATTTTCCTGCTAACTAGCATGACCTGTCAGAAGTTGCTGCTGTGAGTCTGATTTGAGCCTAGATTGCGTCTTTCAGTGTGTGTGCGGTTATCCCTGCAAAAACAATCATAACAAATAAAAGTTAGCCCCAGGGTCCAAATACTGAACATACACAGCAGGCATAAGCCAGACAGACAGACAGGGAGGCAGACAGCCTCCATACCTCTGTCTATAACTGTACTGCATGGACTTACTTTAGAAAGTCAGGACAGAAGCACAGACAGGAAGAAAGATCTAGATGAAACAACACAGTAGGGAGGAAGGTAATAGAGCAAGCTCTTACCTCTCACATTGCTCTCCGGTTGGTGTTTGTGTGCTTCCGCGTGTCGACAGGCTCTGTATGTTTCTGCGTGTATTCAGACAGGCCGCGACAGCAGACCCTCAGGCACCGGCTGGACCATTCTCAGGCAGGCAGGCAGGCGGAACACAGCGAGGCAGAGCGACTGGCAGAGGGGGCAAGCGACTGAGCCAGTGAATCAGCGGCGAATGAGTAAAGGGGCTGTGCGGAACCGAGCACCAGAGTGAGAGAGAGGAGGAGTGTTTGTCTGTGCAAGTCTGTGTTTGCGTATGAGTGTGCGCGCGCCTGTGTGTGTTGCAGCATTGGCTGTGTGCGCTAGTGTCTCCCCTCCCCAGCCTCTTTAAGTGGCTGGGCTGTGCAGAGCCGTGCTGAGACGGGCTGGGCTGTGTCTTTACTGACTCCCAAGCCTCTGGATTGTCTGTCTGCTGCAGGGAAGTGCTGCTAGCTGGGCGGCAGTAGCAACAGCTGTAGAGGAGGAGGAGGAGGAGGAGGAAAAGAAGGAGGAGGAGGGAGCACTGACTGCTCTGAGCATACAGATTCTGCAGTTACCTCTCCCTCCTTTTCCTCCTCACTAAAGCTGGCCACGCCCCCACCTAAAACAACACCAGGAAGTGCTGGCTCAGTTACAGCAGAACTGCCCTTGCCTTTCCAGTGAGGCAGAGGAAGCAGTGAGAAAAGAAACAGGAAGGGGAGTCTAGGAAAACATGGAACCTGGAAAAAGAAAAAAAAACCACCCAAAAAGAGACAGACAGTTAAAAAAAAGAGGAAAAAGGGTAGAAAAGGAATCTTAAAGAAAGACAAGCAACAGAATAAACTGAAAAGATATCATCATAGTTTGACTTCTATCAGACTCTCATCTTTTGAGCTGTTTTAAAAGCGTTCCCAGTGATCTTTTAACAACGATCATGCTGTTTTTAGGACATATATTCTGCAGAGCAGCAGTATTCATCAGAAATTCACCTCTGAGTTGTGGGCTGGACCGTTGAAGGGAGGAAGATTATCCCTACTTCCCGACATCCATCCATTTGCACTCTCTCCTGCTAGCTTACAGCCCCTAACATTACCTGTGCAACAAAAATGGTGAGCAGTATTGGAGCTATCCGGCCGTACAGTTTTGAGCCAGATGCTATATGAATGAGGAAAATTTAGACCTGCATGGATCTATTTGTCTGCAAGTGGATGCATCATAGTGGAGCGGAGCACCAAAAACACAATTTTCTTTAGCACAACAATACAGAGAAATGAGAGGAAACAAACTTTACTACAAACAGAGATCTAGTCTTAACATCTGATGTGCAAACACTTGATATGTACACTAAAACAGTACAAACTCCAAACAAGAAATCCCAGAGGCAACTCTCACTCTCATGTATTAATGTTGACAAAAAGATTTAGCCGGTTTATACCTTCTAACCAGAGAAAGCTGGAGAGGTTTGAGGAGCCTTGAAATTTTGCTATATGAAGCTGATCCAACAGGATCTAGTAGTTATGAAAAAAGCAGCCCTATGATCTTCAGGAATCTCCACACATTCTCTGCTATGAGAAAAGTTATCTTTTGATCAGACACATTGTTTTTCCCTCTTTTATCTAGATTTTTTTTAACTGCAGAGAAGAAAAAACTTGAAAGTCTGTTTCTTTCTAAAGAGGGTAACTGCAGCATAATACTTAAGTAAATAAGGATTGTATGATTTTTTTTCCCATAAATTGATATACAAATTCGAAAAGCGCATGTTCAACAATCCATGCATATCCTATTGTTTCCGTAAAGTCTCACAGCCACATCAACGGCCTCTCAATCTCTACAGATAGGTTTCTGCTGTTCAGTTTTTTTTTTGCAAAGCTGGTGATAAGTCATCTCTAATTCACACGTCTGCCTCTTAAACCCTGGGTGTTAATCTGTGTTAGAGTGAGCAGCAGCACATATTCTGTTCTCCCACAGAGGGAGAACAAAAACAGGTAGAAATATCAAATTAAAATAAATCGTGGGATGTTCCATGCTCGATCACAGATGAATTTCCATTAATCACATTGGCCTTGCTTCCCTGCAGTCTTTTAGATTGAGAAAGAAATCTGAAGCTAGTTTAATCTGCTTTAAGAAAGATATTCTCACCAAAATGTAGACAGTAGGTAAAAGTTCCATTTTAGTTTTTATTGTGTCCACTCGTCTGGATTAATCCACTTCCTGTCATTTACGACAATGATAAAAGTGCCCAAAATGCCCCACGGAAAGCTTCACACAATTAAATGTCTATTTCTGAAACAACCCAGTTTTACTTCCTCTGCTCCAGAAACAGACCTAACAGCTGAGCAAAACTTATGGAAAACATGCGAATAAAGAATGCAAAACCACTTAACATCAATAATTTAGCTTTTGACTGCTTCACCATATGCAAAACATACCGGTACATATGCATGTACATATTTCAACATAAAAATGCTTGATATGTAACATCAATAAATGCCTGAACCTTGAAGATTTCTTGTGTCTAACTGATTATAGGAATGTATGACGGTTATTCTCTCCAGAGTTTGGTAAATCCAAGAAGCCACAAACATACCAACGTTAAGTAAACTAGAGACTCATACCAATAGTAACCAACTGAAAGTAGGAAGGGGTGTGCCTGTGCTACAAAGGGGGAATTCCGACACTTTTACCAAGGCACTCGACTAGTCACAGACAGAATTGTTCAGCTTTCAAAAAGCTGTTGTATCATGTCTTCCGTGAATCTCAAGGGACCGTTGTCAGTGTCTGGAAAAATAACTCAAGAAAGGTCACTGCAAAATTGCATTACGGGAAACAACCTGTTACATCCATTCTAAAGTGTTTGTCTTTTGGAAATTTAGACATACAAATGACTAAATAAATACATTAAAAAATAGTCCTTATCTACACTTAATCTGGTTGCTTCAGCCTCAGTAAGAAAATTACAATTTAACCATTCAAGTTCAATTTGCTTTTCGTCTGTCTTGATGAACACAATTTTCCACTTTAAGGGCCCTGTATCCTCTCGGAGCAATGTCAGTTCGCAGTCGTCTGTAAATGACACTGACTGTCAGACGTGAACTCTCACTTCTCTGAAGAAACGCCCAAGAGCTTCTGCATGCCAAACTGTGACAGCTCAGCTATCACCAAGCCCCCAAATACACATAACACTCACATTACAAAAGATCACATCTCTTGCACAAGTGGCTGCAATACTTTAACAGAAGCGTTTTTGTTCAAATGACAGCTTCTTAGCACAACAGTAGAACCAAAACAGTGTAGAGAACATGCGTATTTTCGTCTTTGTATGCATTTCGGCAGAGTCCACAGGGGGGAGAACACAAACAAAATATTGCAGAAGCTTCGTCAGCCGTTCTTCCGCTTATGCAGATTTGCAGCCACATTTGACTTCTTGCGGTTTTCACTTAACTTTCTTCCATTTTGAAACAGCAGGAGGAAGCAGGTGCATTTTCATTTGGTTAGAAGTATACAGAGAGAAAATCGCACACTGCCTTGTAACCGACTGACACCACAAGGTCTATGCAAGTGAATACAACAAACAACAAACAACAATGAAATGGATTCTGGAGTTCACAGTTAAAAAAACATTTTAAAAAATAAGTAGAGACCAGAAGCTTCGACTTTCATTAAAGCTTTCCTTGATTCTTTTGCACAAATGTAACCAGCAGATATGCAGGCCTATTATATGCTGTCTACATTCCAGACCCTCATGTGCTCTTCACTAAAGAAAAAAGTTTATCACTTCAAACAAAGAATAAAAGAGTAAACATGTGAAATATGTTAGACAATACACAGCCGAGTATCCCATATTTTAAAACGACATTTAATGATAAAGCTCACCAGGTCAAAGTCAGTTTTCTTTTTTTTTTTTTTTTTTTTTAAAAAAAAAAGAAGTTTAAACAAAGCATTAAAAATAACAGAAACCTTTTTTTAAATATGGACATTTTAGTCAATGTTTTTAGCTGTCTGCAAATAAAAATCTTGCATGAAGAAGGTTTACCTGTGTGCCTTTCTATTGCTGACGTGCCACTGTGACAAACAACGCCGCTTCAACATGGGTCATGCTGATGCAATGGGGGTTGAACTGACATCCTAATTTCTTTCTTCATCGACTTCTCTCTGCTCTCTCACACTCTCATAATAGCACCCTCTGCTAGGCAACGGTCATATCGCAAATGTGGTCAGGTTTGCAGTAAAACCATCACTGTGTTTCATCAAGTTTCCATGGCAACAACTTCTTATCTCATTTGCATCTTCAGCTTTCAATGTGTATTCATGCCAAATATGGTCAACTTCTTACATTCTCCACCCCTTTCTGGATCCCCTTTTCATAACTTCCCTTTTCTTTGCATTTGCACAACTGTGTTTGACACACGTGGTGAGACATGCATATGTACTGATTAACAAAGCCACAGTATATAAAAGAAATTTACTGAAATCAACTTTATTGGTGTCAACAGAATAAAGAGGTGAAAGAATAGAGAGAATTCTAAATATATTGCAGTCTAGTTCTGCTTCCAGTATTTACAGCACATTTTAAAAACACCTCCTTTCCAGTTAGAGCAAATAATAGTTAGCTTGACAAAAAAGGTTTTATAGGAATGCCACCCTTTAGAGAAAAAAAAAAAGATTGAATGCACACATAAAGGATTCTGCATGTATAAACTGTGCATGTGAGGGTGGGAAAAGAGGAAGAGCGTTTGACACTGCAGAGCAGTTTGTAAGCTGAGATATCAAGAAGTAAAACAACTCATTAAACCAGGAAGCAGGAACTTGTATTAGGACTCCCTTGCATATTCACTTAACCCCTAGCTCTTCATCATTTCAGCATTTGCTAACCTTCAAACCTTCTGCCCCCCTCAAACGACTGTGTCTATCAAACTATCAATGGAATGTCGAAGTAGGCCTCTCGGGCCCACACACGCAGCAAGACTCAGCAACACTCAGCACCTGTCTCCAACTGCCAGCAAAGAGAAAGGCAGTCAATCAGACGGGACAACACCACCAAGGGAAAAGAGCACAGAAGTAGGAGGAAGACAACCAGAATTTTATTGGGAAAACCCTTAAAAATAGGTAAGTTCTGTGCCGCCTCTGTGGTAAGCATCAATTATCAATATTACTGCTGTTTTTGGATGTAACTGCACAATAAAAAATAAAAAAAACTTGATTACATCAAAAAGTCATTTTTCTTTCAGTTTAGATTCCTCCTAAACCCAAACCTTGCATTTCATGATGGGGGGACTTTCCAAGGGGATGAGAGTGCATGCTTGTTTGTCTTACTTGGTTTTATGTGTCCCTGTGCGAGGTGGCGCGGTGCAGAGGATGGAAACTTCCAGCATCTTCGTCAAGCGTTACTGGTATAAGCCTCAACCTTTCTTCTACACCCTGCAGAGAAGGAACCAATTCTAATAAATGAATTGAAATAATGACAGATGGCGGATTAAAATAAAGTATCGCTACTCATTTATTCTGTAAAATTATTTACATAAAGATTTCTTTTACTGTTTTATTGGATGAATATTTTTTCTTATTGAGACTTAGGTTTATCTGGTCATCGTGGACATAGTATAAGACAAAAATAGAGATGCATGTAGGAAAGAAAACTACACTGGTTTTAAGATAATCTTCACAATCTTTATGATCTATTTTCTAACATTTAAAGGATAATGTAAAAATTAGGTGATGGAAAAAGGAGGCTGGTGTTAGAGTAGAGGATGGAGAAGGCAGGGTTAGATGGAGGAAGCTTATTCGTTGTGGCAACCCCTGAAGGAAAAAGCCGGAAGGAAAAGAAGAAGGTGATGGAAAAAGTATGCTAATAAATATATTTAATTTGATTTTGTGTTTGCTTAAACCTGAAGCGGCAGTGCATATATTTAAACCATTGTACCCTATTGATGCAAATACACATCACACCACTTCTGCTCTAAACTTACCTTCATTTACTTGAGAGCAAATTTACGAATGCATTTTTTAAAAATAGGCTAAGGTGACTTGTTAATATCTTAATCCAAATCCAGTTTATTGTGGAAGCATGTTAACTCTTCGGGTCCTCAGATTAAGGACTGAGGGGACATAAAGTTGACCTAAAATAACAAACTAACAAAAATGGTAAAAATGGCATTGATAAACAACAACTTTGGAAGGCTTTGGATTCGTTTTTAAATTAAAACTACTGAGCCAGTTGACACACAAATGCAAACCTTTTGTTTACAGAACACAGAATTTTAATGATTAAAAAAAAAGTTTTAAAAAAATGCTCAGAGTGAAAAAGCTTTTTACTGATGCCTCAATTTTGTCTGCTAAGCCTATTGTAGCACAAATCATTACAAATGTGTCAATTTAACTTGGTACCTGGCAGTGTTACAAAAAGCTCTGAGAAAGCATCAGCAACCTTCCCTGTTCTGGGATGTAAAGCTTCTAGGACTCAAGGGATTGTAGGTCAATGAGACCAGGCCTAATTTAGGCTCCGCCGCTGCGCAAGATACCGGGAATCAGAGTGAGAACTTCTTCCCTCTTTAAAACTCCCCTGTCTCTGCAGCCCAAAAGCGCCACTGCTGCACTCTCACATGAAATAAGAAGCTGAGGACATTTCAAATTTTCTCTCCCTAACAAAACTAGCAACAATTAAAAACATTATATGCACATTTAAATGAATAAATTAGATTTCTAACGTCATGAATGGACTGTACCATCTGGTTTAGACACTTTGCGATTCACTGAATGTAAGAAGATTCATAGTCTGTTGGTTCAGCCACTGATTCTCAGATGAGGGTCCCTCTCCCAGTATCACAGCAACTTGCAATAAATTACACCGGTAATTAGGTAAGTGGAGAAGACTAATCTGAGAGTCTATACTTACCCCGTCTGCTCAGCAAGGCCCTGACACCGTGTCATATGATCTTCAAGACGCTTGATGCCGCTGGCCTGGAAATGTTTTTGTTTCTCCAGCTGGGTCAGGGTTTTTCAATGGAAGGAAACTGACAAACAATCAAGGAAATTCAATGTATTGATGGAACCTATGGATCTGAAGAGATAGAAAAAAGGAGGGCCAGGTGAAACAGCAATCCAGTCCATTTAGGGAAATATGAACACATCGTTATCAACTGAAGCAGCTTGTGTCTTTAAAATAAATGGATTAGATGAGGATTAATTGGCGAACCTGAACATTCCAGCATATTCCAACTGTGATTTATTAAAGAGTGCAATCACATCAGCCATGGTATGGAATACAAAACAGTATTAGCGGTAGAGATGTGCTGAAGTATCATCTTTACCTCCCACCATCTACAAACAGCTGAAACATGGCTGTGGTTTTGGTGCATGCTGGTTTGACAATTCCAGCAGAGACAGGACAGTGGCATAATCCCATTAGTCCATTTGAGGTCCCTGTCAGACCACCCTGCAAGATGAGGAGCCAGAGGCGGGGGCTCTATCCATTAACTGCTTCCCGGAACAAAACGGTACCTGCCTCTTTTGTCAATGAGCAAACCTCCACTTAAAAGCACCCAACAGTTTATAACAATAAACAGCACTGAAGCTGAAAGACTCAGTGCTGGTACTGGAGGAATTACAGGCAAGACTCCAACGTTTGTAGTATTCCTCTATTAAGAACTGTTTCAAGATTTAAGAATTAGGTCCAATTATTTGCTATTTTACAACAATAAACAATTTTACAAAAATAACAACTGTTATTTTAAACTATAATGATATCCATCCATCCATTTTCTGAACCTGCTGAATCCCTTTCGGGGTCACGAGGTTACTGCTAACACCCTGGACAGTCTGTCACAGATCCACATAATCACACACACTTAGGCTACATATACACCGCCCTCGGCAAAGCTTGTTGAAGCAGTCATTTTCAATAAAAGTCTATGTAAACGCGTGTAGACGCGTGCTTTGGGCTTCTCCGTTCAAAACACTTGCATTCATAATTAGTTATGCACATTTTTATGACTGTTTTCATGCTGAACACCTGACACATGCCTGGTGTTTCTGTAGTTTTGGGGACAATTAGCAACTATAATTATATTTTAACGTTTTTGTTTTTGTTTTTACAGAAGGCTCATCAACCCATCTATTGCATAGCTTGCAGAACTTTGCAGAGGATGCAGATCTTTTTTCAGGTAGCTTCCAGTTGCCACATAAGCAAGAAGAAAATCAAAATACGTATTTGAATATAATGCATACAGACAATCCGAAAATATGCACAAATGACTGTGTTGCATAAGCAGTTGGTTTTGGAAGTTGGATGTTGAGCTGGATACTCATTAATACAAATCAGTTTCATTTTTCATTATAAGAACAGCTTTATGCTATTGGGTGAAGAAAAATGACAGTAAAAACATTAGGGTCACCTATCATGGGTTAAACAATGTTAATAAATGTCCAATCTTTTTTTTTTTTAAACAAAGATGTTATTGCTATTCTAACAGTAAAAAGCAAAAACTGTTCATCCACCAGTCAGAGACACATTCACTTAGTCACTTAGCAACCAGTCAACCCACCATGGAACCCATTGTAATTCTAAAAAAGGGCTACACATAATTATATACTTCCTTAGCCAATCACATAAGGCTTTGAGCCATAAATAACAGATTGCTCCCACTGCATAACACAAGGCAGTGCCAAAAAGTCAACAAACACTTTTTCCAGAAGCGGCCCCACCACAGCACTGCAATGGTCCTGCTCAGTTCAGGATAAACAGTCGAGGAGGGAAACACAGGCCTTGACAGTTTTCAAAAGAGGGCAGAAGAAGCAGAAAAAAGAAACAATAGCAGCCTATGATTACAAAGTCATTCCGTAGGCTGTTAAGGGGGAGTGTGGCTATGAGCTATATTATTAAAGACTGTTCAAAATGGCCAGAAAACCAACGTCCCTATTCAAAATACTAGGAAGTTGAAAGACTAGAGTCCATGACTAAATGTGCGCTTTAACAGCCTTTTCATTTTGTCTGGTCCTGTGAATAATGTCGATAGCAGAACTTCTGTTTTAAGCCACACACGTGCTCCTGTTAAACTGTATTACCAAGTGTGCGTTTCTGCCAGACAGCTATGGTGGTTTTCTGTGAAAGCACTTGAATGACCAATACCAAACTCTGGCTGAAGATACTTTGAGTAGAATGATTTAAGATGTCAGTTCAAAACTTGCTGCAGTTATTATCAGGTCCCATCATTTGAAGTCAGATGACTACATGGATACTTTTATATCAAGTTAATTGTATGTAGTTGTAGTAAAGGGCTTCATATGATACGATATTACAAAGGCTGTTATGCCACATGACCGTGAAGACATTTTAGGAAGATCAGTTATTGTCTCATTTTTTGACTTGGTGCAAGGTCTTTTAAAAGAGGCTTATTGGTATCTGATCTTATCAGCTAAAATGTGACTGGTTTGTAAAAAAAGTTCTTGTAAAACATACTTCCTGAGATAAGTTTGCATAGCTTACCAAAAAGATGCGTAATTGATAGAAAGATAAGTGAATATTTCTGATGCTCTAATGAGTTTTATTTTAAAACTTTACCGTGGTGAACTGACGCCTTTAAAACAGACATTTTCCGACCTCCATGGCTAAGTAGTTTATCTCCTTTTATGAGGCTTTTCTACTTGAACTATTTTTCTTTAAAAAATCTTAACAAGCTTTATTTGTTATTAGAAAATACATAAATAAATAGCTTTAGTTTGAAAATCAAAATTAGAATAATATAAAAGTGAGAATAGGTAGGCTATTACAGTTCAATAATTTTTTTTTTCTATAAACTCTAAAACCCATCTTTTAGTAAGTACCTTCGACAAATCATAATATAAATTTTATTTTATTTTTTAACTCATTTTCAATCATTAGAAATATTTCATTAGAGAGGGAATGGGAGATCTGTGCTGTCATGTAGTAAAAATGTTCCTCAATTAAACTCAGACATAATATAATATATCAAATTGCTATCTATAAACTTCTCATTGCTGTGTCTCACCAGAAATGACTTCATTTCTTCACAGCCATCATGTCTAACTGCCAAAGCACTTTTAGAACCTAAGTAAGCTGTGAAATATGCAACCCATATGTCTTTGTAAAAGTAAAGATGAGTACTTACAATGAGAAACCCTTTTTACAGCTAATAAATTAATCGCAATACATTTCTGAAAATACGCCTGTGGAAAAAAGCAGACACACATTATGACTTAAAATATGCTAATACTCATTTAGCCAGTGGTACTATCTTTAGCTGTGATAAAGTGCACAAACTTGTTCTTCACATTAAAGGGGAACACATCTGATAGGCGACAAGAATTGCATACTTTTTTGTGTTAAACTACTGATTTAGTGTATTAATTTTTAATCCTAATGACAAATAAATAATTCAAATGTATACAGTTGGTAAAGATTCTGTGATTTGCTAGAAAACTACCATTTGTACTAATCTGAAATAAGGCTTCTAAACCTTAAAAACTAGAATATGTTTTAAACTCTGCTTGCAAAACCTAAAAGATCACAGTGAGCTCACAATACCTTTTTTTTTTTTAACGTCCCTTTTGGGATTGCGTTAGCCTATATTTCCTCTTTCAAGGTTGGTAGTGGCGACACATTAAATCTCTTGTCCTGCTTGCTAGTGTTGGCGTCAGGTCAAAAGCAGCTAGGCTAAAATGATGAGTAGGAAATTCTGAAGGGCTGTATTTGTCCTGACCTGCTGGTGTCATGTCTGCTAAGTAAGTAGCAAAAAGGAAAGATCTGAAATCATAAGCAGAGTATCGAATTCTGCTTCTGTAATCAGCTGCAGAGAAAATCTGTTACCTCTTCTTTCAAATGCACCACTTCATTTTATTACCCTCCAGGCATGTCATACTGACGGACGGTATCATGTGCTTTCATGGAATGAAGCTTAAAAACATTATAGTTAACTGTGTTGAGACACAAAGTGCAGCATATGCCATCTGCTGGTCATCTTTAAACATGATGTGACAGATACTTTTTTCTGTTTTGATGCAGTCAATGACATATTTATATGTGGAATAAGAAGAGTGATATCCCAGCTGAACACAGATGGGATGTGGAGAACTTTGCTAAGTCCTCCTTTCCCATGTGACAATGCACTTCTGTTATGCAGGGTAACTATATCTCAACAGCAGCATGTGGCATTTATCTTTGGGCTGCAGAAGGGGTTGCTATCAGCAAACAGCTTACACAGCACTCGCGGAATGGAAGGAACTCAGAGTATGTTATGCGGTGCAACAACACAGCATAAGCAAACAGGCAGCTACATATGATGCATTTGCAAAGGCCACAGGTCAGGTTGGCATTTTAACCTGCTACATTATGGACCAAATCAACAAAGCAGTCAATGTGGCAAAAAAAAAATCAGTAAAAAATTATTGAACAGTTGTTTATTCTTTCTTCTGTAGACATGCAGCATGTGTTTTTATCTTTTTTTTTATTTGCTTGGTCATCATGCAAAGTATCAGAACTTTGCATGATGACTGCCCTCCAATGATCCCCAGCAAAGTTGACTTAAACTACAAGTGTATTAAGAAGCAGAACCATCAGTTACCATTGAAAAGTCGGTGTAAAAAAATTACTTTTAAAAAGTAAATGATTTGTTCAAAATACCTTATAGACCACCATCAAACTTTTTTGCTAAATAAGTTAACTTTAAGATCAATGCTAAGGTTCATCTAAACTAGTGAGCAGCAGTGGGGCACAAAACTCAAATTCTCCCCTCAAAGTACTGCATAAACTACTCTATTTTTATTATTAAAAAGAATAAAGTTTTTATTAATATATTCATTTATTTATTTCCATGCATCCATCCATTTTCTCTACCCTCTTATACCTGTTTAGGGTCACTGGGACACACGCACACACGCGCGCGCACGCACACACACACACACACACTTAGCAAGACATTTTTTTTTTTTTTGGCGGGGGGGGTCTAATAAAAAAAACATACAAATACACAAAGAAGTACAAGAGTATTAAAACATACATAGAGAAATGAAAGAAAACTTGGCAGGGATAACATGAGAAACGTCTACATTTTTAATTTGGGCCAAATAAAAAAAAGGATAACTAGGGTTAAAAAGAAGTTCACTCACCTATATTTTGTTGTTGTACTAGTACTTCTCTGTAGTCTACAATCTTGTAGATGTGTTTTATTGGGGGCACAAAAACACATTTACGAACAATAAAAAGGCTAATTTTATGGCATGAACCATTTGCTGCACCCATTACAGTCTAAATTACATTAAATTAGGGTGTGCGGGAGGTGCTTTGTTTAGTAAAGAATGCTAATTGTCTGTGGTAACGTGGCTAAAGGTCCGGCTAACGTCAACCTGTGGAATGCACCTGTCCATGTTTTGACTTTTTCTTTATCGCGAGATTTCCGGATTGCGCAGTGGAGACCGTCGTCCGCCATCACTGCACTCAAGCTAACATTACCCAAGACACAAGGAGGGAAAAAAAGACAAGAAAAAAAAATCTGGATAGCGACATAGCTAATATAGACACAGATTGAAATCCTCTAAGGGAGATCGTTGTTGTTTCCTTTGGCTCTTCTGGCGCAGAAAAAAAATACAGCGACTGCCTTTCATGCAGTCTATAAGCCAACTTATAAAACAAAGTCGGTCTAAGTAATCATGTCCAACCTTAAAGGCGGCACCAAAAAGGACACCAAGATGAGGATACGAGCCTTTCCTGTAAGTATTTATTTGAGTTTTAGGTTTAGAAGGCCAACGTTGACATTCGAGAATCGAGGCTGACAGCTCTTTACGTTAGCACCTTCCAGCTAACTAGCTACTCAAACGAGAAAAATAGCTTTGTCATGCGAAAACTGAATAACTTGGAAAGTAACTCGGAGTCGTTTAGCTGTATTAATAGGTTCTTTCTATTCTTGTCTGAAGGATTACTGTCTTCGTGAGCTAATGTGTGTAAAGGAAACTTCTCCTATGGGGCAGTGTCACTAACAAGCTAGCTGAATAGCGGGCCCGTTAGCAGACTTTGCTAAGTTTAAATCAAACAGGAAGTGTTATTCGATTATGATATTTGCGGGTTAATGTTAAAGTGCAACTTCCATGGGTTTTAACCTGGAATCAAAGACTGTTCAATTTATCCAAAGCGGTAGACCTCGGTACAAGTCTGGGGTAGTTGAGTCGTCTTTTCTGTGGTAGCAAATATACAGTTTTAAATTAACCAACATTTCAAATTACTGTGCAGTCTCGTTTCTTTTATGTATTAAATAATAATAAAAATGACACCTCATAAAATAATTACACCTCATTTCCCTTGAATTGACTTCCTTATGCAAGAAGGATTACATGGAGTACATGGCTTACATTCTATATCAATCTATCCATTTTTTCTTTTATAGATGACAATGGATGAGAAATATGTCAATAACATCTGGGACCTTCTGAAGAGTGCCATCCAGGAAATTCAGAGGAAAAACAACAGTGGCCTCAGCTTTGAGGAGCTCTACAGGAATGCCTACACTATGGTTCTGCACAAGCACGGGGAGCGACTCTACACTGGCCTGAGGGAGGTTGTCACTGAGCACCTCATTAACAAAGTAAGTGGACATTTTTCCAGATACTCAAAAGACGGTATGAACTTATGACACAAGGAAATGATGATATTATAGAGTTATTTGTTTAATTTAAGTAACTAAATGATACTTTTTTTTCCCCAGGTAAGAGAAGATGTTCTAAACTCCTTAAATAATAATTTTCTACAAACATTAAATCAAGCCTGGAATGACCATCAGACTGCCATGGTTATGATCAGAGACATCCTCATGTACATGGTAGGTTTACTTATGAGGTTCTTGTTTTACATTTTGATGGATATTTTAGTAAAATCAAATGTTATGTGCTGTGACTAACTGTTTGCTTTTATTAAAAAGAAAAGAAAAGAAGTTAACTTTCTTTTTTTATCTTAAAATGCTTTTTGCAGAAGTTGTTTTTGTTAAAATTGGCAGATCTCGTCGCCCACAGGAAGTTCAGTTTGTGGTGGTATTTTTGTCACAGGAACCCAAACATTTTTACGAATGTAGGCTGAAGACAAGTCGGTTAAACACATTTATCTTTATTATCTTGTGGGCTGAAAATTATGGGCAGAATGAGAAAATATGTTTTGTCAGAGTGTAAAAAAAAAAAAATATATATATATATATATATATATATATATATATATATATATATGTACAGTTCCACATAAAAAGTTTAAAGGTAAAGTTAACATGTATCTTCAATCACAGCACTGTTTCTATTGAGAAACAATAAAAATGACAAGGAATAACTTTGCCCAAATAAACTAACTGCCTGGAAATTGGCTGGAAATTGTTGTAATACTAACAGAACATTGCTGTAAATACTTCATTTATGGTTTTAATGTGTTGTCTTTATGATTTCATTCTTATTTTTAGGACAGAGTGTACGTTCAACAAAATAACGTGGAGAATGTATACAACCTTGGCCTCATTATATTCAGGGACCAGGTAGTGAGATACGGCTGCATTCGAGACCATCTGCGGCAGACGCTGCTGGACATGATTGCTCGGGAGAGGAAAGGCGAGGTTGTAGACAGGTTTGTACGTTTTTTCTTTAATACCACACTTAAAGATAGCAACCCATAAAGAATTGGGTTATAGGGTGCCTTTTTTTTAATTTATTTTATTTTTTTACGCTAAATAGGAAGTTATTTGTCAGACTGAAACTGTTGCAGATATATGACTAAATATCCACTGACTGTTACAGGGGAGCCATCAGAAATGCCTCCCAGATGCTGATGATTCTTGGATTGGATGGCAGATCTGTGTATGAGGAGGACTTTGAGGGTCCTTTCTTAGATATGTCAGCTGAATTCTTTCAGGTGAGTGAATCCACTTTTTTTTATTACCATTTAATCTTTTTTATTTTTAATGATTTTTAAAGGCCATCAGAAAGCATTATGGTGTCTTTTCAGATGGAGAGCCAAAAGTTCCTTGCAGAAAACAGTGCCAGTGTTTACATTAAGAAAGTAGAGGCCAGAATCAACGAGGAGATTGAACGAGTTATGCACTGTCTGGACAAGTCTACAGAAGAGCCCATTGTGAAGGTAGTGGAGAGGGAACTGATTTCTAAACACATGAAAACAATTGTTGAGATGGAGAACTCTGGCCTGGTCCATATGCTCAAAAACAGCAAGACAGAAGGTACAATTTACTTTATTGGTGACCCCTTTTTTTTTTTCTTCAATTCACATTCAACTTACATGATTACAACATATTCTGTACTGTTTTGATGGCTTTGCATTCTCAGACCTGGCATGTATGTATAAGCTGTTCAGTCGAGTGCCAAATGGCCTGAAAACCATGTGTGAGTGTATGAGCTCCTACCTACGAGAACAAGGCAAGGCTCTTGTGTCAGAAGAAGGAGAGGGTAAGAACCCTGTCGACTACATCCAGGTATGTTGGCTGACCAGTGTTAGCAAAGCACATCAAACCTCATTAAGACCTAAATAGCTGTGAATGTCTTCCTACAAAAGATATACAAAATCTTTTTTTCAATGTAATTCGTCAACAGGGTCTGCTAGACTTGAAGACGCGATTTGATCACTTCCTCATCGAGTCTTTCAATAATGACAGACTCTTTAAACAAACCATCGCTGGAGATTTTGAGTATTTCCTAAACCTCAACTCCCGCTCTCCAGAGTATTTGTCTCTCTTCATTGATGACAAGCTCAAGAAAGGAGTCAAAGGGGTATTTAGCATTTAGCTTTAAGGAAACAAATTTTCTAGAATGTATACATATTCTGAAACACTTCGCTGTTTTGGTTTTTCCTCCTAGTTGACTGAACAAGAGGTGGAGTCCATTCTTGACAAGGCAATGGTGTTGTTCAGGTTCATGCAGGAGAAGGATGTTTTTGAAAGGTACTATAAGCAGCATCTGGGCCGCCGGCTTCTCAGCAACAAGAGTGTTTCCGATGATTCAGAAAAGAACATGATCTCTAAGCTGAAGGTAAAACAAATTTTCAATCTGGTTCTGGTTATAATCATGTCCTTTATCACCATTTTATCTTTTTTACATTTTGATTGGCGGCATAACATCTTGCTTTCTGTTGTTTTTCTTTGCAGACAGAATGTGGCTGTCAGTTCACCTCCAAACTGGAAGGGATGTTCAGAGATATGAGCATCTCAAACACTACCATGGATGAGTTCAGGCAACACATACAAACAACATCGGTAAGGCTCGTTTGCAACAATTGTGTCATTTTGTGTTCCTTTATTTATCCATCACACCTTAAATGTCGGACGCGGCTAAAGTTAGCGTCCAGTTGTTAGCATCCACTTCTACGTTAAAGGGAAAATCTTCATCACAAAGTCTTAAGTTTAAATCCGCCCCAAACATTTTACAGAGAATGAAGATTTCATCAAAGTTTGAATCAAAAGGACATTTATGATTTTTCCTACAGTAAGGCTGAACTATGCAGGCATCTGTTTAGAAACATGAGCACAGAAAATGTTCCTCTGTGTAAATAAATTAAAAAAAACACAAGGAATTAGAATTTATGTAAAAAGAAAATATGATGCATCTTTTTGCCCTGAAAGATGATCTGACACTGGATTTAGTTTAATGTTATAGTGTTCCATGAAATGTTGTATCAGTAATTACAAATCAACAACTTTGTTTCATTAAATCTTCGTCATATGTAAAAAAATCAAATAAATAATCTACTTCTGTTTTTAGATTTTTGTTTAAACAAAATATCTTCTAGTAGCATTTTCATTTGAAAAACAGGTTTTTGAGAAACCTGAAGCTTAAAAATACTAACACAAACTTTCCATTTGTCTGTGAAAATATGGTCTGACATTAAACCGGTTTGTGGCCTAAAAATTTGGGAACCACTGCTTTATACACAACAAACCAGACCCTGAATATTCTTTCATATATTTTGTGTTGCAGTGTTTATAGAAGTACGGTAAATATATTTAAAACAGAAAAGTTTCACAATAAAATACATAAAGTCTCTGAAACAACAGCTGCTATTTTTCTGTTGGATATTTTATAAACCGTTTCTGTTTTTGTCTTGGACTTTTATTAGTCCTTAACTTAAAGCTGTATTAATGTCTCAAAATGAATTAAATGTTGGCTTTTTAATGAAATTATGTAAACAAGACAATAAAGTTATTGTCTTAATATTTTAAGAGATTATAGTTACTGTTTGTATTTAAATACTATACATAGACCGTGTTAAAGTGTTGACAGTTACCATGGAACACTGCCACCCAGTGTCTTTGAAAAATGACTGCAGTTCAAATTCAAAATGGTGCAGGAAACTGACAACAGATTTCCGGCTCTGTCAGACACTGTTTGTTGATGCTTTGATAATAATTTCTGTTTTTCCACATTTGTCTCGCAGGCGTCTCTGAGTGGTGTGGACCTCACAGTGAGGGTCCTTACTACTGGCTACTGGCCCACACAATCTGCAACACCCAAATGCACAATCCCCCCTGCCCCAAGACATGCCTTTGAAGTCTTTAGAAGGTAATGCACTTTTATCCACGCGTTTGCTGCTCAGAGGGGAAAAAAAAGTCGGCTTTGTTTTCACTGCATGCTTCTCTTCTCCTTAATTTCTTCAGGTTTTACCTTGCCAAGCACAGTGGAAGACAGCTGACACTTCAGCATCACATGGGTGGAGCAGACTTGAATGCCACTTTCTATGGGGCTGTAAAAAAGGTAAATGTATGTTCAATTAACTTAAATACAAAAATAAAAGGCTGCATTGAGTCAAGTTCATTTTCATTTAAGATTAAAAGGGCCATGCTTGTTTTCCTTGAACCCTCATCCATCTACTCTGCAGGAGGACGGTTCTGAGGTGGGTGTTGGAGGAGCCCAGGTAACCGGCTCAAACACCCGAAAACACATTTTGCAGGTCTCCACCTTCCAGATGACCATCCTCATGCTCTTCAACAACAGAGACAAGTTCAATTTTGAGGTGAAGAACAATGTATCTCTTTAATGTCAGTGTTTTTAGCTATTTTCTTTCTTTTTTTGCCAGTGTTATTTAGCTAAAACGAACTATGATGATCATTCTGTTTTGCTCCTGAACACAACTTCTCCCAATTATACGCATGGTGCAGGAGATTCAGCAGGAGACGGATATTCCAGAGAGAGAACTGGTGCGAGCTCTGCAGTCTTTAGCTTGTGGAAAGCCCACACAGCGAGTTCTCACAAAAGAGCCAAAGTCTAAAGAGATTGAGAGCGGCCATGTTTTTACTGTCAACGATCAGTTCACTTCAAAACTGCACAGGGTCAAAATACAGACGGGTAAGTCAAGAGTTTGAATGATCTGCTGTTTTGTTCTGATCCTATGTGTGAATTCACTCGAACAGCCTCGTCTCTCCACAGCTGTCTGTAATGATGAGCAAAAAATGATTTTGTTTATTTTTGCATATACAGTGTTTCCTTCTTTATCGCGGGAGATATACGTTCCCTAAATAACCTGCGATAGGTAAAATCTGTAAAGTAGGATTAGACATGCTTAAGGCTGTAAAACTCCTCAGTACACGCTTTATATATGTGTTTCAGAGAGTGATGGACATTTTCACAATTTTCTTTCTTGTTTACAATGTTTCTGTAGACTACTTTCTATAGATTTCTGTAGAGCAGTGTTTCTCAACCAGTGTGCCGTGGGAAATTATCAATTTTCACTGATCTATAAAGATTTACCATCTCCAGGATAATGTGTTCATCCAAACAGGCCCTAATAAAACACTGAGTAGTTAGGAATATGAAAGATCATAAAATACTTCTTTCTTTGTGTTTATTTGATTATATTGAAGACATTTAGATCAGAACGACGGTTTAGCCGTAGCTTCAGCTGTTTTTGGAAAAGTCCCGCCCCTTTACTTGTCTCCACCAATCATTCTTGGAGGCTTAATCACACCTCATCAGTCTGACTAATCAGAAGTCGCTAAAGTCTTCACTTATTGTTCCGATTTACCTCATAACGTCTCTCAGTTCCAACAAAAATACCAGCTGAAGCTGGTCTTTAGCGGCGTAGCTTCCCGCGGGATCCAGTGTCAGACCGTGGAACAAGTGAGCAAAAGAATGAACCTCAGAGGAGCAAGTCTTTCTGGCATCACTACATCTCCCATGATGCATTGTGTTAAAGTGACAACGTCTCAGCGTACAATGAGTCTTCCCGGTTAAACGTCTTGAAACCACAACGAACACACATCAGTTTTTAAATCTTTTTGATGAAATCAGAGGTCAACAGTTTAGTTCTCCTTCAAGGTTTGTGTTTCTTAACAGCCAAACATCCCAGACTTTGGTCCAAGTCATCTTTCTAACTGAAACACTTTTCTAATAACGTCTGGATTGAAGGACAAATTCACTTTCAGACTTCAGTCACTTTGGAAAAATGAAAAGTTAAGCTTAAATAGAAGTAATAACATTTAAGAAACAGGATTAACAGACACAATTAAACTAAATTAAAACAATTTAATCATCTAAAAAGAAATGAAATATTTTTGTTTTTGTCTGCAAAGACTTCATCTTTGATTAAGACAAAAGAAAAACTAATAAAACTTCAACATGTTCACTTTTTCTGTAGCTACAGAAAACATCAATTTAATGTTAGTTTTTTTGTGTAAAATTTATCAAACATATTGTGATCATATTGTTCAAAAATTACAGTTGCCTTCGCACCAACATAAAAAAAAAAATAGTTACAAAAAATAAATAAATCACTATTTGGAAAGAATATATTTGTTTTTTTGTGAGTTACATATAAAATGCCTTGTTAACAAACTGAAGTGAAAAAACAACTACCAGAGTAAAATTTCAAATAATTTAGTTGAAAAATATTACTGAAAACTAACACAAACTATTACAACTTTTAGAAAAAACAGCTGCAACTTCCAGCTTTTTCTGCCACAATTATCACAAAAATGCAGGTGAGATTGTGGAGGGACTGTACATCAATACAGACTATAGAGGTTCTCCTTTTTTTTTTTTTTTTTTTTTTTTGGATGCTGGTGCGCCGTGGGTTTTTGACAAGGATGAAGTGTTCTTTGGCTCAAAAAAAGGTTGAAAAACACTGTTGTAGACATATCTGTACAGAAGAAACGGCACAAAGGAGATTGATTGGCCAGGACTCCAGCCAATCAGCACACAGAACAGTCTGTGCTGTTTAAAAAAAATTAACGTGTGCAAATCACACTGAAAAAGATCAACAAGACAGCAAAAAGTGAACTGCAATATAGCGAGGGAATATAGAATAAACTTGGATGATTGCTTTGTGAGGCAGCGCATATAAGCTGTTCTCTGTTTAGCTAAAAGTTCCTAATGTGCCCAGACTAAATTCCCCTATGTCTAAAATCAAAAGCTTTTGTACGATCGTTTTACAGTGGGTTTTGAACTTTTATCTATAAGAGCCTGTGTTCATTTTGGTGTCATTGTAACAGTTGCTGCTAAACAAGGTGAATCTGACCCTGAGCGGAAGGAGACCAGACAGAAAGTGGATGATGACCGAAAGCATGAAATTGAGGCGGCCATTGTCCGAATCATGAAGTCAAGGAAGAAAATGCAGCACAATGTCTTGGTGGCAGAGGTAATGAACCACCAAATAAACCCTTTTTATGTAGATTCTAGGATGAAATTCCTGTTTTTTGTCTGTTGAAGTCCTAATTCTAATATTTTGTCACTGTTCCTTCAGGTGACTCAGCAGCTGCGAGCACGTTTCCTTCCCAGCCCTGTGGTCATCAAAAAACGGATAGAAGGACTAATAGAAAGAGAATACTTGGCAAGGACGCCAGAGGATCGTAAAGTGTACACCTACGTTGCATAAAAAGGAACTCTTGAGAGTGGCAAAAGTTTTCTTTGACTCATCATCAATGTTACGCATGGACCGAAGCTGTACCGACAGCACAGGGGATCGGTTTCATCATCCTTTGCAAAAGTATATATTAAACACCGTAAACATACACAAGTGGGAAGGAAAACAGACGTGAACATCCACCAGACCAGATCTTCTCTGACTCCGAATGAGGCCAAGTCTTCCTGTTCCCTGTGAGTTTTAGCACGGATGGATCCGGCTTCAAGCTTTTCACTGTTTTACCCTTGTAGAGATGGAACTTGCAAGGAATCCCTTGGGAAAATGTGAACGCACCACCTTATAATTTTTTTTTTTTCAATAATGTATCATAATAAAATTATTAAAAAGCAAATGTGGATTCTTAAAAAATAAAGGAGTATTATTGCTGTGGTTTGTCTTAGAAATCACCTGCTGAAATGTGTTTTTCTGTGCATTTTATCCTGAAGCTGGGAACAGCTTCAGCATCAGGTGAACAACGGGGGAGAGTGTCATTACAGAGCCTCATTTTTTTGTTTTTATAAGGGTTGGAAATCAAGATTTCCCCTATAGAAGCTCCAAACGGAGAGTGTCATTACAGAGCCTCATTTTTTTATGTTTTTATAAGGGTTGGAAATCAAGATTTCCCCTTTAGAAGCTCCAAACGTGTTCATTTCAACAATATTGTTTAACCACAGAGACACAGTTTGCTTTAGTGATTTATTTCAGCAGCACTAAAACCCAAATAACCTGGATGAGAAATGTGTGGTGAAAACTTTGACTGTGTTTTGACATTCAACAGAGCCGTCACACTAATGTAATTTAAACTGAAATGAGGAACACTTAGTCCCGTAGAAATACAAATTACCGGTAATTAAACCATCCAAGATTTGTCATGTGGCTCCTGTAATTCCCAACTATTGGACTCTTCCAAAACATTTTCTGGTGTGTTAAGTTGATCGAAATTGCTGCAACTGGAGTCCTGGGGAAAGGCTGTGTTTCTTCAATATTAGTTGGATTTAAACATTTTGCCTTTAAATAAAATGCTCAAACATCTTTTAAAGATGGCAGACCTCATCCATTTTTAGACGAGACTGTTTTCTCTTCGTGTGGATTTTTTCTCTCCAGCTGCTACTTTTGATAGCAGCACATACATAATCCCTTCAAAATAAAAGATACATTGATGTGTCAAAAAGGATCTTCCTGCAACAGCAGATCTACTTGAATTAAAAATGCAAGAAATCAAACGTGGCATTTTCCATCACTATGACTTTGCTGTGCTATCCTTTTTCTCCTTTTACTATTAAATATTAGCGTGACAATATGGATGTAGAACTAATTTTTATTAATTATAAATCAATATGCGCTTGAAGCTTATTCTATAACCAGCCTTACCATTATTTTATCAGTTTGGCTATCTTACATATTAAAATCCAAAATATAAATGACAAAACCTAAAAGAAATGAACTACAAACCCTTTATTAATTGAAACCATTAGCATTTTTCTTTATAGCCAGAGTGCCACAATGAAGGGATGAAGGAGCTGCATGTGGCTCCAGAGCTTCAGGTCGCAGACACCTAGTATAGATAATGGATGGATATATTTGAATATTCCCAAAAGTTAAGATCAGCCAGGATGACCCTGAACCATGTCTTTAATTCAGCTATTAAAAAACTTACACTGCTAAGTCTCTTTCTAGATCAGGGCTCAGCAACCTTTAATGCTAAAAGAGCCATTTGGTCCAGTGTCTTACTGACCAAAACCCAGTGGGAGCCCCCAAGTTCCACCTTAGAGGCATTCATATACAAAATGTAATTTATAATATTTACAATTGTTGAATTATAGTGGTAATTAGTGATGAAGCGATATGTTTTCTGTATATTACTATGTAAACTTCTTTTAGTTACAGCAGAAAGTTCTTCAACACACACCCTGTGTCAAATAAGACACAGATCTGCTGCAGCAGGTTTACAGATTCATGTTTACACATAAAAGACTTACTTTAAACAAGTCAAACATGAGATTTTCTATCATTATGGCCTTGATGCACTTTCATCCTTTTTTCTCCTTTAAGCATGACATTGATGTAGAATACATTTTTTTTTATCTATAAATCTAAGTGCAACTATATACTTTAAGAAATGTGTCTCTATACAACTAGACATTCCTGTACAGCGGAAAATAAGAAAATGTGCTTTAAGGGCATCAATAAGGGCATGATTTTGCTCAGTTATCTGACTCGTTCAAAATCTATGCAAAAATGGCAACTTAACTAAAACTACTAACCCATTATTATTTCTAACTGTTTTCAAAGCCAGAGAGCCACAATGGAGGGATAAAAGAGCAACAAATGACTCTGGAGTTTTTAGACATTTCCCCACTCTGTTCCCTTTAATCTCTATGCATAGTTGCAGTCTGTCTCAGGACAAATCTCTCTTCACAGTCTCCTCTTACCCCACCATAGCATTAATAAGACATGAACTTAGAAAAAGCAAACAATAGCTTGAGTAACTCCTCTCAGGTCAAAACCTGTTTGAGGTGTTGCCTTCTGGGAAAAAAGTCCAAGACAAACAGACAGTTTTAATGCCGGGGTCATTAAACCATTACGCAATAGGTAATACTAAAACGTATCTGAAACCTTTTTAAATTCTTGCATCTTTATCATCTTATTACATTCATGTGCTGACATTACTGTTTTATTTATCATTTTGAACGTTGTTCACCTTATGGCTATTCCTGTTATGGATTGCCATAGCGAATCAGCTTTCACTGATTGCACGGGTGGTTTGGCAGAGTTTTTACGCCTCAGGCCCTTCCCGACACAATCTTGTATTTTCAAGGCACTGAGAGATTATTTATTATTTTAATCTGATTTAATTATTTCATATTTTTAATTCATTTATTTATTTTGACAGAACGTTGTTCATATATTTTATACTTGTCACCCTGGTAGAGACAGATGTTAAATTCTGTTGTGATACAACTGAATTGTAGAGCAATAATTCCATCAATTCATGTATTCAAATGTTCAAGAACATTGGTTTCATAGCAGTCAACACAGTGTGTAAAATTGAATTTTAACAATCTTATATAACTTTACTTTTCCTTTATTTTTTAAGTTTTTCTTTTTTCCTGTTCCACATTGAAATCACCTTGGTCCTGAAACATTGCGTAATATATGAACAAAACTACATCAATTTTAAATTCAGTTTGCAGATCTCTGAAAACTCATTCATTTTTTCATTTTCTATACCATTTATTCCCTTTCGGGGTCACGGGGCTGCCGGAGCCTATCTCTGAAAACTGAATAGGACATTTGTTTACAAGTTTGGCTTCTCTTTTAGAAACTGCTCATTCCACAATCAACCAATTTACTGGCTGCTTCGGATCCGACACGCTGAAAAGATCAACCGCATCGTGAAGTTTTCGCATGACTGTTCGCACAGTTGTTTGCATGGTTGACTCAGAAGTAAAAACCAGCTCTACAAACTGTCTGTTTTTAGAGACATTTTCCATCCAAACCAGTTATTTACACTTTAATCAGAAGCTGATGACATTTTCAGATCAAACACAGTTATTATAACAGGCCAAATGAGATAAAATCTGATTTAAATAATGCAAGTCATTTTAGGCGTTAAATTAAAATAAGCCAAAACTTAAAATGAGAATTCAATTTTTCACGGTAAATTCCATAAATGCTTTTATTTATTTAAAATGAGTCTAGACAAACTGAGGTCTGCACAGCTCCACAGAATCCTTAAATTCTTCATCAGGCTTTGACTGGACAGCTTGGGCCAGAGTTTCCATCTGAGTTATGAAAGTCTGAACCTCATGACTAGAACTGTGAGTCCAAGCCAGAGGAAGATGGGTTGGAACAGGCTTACGATCTGCAATGGAAACAGCCAGAAAATTATGAAATAAATAATGCTCCAAAGAGAAGCTGTGTGTTCTAACTCCTCATTGCATACAATTTGTCTTGTTTACCTTGAAAAAACTGACCGCTGCGTTTTCTAACAGCAGCTCTGGACAGGGCTAACCACACAACGGTGTCAGCTCCTTGTTCCGCAGTGCGCAGCCGGCCCTGCATTATGTGGTGAAACTCAGGCATTGATGAAGACACAGCTGGAAAAAAACATGGCAAAAGTGTGTAGTTAGGAACTGATGCGTAAAATATTATTGTTCCACTAAACAATACACTGATGACAGAAATTTGAAATTATAAATGTAACCAAAACCTTTCTTTCACACAGAAACCCTGCTGCACTCAGTCATATGTTATAAACGTCTCAAGAGAAAAACACACATTTTTTTCTGTTAATGGATAAAATAAGGAGAAATAGGAGTACTATACAGTGGTGCAGTGGTTAACGCCTTTGCATCACAGTGAGACGGCCCTGCATCACTTCCTGGCTGGGATCTTTCTGTGTGGAGTTTGCATTTTCTACGTATGCATGCTTGGATTTTCTCCAGGCAGTCCGGCTTCCTCCCACAGTCCAAAATCATTCTTCATGGTTTAATTGGTTACTCTAAATTGTCCCAAGGTTTGAGTGTGTGTGAGTGATTGTGTGGTCCTACAACAGACGGGCGACCTATCCAGGGTGCACCCTTCCTCCACCAAAACAATAGTAAGGACCCGTCTCCGTGACCAAAAAAGAGATTCAGTGGGTTAAGAAGATGGATGGATGGAGTAATAAAAGCATAAAAATTTTGCATTTTTTAATTAAGTAATGTAATGCTAGTAATTATTTATAAGATGTTGTACTTTACCTAATAATAAAATAATATTTTGGAAGGACAAATATGTAGCCACAAGAGGGCCCAAGCCATGGTCCCCCTGTGCTGGTCCCCAGCCCAAATGAAATACAGGGTTGTGTCAAGAAGAGCATCCCCGCATAAATATCTTTGCCAAACCACCTATGCAAATCAGCATAAGCTGATTTGAGAGACTGATATGCAAATCAGCGGTGAGCCCTGACGGGATATGCCAAAAGGTGAAAGACAACAATTTTGGAAGGAAAAATAGGAAGCCTGTTGACAGGGTACCTGGTGTGTCAACCCATCCTGGATGCATGACAGAAAAGTGAATGACTGGATTAGCTTTGGCCCAGTGTTCTGTCAGCACCACCTGCTGTCTCTGAAAAGACACAACACCCGGTTATCTCTGCAAGCTGGAAAACAACCAAAACAAAAGCCCTAAAGTTAATTTGTTGGAGTAACGGCCATGAAACTGAACTGACATCATAGATTTTTGTTGATTTGAAAGGACTGATTGAAAGTAAATGAAAATAACTTCATTTAGTCATGAGGTTAGATTTGAATAGTGATGGCAAAGTCAAGACTCGTGATGGCTGAGTCCGTCTGTCTCACCATAAATTCCATAATTTAGGCAGCATATCTGTCAATTTCTATTAAAGCTTGATTCAGTTATACAAAACACCATGTGGCCAAAAGTTAGCAAAAACAAACATTGCATGCCACCTTCAAAACAGTTTAGTGATCACTACCTCCATCATCTGGATAAGAGAACCTTGTTATCTACCGCTTTCCAAATAAAATCTCATTTGTGATTTTTCAAGTGATGGTCACGTCTTCTTCCTTTACCTTGTTTTGTGCGTAAACCATGACACCATCAAAGTGCCCCTTCTCTGACTGCAAGTCAACAACCCGGAGCTTCTGGACAAGCATGCCTCCGGAGGACACAGTGATCTAACGGGCGGGGAGATAACAGCTACAGCAGTGAGCTGAAACAACAGCCACTGCACAATAGTGGCATTATGCAGTCCACAAGATCCAGATGAAGACTTTTTTTGTAGTTGTGTGTATAGTCATACCACTCTGGGGTCACGGCTCTTCTGCAGAAGTGGTACAAGGGTCTGGGTGAGAATGTACACTCCTAGAAAGACAAAAAAAAGCAACAAAAGAATTATAAAATTACACAACATGACACTTTGTGGCTGCTAGAAGAAAATCTCACCCATAGTGTTGGTGGCAAAATTCTTCTCCAGGCCCTCTGAATTGAGCTCTCTTTTATGCACCATGCACCCTGCATTGTTTATCTGCAGCATATATTTAACAGTCACAGCCAAAATCTCATTCTTCATGCCTAAAATTGTATTTTAGCTGGTAGTTTTTAATGTATAAAAGTAAAATAGGTGATTATTGAAACCTACCAAGACATGGAGGGATGCATGCTGCTTTTTGAAAGCTTCAGCAAACTCCAACACTTTACAAGTCTGGCACATGTCCACAACATGGACGTACACTTCCTAGAAAAGCAAATACATTTCTTAATCTGATTCGTTTTGTTTTGTTTTTCAGAGCCATCTATAAAAGTCAGACACTCACCGTGTTCCCAGACTGAGAAATGATGTCCGACTGGGCCTCCTCTGCTCGTTCTTTATTTCTGCACAGCATGTGGACCGTGCCGCCTGAACACACATGACCCGTCTTTGACTTCAACCAGAGTGTGTTAAAGTGGCACGACTCTAGAGCATGTACCTCTCTTGGCTATAGCCATGGCTGCTGCTTTGCCGATTCCACTGTTGGCACCAGTAATCATAAAGGATCGCCCCACAACAGACACTTCCAAGTCCTTGGGCTCAAAGTTCTGAGCTGCTGCCTCATACCCCTTCCTGGAGGCAACATATTCTAAATATTGAGAACTTAATAGAATTGTTTTCTTTTTAACTCTGATACATATATGAATAATTCTTAGAAATCTAAAGCTGTCAATAGAGCTATTGTAATGTACACAAAGGTCAGTGTGTGCCATGGTGGTTTTAGCATTATATGTTAATACGGTAAATACAATGCATGAAAATTGTTCTATCAGTAAATATTTGCAAACGAATAAATGAAATCCTATAAAAAATTGGCAACAAAGCTTTTCTCATTTTTACAGAATGCAGATAAACATTTAAATAAATGACAAACCTCGTATAGTGGTGGATCCCGTTCAAAAACCAGATGGCATTTCTGTAAAGAGACATGTTTGGAATGATGGTCAGCCCTGATGTTTCAGCAGTTTCCTATCAGACACTGAGACAGATCAGCGTCACATGATGGAGAAGCGTTTGCTGCCCCCTACCGACGGTACACGGGAACTACACTCTGACCCCTAAAGTTAATGTTTAGCCTGTTCCCTTATTTACATTTACTAACGCGGAGCGTTCAGGTTGAACCGTCAGACATCCCGATACCTGAGCGCAGATGACGCGTCACTCCTCCGCCTGGCAGTGGGCGGAGTCAAACTACCTCACACTGACCGACCGACCGCACTTGACGAGGAGCAGAAATGTGTTGAGTGGGGCTGCTTGACCCGATGTTGGGGTAAAGTGCTTGTTTTGTAATCGTGTGTGTGGATCCTGCGCCGCTTCTAAGATGGTAAGTCTTTGTTTTGAGGTTATTTTGTGCGAATGACTGTTGTATGAAAGCGTTACACCACCGAGGCTGTTCACCTGTTGCACCTGCCGCCCTGACAGACAGACAGACAGGAAGCGAACTCCGAAGCCCGCATCTCCGGAATCCTTCTCTTTTAATGAAAATGTCTCTTTTATTCTAAGAAAGAAAACAATAAACACGTATTTTGTTGCTTTTTTTTTGGTTAAGGCTGTGTTTTCCATTGTTGGGGAAAGCCTAAAGCAAGGTGTGCGTTTGTCGAACTTAGGTAAAACAGGTTAAGTCACTTTAAATTCTTGTCCTGCCCTTCAGGAAGTTTAATACTTAACATATTAATTTGCCTGTAGCCTGACGTCACTGGACTCTTATTTTGAAAAGACAAGCTTTTTTGTACAAGTCTTCCCATGTTCCCCCGGGTTCATCCTGAAAATGTTAAACCCTCATAACTGAGTTTTTGATAAGGTCGATAAACAATTTTTTTAATTGATCAATTTTTATTTGGATTGTGATTATTGATTTATTTATGAACGGGGTGGCTTTAATTGTAATAATGACAATTAAGTGGATTCTGCAGAATGCAGCATATCAACCTAAAGATGCTGCAAATGGATTTATTTTTCTTGCAGTAGCATTTATTAAATGGGTTTACAGCGTAGTAGAAGAATGTAGATTTTAATATGACAGCTTTCATAATTGAAAGATGTTCCAGATCACTCCTATTTGTAGTGATCTGGGGCCTCATTTATAAACGTTGCGTACGCACAAAAGAAGGCGTACGCCACTCTCTACGCAATAGTTGAGATTTATAAAAAGCAAATTTGACGGGAAAATGTGCGGTCCTTCACGCCAGCTCTGACCCAGGCGTACGCACAAAAACGGGTGAAATGAGAAACGGCGACACCGTCGGCAGATGGAAGAAACACGTGAAAGTGAAAATGACAATACTGCCTCTCATAAATAACATGAAGACTTCACAAAGCAAGTCTCACAATGAACAGCTACACAAACACCCGTTTGATCAATCAGCAGTGAAACAAACAAAAATCAAACGAAAATTACAACAGAAATTCAAATGAACACATATTTGCAAAAAGAAAAGTGAAATATGTTCTGCAGTATTGGCATGTTATGCAATTTATCCTCATAAATAATATAGTTAACAGAATGAAATAATGTACAAAACTGATATTCTCGTCAATGTGTCCGTCTGGAGGAGCAGATATAGTCAAAGTCAAAGTCAGCTTTATTGTCAAATATGCTGCATCCGTAAGACATACAGCACAGATGAAACTGCTTTCCTCTCACCCCACAGTGCAAGCAGCATATAAAATAATAAATAAACGACTTATAAATACATTCTTTTAAAAACAATAAAGCCGATAGAGCCGCTGCGTGTGCACGCGCCGCCAGATGCGTGCGAATCAGACAGACAGACAGACAGACAGACAGACAGACAGACAGACAGACAGACGTATTTATTGTCCACTGGGGAAAGTTGTTTTCATAGTAAAACATTTCTTCATAAGCTATGGAATTATGGTATTCATGCATATGCCTTTAGTTTGTTTTATTTTTGATAAAACAATGTATGGCGTATGTCTGAACCATTCAGAAAGCAACAAGAAATTACATTTGCGCTGAACAATTTCCCATTTCCACGTCGATTATTACCGACATCTGTAGCTTATCAGATGCAATTAAATGGATGGAAATAAAATGCCCCATCACAATGCGTCAATGCGTAATGACGCACAATGGCTGATCTTGGATCTTAGAAGATGTGGCAAATGGAAGAATTGGGAGTGAACGCATCAGGACGAGTGGCTTATGAGCCGGTTCCGACTTCCTCGAGCCGTTCTGTTGGAGCTCTTGGGGGTGTGTCACCCGGTGCATCAGGTGCGTCGTCGTCCCCCCCCCCCCGCCTCAGTCACCACTCCACATAAAAGGGACTCCCCAATAATTGCCGCCACTCTCTCATCAAGAGGGGTCAGCTCCGGTGTCCCCTGTCCCCCACCCGTGGCAGACACCCTCTGGCGATGCAGCGCCAGACGTTTTTCTGCCTGGACTTTGATGTCCGCCTTTTCGGCACTAGTAATGCCCACACTGTGCCCTCCAAACAACATTTTTCTCCTCTTTTCCACCTCGCCAACGATAACTTCTACTTCACATTGAGTGAAGTTACGTTTTTTTGATTTCCTCTCTGTGTTTGCCATGGTTTCGCTATCAATGAATATTCATTTGTGGGCGTTTCACGGACTATTTATGGGCAACTATGGGCGTGTCAGGAAGCCGCAAAAGCTGCGGTACATTTAGGATTGATTGTGATTTATTAAGGGAAGGATGCGTAGGATGTGCGTGCGCACGGTTATATAAATCCGAATATTTCTGTGCGTACGCACGTCCTATGTTTCATCCGTACGCCACTTCTGACGCAAATCCTACGCAAGGTTTTATAAATGAGGCCCCTGATCCCCCAGTTTTTTCTTATTGCCGTTTCGCTTGAAATGTTACTTGTAAATGATATAAAGTAATGAGATGGGAAGCATAGGAAGCTTAAACTTCCTTAAGGGCTTCCTTAAAAAGGCAATCTTTGTCTGTTTTCTGTGTATTTGTTTACTGAGCTTGTGTATCTTGTAAGCCATCATTTTATATACCTTTCCATCAAAAACAGCAGTTTTTGCTTAACCTTTCCTGCAGTCTTAATCACCTCTAAATGTAATAAACCACACCTTGATCTCTTGTGTGCTTCCTGCCTTTTGATTGGTTTACTATTTAGAGGTGGGACCTAAAGAAACATTGCAGATTTTTTTTTCTTTTACTCAGAATTGAATTCTTTATCTCACCACAGTTCCTGTTTCACAGGTTTAAAATACACTAGTCTGAATAAGCTGCTGGGTGTTGTCAAATTTCATGAAGGGCTGCACAGCATATTACAAGTTTCACAGTTTCTTACACATCTCATTGAGTATTTCAATGTTCAAGATTGAAAACTTTTGTAATCTTTGTAAATAATATTTTCTGGAAAAAAATATGATCATGTATTGAGTTTTAAAACTATTTTGCTATAAAAAACTAGGTTGCTATAAAACTAAGGTTAACTACCAGCTGGCTATTGTTTTTCATTTGCACTGTAAGCAGATGACTTCACATCACATTTCCTCTTTTTATATACACAAAACATGACACCACATTTTCAAAAAGCATTTTCCGGATTTGGCCACCGAGTTTAATTTTCAAATCTCAACTCCACAACTTTTGATTACAAAATAAAAGCCTCTATTTATGGTAGCGACAGCAAATTTGAAAGGAATCGTCGTGTTGTAGCTATATATATATGTGCTGTCAGAGACCTTCTGATAGGGCTGCACAACACTAGGAAACCAAGAAAAATGCAGAAAATATGGATTGTTTTGGGCGGACCAAGCCAGTATAAATGTCATAAACTGTGTTTCATATTTTCAGGAATCTTCATTCCAACTTCCTAAATCCAAGTTTCTAGCTTATAAAAGACTGACAAAGTAATTTTTTTCTCTCATGTTGGTGATATTAATGCATTCATTTTTCATGATATGATCAAAAATGTTGTTCGTTTTTTTTGTGTATTTTTGCACATCTGTGGTTGGTTCTTAAGTTTTGTTTTAAAACCTTGTGATATTTTAAATATTTTGACTTTTTGAAGGTTTAAGGGACAGGACATTTGTGTTAGGATAAACGGCATTAGTAGTTAATTTAATTCATATATCCAACATAGTATAAATATGCAGAAAATCTTTGTTTTACAGATCAATAAACAGTAAAACATCCAAAGGCTAGAAACTAAAGCTAGAGGGGACTTGTCACGGCACATGAGCAGTCTGGAAGTATTTCATCTAAGATGGCAGGATTGATCTGACACTGTCTGTATTTTCAGATGCGCTTCTTGCTGCTCTTCAGTCGCCAGGGGAGACTGCGTCTGCAGAAGTGGTTCACGCCCATTACTGAACGTGAAAAGAAGAAGATCATCAGGGACATGACTACCTTGGTGTTGGCACGGCAACCACGTAGCTGCAACTTCCTCCAATGGAAAGACCTTAAGATTATTTACAAGAGGCGAGTCACACCTCCACATCCTCGCTGAAGATGCTCTAATTGTTTGTCAGTAGATCGCCATGGTCCTTTTCACAGCTAGAAAATATGTTCCTTTTTTCTCTACAGATATGCAAGCTTATATTTCTGCCTGGCCGTAGAAAACCAGGAGAATGAGCTGTTAGCTTTGGAGGTGATTCATCGATATGTGGAGCTGCTAGACAAATACTTTGGCAATGTACATCAAACTTAATAAATATACCTACATATTTTGACAATCATGTAAAATCTTGTTTCCTGGATGAAAATACCAAAACCTGTCAAATATTGTGCATCTTTTTTCTCAGGTGTGTGAGTTGGACATAATCTTTAACTTTGAGAAGGCCTATTTTATCCTGGATGAGTTTTTAATGGGAGGGGAGATACAGGAGACCTCCAAGCAGATGGTGAACCGCTGCATCGAAGCCTCAGACATGTTACAGGAGGTGAGACGCACTGACACAAACGCACACACCGATCTGTTTTGTGGCGTGTGCATCGGTTAATCGTGATATCACACCTGGTATTTACTTGTTTATTTGCTGGTGTGGGTATTTGAAAGCGTTTGGGTTTTTGGTGTTTTACTAAACAATGATCATTCTTGTGAAAGCTTTATGAGAACATGAGCTCATCGTGTGAGTGTGATGTAGTCATCGTCCATTAGTGAGTTGAGGTAATGGTGATGCTGCTGAATGCCCCTCATTCCTTTTGTTTTCCTCATAGCTAACAGGCCGTTAGCTATTCCTCCCTCTTTTATAGATTTGTGCTTGCGCTGCTGTTTGTCTTGCCTTTTCCTGGGTCCATATCCGCCTCTCCCTCCACCCGCATTAATGCGAGGGAGGGACAGATTTTAGTTTCCTGGTATTCGGAGTGAACTTGAGTGTTTGGCTGACGCTTCCAGTTCCCCCTTTAGGCTCATAGCTCTGTGTGGTACGGTAGTTTCACTGGGTGTGTTGTTCTGGTGCTTCAGAGGAGGGCTGACTAACACTTTGAACATGATCCAACGTTAGATTAAGTGTAGTCTATCATTCATTCTGACCATTATCACTTCAGGATGACAGCAGTGAGTGGTATGAGGTGGAGCTGTTTGGATGACCTTGAATATGGACAGACAGGTTAGATGTTCTGCTTGTGTTAGTGAACTTTTTGGTGTGTTGGTGTGCTCAGCATTGTCAACAGGCGGTGTGTAGATGTGTGTCTGTGACTAGCATTTGCACTTTTTAGGCTAATCTTAGCAGAAAATTATGATTTTATTTTTCTCTTTGTATTTTTTTTTCAGACTTTGGAGGAGTACATGAGTAAACCTGCGTTTTAAAAAGAAAAAGGACATAACGAAGGAAAGCATCGAGGAGGAAAGCAGGAGGCAGATGGGCAGTATGTGTCAAATACGTTTCTGAGTATAAATTTACTTTAAACTGACTGTTTTCAACAAGACGAACTAACTTTTGTGTGCCTTTGCAGCCTGCCTTAAAGCGCTTGAGTGGGTTTTTTAATACTTAGGATTTGGGGTTTCAAAATGATGTCTGATGGGGGATTTTATATATGATGATGATATGTTACTGTCAGAGAATTAATTCACCCTCAAAGCATTCTAGTTCTAAATTTTTATTTAGAATGTTCAAAAAAATGTCATCCATGTTTGCATTTTCATCCACTTTTAAATCTTCATAATGTGTGTGGGATATTGTTGGTATGAGGAGCATTTTTTTTTACAATGTGCAAATTATTAAAGAATGATTAAAGTGTTTATTTTGATAAACGATCTGCTCTGAGTTTTATTCTTCCCATGTTCCAATAGGGATTAACGTGGATTATCGCTACTCAAATCTGTGACAGGTAACCCAGACTGGCTGTGCTGTTTTTGTGTGAGATTAATAAGGCAACACCACTCAGCAAGAAGAAAAATAATACATCTGATGCTTTATTTATCTTTCATCAATCACACATTGTTGAACATGTACAAAATGGTTTAAAAATGAGAATATAGAGCACAACCACTGTTAGGCCAACAATACAGAGCTTTGCAGTATGAAAGGGTTAGAAGGCAGGCGACAGGCTGATATTTAGACCCTGGAGATAATAACTTGTGTTTAACAATAAATCCACCGACCCTGAATATATTTCGAGCCACAGCAACACTTGTCTTCTGCCCAGCAACAAAAAGTCTCTTTAATATCATTGATAGCATTCCCGCCATTACATTTCCTCCTGAATTTGTCAAAGGCCCAGTCATCGTTGTTGTTCAGCATTTACATGGATATTCACAAATGTCATTGGATAGTTGAACACAGGAATTCTTTTTTTTTTTTTTCAAACACCACTTGGTTATATTTCAAAATATAGGCTGTTTACAAACACCATTAGTTGAAAACGAACAGCGTCACACAACTTTAGTCAGATTTGAGTGTAATTTACTTTTTGGGATTATATACTGAGCACTCACATCCACTCAGTGTTATGATGTTAATCTCCTGTGGTATCAATAAAATATCTCTAGAATGTTCTTGCAGCAAGTAGGGACTTCCATTGTTAAGATTCTATTATAAGATTGCTATAGTTATCTTTGTTAGGGTGACATTATTACCAGCTATAGAAATCTGTAAACTAGATCACATCCACCAAACTATAAATACTATATTCATAATGATGCTTCTTGCAGGGGGGTCACTTTACATCCCTGCCACGTTTTTTTCATGGTGCTCCTTCTCCTCTTCCTCGTTGACCACTTGGGGGGGAGAGGTTTTGGCGGGCACCTCTTCTTTCCCCTGCATCTCTGTGGGGGCTACGTTTGCTTCCATGGCTACCTCGGTTTCCCTCTTGGCCACCAGCCTTTTCTCCTCCTCCGCTCCCTCCATGTAATCCTTCATGGCGCGCTCGTACAACTCGTAGGGGAACTGTCC
The DNA here is from genome assembly GCA_023969325.1 of Oryzias curvinotus. Taxonomy (NCBI): domain Eukaryota; kingdom Metazoa; phylum Chordata; class Actinopteri; order Beloniformes; family Adrianichthyidae; genus Oryzias; species Oryzias curvinotus. Next base: position 29,714,907 of record CM043722.1, read on the forward strand.
CTTCAGCTGCGCCTGGGTGTCCCGCTTGGCGATGGTGTTGGGGTACTCTGTGAGGATTTTAGCTGCAAGGTAGGTGGTCACCTCGTCTTCCACATCCCCATCGTCCTCATCCTCGTCAGCGGCTCCATCGGCCTGGCGTTTCAGAGGCATTTTGTTGAGCTCGGACAAAAAGAGGTTCTCCCTGCGCCCGGAGGGAGGGGGGATCCTGACTGGACCTGTGTTGGTAGAAGGGTTGGATGCTGTTGGAAGCCTGTCAGGAGTCTTCATGGGTCTTTGCACGACGGGGTACTCGTTACTGATGGTCTCCACTCCAATGATGTCCAGAAAATCCTCCCTGTCCATGTCATCCGATGCAGGTTTGCTCTTCAGTGGCAATCTGCGACTGAAGTACCTGATCTTGGGGGTTTGACCAGTGGTGTAGCGGGCTGGGGATTGGGGATCGCGGTGGAGCTTCTTGAGCTCTTCTGTAAGCAGCATATCAATTAGATCCTGGGGAGGGACGTGGAGCTTCAGAGACAGCTCTAACAATTCCTTCACTGTTCGGGGATCCACAATGGAGGGGCGGATCAGTCGTTTCTTCTGCTCCCCGGTTTGGTCCCTCTTCTGCGTTTGATCGCTCATCTCCAGGACCTTCAGAAGGTAGTAATCTACAAGTTTGGTGTCATCATCAGCATCGTCTTGGTCCTGGCCAGCCCTGCGTTCTACCTCATCCCTCTCTGGCTCCTCCTGGTCGTTCAGGGCTCTTTCCATCTCTTCGTGGCTCCTGTTCACCATCTCTTCTGTCTCTTCCCTCTCCTCCACGGGGACCCACTCCTCTCCTCCAGCCACATCCTCATAAGCCTGGTTTCTTGGGCTAAAGGCATCATCCCCCTCGTCCCCTTCCTCAACAAACTCGTTTCTCTTCTGGAGACCGGGCATTCTCTCCAGCTCCTCAAAGATGGACCTTAAATTGGCCAGGCTCTGGGGCGTGTATTGCTCATCCAGGTCCTCTGTGGTCCGCTTGGCAGCGTCTGCATTCTCCTCATCTTCAAACATTAACGGGTACTTCTTGTGGGCTCTGGGGAAGTTACTGTAGTCTGCCGGAGCGCTTTCGGGCATCTCCGTGTCTTTGGTGCGGTGCCTGTGCAGCCGCCGTTCGTTCCTGACATCCGAGGCGGGGCTGAGCCTCACCTCTTTCCCAGCTTGGTCCTGAAGAGCCTTGAGCATGGCTTTCATCAGCTGCTCGGCTGTAATGTCCTGTCTCTGCGTGTCGGGAGCAGGCTGGCGGTCCCCGGGTCCTTCATCCTGCTGCGAGGCGAGCTGAAGCAGGACTTTGAATTTCTCCACTTCGTCATAATCCACGGGTTCAGCCCGACCCCCGTTTCGTTGTTTTAGGTTTTCAATGTACTCCAGGGCTTTGATCATGTCGGAGCTGGGCGCGTAGGACGCGGGCTGCGCATCGCTCTCCCCGCCTCGGAGCCTGTAGTGACGGGGGAGAGACGCAGCCTTCACGGCGCATCCAAAAAGGAGCAGGACGAGAAGGACCACGGCTCCTCCCGCGGGCAACTTGTGGTGGAAATGCAGCATTGTAGGCAGGTTATCACCTGTAAAAACAAGAGTTGGTCACATTAGCGACGCGCAAAAAGGACAACAACGGTATGAATTCAGAATTTTAGGTAAAATCGAGGCGTACTCGCTTCTGTTTTGATCCGGTTTGTTTTTACGCGTCGCAAACTGAACGGTATGCGTGAGGAGATTCAGTGGACATCACTGGATGAGTCACTCCCGTCGTTGTTAGGGGCAACCTCTACATCCGATTTATGTTAGTAGATATAATCAATAACATCCTTGTGCTCATTTTTTTTATTTATACTATTTTATTTTATTTTATTTCAGAAACCGCGGCAGATTGCGGCAGAAACGTTTCACCGCATCATTCATTCAGAAAATAAACAAAATAATACATGCAATCTAACGGATTTTTTTTAATGAACTTAAAAAATGACAGGTAGTTATAAATAAAGTGATAAATGTATGTTTTTACCTTTGGTTATAAAGTTCAGACAGTAGAAAGGGTGTAGGGCATCTCCTCACGAGCGGCGCTGCTTCTCTTCTGTTTTCAGCACTTGGACAGCTCCCCTTGTTATATGAGGTAACACCTGACCACAGCGTCATCACGCGGCACACGCAATAGCTGGCCCTAAAAATCCCATATAAATGATTCAGATTTAGAATGCTGTGCATAAGGAGGCTGTTGTATTAAAAATAGACCCCCCACCCTACCCCCCGTGCTCCCTGTAGCTCAGCTCTAAGAAGCTATTTGCTGGAAAGATCCATCAGAAAAGCACGAGGGAACCGTGCACACAAATGTGGACCATGCATGGATTAGCTTTCTTCTAAAAAAACAAACAAAACAAAACTTGATTCAAAGAAAAACTGTCAAATTTTAAGCCTTCCTCTTAATAGTGCTTTTATTATGGCATCCTTCACTCTTGAAGTTATATGGTTCCAGACATCTTTAAAAATAGCTTAAATGTATTTATTGTCGACAATAACAGTTGGACAGACTTCAGCATTGCGGCGCATAAAGAGTTAAACCCTCCAGCGATGACTCACAGGCTCAAACATGCACCGAAGAGCTGCTGTCGCAGTTCAACCCCTCCTCTCTCCCTGCCTTGCTGACAGAGATGGTGATAAACACCCTCCTGCCGGCTGGGGGCCAAAGCCCCGGCATTCCGCAGGTTGACAAGATAGAGGGGCCACAGCGAGCCAGCAGCTGATTAAAGGTCACGGATGAGCGTTAAGAAAGATGATGGCGAGATCAAAAGCTTCAAAACTCTTCTATGGTCTGATCTATGGGGGAGCATCATGAAAACATGGCTGAAATATGACCAATAAGGGTGTTTCTAAATCAGCCATGAAGCTCTCTGATACAAGTGTCTTTTCATTTTTAATAAACTCGTTAAGGCACTCGCCTAATGAGCACACTTCCTCCTCTGTGACGAGCATGTTAATGTGACAAGGATGATGCAAATTGTGTAAAGTTCTTTGCCAAACATGTCTCTGTAAAAGCAAAGAAAACATATTCTTTGCGCTTTTTTTTTCAATCTAAATACATCCTATAGGGGTTGATGCAGTCTTTTTTTCCCCCTACAGATGATGGTATTTCTTCAAACATGACACTATAAAAGCTGGCACCCAGTCATGAGACATGGGAATCTGTTACACATCTGTCAAGTCTCTTTGGTTGTCATACATGTGTGGGTGTCTGTCTGTGTTTTATTTTGATTTTTTGTTATTTGTGTTACACTCTCTAGGCGCAGGGATGATTGATGGATCAGATTTCTCTGAATCCAAATCTCGGCAGACTGCCGGTGGTGGGAGACTCACTGACTGAATCTTTGATTCCTCTCTCTGGGCCTCGTCATGCGTTGTCTGTGTGCATCACTCCGTACAGGCTGTACAAGCTCATTAAAACAACACAAACATTTAACCTCCATCTGCCTTTTTTTATTGAGCGTTACAGCTGGAAAGTGAGAAAATGATAGGATTTGAATTTATAGTCACTCTTAAATGTGCTCTTTCCTGCTTCACATCATAATTCTTTCATTACAATACTTCAATGTTCAGACAACAAAGAAAGAATGTCAGTTGTCAGTCTACGCTGCAAATTAATTGAATTAACATTTGCCATTCTTTAAAAAAAAGAAATTAAATATTTTCCAGGGGAGATTAAAATATTAAAGCAAAACCTTCTATTCATTTAATAAGGAAAGCAGACTTTTACAGCTCTGCTACTTTTGAAGAAGAGCCTACTGTAATTATGAGAAGAACAGTGCTCATTTTATTTCTGGAGCTGATGTTCTGGCAGCAGTGTGCTTTCTGCAGACTAAAGGGCAAAACCTGGCAAGGTAATATGCATAGTTCTTCTGGCTGAAGGATAATCTAATTCATTCTAATTTCAGAGAAAGAATTTGAGTGGTGAAGCAAAACAAACACAAAGGAAGAACAAAGTTTGAAAAATGATGCAGCATATTTACTAAAACACAAAAATAATGTATTTTATGCTGAATAGATTTGCAGAATTCTGCTAGCTTTTCCTTAAAAAAGATGTCCAAAATTTCAGATGAGGTTTTACTTTAATTCCCACAATCTCAGATAGTTATTTTCTAATGATGTTTTGTGTGTCCTCCTGCAGCAGTGGTCTTCTATGATTCCTCTGCTGTTTTTCTAACATGTCAGACCAAGCGGTGGGGGAGAAAACGACATCTAAGCAAAGGCACTCATGTGTCACTTGTTCCGCAGCAAACACACATCTATTTACATTCACACAAACACACACAGTGTGCTGCAAAGCCGCTGCTTGACGTGTGTTGCTGTGCTGCTTTAAAACTTCCAAACCAGCTCAAGGACCCATGACTCATCCGAGAGCTGAATCTGTAGACTTGCAAACACATTAATGTTTCAACCCTGACTTTTTCTCTGAATAGTCCTTCCTTCTGCTGTGATGCTCTTATATAAACTCATATAAAGCACTTTTATTAAAGGTATGACAAAAAGCGAGTGAGACAGAGGCGCCGCCTTTGGATTGTTTTGTTTGCTTTTATCTCCATCACCCTCGCATTTCCACATCATGAGGCGGGGTTCATGAAGCATGGCACGCCCGTTGTTAAGGCTCCCTTTCTTCTGAACCAGTGTCTCCATGGTGATGCTACCTCACCACCTTTCATCTACATTCAACTTCCAATCTTCTCTCTGGTCAGTATCCTTGTCTCCTTCATTAGACCTTTTGCTTCTAAAACTGAGCACTTTTCTGGCGGCCTGCATTCATTACATTCTTATTCTCTAGTACCCATCCAGATCATCTCGCCCATTGTGCCAATTACTGTGACTAATGCATGGTCCTTGTCTTGTGAAGGCAGGTGGTTCAGGGGCAGACATAAGGGTGATTAAAGCCTCAATATGTTGTCTGAGGCATGAGGACAGAAGGGGGGGGTATTACAGTTTAAAAGAAGGAGATTAAAAGAAACTGACCTGAATAAATGGAGGTAGAGTTTTCATACAAGCCTTTAGGAAAAGGGCACACACTCACGTAATGCCACTGAAATGCAGTCAAGGATCAGAAGGACGCATTAATCCGCATTAATGAGACTGCAGCAACACCTCCCTTCACATAGAAAAAAAATAATCTTTTAATTTTGTATGTTTAAACTGTACAGCTTGGTGAAAGCTATTTGAGGGTTTGAATCATATTTCCCTTTTAGATCATCATGAAAACATTTGATTAGTTCTCCTGGGGTTTTCATAAGCAATCACTTCTTTTTTGTTCTGTTAGATCAAGAACGAACTTTTTTATATGTGTGATGATTGCAATCATGATCATTTCAAACACTTGTTAACATTTTTACTAATATTTTGGATGCTCAATCTGTTAGAACAAATCTTTTGATTTTTTTTTTCAATAAAGCTGAACTCTACTGTGAGTTGTGCTTTGATTTGTGCATGTGAGCAGCTTTGATCTTCAGCAGTCCAAACTATCTCACTTTTTTTTCCAGTTTGTTTGGTCATAGAGTCAAGCCCACATTCCCCTTTAACATGTCTCCAAAAAAGAGACACGTGCACATTACTATAGATTGATGCAGAAGCTAATCAGTTACTTACTTTGGGGCTCAAACAGTGAAACTCATGATTTTCTGGAAGTTCAAAGAGCTCCCTAATCAGTCCTAAAATTGCGGCTACAAGCTTTCTGATGAAAATGAAAGTTTTCCAGTTTTAGCCTCCCTTTACTCGTTCTCTTTTAAAAACTTTTAATGATCCAGCTAGATTTTTTGTTATATCATCCTTCCAATGAATAGTTTTGCTCCTTACCTATTGTTCCAAAGATTTCTGAAGTTAGAAAGGAAATTAGAACCCTTGATTATTGTGTTCTTTCTTTGAAAACCAACTCCCAATTTGTTCTGGAAACAATTCTCCTCTTTGACTGGATTAATGGCTTTCTTTTTTCATGAAACTTGTTGTACTGGTTTAGTTGGCCACAAAGCACCTTGAGTTTATGCTGTTTCAGAGCTGCCATTTTTCCCTGAGCACTCCCATTCATGGAGTCATTAAACCTTTGCGTTCTTCCACCATAGATGGAGGTTTTTCTCTCACTTTGCCTGTCTGACCACATCGCTTCATCTATTATTGCTGTTTCTTGCTCCCTTTGTAATCAATTTCTCTCAGGCAGCCAAACAGGAATCTGGCTATTCTTCTGCTTTTTTGCCTCTTGAAAGGCGGTATTTTTCCCCTGATTTTTCTCAATCCTGCCTTTAATGGATTTGTTAAGATTCTCAATGTAAAATGCTTAGAATATTCATGTTTTATGTGACATACAGAAACAAAATATTTATTTATTTATTTGTATTTAAACATAAGGATAAGCCCCTTGAGGTGCAACATCTCATTCTCTGTTTCAGACGTTTACAAAAGTAGATGAGAAACAGAGAAAAAAACAACAACAGCGCAATCTAGCTTGCACATAAATAAATATGATTCAAAGCTTAAAGTAACAAAAAATACAAGTCATCCTCTGGGGGGGGCACAATGATAATAATAATAATAATAATAATAATAATAATAATAATAATAATAAAACAACAGTAACAAAGTTAGCTTTAAAGAAATATGACAGCCTTGAACCACTAAGCTAACTAGACATAGGGGGGAATTCTGCATTTTTTTGACTGTGTCAACAAACAAATGAAAACCAGTGAATCGTTTTTTAAATTCAGATTTTAATATTCTCAAAGAAGATCACAAGTGTTAAAAGAGTGGAGAGCATTACGATTATTAGCACATCTAATAGCAGGGGAAAATATAAGAAAAATCAAGAATGCAACCTCCCAACACACAGCAAGCCTTAAATGTTGCTTAATTTTAACTCATAACTGCAACAACATCTGAAGTGGGTGCATTTAGGACAAACTATATTAGTGATTCATCCTTCAGGGAGCAACTGCAGCTGTTGCATGGATGAATACAAGGAACATTTTGAATTCATAAATAATGAAAAAGACATTTTTCAAAACAAATTATGAACAAACTTTTTTTTAAAACAGCTTTCGATCCCTTGCTCACCAGGGCTGTCACATGTAATTTCCCACAAAGATGTTCTTGATTGATTCTGATATTTTGGGATCTCAGATGAGTATTTTTGCCATGTTGTTGCAAAAGCATGAGCTGCCTTCATTTGCCTGCTAAGGCACACTGTTCCCAGTCAAATAGCCGCTTGTAAATGACTCACCTTTTGGGATGGGATGTCCATTAAGAGAACTTTATTATGGGCATGAAAAATCATGCAATAAGTCAATTTTGTACATTAATCAGTCCCTGTCCATTTGCCTTCCATAATAAATCGGTCTATTAATTTTCTATGTCCAGATCAATCACCTCTTCTCTGTTGTCTAGTGGAGCTGCAAGATTAAAATCAAGAATTGGTTTCTTAATGAAGGTCCTGAGAGTTAGAGTAATGACCACAAATCCCGGAAACACCCACGGAGGACACGCAGCAGAATTTAATTTTCATCTTTGCTCTGGAGCTCATTTGAACATCTTTCATCAGTTAAAACAAACAGATTGTTGTTTTTATTCTGCAACCACCCACCCACCTTTTTTTAAAAAAAAAAATCTCTTCTGAGTTTCTCCTCAGCCTCTTCCCTCACTGCCACCCACCACCCTGCAAACCAAAGATCTTTATATTCATTAAAAGAGCCGATCACCTCCTGGCCTTTTATTGCCGGGCTCATATTAATGCCAGTGACTGCTCCCAATCTTTCTCCATGAACCGATGCCTCGACTGTATGCGTGTGTGTCCGAGCGCACACACACAGACTGCATCATAGCGTACGGATAAGAGATGCAGCTTGACGCACTGGCTGACGTCACCTCCAGCCAAGGCAAGCAGTGTTTATTGATGAAGATGGAAGGAGAAGTCTGAAGCAGCCAGATGTGTGCATGATGTGGAGCCAAAAGCTGCAGAATGGAAAAGACACTTTTGTCAAAAGAACACATTTGTTTGTACACAAACTACACAATTTCTGTAATCCAGAGCTTGTTTCTAAAATACCCTATTGTTTTCACATTTGATGAAGTGCAACACCTTTTTTCTGTGTGTAGGTGTTTGAATGAGAGGCTACAGAGAGGCACGTTTTCCCTACCATGAGTCAGTAAACATGTGGATGTTTGGATACTTGAGACAGATTCCTCATTTATTTACGTGTCACATATACGGATCATCATCGATGTAACAAGGAAAACAAAATTAGCTATTTTGTCTCCTTTTCTCCATACATCCATCTTAATGATGGCCTTCGCACTCATCCTCTGTTTATCATCTCTCTCATCCTTTGCTGTTTTACGTCTCTGTTTGTCTTCCTTTCCTCCTCCCCTTATTTTTATTTTTTTTTGCCTTTACGGACACTTTTATCTCCTCATCTTTTCCTTTACCACTCCATCAGCCAAGCGACATCGCCCCCCTTGGCCACCTCCCCAACTGGATCCCCCCCCCCCCCCCTCCCTTACTGATGCTATAAATACCACACATTGGTGAGTCATCGCCCAGACGTATCAGTTGCCTCTCCCTCCCTTCCTCACCCACCTTCCCACTGCCTGCGTTACTCCTCTGCTCCAGCTCATTACCAGACATCACACATTTTCCCGTCCCTAACTTGGCCCTTCTATCATGATAGACTCATGCTGAGAAAAGGCAGTGCCAGGGCCTGGCAGTGCAGCCCAAGGTCGGTTCTGCCTCGAAAAACAAAACCAGCAGGAGGGAGAAAAGATGGGAAAACGTTGCAAACCTGAGAGAACATCATATTTACTGAAGATCAGAGGAGATGTGGCAAAGAGTAAAACAACTCATTTACTTTAATTAAAAAGTTTTGGAAACAGTCGCTTTACACAGGAGAGACAAATCAAGAACACAATGCACACCTATATGACTTAAAAGCAAAAAAAGGTCAGGTGTTTTCAAAGTAAAACAAGTTTTATTTTGGAAATAAGAACCATAAAGCCTCCCAAAATTTGAAATAAAACTGCTAACGTAGAAGGTTTTAAAGGACATTGGATAAGAAAGAGCTTGACTGTGAATGGAAAAAACTAATTCCAGCATGACAACAAACACAACAACCCAAAAAACTAGAGAGTATGATGGGTGTCTTGACCGAAATTCATGAACAAACATAACAAAATAGATCAAATAAAAATGGATTTGCCACCAAAAATATATTAAATAATATTGCAGCTAGTAATGAATTGATCTCAATAATTATTTATTCGCACAGCTGGCTGCAATATTTTCTCTAATGTTCCTTTTAAACTGAGGTTTTGTGTCTGAAGTGTTTCTTCTTTGTCCAAAATTTGTACTTGTGCAACAGGCAAAAGTTTAAGGATGAAAGGAAAACTTGCAACCAAATCATTTAAAGGAATTTTTCTCCTGATCCAGCCTGAGCTCCAAAACCTTTAATCCTTTCAGCTTCTGTTGCCTAATGTTCCTAGCATGTCTCACTTATCTGAATCCCTATCTTGGCTGTAACCCCCGTCGTTCAGGCTCAGATCTAATTATGCAGACTTCTTGTGGACACACCGCCCACTACCTTTGCAGGGTTATGAAGCAGCCTAGATTCTCATCCTTGAGTAAACGCCAGAATGGCGTTGGCTCATAGAAGGCTGTGTGCGCACAGAGATGAAAAAGTTTTTACGCACTTCTGAGTCATGAGCAGAGAGGAAGAGGTGGTCAAGGAAAAGGAGGAAGCAAAGTTTGAATGGAATGCCAGCCATCAATGAGAAGAGAATGAACACAAATGCACACACAAACCTAACCGCTCGTGGACAAGCGTCTTGCTGCTAGGTGATGGAGTCTGTGGCAGAGCTGGTGTTTGTGTGCGTCAGAATCGGTGGACTAATGAAGGGAGTGTTATGATGGGAGTGACTCACTCATCCCATAGGGCTTTGATGGAGGGAGTGAGGAGACGGAGGCGTTACTCTAGAAATGCAGACAAAACCAAGAAATCTAATTAACTGTAACGTTGAAACAAGCCTTTAGGTTGGCTACATCTGATTAAAACCACTGCCTTTAATTAACTTTGAGTTTGGACTCTAGAAAGATTGCTTTATTTTTTCCCTCTGTTGTTCAACATTATATAGATCTGTATATGTATTTATATAGACGTGTGTGTATGTACACATTTTGTTTTTTAAAATAATTTTTTGTCTTTAAGGATGAATCCGAAGAAAATGCATTGTTTATTCGCCCTGACATGCAGAACTCCATGTTCTGTTTGTATTGAAGAGCTCTGTGCGCTCAGACACGCACAGCCTCGCTGGCCTTAGTTGCCATAGAAACTATAGTTTCATGATGATTCTGATCAAGCAGCTGATCATCAGCCAAACACCAAGCCTCACAGATCAAATGCAGGATTCAGCTGCACACCAAAACAAACAACACAATCTTGTTTATTTGCATTACACACGTTCCAAGGCCAAATCACAGATAACAAAAAACAAAAGAAAAAAGGTAGGAGACACTTTCATTTGCTCCTCAGCTTAGAGTGGGGTCACCACACAAAACCAAGAAAACCCTTCCAGCTCCTACTTCCACACAATGTTAAAAAACACACACATTCCTATATATCTTTAAAGGAGGTTTTGCAAGTGTACAGAAAGATTTGGATTGCCATGCCCTTCCCCTCCTAACCTATTTACAAAAGAAAAAGGAGAAAAACAGGAATGGAAAAATGCTGTGTACCTCACTGTCATTTGGATGTTAAGAAAATGCGGGGAGGAGCCTTAGACACGAGCTTGTAGGTCAAAAGGCCACTAGCCGCCTACAAACAGGCAAAAGAAAAACAAACAAACACAAAATGAACTAACGTTTCCCTGAAATGTCAAGGGATAGGATTTTTAATTCAAAACAGGAAAGGAGGAAACGGCCTCCCCTATAATATGGTCAAAGGTGAGTGAGCCAAAGTTAGCAGAAACTCTTTTAAAAAAAAAAAAAGTTAACAAAAGTACCTTTATTGGCTTGCATTTAGAATGGTGACGGAAAGAAGACGTCCGCCTCACAACAAACCAAACAAGCATTTATTTCGATGAAGAAATAAATAGAAGTAACAGAGTCGCTCCTAGTGCTGCCAGTCAGGTCAATTCAATAAATACCACAACCTTCTTCCATCGACGCATTGTTTACAGAGATTCAAACAACTAGCAGGTGAAAGATTCATGTAGTACTGTAGACTTGTTTATATACATTGCACATACAGTGTTATATACACAAATCTGTTGAAATATACAGACATGTTGGTTGCAATCAGTGAGGTGATTTTTTTTCCTATCATTTAGACCTGGAGTGTATCCACAACAATTTCTTCACTTGCTCAAGTGCAGTTTTCTCTTCAGTACAGGTGCTTTGGTACAGTCGCACGCTTTTCATCATGCAAGCTTTACAAAACCCCCGAAAAAAAGCTTCTTACCTCACATTTTTGCAAAACATCTAAAATGTTCTCATCAGTGTCTATTTACCTTTTTGCTTCTGCGATCTCACTTTTCTACAAAGCCGCTACTTAATACAAGCAAGAGGCTTAAACATGAACACGCCACAGCGGAGCTGTCGGCTGTGGTTTCCTACATACACACTTTAATTTGAGTATAAATATTGCACATTCAGTTTTTATTTCATATCTGCAAAAAAAAAAAAAAAAAAAAAAAAAAGATCAAAAGCAACAGTAACTAGATCTATGGTAAATAGAATAACATATGTAACTGCCCCTAAAGTTCCTGGAACAGCAGTTAAAGAAATACAGACTATTGAAACTATTTTACTACAGTAAACTAAGTTTCCTTGAAGATATTTACCTAGTTCATTGGTCATAAATGGAGAAATACATACTTGGTCTGGCAGGCCTTTTACAAGTCACTGATGGAACAATGTTCAGTCAATAAATAGCTTTTGCCATCGATGTTCCCGCTGCAGGATGTGGAATTAAGAGAATCAAGTCAGTAAACATGAAGTCAAATGAGCAAATTTTGGGACGTAAGAAAAATAAAAGAAAAAACAGCATTAAAAAAAAAAAACCTTGTAAACAAAGCACAATTAGCATGACCACAAAGAAATACAAAAGCATACAAAAGAAGAAAAACAAACTACTGTTTCATAACAGCAGTTCAATCTCTCATGGCTTCGCAACACATCACAGAGAAATGTTCAAAAATGGGTTCCAAAGCTGACAAACCCAACACGAAGGAAACTTTACAACGCAGATATAAAAAAAATAAAAACATAAGGGAAAAACACAATTGAGATCCCTGCAGAATCCAACCTGAAAGTCACGTCTGGGCCCAAGAGGGGTCTTCCCATCAGGCTCACGCTACCAACATCCCTGCCGCGCTGCTGCACCTCACCTCCACAGCCGAGCTTTACAGGGAGAAATCTTCCAACGAAAGGGGGGAAGAACAGATGCAATGCCTATGCTGGGATTCTCATTTCTTTGCGTCACACAGGTCCAATGTCATGAGTCGCTTTGGTCGTCACGGCGACTCAGAAGGCTAAATCCATCAGAGTTGTTGGTCTATCACAGCGGGATGACTGGCTCAGTTGTTTGTGCCTCTTGGTCTTGAACAAAAGCATGAAGCTGCCCTCCAGATTCTTGCTCCTGCTTTGATGGTCGCTGGTTACAGAGGAGTGGAGTCTCTTAGTTTCTAATAATAATGACTTTGTTTTACCTGTAACTAGAATCGAGTTCTCTGAGAGAAGTTCAGTTTGGATTGAGCTTTTTGTTTACATGCTCAGGTTGAGTGTGCTTCTTGTAGCGGATCCTTCTTATTTCCCCCCGTACATTCTCTCTATGTCTTCCTGATAATGTGTTTTCAGCTCCTTTCGCTTCAGTTTGAAGGCATCAGTGACCAAACCGGTCTCTGGTGTCCAGGGTTCGGCACTCAGTCGGATCTTCTTGGGAATCTCAAATCGCTCCAGTTTGCCTGGTTGGAGGACAGCAGAATGTCAGCCCGACAGAGGCAGGAATGCTGGAGGAAAAAGGGGAATTTTTGTTTTGTTTTACTGTGACTCTCTACCTGAGATGGCAGCCTCAGTAATGATGCGGAGAGCCTCCTTCTCCATCTGTGGGTTGTTGCAGATTTCCTCCCATGTGCCTTTGATTCCCATTTGTTCCGCCACCGCCATCAGCTGCTTATGGTTAGGCACCACGAAGCTAATCACATATGATTGGTCACTGCAAAACAGGAAGATTTAGTTTTTTAATCTTTAACCTTTAAACCCAAATACCATCTCATCTATAGGGAGTGTGACTGTGATAATACCTGTTGGCGTAGGCACAGATATTGTCAATCAGTGGACAGTTCTTCAGAACAGCCTCCACCTTTCCGAGGGAAACGTATTCACCTGCCTGCAGTTTTACGAGGTCTTTCTTGCGATCTGCAACGAGGAAATGAAAAATATAACCCTCACAGTTTTGAACACTTGCAAACGTTCACGCTCCTCTTGGAGAAATTCCTACCGATGATTTTGAGGCATCCATCCGGATGGAATTCTCCAATGTCTCCAGTGCAGAACCACCTCTGCCCGTTGGCATCCACAAAGAAGTCTCCTTGGTTCTTGCCCTCATATTTGTAGTAACCCATGGCAACATTAGGTCCGCCAATCAAAATCTCTCCTCTTGGGTTGGGTTTGTCTGTGCTGTAGTAACCCCCTACAGGAGCAAATCCATCAATTATTAACTCCTCTAACGTATCGACGGGTCCTTTACTCATAAGTATTCTACTGACCCTCTTCCCAGTCCTTCAGTGTGATCTCTGAGCAAACCAGCGGAGCGCCAACTCGTCCAGTGTTGTAGTCCCAAACTTTAAAGGAATAAATGTCAGAAAATCTTTTTTTTTTTTTTCAGAGCATAATTTTACGTTTTGGTATAGCTTACTCTCGCTGATGGTGCCAGCTCCACAGGTCTCCGTCAGGCCGTAGCCCTGCCCCACAGGGCAGCACATGCAGATGTTCATGAAGCGCTGCGTGGCAGCTGACAGCGGGGCTCCGCCGGAAAGCAGCACCCGTGTGTTTCCTCCCAGCAGAGAGCGCACTCGTTTGAAAACCAAACTGAAAGACGGACGAGGAACACGGTCAGGATTAGGGGCACTGTTAGCACACCCAACATGGCAAACATTTCAAAGTCAAAACCATGAACAATTTGTGATTAGATACATTTTTTATTGACAAAAGCTAATGTTGAAATGTGAAAAACAGGAGGGGTAGTATCACCTGTCACATAGAGGTGTACTGTAACCTTTGGATATCTGCTCCATCTTGTAGTTATAAGCCAACGCAAAGAGTGTCTTTTGGAGTTTACTCATCTCCTCCACTTTGGTCATTACATTTTTGTAGATTCGATCCATGATCTCCTACACACAGACAATGAGAACATTGGACAAATTAAACTGCAGGCAGGAGTGAAGAAAGACAAAAGGTATCTTCAATGACCTTAGCATTAAAACACTTACTGGTACGGAAGCCATGAGAGTGGGTTTCAGGACACTAGCATCCCCTTTGCTGCCTTTCTTAATCTTGGTGGACTGCAGGGAAATTAACAAAATGTATTCTTTCAGCAGCAGTTCGGAAGATCAATTTGGAAAGAAGCCAAGAAAACCCCCCAAAATGAATCTACCTGATCAGCCAGAGTGTGAGGGGACGAATAACCGATACGACAGCCGTGAGAAATGGAAACCAGCTCTGCACTGAGCTCCAAAACATGGGCCAGTGGTAGATAGCCAATGTAGGTGTCTGTCTCACTGGCAGCACATCAGTTTAGAGATTCATTATTAGCACGAACATTTGGAATAAACACAGTGGTTACAGATGATTGAGAAATGAAAACGAAGTGGAAAGAACACACTGCAGATTTAAAAACCTAAGAGGAAAGGCTGAGGAGTCAGCACAAACGGAAATCCTCATACTTGAGATTAGGGATCCGCTCTGCCATGCCTGTGATGCCAGCAATCAGGTTGCTATGGGAGATCATGACACCCTTGGGGATGCCCGTGGAGCCGCTGGTGTACATGATGACAGCGATGTCCGACGGCTGAGGGTGTCTGCGGTCCGCTGTGACTGCAGATTGTTTAGGAGATGGTTGAAATAAAAATACAACACTCAAATATTATATCTTAGTATGACTAAAAACTTCAATAAGAAAAAAACATGAATACAAAAAAAAATCCCTCACTAAAAATAATTGTGTTTTTGGTGTTTTTAATATGTTTTTGTGGCATTTTTCTCATGATTGAGGACATATATTAAAAACAATAATTTAAACTTTAAATAGCATATTTGAGTTTTTCTTTATTCAAATCCTAGTGAATCAGGAGCAGATGATAAAATGCTGTTTAAAAAGGTTTTAACTGTGACGTATAAACTACAATAATAATCTCCATAAGCTCCGTAAGCAGATGGATGACGGGAAGTGGGGTCGGGCTTATTCCCCGCCAACAATCCAGCCCACAACTCAGAGGCTAATTTCTAATGATCTACTGCAGAAACAATGTCCTGGAAAACGACACAGATTTTCTTTTTCAATTTGGCTAAAAAAAAGGCATAATCATAATAAAAAAAGACCAATGGGAACGCTTTTACAATAGATCAAAAGATGGTCAAAGTGGGAATTTCAAAACTCTGAAATTTCCCATAAAAAGCATTACAGAAGGGCTTATATATAAAAGAACGACTAAAAATTCCCAAGCAGTGACAGAACTTTGCTTCATTCCATTCTTACTTTCACCGGTTTGAAGTTACCAGACATCTTCCAACTGCATCATTTTCATGTAAAAGTCTGCTTAGACTGCTACAGAAAATCCCAGCTATGTCTGACTCACTGAGTGTAAAAATGTGCTGTTTGTTTGTGTAAACAAACTAATATAGAAACTCATTGTGTTCACAGATGTTTCCAATTAGAGATCCTAGATAGCAGAGGAAAGCAGACGCTCCACTGAAAGATTGTTCTTTGAATGGATTCAGAGGGAAACCTCAGCAGGATCACTATTCGTCAAAGCTGAACTAACTTTCCTCTGCTAACATCTTCATCCTGTAAACAGCCTGACAGACGGACAAACAGACTTTTGTCCAGACTTCTTCAAACATTTTTGCTTCATGCCGTTTATTCATTTGAAATCAGGATTCAATCTTCTCATCGTTTTCTCAAAATACTAAAACTTATTTCATCCATTTAAAGTTGTTTATTCTCTATGTCATTTTTTCTCTCTCAATGTGATCATCAGGGCAGAGGATGATTGACAGGTGATGATCCCATGTGAGCCGCAGTGCATCGCTCTAATGAAACATCCGGGGGTTTTAAACCTCCATCAGTGTTCCTCCATGTCCCTGACAGAATTAGAAACCATTTCAATCAAATTGAAGGAAATAAAAGGCTCACTATTTTCCGGCTTGGATCCCATCTCCTTCACAGCATCCATGTTGTAGACCTTGATGCTCTTGGGGATGTCTGGCCAGCTTGTGGGTTTCTGGTCCACTACAATGATGTACTGTAGCCGCGGCACATCACACAGAATGGCCTGGAAAGGGAGGTTGGATGCAAACAGCTAAATATAACACTAATGAGAAGAAATGAATTAAAATACTTAAGTAGAAGACCACTCTGGCTAATTTAGCTGCACTTATATGATATAGACAGACAATGCTGCTAAACTGGTACCTTGAGACGGCTCTGGAGTAGGTCTTTACTCGTGATGATGTGGGTCACTTCTGTCTCGTTGAGGCCGTGAGCAATGGCCTTGAGCCCCAAGGTTGCGTAGAGCGTCACGACTGTGAAGTTCGTTCAAAATTAGACAGCATGACAGAGAGCACTTCAATGCATTTTCAAGTTTGTCCTTCGAACACTCACGTGGAAAATTGTACATGAAACAGGCCTGTGCTGCAACGAGCCACTCTGCTCTAGTCTCACAGAAGATGGCGATGTTGCAGTGAGGCCGCTGATTCAGAGCTGCCAGACCACTGCCAAAGCACTTTGCTGCCAGGTAAGCTTCTTCATATGAAAGCCAGTTATAGTTCCCTAAAATCACCTGCAGGAGACAAAGAACGCTGTAAGCTAAACATGACAGCTGACAGCGGGAGGTTTACCTACTGATCCATGAAACATCATTAGCATTGAGGAGACGAATTCCAACACTGACAGACAAAAAGAAACAACCAAGTTAACTTGTTCAGAGTACAAGAAGAAATATAGCCATACAAGAAATGATAGTATAATTATGATGTTAATATAAAAGGACTTTTAGAAGGACTTGTCATGAAAACAAAAAATACTGAATTGCTTCCATTATCTTTCTTCCTACGCAGCTCATTACTGCCATCTACAGGACAGATGAGGCAAACCGACTCTGACCGATGTCTGTTTTTCCTTACAGCAGTGCCCCCCAACCTTTTTCCGGCCACGGATCGGCCTGTACACGGCTGAACTTTGTTTTTGTTTTAGCTTCCAGTCTCTCTTAACCTTTGAGGGTAACGTTTACCTTTATTCTCTGTAAAATACCTGCAGCTGGTTTAGACATCACTTGTACACTAGTATTTGTATATAAATCACTCAAATGTCACATACATTTTCTCTCAACCCCTAACTGTCACACTGGAAGCAACAAAAATCAGACGCCTTTTCTGACTTTTAAGGTGAAAACGATAAATGGATGAATACTAACAAGCTTTTTGCTAATTTAGCAGACTTGGAGGTTTCGATTCAGCAGTCTTAGCAGTGGACTGAGCGACTTGACATGAGTCAAGAATGAATCTGATGTGGTGCAGGATCCAGAACGTTTTCTAAAATAAAGCTTCCATCAGAATCAGACTATAAATAAAACGGAAATTATGTAGGCTGTGTCTTTTTTTTCCCCTCTTTGCCCTGGTACCAACTGTCCCACGGGTCCATGGCCCGCGGGTTGGGGACCACTGCTTTACAAAACTCGCTACAAAAGAAAGCAGTGTTTAAGATATCAACAAACACAACAGATTCAATTCTCTCACCTTTTTGAACACCTTGCCATTAGGTTGGAGCTCATCTTCCTCACTAAGCACCTCCCTGGTGCCCAGACAGTCCCTCATTGGAAATCTCCTCGCTGCATATTCAAACATCTTGTCCAGGGTGTTCACCCCCGGTTCCATCAGCGCTACCAACTTCTCTTGGCTGTTGATGGCTCTGTAAGGTCCAGCTGGGTGTCCGCTCACTGAATATGCCTTGATCCGCCGGGCTCGCTCCAAATTAGTGCCAGTCCCGGAAAAGAAGTACCAGGGTAGGAAGGTGATGACCGAGTAGACCCACACTACAGAGCGGAAGACTTGCAGCAGCACTGGGTTGATGTCCTCCTTCATCTTCATCTTTGAAGTGATTCTGGACTCGAGCTCTAAAGTCTTTTCGTTTTTGCTGTTTCAACAGTAAAGGTGGTGGTAGTTGGTGTTCTAATATGCATCAAAAAAGGACCTGCAATCAAGAGAAATAGATGCATTTATAGCAATAGGGTGATAAAGTAAAGCGACCTCTGTGCATTGAAAAAAATGAAGCAGTGGTAAATAGTAATGCTATAAACAGCAGTGACTGTTCACAGCCGTTACTGTGATAAACCACATTTCCATGACTTTCTTTGCCTGATGCACTAAAGACAAACATACAGTGTGCTAGAAAAATGAAGATCAAAATTTACCAGAAGTTTATAGTTTGTTAAAAAAAAAAAAAAAAACCTCTCTGTTTGAAGTATAACTAATTTCTAATTAAATTTGTTTTCAGTCAGTAAATGTTTGAAGGTGTTTGAAAGACTCCCGCTTTATTGATATCATGTAAACACTGTAACTGAACTCATAATATAATATTACTCAGAATAATCCAGATTCTGTTTCTTTGACCCAACTACTGAGGGCCAAGAAAAGTAAGATTTGACCTTTACACCAAATGTTCTGGGATTATTCATTATTTTATACAGATAATTGTAAAACCCTTGTCATTACTCTAACACGCTATCACAGACAACAAGGACCATGGGATCAACTCTGAGCTTCTTCCTTAGAGCTAAGCTTTTGGCAGTGTTTGCCAAAGGACAGTCTGGAATTTGCAGTGCAGGTCTACCACCAGTTAGGACGACCATGTCAGAACACGCTGCAGCGGCTCATTCTGGAGCCGACAAGGAGCGGCCCGGAAAGTTCCGTTTGAGGTTTGCATTCTTTAGCTTTCTAAACTGATGCTGCTGGAAAGAATTGAACAGACTGAGGAGATGGAGGAGACTCCTGGCCGTTATCTGCAGTGAAATAAAAGTCCTTGTAAAAGCAACAGATATCTCTCATTCTAATGGGACACTTATGAAAAGAAATCGTCAGGCTACTTATCTCAATACCAGACAGGATGAGCAAGCTTCTCAGAAACATCGTTACGACAGGTTAAAAGACACAAAACAATTGTATATGCGGAGATTAGCCAAAATATTGACGCTAAATAAACAAGAGAGCAGGGATAAAAGGTCGAAATATGACTCAGAGGGAGTTAAACTGTAGCGGTAAAGGTCTAGTCATTGTGTGCTTGTCATTTTAAACAAAGAAGAGACATCCTCCTTTATTTATCATTTAAACAACGGCATAAAAGAGGATAAAAACAGCTGCACAGTTACTGAGACCAACCAGAACTTTCACCGGAGAGACAACACTTCTATCAAAATGCCAGCTCTACAAGTCTGCTAGTAAGCTATAGCAGTACAGGACGTTCATGTGCTCGGTACGAATACAACAACTAACATTTATTATTCACCATGATCTGGCTAAAGAATTGGAAAAACAAACTGCTAGAAAACTCCACAATATTGCAGTATCTTAGCTATGCAACTACATAATCCAGTAAGTAATATTTGAGTTATTTCTTATTTTATTAAGATAACTATCTTGAATTGCTTTACTTTCCTAATAAAATAAAAAACCTTCACATCTTAATAACAGGAAAATAAAGGTGGTTGAATTAATATATATAGTTTATAAATACAATGTGTGAGACAAAAGACTTTTTAAAGGACATTTAAAGGTCCAATGAAAATATAGTAGATAATGTCACACAAATAAGGAATGGGGTTCACCACAACAAGAAACTTTTTACTCGACCCTTTAACCACGCAAAATAAAGCAAAAAAAAAAAATTGCTTCAAAAGAAATCATAATAATAGTAATAATAAAAGGTATTGTCTTTTTTTTTCAAAGCACAAAGGCAGAAAAATCTCAAGTTGCTTTAAATACATGTCAGTAATCAATTAAGTAAATAATGTTTGTTTGCCTTTTACTGGCAACTATAACAAGGTCATTACAAATCATTACATACAATAATTTAGCAAAAAATAAATCCAAATATATATTTTTTAAACCAGTGTGATTATTTATTATTTATGCATTCTTCTTTTTTTTTTTTATTACAGTATCAACCTTGCTTTAACACATTAAACAAAACAGTATTATTACATAAAAACAGTGCAGTGCTACACGGAGAACTGCTTTCACGAGATATTCAGATAAAATTGAGTTAATATTTTAGATATGACAGTAGTGACTCCGCAAAACCATGAAAAGCAGTTAGCGGTTTGTTCAAATTCTAGCAGCTAACAGTCAGCATCAAGCTAGCTAATGCAGCGGCTGCCGCGTCTGCGTAGGGGCCGCGGAACCGCTTCACTCATTCATTATTTCTCGATAACTCAAACACAAACGCGCAAATGCATCTCTAAACATACATAGCCAACGTTAAATACGTATTTCATCTCCGTTGTGCAGACCGGGAGCTAATTTTCATCACCTTTCGCTAACATCTGCAGAGCGCACACAGCACATCCTCACCTCTTTTCAAAAGCGCTATGCCTGCGTCGCTGTAGCATGGACTCCAGGATAACAATACTATCCCTGATAGACACACCTTTTACAAATAGGTCGGGATTAAGTATACATTTATAATTCAGAACAAACTAAAAGCTACAAATCTAAACAATCCAATGTCAAATCGTAAATCTGAGAATTACCGGGCCACTGCAGCCAGCCCGGAAGTCATTATTTGACGTAAGAGGGTTTTCGGTCACTGATTGGAGCTCTAAGGGTGGCGCGTGTTTGGGGCAACGAAGACGTCAGCAGGGTTACTATCGGTCAAAGTTATCCGGTTTGGGTCATTTCGGTGATGGTTTTGAATAAGCAGTCACCTATATGTTTTAGGACTGCTTTTATCTTGTTCATTTCACAGCATATACTTCATATATCAAGAACATTTTCAAACTCACAATCAGAATTAGCAATCTTTAGTAAATTATACTATTCATTGTTCAGATTATTGCACTAATCCAAAAGCATGTAAGCCCAAACATCAACAATAATGACATTTCTATTCATTTTTACTTTGAGTTAATTGTCCTAAAGTCCTGCTCCATTCATTCATTCATTCATTCATTCATTCATTCATCTTCGTTTTGTCCCTTTCGGGGGCACGGGGCTGCTGGAGCCTGTCCAGGCCACTTGTGGGCGAAGGCAAGGGGCACCCTGGATGGGTCGCCAGGCTGTCGCAGAGTAGAGCGTCCACAATCACACCCACTCTAATCATTCTATGATATATTTTCAAATCGTTCCCAGTGGTCTTTTAATTGTGATTATGCCTTTTTTGGTAAAAAAAAGTGTGCTGTTTTCTAGGGCATAGTTTCTGCAGAGTGCAGTGTAATATATTTGAATGCATGCCTGTGAAAATAAGGAGGTCATCAGTAATTGTTGTGCTACAGCTGCATGTAACAATTTCAGTGGGATTGATGAGATATTTTCTGCTGTGGGGTCTCTGGAACAGATTGTAAAAAAAAAAGATAAAAAAATAAAAATAGTGCTACAAAAGATAAAATAATAATTAGAATTTCCCTTTCATATCACAGTACAACAAAAGTGACAAGTAAGAGGCTTCTCCAAATTTTCGGAAGCACTGGTTGCTATTGAATATACAGTACATCTGACCCATTACTATGACCTGTGGATGTTGAGAATTAATAAAATATTTTTGAATTTGAATTGAATAAACGTTGTGAGGGATTATATGAACAAACAAAAAAAAGTTAATAAAATAAAGCAAAAGCAATTTCTTTTACATATACATTTAATGAAAAAGGAAAAAAAAAGGCATAAAAACACAGTTTCTTAAATCTATTTTGTATCCTTAAAGGAGCCCAGTTGTATTTTTAACCCTTGTGCTATCCAAGGCTTTTTAGCATTGGGAGTTGGCTCATCTAGACCCACTATAGTGCGCTCAACCCTTTTTCTTCAATGATTTGTGATCTTCACTGGTGTCCATGGATTACATGAAATCTTTCCACCTTTATCCACCTTTGTCATGGTAGAGAGAACATGTCAATGTAAGGCTAGGTTCATCTAAGACAGCACAAGGGTTAAAGGGACACTGGTGTTTTAACTTCCAATGCATTTTCTACCTTTGGTTATTTTGATCAGTCAAGTGTGCAGCAAAATTGTATTGCTGGGTATGATAGGTAAAGTCAACATTAATTATTGCTAAAGACAATGACAAAGCATAATTCTGTTCTGGGTTTATGAACTATTGAAGTACAAATGAGCAACTACAGTAAGGATATTTCCAAAAGCAAATAGGCATCAAACAAGTCTAAAGTCGTTTGCTGATACAAAGTGAAGCTATTGTAATATCACCTGTCAATTTAAAGACTACTCTTTTGTTTTTGCTTTATTTCAATGTTAAATTAAAACAATATGATTGGATACTAAATATTTGCCAACAGGATGGTCGACATGGATTCTTGAACCACAGAGATGAAAAATGGAAACCTTGGAGGAAGTTTTAGGCAAAAGAGGAAAGTAAGAGTATGGCCAAGGTATTTTTTTTTTTTAGAAAATTCCTGCCCCTCTTTTGGCAAGGCTCTGCTTCTGGGTAGTTACTAAAATGTTGTGTGCCTGCAGTCTCATTTGTAGACGCCAGAGGGAGTCTATCTTTTTTTCCCCTTTTCACAAGCGCAAAATTCAACAAGACTTTAAAAAATATTATAACGGTAATTCTTTGCAATTATTTGAGCAAGAAATCAAAAATATAATCACCGGTAGTCTGTTAATGAATGAAGAATTGTATTGCAGAAAGAACAAATTATTTTTTTGTAAAAAAATAAAAAAAATCTGACCAGTAGAGTCTGGGATTTTCTTTATATGGGAGTAAAAGAAAAAGTGGATGAAGAAAATGAGAAACAGCATGGAATGAGAGACAGCATGAAATATGCTTTTTTAACTTGCATACATATTTGCATTTATACAACATGTGGTCACAGGACTGCTTGATAATCATTCAGAGGGCCGATAATCGGTCTCCTCAGGCCATGTCTTTGAGGTCATGATGGGACAAAAACCATCAGAGGGCAAAAGGAAGACTTTAATCCCCTCTGTAAAATATGTGTGTCCAATCTGATAATGACACAACAACACTTTTTGTTATCACTTAAGGCAAAATTCAGGAAAAGAGAAAACATGTGCTGCAACTGTCTCCTTCTGGATTTTGACTGTGCTTAAGGCTGCCCTCCTGGGACCACGCTGAGGACTACACCTGTTTTATGCGCTCAAGCTGCCACAAATCGCAGCTAATAAACTTTTCACAAAATAAGTATCAAAATCTGTGCTGGTTCAACAATATCCATCCAAAGGTAGGCAGATAAACTAAAAACTTTAGAACTTGAAAGCTGACTTTAAAGTCTCTTGACATCTAATTGGACTTTTAGAAAAAGAAAAAAAAGGAGCTGGGGGTGGAGGTGATGTGTGGGGATTAGTGAACAAAAGGATCATTCTTTGTAATCAAAGAGGATCTGTTCCCAACTCATCCTCTTTTCTGTGGAGGCAGCTTTTTTTTATTTTTTAGGAGAGATGGCTAGAGGGAGGATGGAGGGTGGGAGATAACCAGGAGTTTGATGGTAGGGGATGCATATTTCAAAGCAATATTTAACTTTAAGCCCCACAGTCCCCATGAAATGAGCCCCTCTGCCACAGACACAGCGCTGGCTGTATTGCTCCCAGTGGAATCTCTTTCTTCCCTTTTTTTTTTTTACTCTTCAGGCTTTTGTCATGGCAGCATTTAAGTGGTATTAGTCAATGAACAAATGCAGAGTTCCTTTTGATGGACCTCAAAGGGATGGACTTAAAGTCCTGAGACCACTGTCGCCTCTTAAAACAACTGAGTGGATATAAATACCCACTGTGTAACTAGGATTCATCAAATTCAAGCCAAATGGAGACATCCTCACTTAAATCTAAAACGACAGTGTTGTCATTTTATTAGCTGAAAGATAAAGAACTATTCATTGCCTATATACATTAAGAAGCTTGAATAATATTTGCATACTCCACACTTTGCTCCCACCACTTTTTTGGGATCTTAACAAACTGTAAGTCATTAGATTATTTAGAACTCCTTAAGAGGTAATCGGCACTTCTATTGTGTCATCACTTTACAACACTTTTTGTTAATTTTTGCCCCCTACCTGAAGTTGTTTCTCATCTTGTGAGGACTCATGTCCCCTCTGGGTCAATGATGGGATCTCCTGCTGATCTGGATCACCATGGGGAGTCTTTGTAATCAAGGAGGCGGTCATGGAAGGGGCATGTTTAGTCTTAGGCACAGCAGGCCATATCATCACGAATGATTCTACCTTTGAAAACAAGTTTAAGTCTGTTTTAAAAGTCAATCAAATATTTATTGTTCGAAAACTTTACGAACATGAAGCTTTTCTGTTGTTTTTGCAGATCTCAGTTTTTTACAAACACGATCAACCATGGCTTTTTCATTCAGCAAATATAGTTCCTCTTCAGTGCTTTTCAATATTATAGATAGAATAGAATTTAAAGTTGCTTTTCTCCCCACTGGTTATCAGAGACCCACTCCAATAATCTTTTAAGCTATTTTCAAATCGTTGCTGGTCTTCTGATTATGATCATGCCATTTTTAACCATAGTAAAATGTGGTGAAATAATGTGTTGCTTTGTAGGACATAGTTTCTGCAGAGTGGTAGTTTTTCATTAGAAATTCACCTCAGAGTTGTGGGTGGGACTCTTGTGAAGCAAAGCCCTTTTTCCAACAGCATTTTTTCATCTACTCCTGATTCACAACAATTTGAAAATAGAAATACTCAGAAATACAATTCAAGCTTTTTGGTAACTTTCTTCACGTGTCATTTATCATCCAAAAAATGCCACCAGAAACTGTTTAAAGCACCAAAAGTATGATTTTACAGGTTCAAAGTTCATCTTTTGTCCTTGTGGCTGCAGCAACTTTGTCTAAATTACCAAAGTTGCTCAGTATTATTTTGTTTCCAAGGTCGAATTGCAGACCTTATTAGTTATGTGAAACAGAGATTTTACCTGAAGACTTACAAAAGCTTTTTATTTTTACCACAGGAGATTAAAATCATAGGAGAAAATTTGATTTCAAGCAACAGATTGCTCAAACAACACTAAAGCAAAAGTGTTTGTCTATAGCAGGGGTAAATATGTGGAATTCCCAGGAGAATCAGATACAAAGTTGTCAAAATATTATTCAGTTTAAATGGATGTATAAAGTTAAACAAATATGATTGTACAAACTTGATTGTTTAATAGAATGTTTGGAATGTATGTATTAAATGAATGGAATGTATTTACTGTGTTAATTTGAACTGTATACGGTGAAATCTGAGCACAGGTATGGTGTGAAAAATGTAAATATGATGCAATGTTTAAAAGGGAGCAGACAATTTTAAGAATTGTATTCTTCTATTCTGCTCCTTTCCAATCATGAAAATTTTCAATATTGTCAGACAAACATGTAGACATATTGGACAAGCAATAATTTTCATGAAATGAACAAAGAAATAAATGAAAATGAAATAGTTTTGTATATATTTTCTATTTTCCCAGGTTGATTTTTAGAGTTTTTTGGACAAGAGTTTCTTTTATTATTGCATTTCAGTTTCACACAGGAATGACAACAAAACTAAATGTAAATAAATTTTGATTAATCAATTTAGCCATTTTGTCAATTTCAGACCATATAAAACAGAAACGTGCCACTGTAGGAGACATCCTTTCAATGTTTTATAGTCCATAACATTTTGTTTTAAGTAGCAATGCATTCTTTTTCTTTTTTTTCTTTTTACAGAATGTACAGGTCTCAGTAGGCCACTTTCAGGAATGATGGATCACAATAAAGCTGTGAAAGAACCTGCGTTCTGCGTGTCTGCTCTGTCCTTTAGCACGCACAACAACCACATTAGGATAAGGGACAGCAAAGCCAGGATGCCTGCGACCAGCAAATAGAATGAGCCAAGAGGTAGCGTTGGGCTATCAAAGTTGTGCAGAGAAATGACACCCAGAAATAAGAGCACCACAGTACCCAAAAAGGAGAAATTGGCGCACACGCATCCGGTGGTAAACGCAACGTCTTTGCACGTTTCACAGCTTCTGTCGGAGTCCTGGGACGTCGAGGAGGAGCCAGACGGAGAGGTCTGCTCCTCTCTGTGTCTGTCTGACGCATTTTCGTGCTTTTTAATTGGAAGCGAGTCAGTCAACAAAACGTTGTCGGGAAGGTTCTGAATCTGATACTCCCGAACCGGAGTTCTGTGGCGACAGACAGGACAACCGATTCTCCAGCCTCGACCCTCCAGGGAATGCAGCTTCTCGAGACAGTCCCGGCAGAAGGTGTGGGAGCAACCCAGGAGTTTGGGAATGTGGCGGTCCAAGTCGAAGTAGTTGAAGCACACTTTGCACTCGTAGTCTTCAGGGACAGAGGAGTCTGGCGCGGGTGGAGGAGCAGAGTCAGAGTCGCTCCGTGCACCGGCCGTCTCCGCCATGTCAGCGCTTGTGACGCTGCGTTAAAGCCGTTTTATTTATTTATATAACATGACCCCGATGCTCAAAAACCCCGATATTCAGTCAACACGTGCGCTTCATAAAGAGTATAATCTGTGAGTTGAGACATTTAGTCACATATTCAGCAGTCGGGGATTTTGCTGTTCACATTTCGCCCGGAGCGAAACCAGGAACAAGACCAGCCCCCAGAGACTCCCTCACGACCTTCCAAGCAGAACTAACCGTTAAAAGAGAAGTGGTGGATGGATGCCGCAATTGATTTCGCAATCCCCTCTCTGTCTCTGTCACAAGCGTGGGTCATGTGCACGAGATGCTCCCACAACCGCAAAATTACAAGCTGGCACATTGACTATTGCCTTGAAAGCGTGAGGAACAGTCCGTCTGAATTTCAGCACCACGAGCTGTGGACAGCGCCAAACACAGCAACTGCTGGCGACACTTTGAACTGCAGCCAGGAGCCCACATCTTAAACATTCGCAGTTCTGCTAAATAACCTAAACTGCTTTTTTCCCCCAAGCAAAAGTAAAATAAAATATTAATTAAACAAAAATCAAACATAAATATTTACATAGATCAAACATACTTTAGGCTTAAAGGCATACATTGATTTGGACATACACTAAACAAAATTATAAACGCTACACCTTTTGTTTTTGCTCCCATATGTCATGAGATGAGCTCAAAGATCTAAAATATTTTTTACAATCACAAAATAACAATTTTTGTCAAGAATTGTTCTTATCTGTTGAAATATGTGATATTAAGCACTCTTCTTTTGCTGATATCATCCATAATCCATCTCACCTCAATGTCGTATCAAGAGGCTGATCAGACAGCATGATTATTGCACAAGTTTATATATATATACCCTTCCGTGGGTGGTTTCTCCTCCAAGCTCGGGTCCTTTACCAGAGGCCTGGGAGCTTGAGGGTCCTGAGTATCTTAGCGCTCCTAGCACTGCGCTTTTCTGGACTGAGAGGTCTGAGGTATTTCCAGGGATCTTTTAGCCACTCCTCCAGCTTGGGGGTTATTGCCCCAACTGCTCCAATTACCACAGGCACCACCGTCACCTTCACTTTCCATGCTTTCTTCAGTTCTTCTCTGAGTCTCTGGTATTTCTCCAGTGTCTCATGATCCTTCTTCCTGATGTTCCCATTACTTGGCACTGCCACATCCACCACAACGGCTTTCCTCTGTTCTTTATCCACTACTACATTGTCTAGTTGGTTCACCATTACCATCCTATCAGTCTGGATCTGGAAGTCTAACAGAGTCTTTGCCCTTTCATTCTCTATTGGTTTTTCCAGTCCATATTCTGCACACATGCTCCTGTACATTATTTTAGCCACTTGATTGTGGCGCTCCGTGTATGCTTTACCTGCCAGCATCTTACACTCTGCAGTTATGTGCTGGATTGTTTCAGGCGCCTCTTTGCACAGCCTACACCTTGGGTCTTGTCTGGTGTGGTAGATCTGAGCCTCTATTGCTCTGGTGCTCAGGGCTTGTTCCTGAGCTGCCAGGATGAGTGCTTCAGTGCTGTCCTGTAGGCCGGGCCTTTCTAGCCATTGGTAGGACTTCTTGATATCAGCCACTTCAGTTATGGTCCGGTGGTACATCCCATGCAGGGGTTTGTCCTCCCATGAGGATCTTTCCTCCAGCACTGTATCCTCTGCTCTCCATTACCTGAGACATTCACTGAGCACACTGTCAGTTGGGGCCTTGAGCTTGATGTACTCATTCATCTTGGATGTTTTATCCTGGATAGTGGCTTAATACACTTGCATACATGTTAGCAATAAAAACTGATGTTAAAAATAAATAGGCATGTATTTATTTATGCATAACACATTAAATGCATTCAATGTTTGCCAAAAATTATTTGTGTGTCAAGAGCTGGTGGTTTAGGACCCAAAATGTCCTCTGCTTGCCTCTATTTTGGTCGTCCTCCCTAACTTATAACAAATTGCTGTAAAAGGGGGTGGAAAGAAGCACATTTATAAATAATCCCTATTGTGTATTACTTAAAGTCTACGTAGTTTTTACAAGTATCACTCCAAGTGCACATTACTTATTAAAGTAATCAAGTAAGAAAAATAGATAGATAGATAGATAGATAGATAGATAGATAGATAGATAGATAGATAGATAGATAGATAGATAGATAGATAGATAGATAGATAGATAGATAGATATGGCAGTATTGCGCCCTCGTGTGGCTCGAGTTAGAAATGCATAATCACGTTCAATCAGCAGTTTGAGAACGTTAATGGATGCAGTCATTTATCTTCTTTTCATATGTAAAGGAATATAGACAATACATAAATCAGCAACAATGAGTTAACATGTATTTTGATAAGTTTTTCTATAAAGCATACTAAAAATATTTTAACTTGTGAATTGTTTTTAATGTATTTGATCTGGCTTTGATATGCATGTTAAATTACATGAGTGCCACATAATGCCATTATGTTAACTTTTCCAACCTGGGGTTGAAAAGTAAAGGATGTCCAGACAAGTAGATATTAGTGTTATCTTGTATCTACTTTAAAGTTAAATTACATTCAACCCATAAAACCTTTGTGAGCATAATGAACAGTTGCTGCAGCAACACATTTAGCAGATTCTTCGCCACTTTTTCCAAACAATGAAAACACTGGATGTTTTGGTGATCCTTACCCATCAGTTAACGTGCCTTTTCCATCTCTAATCAAAGACAGATAAAAATCACACCAAAGGTGGTTCCTCATGCTCATCATGAGACCACAAACTTTTAACTCTGTTGTTTTAGTCTGCATTTGTTGATCTATGAAGTCCAGCATGCATGCCCTGCAGACTCATGTTTAACAAATACTCACCTGTTCTGTTTTGCCTTTCTCTTGCACAGGAGCTCACCTTGCTGGTCTTTGTTGTGATAAATTCATTCAGTTACGCTTCCCACTGTAAGGGCTTGTGGATCCCACTGATAAAATCAAACACATCATAAAAACAGCTTTCTTTGATAGCATCTTGTACCACTAATGTTTGAATGAAAAGTCAAATTGCGACCTCTAAAGTGTTTGTTTATTTAACGACAAGATCATTATTTTTTTTTATTACTTTTTTCAAAATTTTATTGCTTTTGATTTGAGTCTGCAATTTACACTAAATAAGCATATGATAGAATTCATCAACATTTTGGTAAAAGGTTTTTTGTGCGTTTCTGGACAGCTTATTTCATGAAGACCTTTAAATAAGGCTGATAAATATTCAAACTAGATGTATTCACATATTTTGCCTATTGAAATGATTTCCTTGCAGGAGTGATCTTGGATCACCAAAACAGCACAGATATATAAAAAAAGTGTCAGGAGGTTTTAAAGATTTTCCACAATGGATCAAAATTTTCCATTTTGTATGCATTTTTAACCAATGTTGAACCTTGTTTATAAGAGCTTCAAGTAAGTTCAACTTATGCTGTTGGCCTAAGTTCGGCAGGACAAATAATTCTTAAAATGTGTTTGTGAGTCAGTCAGATATAAAACTCCTAAAATACTCAGCCTGCCCTGTGTGCACGTATCCAAATATACATAACAACCAGTTTCTCTTTAGGGATATGCTTTATTTTGAAGCATTTTGTCCACCCCAGTCCAGTTCTGCCACAGCTTACTACTCTAATTGATTTGACATGCTTGATCCGATATCCTTTTCATGACAGTTAAACTTTAGTATGATAACTTTTTGTGGCCCCCCTTCTTACTTTTATGGAGGTATAATGTTTCCATATGTCTTGTGCCTTTTCCCCCTGCACAGACATGCAGGAAAAAAAAAAAAGTTAAAACACACTGAACTGTGTGTACTGCAGTAGAAAGACGTTAAACAGGAATAAAATACATTTTTGCTCCTTCGAAAACGTGTGTTTACTCTGCTTACTGGGAAAATACACTTTTCCCTTACAGAGCAAGTAAAAACTTGTCCAAATATTTGCAGAAACGGGTGCATTTAAAGTGACATTCTCTGATTATCATATTTTAAAAGTGCTGATTTGACAGATATGCAAAACTGATATAATATTAATAAAATTGCTTTGAAGAGGTCATGACCAAACCCTCTTTCAAGGAATGCGCTGAGAGCCTGTAAAAAGAATTAGCAGTATGGCAGCAGCCTTTAGTCCCGTTCCTCAGGGAGGGAGGGGGGTAAAAAAAAGTACTGGTCTATTAAACACGCCTGATTACTACAATTATCACATCTCTACAAGCTTCAGAAAAGTCAAGTGATCCCTCATGTGGGCCTGCATAACAGCAATGGAACATTTGCACGGATGTGTTACACCTCCGTGTGGCCTGACCACGCGTCCGCGCAGCGTCTTTTGTTAAATAAGCGCAACTAGACGATCACGCAGAGTTTTTTGCGTAGGTCGCGCTGGAACTCAGAGAAAAGAATAGATCCTTTTCTCCACGCTCAGCATCCCCCTCATCAACAGCAGCTTTTTTCCCCTGCGCACCTCTATTGTCTGCTGCAGCCACAAGACTCATGCTTTGCTCAAGCACTTGTTCCTCCCGATGATTAATAAAGATAAACGCGCTTTTTTGGAGCCAATAACTTTCTGATTTCAGGTTTGCGCAAGACAGGGAATAGACGAGATGGTTTTTAAAAACTTAGATGGTCAAACAGACATAATTAAAAAAAAGTTCAAAATAAAAATAATGGAGCATTTATTAACATTGGTTTTTGTTAAAAATATGTCTTAAGGGATTATGTATTTTTAATAACTTGAGTTAGTCATCTCTTTTTTTATTTATACAATATTATTTGGCCAATTGTTATTCATTATTAATACAGAAAAACACAAATAAAATTTTTGAGGTATTTTTGTAAACTCCAAGAGGATTAAAAAAAACTCATATTTTGTTAAAAAAAAACATTTTTTCTCCTGAAAGTTGATTTTTTTACTTTGCACTTATTTATAAATAAAATAAATAAACTCAAAAAATGTTCAAAGTGCATAATCAATACAAAAATTATGATTTTGTATTCATTGCAACATTACCCTTTTGTTTTTTTTTATTTATTTGAAAAAGGCGAGCTAACACTAAATTTTAGTGCACACGTGCTCGTGGTTTGGTGGTTTAAACTGTTTTACGTATTTATTTTTTGTCACATTAACACTTTCGAAGACACATTTGACAAGCTCTACACATCGGATTTAGTTTTGTCAAGTTTTCCGTAGAACAATTTACTGATCATAATAAATCTGGATCAGAAGGCAACTTCATAAACTTTTATAAATTAGCGGATTTTGCTATTTTTTTTAAGTCTTGGTCCCCATGAAGGCCCCCTTCCACAGAAGCCTGTGACATGACAATATGGACTCGTGAGGTCAATCCAAACGAGCTGAACTCCTGCTCTCCAATCGGAATGCTCCTCCTCTCCACAAATGTCCGGATTTGTAACCAATCAGCGCGCGCGGCGCGGAGACAGTGGGGACAGCGACCAGAGATAAAATGTTTGACTTCCATGCATCCTCTCAGAGCATCTTCTAATCTTTCGAGCACTGTCAGAAATCTGCACGTTGATCTAAACTCACCGCCCACTCACACGTACCACCGGGGACCAGTCAACAAGCCCTCTGAGGCCCCGGTTCACTTTTCCTCCTGAGGACCAACCTGTTACTCAAGAAGGAGACCTGCATGCGCCGCAGCCGCAGAGCGCTCAGCTGCAGAAACCAAACACGTTCGGTAGAGTGAAGACGCATCTGTGCTCCAAGGGTTGCCTGGAAGGAGTCTGGAATAATGACGGCGCTTGCAGGAGGTTTACCGAGAATGATGAGACCAAGTCCCCACCAGAACTACCCGCGGGGAGGATACTCCCTCGAAGGTAAGAGATTACTGTGGCAGCTTTGAAGCTGACAAACTCGCTCTGAGTATGTCTCCATGACCGCGCAGAACTTCAGTGGTTTTAGAAAATCTACGTGTAAAGGCGAAGAGTTGATAAGAACTTTTTATAACAAGTAACAATTTAATTCAATTAAATTTTCTTTAGGAGAACTGTCACACAGCTTTTATAGAGTTGAACTTTTCTTTGCTTTTTAACGTTGTTTCAAATCTGCAACACAACTATTATTTAAAAGTTACAAGTCATATTTTCATATTTGATCAACAAAGATTTCTGCATTTATCTGACCTAAACCCGTGTCTTTCCAGTCTCCACGCCGCTCGGACAAGGTCGGGTCAACCAGCTCGGCGGAGTCTTCATCAATGGCAGACCTCTGCCCAATCATATCCGACACAAGATCGTGGAGATGGCGCACCACGGCATCCGGCCGTGTGTCATCTCCCGCCAGCTTCGAGTTTCCCACGGCTGCGTCTCCAAGATCCTGTGCCGATACCAGGAGACGGGCTCCATCAGGCCGGGCGCCATCGGCGGCAGCAAGCCAAAGGTGAGCAACCGAGTGCACTCCGAGGCCACCGGAGAGCTGGATCACACCTTTATTTCAGAAATGTTTGTCCCTGATAAAAAATAAAGGTAAAACGTCGAATTTGCAACTAATATAAACTTGAAATTTTGCTGAAATTCGTGGTCAAAGAGTTTTTACGCACTTATAAAACAAATGTTTGAAGTTGCTGCACAATTTTAAAGAAACAGAAAAGTAAAGGATTAAAAAATATAAATGGGAATACTCTGATCCAAATTTAACAGATCATACAAAGCAACTAACTTTTCGTGAAGCCGATATCATCTTAAAGTTTATTTTTTCTGTTTTTTTTCTTTCTTTTTCTTTTATTTATTTATTTATTTTACTAAACTTTGTCTTTTGCGCACTGTAGCAAACCACTTCACCAGAAATAGACAAGAAAATCGAGGAGTACAAGAGAGAAACCCCCGGAATGTTCAGCTGGGAAATCAGGGACAAATTACTGAAAGATGGAATCTGCGACAGGAACAACGTCCCTTCAGGTTGGCGAACAGTTCAAATTACAGGAAAGAAAAAAACAAACTAAAACAAAAAAATCTTTTGTCAATTATAGGAAAGGGAATGGTTAGTCTTTTAATTCTTTTTCAGACATAAATGTAAATAAACAGCTTTTCAAGTCCATCTTTTGTTTTTGATTCTAGTGAGCGCCATCAGTCGCATCATGCGCTCTAAGTTCGGTGGAGCTGGTGAGGATGAGGAGGAAGAGGATGAAGTGGAGAAGAGGGCCATCGAGGAAAACGAACCACGGACTAAACACAGCATTGACGGCATTCTGGGGGACAGATGTAAGTTATGCTTTTACAGTTTTTAGGCCTTTTGCCCTCTAAACAACTCAGATAAAATAAATTTAGAGGGGGAGAGCGGTGATCCTGATGGTTTTCTGACTTGGGAGCTGTCCCGCATTAACTGAAGCCATGTTAATAATAATAATAATAATAATAATAATAATAATAATAATAATAATAATAATAATAATAATAATGTCTACAATTGTTTGCATAGTTCGGTTTAATCATTTAAAAGTCGTTTTTCTCTTTAAAAAAGCTTTTACCATTGTGCGTCTTTACGCATGCGTGCCGTCCTTTTGACGGTTTGCAAATATGCAGAGCTATTCTTAAATCAAACATTTGTCTTACTTCCAAGCCTGAGAAACTTTTCTCCCTGCCGCCACCCCCCCTCCCTTACACCTAATCGGACACTTGAGGATGAACTTCAGGGGACAAAGCATGGAGAGTCCATTGAAACTCACACCTTAGTTTGAAGCGCACAAAAGCCAAACTCAGTGGTGTACAAAAAGAAGCTAGAGCTTTTCAAAATGGAGAAAGAAAGGGAGAGAAAAACGGCGCTGACAAAAGACGGAGAGAAGACATTATGAACCGGCAATGAGTGATGAATTATTCAGAGACACAAATGGATCCAATGGGTTCTGCTTTATAGATTTCGAGCTTTTTTTATTTGAACTTATATTCTAAACTCATATCTTTGGTAAGTGGGTTCGAAAAAGCAGAAATGAGCTTTCCGGACAAACACCTGTTGATTTATGACCTGTTGATTACTGAGAAGAGTTGTTAGAAGGTGGACACTCTTCAGGAGATGATAGTAAACGACTCTTTTTTTTTTTTTTTTTACAAGAACCTGCAGTTAGGAACTCTATAATTTAAAATAGGTCGTGTGTTTACGTTCCTGCCGTGAACTGTGTTCTCCGTTAGATAGAACGGTTCCGTCACTTTTGCGCGCAGAGCTTTTCAGCGCGACCTTTTTTGTCTTTGCGCAGCGAGCGTGACGCCTTCAGCCAGTGAGCGCAGGGAAAATCTTCTCCTCACTAGATTAAATCCAAACCCTTTATTTCTCCCCACTTTCATCTCATTCAAAGTCCACCCCTTTTCCTTTTCGCCCTGGGCGCACACATTTAATGCGGTGACTGTGCGGGACACTTAACCTCTCTGCTTTGGCGTCCACGTTGGCGCATCCAAAAACTGCAGCAAAATTGAAAAAATATTCTTAAAAAATTCAGTTCTGATTTATTTTATTAACCTTATTTTTGCGTATTGATTGCGCTTTAGAAGAACAAAGTCATTTTTAGAGAGGAAAAAAACACATTTTTCTGATTAACAAATTAAAACAAACTTTTTTAAGGATCTGGATAACATTAGCTGACTTCATGCAAACAGGGAAGAATCTTTTCCCCACATTGATACACAGAACAGTCTTACTTCTTGTGTTTCTTTGTGCAAGTACTTGTTGTTTTTCTCCTTTATAGCAGTTCATTAGAATGTGAAAAGGGTGGTTTGGGGACCAAGAGAGTGTCTTCTGGCCAAATATTGATTAAGTAGGTGTTTGCTGAGGCCATTGTTGTGGTGGGGAGAGGCCTGTTGCTCTCTGCCCCTTTCTCTTCTACTACTATTGTTGGCTTCCCTTAAGTGCTAAGATCAAAGCTGACTCATTTAGATTTATTTGTCTGGGAAAAAAGGAATGCTAAGGTTTGTGGGATAAAGTAGAGTGGACGGTGCTATTGCTACATGGCATGAACAAGGCCTGGAAACAGACGTGATGTGTTTTTGTAACTCCACACACTGACTTTCAAAGGAAAAAAATGGTTTTGCAGTTTAGAAATGTCAAACACATCTTTTTCAAATAATAACATATAAACCAACATTTAATAAAATTACCTTTTCAAAACAAAACAAAAAACGTCCAAAAGCTGCAGTAGTCTGACCGTTATCCGGCCTTTTTTAAATCATTGATCACATCCTCTATTTATTTAAAGTTAGCACCTCAGCCTTTAGCCTCATTTAACTAATTAAAGTTACCAAAGTCATGAAAGGAGGCTAGCCACTCTCGCAGGATCTATTTATGGCAGGAGGGGGTGAAAGGCAGAGAGAAAAAGAAAGCTCAGAAATACAAACAGTCAAAGGGAGAACTTTTCTCCAAAAGGAGTCCTGCGGTGCCTAAATGAATGAAGCCAGTTCTTTCAAACCTGCCATGGTGAACGCAGTCAACATGTAATAATTGGTTTCATTGAGGTGCATTCCAACAATCTGTTGCCATTCTCCTGCCTCTATTGTCCAGAGGCAGGCAAATAGCCAGAGGGACAGGAGGAATCAAGAGCTGACAAAACATGAAAGATTTAGCTTCTTTGCTCAAAGGAACTGAGGAGGACTTTGTTTGTGTAAATAAACTGAGTAAGTGACTCTTTGAGATTTTGGCTTAAGACTTTCTGCTCATTTGAGAGCAGAAAGAACAGTTTTAGAGTGAAATGTGTTTGTTATAGCAAACATTTGGCACAATTAGATCATCATAATTGTGCTTTATTAATAAGATAGATAGATAGATAGATAGATAGATAGATAGATAGATAGATAGATAGATAGATAGATAGATAGATAGATAGATAGATAGATCTACACTTTTTCCCTTCATCTTCCTCTAAAAGACGAAAAAATCAACACAGGCTTATCTGCAGTTGAATGCAAACTCTATGCTTCATTTAAGAGTCTTTCTGTGGTGGCATCCGTATTGGTTTCCCCCAATATTAATTCAAAGAACAATTAATGAATGCCGGGCACCTTTGAAGTAACGGGCCTCGGTCCTGCCCCGAGCCGGCCCCTCGATGCTTATGTACTCTCCACATTCTCCCGAAACACTGAGAAGCAACTGAAAGAGAAGCAGCGAGCAAAAGAAGGTCAAGGAGAGGTGCCCCGCCTGAAAAAGAGCTTTCTATACCCTTGGAAGTATTAGGCAAGGAAAACTGTGATAGGAAGGATAAAAGAATGCAATGAGAAAAAGGGGTCGGAGGCGAAGGGACTTCTCATAGACAAGCACAATAGGATGGTTAATTGAGTAATGCCAGACAGCGTTGTCAATCACTTAACTTTGTTTAGCCTTGGTTTTTGTGGAGCACTTTCCTTTAGCACGTTTATGCTCTGCTGTTCTTTACTTTTATGGGTGAAAAAACACATCTAGAAACCCAAATCTAAGCCATTAAACCTAGAGGAGTATGTAAAAAGAGTATGTAAGTGTGTACAAAATAGTAATTTTAATATTATCTGTTAACAAAATGGGTTAAATTCACTGATCAAATATGAAAAATAGCCCATAAATCAGTATTTATTATTTGACAGTGTGGAATGCGGTGATGTTTTTTCTCTCTGTGGAGTGTCTGTGATGTTTGTGGGGGCAGCAGCAAAGCTGTTTCCACTGCTGCACTGATCGGTTGCTGTGAAAAGGTCAGGGGCCAACTTAGGGTCACTTGACTGTTAAAACTATCAGGCCCCAGGAAAAAAGAGGTTACGATAATGTTTGGGAAAACATGTCAAATGAGAAAGTATTATCAGGATGTCACACCAAGAAGTCAGCATGGCTCTGATAGATTTCATTTATGTTGGTTTTTGTTACCATTTGACTCAACCTGAGTGTTCTGGGTTTGCTTGTTGGGTTGTTGGTTTTTCGCCTGAAAGAGCCAAAGCTGATGAAGCGCTTTGCTGGTTAGTCTCTGTTCGACTGGAACGTGCAGCAGTCTGGTCTGTTGCTGCAGCCCCGCGTGGGTTCTGTGAAGTAGCTTTGTCCTAGCCCTGAGGGTGGAAATGCCACCGTGAAACTCTCACCTAACTGCACCACAGTGGAACTAAATAATAACCACCTCACAATGGGCTCACATAATAGCCATGCAGAGCCATTTGGGGCTTCCTGTCACCCCACCAGTATTAGGCAGATACATCTTTCAATTTCATATTGCTATAGCTGCTTCTTTGTCCTAAAAGTGTCAGCCTCCTTTGCACACTTGTGTCATTTTCGTCTGTCCATCACATTATCATTATTACACTGTTTTTTCCCCCCTTTTTGTCACCCCCCTCACTTCCCAGGCAGCTGCAGGTTCCTGGGGTCTCTTTAGCAAGTCAAGTGAGCAGCCCACTCACTCCTTTTCCTTTAACTGTTAACTCCAGCTGAGTTCATAAGCTGTCAGTTAACCATTCTTTTGCTCCCGTGCATCTGCTCGCTCTGGCTCTATATGTCATGCCACTGTTTTATTCAGTGGCCCACTCGCACTGTGCTTTGTGGCCTGAAAGGGCCAGATCTACTTCCCTGCGTAAATAGCTAGTTCATTTGTCTCTTCTGCCCTTTGTTTTGGGTTGCGAACACATGTCACAAGCTCGATTACCTTCACTATTTAACAGCCCTTGGAGGACAGGAAAGCCAACTCCAACCAAGAAGAGACTAAAAGCTACCCCGTGTGTTTTTCTCTTTTTTCTTGTGGCTGTTCATCCTTTTCTTTTTTATTTGGATCGATTTTTCTTTTCATCTTTAAAACTATTTGCAAAAAAATGTCATTATATTTGAAGTTTAGTCTTTAAAAACATTTTTGAAAAGAAATTTATCCAAAATGTGAAACAATCCAATATCACAGTAGGCTTGAAAATAATATGGTACACTGTCTTTGGTCCTAGATACAACAGTATAAAAATAAAAAAAATATTTAATTTGTGTCTATCCTCATTTAAGGTTGACTAGCAATGAAATATGAGGTTTAATGCTTTTTTCAGAATTGGAATTCAATTTCAAATTGTTTCATCACCAGTTTTAGCAAGAATTCATAGATTTGTCAATCAATAGGAAAAAATGTAGCTGTGTTACATTTTGCAATAAAATCGGGGCCATGTAGCATGAACATTTTTTGTCAGTCTTTAAACATAATGGTTCAACAGTGTCACTGGAAGCAAAATTTAGGCACATTTTCTTTCAAATGTAGATGTTTGTGTGCAACAGTTTTGGAGACCAGAAAGTGACCAAAATGTCAGTGTGCACTGAATTCACACAGGTGTTGAACATTTGGGTGGGAATCTGCATTGGCGTCTGCATGTCTTGTCATATTAACATCTCTTGGAGCAGTGTGGAGGAGTTAAAGCTTGCCAAGATGAGTCCTGGCTGCGGTAGTCTAAGCAATAAACAAGCGCAGCCTTCATCCTTACAATCTTCTCTTTTGTCTTTGCTGTTAGACTCACTGCTGCTGCAGGTGAAGCTAATGAAAGCGGACGTTCTCCAGGTTCACATCTGTAGCCCTCTTGAGTTTATCTTTCGTGCCTGTCAGTCTCCTATTCACCCTTAAATGGTTGTGTTTACACAGAGTTGTGAATTGTAGTGCTGTACTTCCCATTCTGATTTCAGATCAATTATGTTTATGCATGTGAATTTTCAAATGCACTTGTCTGATTTCTTTTTTTGTTGTTGAACTTGTTGAAATCACTTGTTGAACTGTGCAAATTTCACCATGTCCACCCTAACCCGTGTCCATTAGTTACCATGCATCTTATTTTGTTTTAAAACAACTGTTCCATGGATCATTTTTTCAGCAGGTTGAATTTCTGCTTGAGGGATAATGTTCTATCTTTTCTGCTGGGAGTCTTGTCACAGCCATAGCCTGACTTTGAGCGCCAGTCGAGTATTTTCAACTCCCCAGCGTTTTAGCCTCAGCGTAAAATTTGATTTGAGTGTTTAAGTAAGGAGGTCGGGGCCTGCCTTTGTGCGGTTAGTGTCCTCCGCTGTCATTGTGGAAACAGTGTGGGAACAAATAGGTTCCTGCATCATCTTGAGCTAAACTGACCCACTGCAACTGTGAGTGAAAGTGTGGAAGATGTGGGTGTATTGATTGGTGTATGGGGCAGGTGAGTGGATGAGACAGAAGGGGCAGGCCCCATTTTTGTGAGTGGTGAACACCAGCATTTTCCAGAGTTAGTCCTCCCTTCGTTTCATGTTCCTTCTCCAGGTACCTTCAGCTTCTCTCCATGTCAGCCCTTCGACTCCCCATCCCCCAGTCTTTTGCCCCTCAGGCCATGGAAGGAGGGAATGAAGGGGCACTCCCCTGCTGTGCCCCTCCACGGCCCCCAGTGGCCCTTCTCTGGATCCCTTTGTGCCCTCTCTCCCTCCTACTCTTCATTCCCCCACTCAGCCCCTGGCTCCACAGCCTCCTTCCTACCCTACAACCCCCTCTTTCCTCCCAACTCCCCTGCTGGGCAGGTGACAGGCCCCTGAATGCAGGCCCGGGCGTCCCTGATGGCTCCTACAGATGGAGCGTGGTAATCGGTCCAATGGAGCCCTGCCACAGGCTTTTCCCTGCTAAGATACAAAAGCCTGGCCTCTCACACTCAGAAAAAGTAAAAGAGGGAGTGTGAGAGGATGATATAAAAAGGAAAGAGCTGGCCATAGGATGACAAAAGCAACATTGTCATTTGCCATTAAGGGAGAGTCTGTGACGGAGCGTTCTCTCTGTAGTTACAAATAATAAAAAGAGTGGGGAAAAGGGAAAAGAGAAAAACAAAGGAGGCAGTAGACAAAGTTCCACCCCCAGATCCTTTTTTTTTTTTTTTTTAGTTACAGTACAAATAGAAGCTTTAGAGTTTATGAGCTCTTCTGGTATTTTTTTTTCATTCATTTTTTTTTTAAGTTTCTTTAGGTTTAAAGTGGTCTCAACATTGCATTTTACTTTCTTTGCCTTTTCCTTCTACATTCCAGGAGTTTTGAAGCACTCAACCAATCCCCAAAGAGTGCGAATGCCTGCGTGGCACCCTTGGTTTAAATGTAATAAAGAGCTCTACATCAGAATTTTGTTTGTTGGCGGTCCTTAGCACAGCGGCAATCCCAGAGGCCAAATCCGTGTGTAATGCCTGGTCAGACACACACTGGCAACCAGCGCAAACATTTCCTGCTTGGCTCCAGTGGCTCCAGAGGCAAGGGGAGATCCCTGTGCTCCTCCCTCCGTGTCTGACTTGGCACTTTTTAATTAAAGCTTTAAATCTGGGGGGCAGAGGGCAAATTGGCAGGCTGGGGTAAACAGAAAAGACACAGTTGAAGCTTTTTTCTTGCTTACACCTGCCTCTCTTGAGCCCCTCAGTGCCCCTGCCTTAGCTTAGGTGTTTGCTGTGAACTCTGAGTGTGGAAAAGGTGCAGTGAACCCTCTTGGTGAGGTCACATTTGGTTAGACTTGGGAACGGTTTCTAACTCTCTTAGTTTTTTTTAGTCCGTCTGTGTTTGTCACATTGTCTTAGACTACATTGACTGAGTGAAAGCTCAGACGCAGCAGATGCATATTTGTGAGTGTGCACATGAGAATGAGAAGGGGGATTGAGCACGTATTGGTGGACAATAGACGGCTGTCACGCTAGTTTGCGGAGCCTAATCATTTTTTAATAGATGGCCAACCTCACTCTGAATGCAGGAATAGTTCTTTGCCTTCAGCTTCAGGCCTTCATTGATTCCCTTCTTCTGCCGAATTAGATCCCTAAAGCTGTCTCCCAGTTACCCACTGGCTCTCCCCTGCCCTCAACTGAACAAACAGATTAGGATGCACCTGCAAAAAGACTGGCTTTTCTGCCGTTTGGGATGCTATTGCAAAGGCACACAGCATGGCTAAAACTGGGAGAGACACAGTGTCCCAGGAAATAGAAACCCTGGCGGGATCTTGTACCTTTTAATCCATGTTCAAGAAGGCTCTGGCTTTTGATCCCCTCAGGAACCACTGAGGAGTTTAAGTGAACAGGAGGACACAATCTAAAGTGGATCTACACCATGTGCTATACTCAGCATTATCTGTTGTCTTGAGTCTGGCTTTTGTGTGACAGATTAGGGTCTACGACAATGTTTCATTGTACACCAGTCTTGTGAATAAGGAAGTGACCATGTGTTTGTTTTGCAATCACAGCCAGTCACTCGGACGAGGGTTCTGATGTAGACTCCGAGCCAGGTCTGCCTTTGAAGAGGAAGCAGCGGCGTAGCCGCACCACCTTCACAGCGGAGCAACTAGAGGAGCTGGAGAGGGCCTTTGAGCGCACACACTACCCAGACATCTACACACGAGAGGAAGCTGGCTCA
This sequence comes from Oryzias curvinotus, assembly GCA_023969325.1. NCBI lineage: Eukaryota > Metazoa > Chordata > Actinopteri > Beloniformes > Adrianichthyidae > Oryzias > Oryzias curvinotus. Next base: position 29,757,122 of record CM043722.1, read on the forward strand.
ACGGGCCAAACTGACAGAAGCTCGAGTTCAGGTTAGACGCAAATTTTTATACAAATAAAAAGTTACAATTTTTAAAATCCCATTAGCTATCACACACCTGGTTGTGTGAAATTTGTTCCCTTCATATGATCCCTTCTCTGGGTAAGCAGTGACACTGGGCCCCATTTTTGGAGTCTTTAGTATGACTCAACTATGGATTTAAACTCACGACCATCCAGTCTCAGGGCAGTCTACTCGACTGAAGGCCACTGAGTTGGTTTCAAATAAACCTGAATATCTGTGCGAGTGATCATTCCTACTGCTGTCCTGTCATAGATCTATGTTATGTGAAAATACAATTAAATGAGGATGCTGCCACGCGTTATTGACTTTTATTTAAGATTCTCTTTTTTTTGGTCAAATATTTTTCTAAAAACATCAATAGAGAAAATCGAAAAACGACTGCTTGATTTAGACAGCTGCCTAAAATAGACCCTAACAGCCATGACAGCCCTCAGGCGTTATGTGATCCCTGTGACTTGCAGTAGCGCACAAAGATGTGGTTTCATTTCAATCAACAAACGTTAAGATCTTTATCAGTTCAGCTCCCTGTAATATGACAGAGAAGGCTCTCACACATTCACATTCACTGACATGGTATGGAGCACGCACAGAAAAGCACGTAATCACATCACCAGTGAAAGTTATACTCGTACATTTTAGAAAATGGAGAACCTCTTATCCGGTTTAATCTTCTTTTAGGTGTGGTTCAGCAACAGAAGGGCACGATGGAGGAAACAAGCAGGAGCCAACCAACTGATGGCTTTTAACCACCTCATACCTAGCGGTTTCCCTCCATCGGCTATGCCGGGCCTTCAGCCTTATCAGCTGTCAGACAGCCCTTACCCTCCGACTTCTATTGCCCAGGGTGAGACAGTTTTTAATCTCACACTGAAAGGACATCTCATAAATTAACTTGTGAGATTTTAAACATTTGATCTCACAAAATTTGAATCTTGAGTATCATGTTTTGTGTTCGGCAGCCCCGGAGCAGACCAGTACAGTCCACCGGCCGCAGCCTCTGCCACCCACCTCCGTTCACCAGAGTGGGCTCAGCTCATCAGCATCTTCTCAGGATGGAAATTCTGCATACTGCCTGTCATCTGGCCGACACAGCTTCCCAGGATACTCGGACAGCTTTGGGCCCCCGACAGGTCATAACAGCACTGTCAACCCCACCATCGGCAACAGCCTCTCCCCCCAGGTTAACTTGTGTTTTAAAAATACTTTCAGAATTACTCACACTTTCACATCAATATGTGTTAGATCAGGAAGTGGAAGGTCAGCAGTGCTTCATTGTTTATCTAAAATGTGCCGTATGCTTAGATAATAACACACACAAACCAGTCTGTGTGACCCATTTAGTGTCATTGCGATGACACTGATAAAACCTTGTTAGTGAAAATAACTTGGTAGCTTTTCATTTCTGTTTATTGTGATGGAGAGTTTGATGAATTTAAAATGTGGCAAACGTCAGTCTTTGGAAAGGCAGAAAGGACCAAACATGGGGAAGGATGTACGGATGTCAGATGATGACACAAATCAAAACTGAAAAGACAATTATGGTCGATTACACAGTCATCAGTGTCCATCAGTGGCTCCCTACTAGTCCAGAAGATGGACTAACAGGCGTAAAACGAGCTTTTAACCGCCACAAAGGGTGGCTGGCCCTCCTGCAAAGCATGCTGGGTACTAATTCCCACGAGAGACAATCTCAGACTCCTGTTATGCACAGATAAAAAACTGCCTCGGGGAGGTTTGTTGCTGCAAGTGTGCCTGAAGATGTATATATTGTGAAATAAAGACAAGCTTTGTGGCCGCTGCCAGGGTGAACAGTCAAAAACGAAAGTTATAATTGGCTACTTTGAAGAATGAGCATGAGCACAGAATACATTATTCATAAAAAAGTTTTTTTGCTCCTCAATCCCTAACTTTTCCCCCATGTTAACACATGACGCAAACAGGAAGAGGACATTAGTAATAGTTTGAAATGAACATTATAACAATTTTTTCACTTTAAATAATTACTATCTTGAGGCATCTGGTCTGGACGATAACTAGTAGTTAGGTGCTGGTGTGAATTTACACCGTTATAGGATCACCAAGGGACTTAAAGTCTAGTAAAGAGGCCAAAGGTGCTGTGGCCTCATGGATGGTTTCGACATTAACCTAAGCGGCCAACAGAGTGAACAGTACGAACATCTCCTCTTGCAAATTGGCCGGCATGCCTTGAATGTTTTCTGCGTCTGGGATTGCAATCACTGAATGTTCCAGTATCTTAATTGATTGGAATGAAGTAATCTATCCCCTCTTAACAAAGTGTGTAATTTATGCAAATGAATCACTTTGTTAACTAATTTGTTTTAATTCGTGTGTTCACTGCAGCTGTTTGAATGTATATTGCAATGCAGTTTCCTCTATTACAAACTGGGATAGAATTAATTTCCTGATTTTAAGTTAATAAGGGAAAGGAAATGAGAGGTGATTAAATTCTGTGACATTGATAGTACACGAGGACCTCTTCGCACTTTACAAAAACTTTACCCATTCATTTTATTAGTCGGCATAGCCATCTTGATTTTGAACTAAATCCCCTCTGAAATTGTGCTGCTGTGTTATCTGAACTCAAAATTTGTCTTTGCAAGCCACCCTGCTCAACCAACTATGCCGTATCCTGGCATAGTAGCTCTAAGACCAGATATGGTCACATCAGAGCAGCCTATAGTTTTGATGTAGATAAGATTGGCTTTAGATCGACGATATTCTGCAGATCCATCTGCATCGATAGCAGCACCCGGCCTGATTGCTCTCCCCATCACTGGCGTCTCTGAACTGGTCTGGTGCATACCACTGCAATCCTTTCTCACCAAGGAAGCAAGCGGCCAGGATTTGCACCCCCCCGAGACATAATCTCCGTCACAACCTCAAAACAGACACTATCAAGAACTGCTGCTGTTTCACTTAGATGTGGCGCATGTGAGCAGATCTAACACACCCATGACGCTACAATAGGCCATGCTTCACTTTTACAGGAGAAAAACTCAAATCTACCCTTAATTGTTCAAATAGTTTTGACATATTTTAAATGTATTTTAAGCATTTGTTTTAATAAATATTATGAAATTGCCCAAGAGAATTAAAAAAATATATAAAAATTGTTGATTTTCCAATTTATCATGCAAAAATACAAATTCACTTGAATAATTTTGATTTTTTAAATAATTTCACATCTGCATGCCACTTGACTGTCAGTTGGGCAAATTTTCACTTAGCACAAAATTTTCACCCATTTTTGATAAAACTGTTTTACGCATTTCTTTCTCACGCAATCCCTGGTGCAGCTGTTCACAATGTATCACTGATACCCCTGCAGCTCTGACAACAGAGCAGAAGTCCTCACTACACATGCACGTGCATGCACAATTCCACACGTAGGCGAGGTAGATCTAACACACACAAACACACCCCACCCCTTGTTCCCATGTACCCTTTGACCTCCTTATCCTGACTTCATCAGGAGACACAGAGTTTGAGTCTGAAACAAAAAACTGTGAAAGTCATTGATTGTAAAACCCCAAAAAGTTGCTCATTAAGAATGAGAATTCAATTGTTTACACGAGCTGTAGCGAGTTGTAACTTTGACCACTCTCAGGCAGAATCTTTCTTTGTGAAGGAAAAACTACAAGACCACAACTGTCACGACAAGGAAGCACCAAAATAAATCTGCGCTTTAATCTGCTTCCATAAATATGACAGGAGAACTCTTGCAGAAACGTCTGGGGGGATAGAAGAAGCTGCTCCCCAGCCTCTGTCAGCTCCGCAGTCGGTGAAGCAGAGTAAAGAGAACCACATGTGTGTGGAAAGCCAGTGGTAATATATTTCTGACTGGAAATAAGGGACGTGTCTGCGCTTTAGCCCACCTGAGTAGAGAGGAAAAGATGTCTGATTGTTCCAACATGAGATTCATCCTAAGAATGAAACAAAGTAGTTATTATTGTTTGTCTTTAGCCATTTTTTTGGTATTTACCTCTTCAATTTGTGTTTTGTTTCAGGTAATGGGCCTGTTGAACCCCAGTGGAGTACCACATCAATCCCAGAGTGATTTTGCCCTCTCTCCCCTGACTGGAGGTCTTGAGCCCAATGGAGCTATGGCAGCCAGCTGCCATGGTTCCCAGCGCTTGGAGGCTCTTCCACCTCTGACCAGCATGCCCACTCTGCCCAGTACTCAGTCTTACTGCCCATCATCCTACACTTCACCAGCTTACCCTGTAGACCACCATCCTACCTACCAATATGGACAATACAGCCAGAGCAAGGTACGTTTTCAGGGTTTACTTCAATGATCTTTTCATTCAAACTCACACAGACTTTCAAACTGATTGCTTAAAGAGGGTACGTATCACGCAATGACCCCTGGTCTTTCAGTGTGATTTGGTTTAGATTTTAACCCACAATCCAAGCTAATTGCACAGACCCCTCTGATGACTGAGCTTCTCAAGTCACCCGTGCTGCTCTGAAATTACATTCATGTTAAGGAGCACTGTCGGCCAACTTACCTCAGTTTACATTACCATCATCCAACTGTCCACGTGGCTTCATGCTTCATGCAACACACACAGATTCCCTCACTGTCCTTTCATGACCTTCTATGATGAGCTGGCCCAATGAGTCTTTGGTGCAGCTCAGCAAGCCATGTAATGACCTTTGTGTAATGAGGAGAGCCGCCCAAATGAAAAGGGCTGCTTCCTAAAGTGTGTTTGACAGGAGGGAGCGGAGTGTGTGATTTGAGCAGTGTGCTGTTGAAGGCCCATGTGAAGTACACTACCACATGCTGACTAGCCCATCAGTGGCAACATCTTGATGTTATTAATTTAGCCAAACCCAGAGGAGATTGTTGTGCAGCTGTAGGGGGTTTGTGTTTATGTGGACATGCCAGTGAATGTCTGTGAGCACACGTATGTGTGTACAAGAGGAGGGTAAAGGGCTCTTTAACAGGGGGCAATTATGGCCCTTGGCAGGTCAGGATAGGAACCATGTGTCCCACTACAGATCACATTTAGAGCCATTATTGATCAGCCAAGCAGATCCACACTGATCCTCACTGTAAAGTTAGTTTTACTGAGCAACTTCGAAGTAATTCTGGAGACATTTCCACCATTGACTGGTTTTATTATTTATCTTGTGATTCTTGTTTTTATGGCTACTCTGTGGATCACAGGCTTTTCTGTAACATTTAACATCTGTTACCGTACCTGCATTTAATCAGCCAGGCTGAACCGCTAGAAGGGAATAGAGTGCCTTTAAATTCTCTTTCTTTTCCCCCTATGTGCAATACAGGTGCCTTTCATCATATGAAGCCCTCAACAGGCCTCAGAAGACCTGTATGGTTGCTCCGACATTCATCCCTGGAGACCACTGCAACAGTTTGAATTTACCAACGGCTCCAGGCCCAAAGGCGGCACGATGAGGGGAAAGGATTTAGGTGTTGGTGATCAGCAGAAAAAGTTGCTCGTCTGGACTGACAAGAGGTGATTTCAGTGGTGGGGTTGAATGTTCCAACTAAGGACCAAAAGTAGCGCCTTCTCTGGTAACTGGTGCTCACTTCTGTGCCTGGCTGGCTATTCTCCAAGGACCAAACAAGGTGGAGTATGTCACATGAGCAAAAACATGAAGAGACGCATGTGGAGATGGACTTTATCAGCCTAGCTGCTTCCCCACTGGTGAATGGTTCAGGCTGGTGAGCTTACATTTTCTAGGAATGTTTTTCAGCACTACGTCTTAAAGCAGTGCTATCAACCTGCAGTGAGATGCATCTGCTTCTGGACAGTGACTTTTAAGTTTGTTAGGAAGAAGAAAAAAAAATGGAACCCAAGTGGATCCGGTGAATCCACTGAACCCAAAGAAAGTGCAATACATTCATACCTCATGTGCTGTAGTTTGAGAACGATCAGATGTCTTTCACTATAGCCTCAAAATCTGCTCTCTCTTTTTATTGTAATTAATTTTGGGTTGTCTAAAGTGATCAATCAGGGGAAATATTGAAGTCCCCAAGTAAAAAAAAAAAACAAAACAAACAAAAAAACAAAAACAAAAGAAGCAGCAGTTCTGGCAGTGAATACAGTATTCAGTTGACATTATTTTTTACAATTGTTTTTGCTTATTTGCATGTTTACTTAGCTGTAAACAGAAGCTTGACGTTTCTGTTTCTGTTTCTTATTTATTTAGTGTTCAAGTGTATTTTTGTATGCCCTTGTCACCACACCTTTGTTCTTCATTAAGTCTTACAGTTTATATTTGTCACTTTTTAATTTTTTTTTTCATTTATATTGATGTGAAATAAAGATGTTGTAAGAAACTGTGTGTATAATATAGCACTATTACTATTTATAATAAACTATGTGACAATAAAAAAGTGGCATTTTTTTCTTTGTGACCAACCTAAAAAAATATCAATACAATCCACTGCTGGTTCCTAAATAAAATGAATATAAAAGTTAAATTTCTTTAGAGAATTACTTTAAAATTAATATTAATTATTAATATATGTTAATATTAAAAGTAATACAATATTGATTCTCAGATCATTTTCTGCATCAGTGTTAAGTTATTATCGTTTCTTAGCGTTGATCCTAAATTCAAGATGGCAGAGGATTTGTGTCATGTTTGCTTAAGGAAAGCGTAAATATTAGTTAAGCTAAGGTACTTTTCTTGGCATATTGATAAATAAGCTTTAAGATTTTACAATTTTTTCAGACATTTAGAGGATCTCAAAGTAAAAAATTAAAAAATGTTTCATAAGTTTTTACACCGCAAAAAAAAAAAAAAAAAATATTTTTGTCTAGTTTCACCTTTAAATACCTTTATATACTTGATCTAAGACAAAACAACTTTACTAGTACTTTGTATGTAAGATGTTATGACTTGTTTTAAAGCAATACTATTGAGTATTTAATCTGGAAAACATCTTGTTTTCAGTAATATCTCTAAATAAACTAGAATTAACTAAAATAAACTTTTTTTTTAAATTATTCTTAATTTCAGTTGACTTTAAAAACTTTATCCTAAAGTGTATAATTCTAGTCCTATTTAATTGGTCCAGAAATAAAGATTGGTAAACTGATGTAGCACTTAAAATAGGACTTTTTGGAAAAAACAACAATAAAAAGTGTAAACATATATGTTTGTATATACATGTGCAATCTTTACAGATATAAAACTTTCAAAAAACAATACATGCATATTTAAGATGTAATATTTCTAATTATCAGAGCACTATACCTAAATATGAGTGTTTATAGCTAATTTAAAGATTACATTTTATCTTAAAAGAGCAGGACATCTCAACTTATTTGAAAAAAATCCTACCAAGACAAATTCTGGTTCTATTGGTAGATTCTTTTTACTTGTAACAAAGGAAAAACATCTTGAATTCTATACATATATATATATTTTACTTGTTTTGAGAAGGATATTTTTTCCAGCCTACTAATATTTTCTTATTTATGACACTATAAGTCTGTTCCTTACAAAACAAAACAAGTGAGTTTGAATGGGAACGTCGAATTAAATTTGGATCTGTCTTATTGTATTTTTGGGTTTGGGATTTTGGATTGTTGCACATTTACCAAATTGTAGGGAAATTTGCCTTAATACCTTACAAATTGAGATAAGTTTTTTATTTTCAATTTTAACAGAAAGGAGTTGAAACAGGATTTCTTGATTTTGAACAAACTTTTAAACAAAAGTAAACAAATTCAAACTTTTCAAAATTCAAAAACCTCTTTGTCAATAACACAAACATTAACACTTTCACACCATTTTAATGAGATTCAAAACAACGAACCGTAACACAGAAAAAATGCATACGTGTAAAAGAAGTTATGGTAAAGAAAATAAAAACCATGACTGCACTGCAGGTATTACGCATTTAATTATTTGTTCATTCATTCACACATGTTTACACGCACACTCCCGCAGCACTAAATCATCTATATGTCCTCTTTCATAAATGGTCCGCTTTGGACATATTCCAGCTCTCTGGTGACTCCTTCACACCCCTTAATGACTAAAGCAGAGCTGCTGTAAATTACAGGAGTCCAGCGGCTCTCAGACACACTGGAACATCCGTCACTGACACGGCTGCACAAACCTCAGACGGCTTTGGGTGCTGGATGCCAAACAGACACAAAAGTACATATCCCCCACTGGGTGAATTGTGTTTACTTTTTTTGTCCAAGTCTTGACAAATCTACACAAAACACCAGTACATAGTTATCATTCTTTGTGCCTTGGCTGACGAAGGTTTAAGGATCAAGGCTGCAGCTGTCCATGCCATTCACAATAAAAGTCGGAGGCGTTTCTGGATTGTAATACGCTTCTTTTTGTTTGTTTGCATTTCTTTCGGATCAGGTTGTTTGCTGAGCACCACTTTCTTTACTTCAACAAACAAATTAATTTTTTATAAGTTCCCGGCTGGTAAGACGGAATGAGTGAAAAAGCCAAAGGGCTTGCTTTAGAACAAAGTGTCAGTCAAGCAGCAACACACTGGAGACAACTTAACCTCTGACCCCGACACTCTTTGAAATGAGTAGACTACTTGACCGGAGCTGACAACAATCCAAATGTCTTTGCAGCTTCCAACTTCCAAATTGAAAGTGAAGGGAAGAGTACAAAGAAAATAGGCAGAAAAGGGACTTTTCGATGGATAGAAGAGAAAGAAAGTTAGAAAGGGGGCACACAGGGTCAGAATGGTCTTTTAGCAATCTGATTCATTGCATTTAGCAATAAAAATCCTCAAAAACTACACTGAAAACTATTTAATAATTGAAAATATCATAAATGTCTGCTAACAAGGCTTTAACCTTTCCAATGTTTTCTCAAAATCCGCCTGGTTCAGAGGTTTTTTGTCTCATAAAAAGCTAGGATGTAGAAACAAAGAAAATATTATTATTATAATGAGTCCAAATGCTTTTGCTTCGCACTCTTGACTATAGAAAAACTTGAATCAAGATAACTCCCTACAAAAAACAAACAAACAACAAATTGTATGATTTGAGAAATGTTTAGAGATCTGAAGATATTATTTTGTAAACAAAAATGTAGATTCATGTTCTAAGAATAAGTGCTAGTTCTAGATTTTATGAGGATTTATAAAGATCGCCCAACTTGCACCAAGATCATATTCTCATTATGTTCACATTTTGTCCTAAAATGAGTCATTTTTTCTTGTTACACTAGTTTTTTGTCACTGTAATTGAAATGAACTACAGAGTAACTCAAAAAATACAGGTCATTTTCTTAGAACTAGCGAAAAAGAAACAAAACTTTGTTGGGCTGTATAAATTCAAAGCTTTCTAACAGTTAGATTTTTTAGCTCATTTTTCCAGGTTTGTGTGGAACTCATGGTTTCTAGATTCTGACATAACATTTCTTGTAAAGTGAAAATTACATGCTACATAAACCTATTCTACTACTTTCTAGTGATTTTCTTCTTAAGATCAGTGTTGTTTTCCTGTTTTTAGGCTATCTATTTTTGTATTGTAGTAAAAGTTTTCAACGTTCTCAAAACTAGGTCATGATTGTGCTTTTTTAATGTTTTGTCTGTTACAGAAAAGGGAAGGACAGGGTTTTATCGCTGAAATGCCCCTTATCAAGCCTTGCAAAGAGGGAGTGGGTAGCTTGCAGCATACCTTTCCTAAAGTGGTGAGTGCTTGCTTTTCATGCAGAGCCAACACTAGTTGTCTAGATGCCTTGGCTTCTTTTTTTTTTCAAACCCATCTGTTTTTTCAGCTCAGTTTTGTGGCTGATTTTGATATGAAGATCATGAACCGGACACTCCTATTTTTTCTTCTTGCCAGATGCCAGCAGATTCTCAAGGATACAGATTTCAACACAAGTCACTACCAAATAAACCGGACTATTTCCAACACCACAGTGAGTTCTCTGTCCAACAGCACTCCAGTTTTCTCCACTACTACCTCCAGAGCAACCTATGACAACGCTTACTTCTACATCGTGTTCGTGATGGTCTTCTACTCCGTCCTCGCCCTGACACTTTTCAAGTGCTTTGCAGGCAGCGATGAAGCAAAGAAGGATCCTCATGAGGAGTTCACAGGCTCTGGGCAGACGTCAACACAAACTTTCAATGCAGGCCACATGGCAGAAAAGTTTTACTTTGAAGAGGAGAGCAGCCTCTGAGCTGCAGGAGAAAGGGGAGGAGGGTAAGGATCCGTATGGGGGATGTTTTGACAGTCACCAAGCCAGAAAAATGTCAGTGCAGCTTACTTAGACAAGACCTGCTAGTGATTTTGCAAACCTGCTGTAAGTTTATTCCTTCCACCCCTCCCTCCACTCCCATTTGACAATCAGAAATCTCCTGCGAGCGGGCCAGCTGACAGGCAGAAGGAGACGAGGTCCTCTGATGTTCTGAGAGAAGGGTGGAAACGAGAAGTGTGGGTCAATGGCAGGCCGGAATCTCCTCCTGTGAGGCCCAATCAGGATCAATAACTGCGGGGCCCTCGACATGCACACACCACAGGGATCCAGGGATACCTCTGCAGGCTGACAGGGTGGACAACACAGACTTTTGTGTGTTTGACTGCACAGTTTCTAATAAGGGCATGTAGGCATGCTCCAACCTGCTGTTTAACCACCAAATGGGAAATAAAAATGCACAATAAGTACATAATTGTATTTTTTTTCTTGTATTAAAAGATAAACAATTAGAAAAGAACATATTGGAACTCATGTAACCTTCTTGTAAACATTAGTGATAAATCATGCATTTCTGTCACTTTACATTAACCAGCGTGTTTCTGAATAAACCAAAAAGACATGTCAGTCTCAAATTGGCTCTAATTAGAGCCAAAGCTCCATGCAATAGTCAGGACTGAGCAGCATTCCTTTGCCATTACATTGTAACTGATATTTGGCCAGTCGCCATGCAGCTACTGGCCGCTTCAACCTCTCATTGTCCCTGTATGACTCAAGTTTGCAAAGCTGTGGTGTAACATGAGCCCAGGACTCCCTCTGCATAATTAACTTCTATTGCACAGCAGGACAGTGTAAGGAGGATAGCACTGGGAATGCACACATCATGTTTTTGCCTTTTAAACCTTACTTTGGATGGAGAGGGAAGGCGTTTCAGACTTTAAGCATGGAGGCTGATCAGGTGATGGACCACGTCTTGCATAGGCACAGCCTCATACAAATGGAAGAAGAGAAAAAAAAAAATCAGTTTTATGTCGTAAAACCTAAACCTTAGGGGTCAAAGGTGGGTCTGGGCTCACAATACTGGTTTAATTTGAACTATTTGCTCCTGCCGGTCCCTAAGGCCGTGTGGGGCTGTTTCCCCTTCATCTTAATTACATTTTCATCTCATCCTCCTTCTGAGAGTTGCTGGGGTCACTACATGTACCATACCATGCCAAACATTTTACATTTGTATTTGGAGCAAGCCTGACAACGTTAAATCTCTATGGACTTTTCCCTTTTCACAGTCAATCCTGTAGCCAAACTGTTGATCCAATTGGCAAAATGCAGGATTTATCATTTCATTTCTCTGGTGGGTTTCACATATCTGATACTGAGAATGTAACTCCAGCTCTACAGTAAGAAAAAGACTAGGCAAATATAAATGAAAATGTATACGTTTGAGTCATTATTCAGATGTACAAATGGGTCTATTTTCTACATCTACTTTTAAAAACATTTGCAAATTTCAAATAAAAGCTATTTCATTACAAAAATGGTGAGAAACCTATCAAGGTGAAATTATACTCACTCATTTTTGAACTACCTAAGAAACTTTAATTTTATTCTTAAGGACAAAACCTTGGATGTGCTGCCCTCTTGTGGTGCAAACTGGAGTTAAGTGATTTACCCAGAACATCCAGAAGGTTTGAGCCAAAATTTTTATGATCATAGCTTTGAACTCAGACCGAAAATTATCTTTAGACGAGGTGTAGTTGAAACAAAAGACTCCTATGGGAGATGGTTATGCCCTCATGCGGCTTAATAAAAAAACTGACTATTAAAATAATTCATTTAATAAATGTCAAAGAAATAGTGTTTTAGTTCCAGGCTATGATCTAGTGTTCTTGCTTCGAAGTGTTCAAGTAGAAAAAAAAAAAAAAATCACTGAACATGGAAAATAATGCCAATAATAAAAATGCAGCCAACCAAGATTTCATTCATGAAATGAATTTAATAGAATGTAATTAAAAAAACACAGAATGGAAATCCAGCTGCTATCCTGCTATAGCTGATAAACAAATGTACATATGCATTAAAAAATCCCTGGTTGGTAGCAAAAGTCTTGTCATTGTAAAAACCAGGCAGCAAACCCATTAAACTCTTTTTACGAGTTAACAATTATACTTAATTTAGATTCAGAGGACTGCAATAGAAATGACCCACATCTATTTAACTGCATGAAGTGTGCTTTGTGTTTATACTGAATGTTGCTGAGCTACAAATCAGCTATGTGGTAACTCTTTCAGCAGTATTTGTTCTGCAATTTCAATTCAACATGGATGATTGAAAACAAAGTTATGTAAAACAAAGAAAATGAAAAGTAAAATGTTTTAACCCTTGTGCTATCCTAGGCACTTTAACATTGGAAGGGGGGTCATCTAGACCCCACTAGACAATGCGCTGAACCTTTTTTCCTCAATGATTTGTGATCTTCACTGGTGTCCATGGATTACATGAAATCCTCTTCACCTTTATCCATCTTTGTCATGGTAGGGATAACATGTCAGTGGTCATCTTGACCCCGTAGGATAGACAAGGGTTAAGTGACAAATAGAATGCATTTATTTTATTACAATTTACAATTTAATTTCCTGCCAAAATGTGCTGAACCGCTTAATTCCAAGCTTGGAGCTCTGGTATTTTTTTTTTCATCTGCTCAGTTTACTGTAAATTGCGTGCACTGATTTAGGCTTTCAGGGCTTTAACCCTTTTAAAATTTTTGAATGTTAAAAATGTTTTCAGATCCAGCCAATCTGTTTTTTCGTGCTGTTTTAATGTGGTCGTTGTTGTTTTTGATCTGTAAAGCCTTTTTGAATGTTCTTAGTTTATAATCTTCAATGCTCACCTGGTGAGTTAACTCTTTTGTGAACTGAATGTTAGAGGTTATAATATTTGCTTATTAAAATTATTCAAAAATGGGGAAAATATTTGTAGATTGTTGTAACCCATTGAATCATTTATGAAGTCATTAACTACTAAATACACTGGATTGCTACTTTTTGGTTAATGTTAGCCTAAAACTAGCCTAACAACTACTTATCAAGATTTTCTTTGGTATGATCAACATCTGCAGCACTGCTTCTCACACATAAATGAGGAGCAACCTTATATTTATTATTTGATTCATCTTTTTATTTCCACAAATTGTTCTTGTAATCTATTGTCTTTTTTTTGCAAATTTGATAAGAACTCAATATAAAGAAATTGAAAAACAAATACATAAAAAATAAATGAGGAGTAGCCTGGTCCAAAAGTCCAAGAGAAGTTTTCTCTTTAGTGGTATATTCTCTTTATTTACTTTTTTAGTTTGGGTTTTACCATGTTTATACACAAATATGTCATAGTACATTAACAAATCCAGCATTAAATCAAACAAAAAGCTTCAGTCTTTCTTTCTCAGAGAGCCATCCACAGCGCTTTTACTATACAGATGCGCCCTCCACTGGCTGAACCTAATATAGCTCCTCAAGTGAATTTGATACTTCTGATTGAGAAAGTGCAGCCCTCACAGTTTTGCTGCATCAGGATCTGAAAAAGAAACTATAAGGACATGCAGAAGTTATTCACGCTCCAAACAATACAGATTTCGATAATGCAGGTCATTTTGCTTAGTTTGCTTACATTTGACAGTGCTTCAGAAATGTCCTCTTCCTCTTGGACATCAGGGAATAATAAAAGAGATGCTTTAAAGTGAAGTGTTACTGTTTGAAAAACCAAAGAAAGAAGACAAATCAATTACATGGAAACCACAGTGGAAACTGTTGAATATTTGATGTACCTTTTTCTGAACTGCTGGTCAATTGGATATTTTTGCTGGGACTGCTCCCTGTTGGTGAAGATAAGGTAGTACCTGGATCTGGAGCACCAACGTCAGACATCATTTTTCTTCCTGCAACAACCACATTTATTTTACAAGTTTGCATTTTCATGTGCGGGCCAATCAAAATGCACTTCCTACATTAAAAAAAAAAATTATATATATGTATATAGATATATATTATATTAGAAGAAGTGTTTAGTCATGAATGTCTATAAAATTAAAACAGAATATAATTCTCTTTCTTTACAAATAATCAGTTGACATCTTTCAACAGCTCACTGGAAAATCAAACTGTCATGGTGCTTTCCATTGTTTTCTCTTAAAATGTTGACTGGCTTGCTGAGGCGTTTGAGTGAAATATTTCCCATTTGGCACCAACTTTGAAGCAATTATTAAATTCCAGATGTTACTTTAAAGGCCTCTTTGTTTCAATGCTGAATGCTTCTTTGAATACAAAGTTTGCTGTCACCTGAGCAGGATGAGTCAACTTTATTTAAAAAGAAAAAAAAAATTGTCTCTTTGTTATTACTCTGTGTGGGAGGAACGCTAGGGAGGATAAATCATTTGAAACAAATATATTTTTTCCAAAGAGAGTTGATCATCAAGCAAAAAATGAGTTGGTTACACAGCTTGATTTAACAGAAGTGGCTGTTTTTCTAATAGCTTATCGGGCTAGTGGTGAAGAGTCTGCCATTAGACTGGGAAATTATGGGTCCAAGTATGCGGTGGAGTCATAGCAAAGTCTAAAATCCAGACCCCCTTTTTTACACTATTACAAGGTTATATTGGGGTGTTAAACCACCAGTTAAGATCTTACTGCTCATCTAGGGGATGTTCAAATAATGATTGCCAGAGCAGTGTGTGACATTGCTGGAACTTGCAATTTAACTTAAGGTACTGATAAAGGACCATCTCTGTGTTGTTTGGGCACAAAAAGACTAACTTGGTGGTGCAAACGTTGATGTTTGGTCATCAAAAGTTGTAGCAGGGCTGCCGGCTTGCGTCAAAGCAGCTGCAGAAGACTCCTGCGAAGTCAGCCGTGCAGTCACAGTCAGCTTTGGAGGGCTTACAGTCTTAGGGTCTGTGGTAGAGCCCTGCGCGGGACTATTTTCTTCATCCCGCTCCCGCCCGCGCCCGCTGAATTTCTGACCAATCCCGCCCGCTCCCGCAACGTATGCGTTACACTCCCGCCCGCACCCGCAAAACTCAGAGAATTTAGTCCCGCACAGTAATAGAGATGCATTGATTTTGTATCGTCCCCGTCCCGCAGGAAAAAAACACGTATTTGTATTAATATTATTAAAGAGATTCATGTCCTCCTCCAGCCCCATCTTTTGATGCATTCTTCTTTTGTGTAATGTGCAACTTAAATATTAAATATATTTTCACAAATCCTGTTCGGTTAAAAGTGTGCGTGTGTGCGCGCGCAGACAGACGGCCTGAAGCGCGCTCTTAGTAAGAGGCGGGGCGTTGCACACCCCCCAACAACAAGTTTGATGACAGAGGCCATTGGGCATCTCTACCTGGTGCTTCACGGAGCTTCAGTACGTAAGACTCCAACAGCCGCACAGCCTAACGTAGTCCGCTATTATATATTCATCCGATATTCATGCCAGCACTGATCCCGCGGGGTTTATTTTTTGCCGCCCGCTCCCGCCCGCAGCACAATCCAAACCGCCCAATCCCGCGAGATTTGGGTTGGGTCCCGCGGGACCCGGCGGGACCCGATCCCAATGCAGCCCTCTAGTCTGTGGCTGAAAAGACCATATAGGAGAACACCTTTATTTCTACTTTCTGCATAAATGAAAAACACATTTTAATCTTGCTTTCATTTTTTAATTTATTTTATTTTTTGAACTTATTTTATGTGGCTAAAAGTTAATATAACTGATGTGAAAGGGGTTCTAACATGAATTAATGGGACTCATTTACTAAAGAAATAAAGGTGGGTTAATTGTTTCGAGCTAGATACTGCAGCGACATAAAAGTTGCATTATGCAGATGAGCAGTTCTAGCATTGCCTCCACAAAGATAGGGGAAAGAATTCCATAATTCTGTTGAAGATTCTCATTCATTCAGACATTCCTTGATCCCTAAACACTGGCTTCATCAAAAGTATATACGTTTTCTAACTACATCCATCCAATATGAAATCCCATTGATTCTATTTAGGATCAGGGATGCTGCAGGAAACAGACAGGATACACTGACACTTATCCTGATCAGGTCACCAGTCTGTCAGCAACACAACAAACCTGGAGCTTTGATTTGTGCCAGCTTTTTTGGCCTTTGACACAGCTTTTTCCTGTGTCCTGACAGAATCCTCATTTCTTCTGCCTATTTCTAACCATTTTTACATCAACAGAAGCAATCGTGTCAAGAAGAACACATGAAAGTTTTCAGTCCAACAAAACATGTACATTAGAACAAGAGATAGGCTCAAAATGAATCTTCTTTGTCATGTTTTCCAGAGTTTCCAACATAAACATTAAGTCAGGTTGAAGAGATTTGGCCAGTGTACACATCTTGCTATCCAGCCGTCTCTGCTAAACACATATCTGGATTTTAAAACATTCTGGATTAAAAAGCACTTGGCGAGATCTGAACGAGCTTTGACAGATCTGAAAGTTTAGCGCCCAGATTTTCTTTATTAATGGTTTTTGCCTTTGAAGAGGCCGTGTACACCAGGACATACAGCATTTGTACTTTTGTACTGTGTGTGTCAAGTACACAACCAGTTAACTTTAACGTTATTAAAATAATTTTTGGCATCAAAGTTTAGGTAGTATTTTCCTACAAGTAAAAATTTTTTTTCCTGGATTTAACTTTTCTTGAACATTCTGACTTTTCAACAAAACATTTGTATAATAGTTCATCAATATTTTCTGGTTTATGGATTGTATTCATCTGTGTTCTAAAAAAAATGCAAGTTCTCAAAACCCAACTTTGAGAGGTTTGTTCTGTCCTGAACCCTTGATAGAATTTCTTTCCAATTACATATATAAAAAAAATCCAGACAGTTGACAGTAAATTTGACAATAGCACATCAAATAGATATAATTTTAGGTTTCTTGCTAATCAACTTGCGAGAAAGTCTCGATTGACCTTAAAAGGTTTACCGTTTAATCACTTTTCTTATGAAATATAAAGGGATTAACCAGTGTTAAACAGTAAACCTTAAACACTTTTTTGAAGTCTTTGCTAAAAATCTGCTTCTTTTGAGGATTTAAAGACATACAAATCCAGTCTGTATTTTAGCCAAGTCATGTCAGACTATTTTTCACCACTCTAAAAACAAAGATAAACTGCATTAGGAAAACATTTTTGGTTTAAGAACATTTTAAATACAATACACATTTTACTCACCATCATAGAACAGCACAAACAGGAGAAAGATGCTTTGCACAAACCTATCCATGACAGGGTTGCTGCTTCAAATGGTTGTTTTAGCGACATGCAAATAAAATATACTCAGACAAGAATCACCCCATTGTTTGCATGAACACACCAACTACATATCACTTTACAGACGTATTTTGTCTGGCTAAACAAGAAATTCCTTTAAAATTGAAGCATTTGAGTGCTGATGTAGCCAGAAAACACTAATCCAGTTGACATAAACATGTTTTAACATTGAAGGCTATCTTTACAAAGAGCACACCATAACCAAAAACTTCCCAGGCTTTAGTGTAATGCACCAGTAATCTTTTTGAATCCAAACTTAATTGAAAAGTGCCCTGTCAAGTTTCATACGCGCATCTCACTGTGTAGTTTTGTTATGGATTTCAACTACTTATCAAATTAATTTAAAATGAAAGAAGTCTACATGACAAGTAGCTTCAACTGAAAAATGTCTTTATTGAAAAGAAATTGCTATCCCAGAGTTTTCTACAGAAAAATGGTTAAAAAAAAAAAATTAAATACAAAACAAACAAACAAAAAAAACAAACAAAAACTGAAGTTCATGCTTTGATTTCTTTCAATTTTATTTCCATTTCAACATGCATTTGTTAGTCACAGTACATTTACAAATAAAAATCTTTGTACACAAGATCCAACTATACAAGTTCTCAATTGTTGGAACAATTTGACAGTTACTCAAGCTAGCACAAAATTAGTTTGAGGAACTTTAAAGACAAAGACTTTAAACCCCTGTTGGAAAAGAAAAACCCATGGGTTTAATACAAGTCTTACTGTGACATTAGCAGGAAGGGAATAAAACTGGCAGATGAGCCTTACCAGCTATGCTTCACAACCATGATTCCAGCGCAAGATTTAGTTAACTGAACAAGCATTTTTTAAACAGTCATGAAGCTTCTGGCAAGAAATGTGATATGCTGCACTTTATCCTAAAGCTGACGCTCTCCAGCTTTCACCAAACTCGTCAATGCTTTTTGCTGTAGACCCATCCGGCTTTACCTTGTCATTCCATTTTCGGCCATCAAAGTTTCCACACAGCCCCTCAACTTTTTTTCTGTATATGGTTGGCAAAATAATCTCTGAAAAGAATTGAATAGATTAGTTTAAGAAACCCAAATATTTAATTATAAAAACAAAATACCTGTTTTGCAGTGTCCATTAAATTCCACTGAAAGCCCAAAGTCTGTCTTTAAGTAGACTCGAGAAGAATGCTCCCGGATGGTGAGACCACTTGTTGGCGATACAGGAGTTTTAGCTCCATTTCCATCCACCTGCAAATAGAAAGGAAATTTCAGTGCAAAAATCCTTAGGGGAACAAACATTTATAAAGCCAATACTAAATCTTCCAACATTCTGTTGACATTTAGCTTTTGTTTGACAAGATTTTGAAACCACCTCATACTTACAAGTATTTGTCGATTTTTCTTCAGCTCCACAGTGTGATTGTACACTTGAATTTTGACCTGTTGCATCTTCTGAAGCTCAGAGTCATCGTCACTGCTGCCGTCTTCTTCACTACTATCATCTTCGTCACTTTGACTATCAATAGTGCATGCATTTATCATCTCAATATAGATCTGTGGAATGTTTTTAGGCAGATTTTTTGTCCTAACAAGCACATAAGAGCGTTTCCCCTCAAAGCCATGCTTCATTCCATCAAATGTCCTGTACTCAGGATCTCCCTGAATGGTGCACTCACTAAAACCTATTTGAAAGGGAGAACAAAAAAAGTTAGAAACTTCCAATTAAGTCCAGTTATATATAAAGTTCTATACAACACCTGTAGACTGGCAGAAATAGCCCATTTCATTTGGAAGGCAAACTGCATCCTCACATTCCTCATCGTCACAAACCACTTTCCCAGTACCATCTTCACATTCACATTTCTGACTGCAGTGATTGGTATACCACACTTCATTGAACTAGAGAAATCAGATTAGAGGACAATGATTTGATCTTTCATAGCGCTTCATGTTTTTAGTACTGTTTTGAGAACTTACATTGTGTCTGAAGCCATTTGTGTCCTGACATCCACACTTCTGTACAGGAACACAACTCCTTTCATTCTGTACAAAACCATCATTACAGACACATCCTGAGGTGCATTTCTTTTCCTTGCAGCCTGGCAAGCCATTGAGATGTGCGCAAGTTGGACTACATGGAGGGATGCAAGTAGTGTAATGACTGTTCTTTGCACAAGTTGGTGCTAGAGGGGAAAAAAAAGATAGATTTGTTGTCAATAAATTACATTAATTTTAAAATAAACCATGTAAATTTAGGAAAAAAAGCTTTACATTACCTTTTGAGATTGGTTGGGTTGTTTTACTTTGAGGTCTAAACATTGTTTGAAGTTGAGGTTTAGGTGTAGCGTTTGCTGGTAGATGAGGGGTCATAGTTTCATTAACTTTTGCAGTTACTGGTTTAAACACAGCAGCAGCTGGTGTGGTTGTAGAGTGTAGCGGTGGGATGGTTACATTACTGTGCGCAGCTGGAAGTTGTGGCCTGGTTGTAGTTGGAGTTTCAGTTGAAAACGTCTGTGCAGGTATTGTAGTCAACTCCTGAGAAACTGTATTGCCCTTTGCAGTCACAGGTTTTGGCTCAGTGATCAGTGGTGAAGTTGTAGATTGTGGTTTTGTCATTGAGAACTGTGGGACAGCTTTTGCAGTTTGTGGCCTTGTGGTAAAAGATGGGGTTCCAGTTGTATATTCTAAGGTAGCTGTTGTATACCGTTGAGGGGCTGCTGTTGCATCAATCTTAACAGTTTTTGAATTTGTGGTTTGAGGTAGAGTTACAGTTGTAGATTCTGAGGTGGCAGTTTTATACAGTTGTGCGGTTGCCATGGTATTGGGCCTTGTGGTCCCAGGTTGTAGTTTGGCTGTAAATGGAGATTGAGCACTTGTGGATTCTGGTTTTGCCGTAGACAGCTGTGGTGCTGCTGTTACAGACTGTGGCCCAGATCTGGTTTGAGGTTGGGTTCCAATAGTAAATTTTGGTTTGGCAGTTGTAAACTGTTGTGGGGCCTCTGTAGTGTGCGATTTAGAGCTGGTTGGAGAGTTGGTTCCAATGGTTGATTTCAACACAGAATGCTGAGTAGTCACCATCCCATTACCTTGTGTGGGTAGAGGTCGTGGAACAGTTGCATTTTTTAGCTGAGTTGCAGTTGTGAATTCTGGCAGAGTTGCTGTAGCATTGAGAAGTTTTGGACTAGCAGTGGTTCTCATTACAGTTGAAGAGTCCGGTGTAGAAGTTGTATGAATATTTGAGTTTTCTGTTGCACTTCCATTTGAAAATACAGATTTTGGTCTAGCTGTGGTCTGAGGAAGAGTGCCAGTTGTGGAATCAGGTGCAGAAGTTGCAAGTTGCTGTGGGCCTATTGTTGCATTATTCCCAGTTGTTACAATTTGCTTTCCAGCAGTAATTTTAGGAAGATTTGTAGCTCCTGGTGCAGCAGTTGACGGCAATTGTGGACCAGCTGGTGCATTACTACGATTGGTCAGAGGTTGTTTAACTGAAATGTGAGGGGTAGATTCTGGCATAGCAGTTGTAGGTTGCACTGGAATTGCTGTTGGATTACCCCCTGTGGTCACATACTGCGGGACAGTTCTTGGTGCAGCAGTTGAAGGCAATTGTGGACCAGCTGGTGCATTACTACGATTGGTCAGAGGTTGTTTAACTGAAATGTGAGGTGTAGATTCCGGCATGGCAGTTGTAGGTTGCAGTGAAATTGCTGTTGGATTAGCCCCTGTGGTCACATACTGCGGGACAGTTCTTGTTGCAGCTTCTGGTGCAGCAGTTGAAGGCAATTGTGGACCAGCTGGTGCATTGCTACGATTGGTCAGAGGTTGTTTAACTGAAATGCGAGGGGTAGATTCTGGCATAGCAGTTGTAGGTTGCCCTGGAATTGCTGTTGGATTACCCCCTGTGGTCACAGGCTGCGGGACAGTTCTTGTTGCAGCTTCTGGTGCAGCAGTTGAAGGCAATTGTGGACCAGCTGGTGCATTGCTACGATTGGTCAGAGGTTGTTTAACTGAAATGTGAGGGGTAGATTCTGGCATAGCAGTTGTAGGTTGCCCTGGAATTGCTGTTGGATTACCCCCTGTGGTCACAGGCTGCAGGACAGTTCTTGTTGCAGTTTCTGGTGCAGCAGTTGCAGGCAACTGTGGACCAGTTGGTGCATTGCTACGATTGGTCAGAGGTTGTTTAACTGAAATGTGAGGGGTAGATTCTGGCATGGCAGTTGTAGGTTGCAGTGGAATTGCTGTTGGATTACCCCCTGTGGTCACAGACTGCGGGACAGTTGCTGCAGCTTCTGGTGCAGCAGTTGAAGGTAGCTTTGGAATTGCCGTTTTGTTACCACGTTTAGTTGGAGACAGGGTGGTTTGAGGAAGCGGTCTAGTTGTAAATTTAGGTGCAGCAGTTGAAGGTGCTTGTGGGGCTGCTGTTACATTGCTATGGTAAGTCTGGTTTTTTAGAACATTGGTTGTAGGTGTAGATTCAGGTTTAGGCGTTGAAAGTTGCTTTTGGGTTATTGTTGCATTGCCCTTTGTGGTTACAGGTTGTTTAACAGTAGTTTCAGGTCTATACTTTGGTTCAGTGGCAGGTTGGTGTGGGACTGTTTCATTACACCTTGATGTTGGAGGTTGCCTCTGAGCAACTTGTGGTCTTGGCGTTACCTGTAGCTGTGTTTGCTGAAGTTGGTGTTGATTGGTTGCAGTTTTGGATGTTCCAAGCATCACAGCAGGATTTTGGAGTGTTTTTGAAGTAGCCATTTTTGGTATCCCAGCAATGCTTACTTGAGATGGCCCAGAACCTTTGACACGAACAGATAAACTGTACAATTACTACGTCAATTCCAAAAGATTTGAATACAATTAAATTTTTGGCATGCTACAGTTGGGTATTACACAGATTTCATGACATTACCTGCACAGAATCCTCTATGGAGTGAGATATCATCAATAGCCACTGACTGATCTGAACCTCTCCCTTCAATGATCATCTAAGGGGTGCATTTTAACATTCAGCCTTTTAATTGCAGACTTGTCACTTGTTTGCTTAAATCTGAAAATCAAAACTACTCACCTGAAATGTTCCAGTTGTTACAAAGTTCACTTGAGCTAGATTCCATACAATGCTTTGTCCCTCCCTCTTCCTCCATAATGCATCAGTGTTTCCATCCTTGAGCAAGTATACGTCAAGGCCAACTTCACCTGCTGAATTGTCCATCAGGTACCAGAATTGCAGACAATGAGGTCCAGCGGCAGAACATTCAGAACTAATAAGACGAGCCGTTTCGCCAAACGGCACACTCTTTGCTTCAATGTAAATGTAGTGGCCACCTAGTTGAAGATGAGAGCATTTGCCATTTAGGTTTTGTTTTGCAGTTCATCTTCACACAATTTCTCAGATATGCATTACTACAGAAAAGCTTTAGCAATAACTAAAAATTCATTCAGTTACCTTGTTTTGAGTTATATGAAGCAGAGATTGTACTTTGTGTGGGGCCACTGTGCCTTTTCCAATCAAACATGTCAAGCTGTTGAGTCCACTGGCATAAATCTTCTTCAAAGTTACAGTTAAGCTGACATCCTAGTAGAGCATTTTAAATGCAGAATTAAATTTGAAGTAGTTTATGCTGAAATACCTTCAGTGGTATCATTACCATCAGCTGGCTGTGGGATCATTTCCTTTGTAGGGGATTTGTTTATTGGAGAAAGCGTTTGTGAAGGGGCGCTCTGTAGATCTGCTGGACTAAAGTATCTTGAAGGAAGGACCTCATTCACCATCCTCACATCTGTAATGTAATATGATTCAAGTTTTTCCTCAAACATTTAAATGAGGGAAAAAATATGTTTTAAGTCATTACCAGAGCATGGAAGGTGAAGAAGCTTCATTTCATCTATTGCCACAACAGACTGATCATCTGATTCCCTTTGCCCTTTAATGAGTATCTGAAACGAATAGCACTTAGTACATAAATGGGGCAAGGGAAAAGCAGAAGGAGGCATCTTTAGATAAGTCAAGACAGTACCTGGAACATTGTTGTTGCATAGAAGTCCACCAGAGCCAAGTGCCACACATTGCCTTGGTCATGTCTTTTCCGCCATACAATCTCAGTTGCGTGGTTCTGAAGCAAATAAACGTCAAGGCCCATATGATCACTTGGGCCATGCATGTGGTACCAAAACTGTAGGCAGTGAGGACCAATGGCAGAACACTCTGGACTAATAAGGCGAGCTGTATTGCCTTGTACCACGCCTTTAGCCTCAACGCAGAGATAACTTCCACCTACAGAAGAGAGATTAAGGATCAAATTGACTTTGATTAGATTTACAAAAAAAAAACAAACCGAAAATGGAAATCCTTCCATTACCATTTGTGGGTCCAGAAGTGCTGTCGATAATCTGAGTTTGTGTGTAACTGTTCCATATCCAGTCAAGAGCATCTGTGGCCATCTTATTCCAACTACATAGACTGCCATCAAAGCTACAGTTGACACTGCAGACTAAACAAAAGACATAATCTCAAAGTTCAATTTCCTTGAAGTTTCAGAATTTTTTTTACTTTTTAATCATTTAGCTTTATGTAGAAGCTACCAAACTGAAGTTTTACTTTAACATGCTTACCTGGAAATGATGGTATAATTTTTGTATTTGTTTGAACAGTTACATCGCTAAACCTTGAGACATCTAAAATAAAGCAGTTTGGCACAGTTTCAGTAAAAAAATAAAATTAAAAAAAACCCTCATACTCATCCTTGGTTGCCATGTTTAGAGAAGTTAGTCACCTGAGCATGTGCCAAGACTAATAGAGATGTCATCCAGTGCCACATCTGACTGATCAGAAGCGCCTCTCACACCTTCAATAACGATCTAAAAGAGGAAAGAAAAAAAAAAAAAAAGAAAAGAAAGTTTAACATTAGGGCACAGGTTTCTTCAAGAATGTGATTTCGTGTAGTTAACCTTACTTGAAAAGAATCAGAAACCCTGAGATCAACACTTGCCAGATGCCATTTTGGGCCCTGGTTGTTAACCACAGACCAAAGCTTGACAGCTTTGCTGTCTTTGAGCAGGAAGATGTTAAGGGTCATACCAACAGCTGAGCCATACAAGTAGTACCAAAAATGCAAGCAGAGGGGACCACTATAGGAGCACAACGAGCTCTGCAAACTTGCAGAGTTGCCGTGGGAGACCCCACTACTCTCAAGGTACAAGTAGAAGCCATCTGCAAAAAGAGTTCAAATTGTTTTGTTGTGGAATATTTAAAAAACTGCAGACAGTTTTCCTCATTTACCTCCAGAAGTGTGATCTTGGTTTGGCCCAGTTAGATTTGAAGGCGTTGGGCCAGAATATCTTGTCCAGTCACAACTGTCCCTTAATTATTTGTTCCCATCCACAAAGATTTTCATCAAAGTTACAATTCATGGGACAGACTATAAAAAAAAAAAAAACAATTTACTGCAGGTCTAAATGCTCAAGGTGTACAAAATTCTCCAAATTTTCCCCTCAGCCGAGTCTAGACAAGGTTTTATTTTGTGGAAGTAATTTTCTCCAATCAACTGCCTGACTCATTTTGCATGTCAAGACACTCTTGGTTATACATCTTTCCTACATTCAGCTACCTTCTTTCATTGTCTGCTGTAGCTGGTAACAATAATGGCTAAATTATAACCCAGAGTAGTAAAGTTAACTACAAAGTTCTGAGTGTTGCAAAGAGATTGCAATTTCAAATTAAAAGAAAGCTACTTTTCAGAAATATGTATTGTGACAAGTTATTCCCATATGTCAAATCTGCCCTATACAACAGCGGGCTCTTAAGGTACTGCTGGTAAAGTTTCATAGAGTGGATTAGTTTAGAGCATTTTTAAAATGCCAGTTTTCTATTAATTTTGACCTTAAGGGCCCCTCTGAAAATACTGTGACAGCAAGACTAGTGGGGAGAAAAAAAAAAACCCACAAACAATGACCACTGAAGTAGAAAGGAATCCTAAAGTAATCTTACGAGTCTGTTCTGGACTTGAAGGTGAAGGGGTCGAAGTTGGAAGTAGGCGTTGCGCTGTAAATAAAGTGTGACATTAACATTGAGCATAGATTGTTGTACAAGAATATTTGAATTTTGAAGTAAATTTCATGAACCTAGTTTAAAAACAAATAAAAAAAAAATAAAATAGCTAAGTTTAACATCTCAGCAGTTGAGCTCCTGACTTACCACAGGCTGTTCCAGGCTCCCAGTTTGGAAGAGTCACTCCTGCAATCTGGCATGCTGATGCATAAGACTTCAGAGAGTCGCATAGTGTGTGCTGATCACCACTGGTGGCACAGTAGTCATAAACACAACTATTGAGGTAGAGACTCGGATGGACATGCTCATGGCAGGCAGAAAATTCATCCTTAAACAGCATGGAACACTCCATGTTAGCAATGCTGTCACTGTCACATTGTCTGGGGTAAGTTGGCTCCGTAATGCACCTGAGGAACATTTACTGTTTATTCTCTAACAAATGTAGAATTTGTCAATTGCAACTATTCAATATAAGCAATACATTTTTGCTGGTCAAAACAAGTTTCAAAAGCAAGTTGAGGTCCATTTCTGGAGGATTAAACTACTCACTCATTTTGCACTTTCCAACTGTTTCCGAATTCAGATGTCTCAATGGCAACATGCTCCTCTGGCATATAGTAGTCATCCCCTTCGAACCCAGAGTAAGTTCCACACAGTCCACAGAGGTTATACTTGTATTGCTCATCCACCTGCAGGAATAGTCTACCCTGTCCATCAAGACTGACTTTTAAGCCAAAGGATGCCTTCAAGATAATGTAATTTTCCTCTGCATAGATCCACACTGTTCCATATGTACCACTGACAGAGTGTGGAAGTCTGATAAGGTTCTCATGTACCTAGAGAGAAAATGCTTTAGTTGTAGACCTTTTACAAAGCAGCGTTTACCATTTATTCTGCATTTGTGGCAGCCACCAGTTCTACAATTGTAAACTATGGAAACATCATCTTTACTTACGTAGACTTCTCCACTTTGAGTCAAGGTACACCTCAGATCATCAACTTCAAGAGAGGCACTGTTAAGTTTTGACCTGGTGAGGTTTTGAAGGGGAGGATGCATATTGTGTCCAATCACTGTAAAGTTCAACGACTGTGCATCACCACATGATGTGGTCAGTATGTAACTGCAGCCCCCTTGAAAGTCATAGGCCAAGTTGTCAAAGGTGATATAATGGAGATCCCCATACACACTGCAGGTAGCTGGTTTAAAAGGGAAGCAGCCTCTGACTCCGTCCATTTCTTTACATACTTTGTTGTTGGAACACTGCATCTTTGTGCATTCCAGGAGGTCATTACCCATGCATTGGCATTGTTGCATGCAGTCATCCCCCACAAACTGCTCTCCTTTCTGGCAGAGATGGAAAAAAGTTAAATCAAGACAACTAAATTTTCCACATCTGCCTTCTTACCTCATAGTATTTTCCATCATATAGGCATCCACAGTCTTCTGCTGGTATGCAATTATTCCTGCCAAGTTTGAATCCAACATCACACTCACACCTTTGCTCACAGCTTCCACAGCTAGTTTTGTTCTGACTGAAGCATGCCTTTGGACAGCTATCAGCACAGGCATTGTAGTGGCTGTTATTGCCACACATCAGAGCTGGAAGAAAAGGGGAGAAAAAAAATTAGACCCTGCAGTTTCATCTTTTCCATAATCTAGAATTGCAGCACTCACGACAAAACATTGAGTTCCTCCACATGGGCAGAGCAGCTCCAGCATCCTGGCAGACACTGGCATAGAGCTGTAATGTCTCACACAGCACTGCTTGATCACCTTGAGCAGCGCACATGTCTGAGACACAGGCCTTGAAATAGCTCTCAACTTTTACAACTGATGTGCAGTTGGCAAAAGGCCCACTACCAGAGAGAAGTATTCCACAGTACATTTCACTGGCATATTCTTCTTCATCCAGTGGGTTGCACTTTGGAGACACCAGAGCACTTTTACAGGAAGAGCTAGTTTTCTTAGTTTGCCAACTCTCAGCTAAAGCCATAACATTTTCTGCCATTGTACCATTAGCCATGAAAAAGTCATCTCTGTGGATATGGTTGAAGTTGCCACACAATCCACACACTTCATTAGAGAAGTTTGATGGCAGGATAACACTGATTGCTCCAGCATGGTCATAGGAAACAGACAGACCAAAACTTGCTTCCAGTACTGTTGCAGCAGAGTTGCTTTGGATTTGAATATCAATACTAGTGTTGATGCTGAAGGGAAGGTTCTTCCAGACACCATTCACCTAAACACACAAATCAGGGTTGCTTAAATGTACTGCAGAAGTTATGATTATGGCGCAAACACATCTGGTAGAGTCACAAGCTGATTCAGTCTTCAAGTACATTCACTAGAGTGAGCTGATGTATGACCCAACTTTGTTAAGTAGGCTAAAATGATAAATGCAGATTGAGAAGGATTTTATTTACTATTAACTTTATTTTCCATTGTGGGATCAATGCAGTTCCATTTTCTTCAAAAAAGTGCAATACTACACCAGTCAAGGTTAAAGTAATGTGAACCTTTAAAGTAAAATTAAACTGCTAATCGGATAACAAATTTGGTAAAGGCTAAACAAAGTAACTACGGTATAATTTAAGTCTAAATTTAGTTACCGTACATTACTTATAAAAAAATAAAATAAACTCACCACAACTTTGTCTCTTTGCTTTTCTATCAGAGACACCATGATGTTCCCTAAAGTCATTGTAATCCCTTTGACCATGGTCATTGATGAATTGCCACTCTGCTCATTAACCACCTCAACACTGAACTTTTCCACGAGTTCAGTGCAAGACTTTGTCAGCACATAGCTGCAGGGAGCCATGGACTGGAACATAACGCCATCAAAGGTGCTGTACTCCGTGTGATCCCGGATGGTACAAATCCCTGATGTGGAAAACTTATTGGAGCCCGTTTGAAATCCACAGATTTGGTCTTTTGGGCAGTTTGATGGAAAGCATAAGAGCATGCCAGCAGAACACAGGCAACGAGTTGTGTCATCAGGCCACAAGTCTGTGTCCGAGTCACACTGGTTTCCTGTGAGAAAGATTTATGAAATCTCAAAACTGTCAAGCAAAATTGAATGTGTATACAACGATTCAGTACCTCAAGTTAAATTTTATGCCAACATTTCATTTTGTAACTAAATGAAACAAACCTTTAGACAAGAGCAATACTTACCACATGAACCTTTTTTCACCCCTATTTGTCTTAAAGTAGTTTGATCCTGTGGAGAGACTGGTTGGATGGCTTCAAATAAAACCTAAGAGATTGAGCCATTGAATACTTTGAGTCAAAGTGCTAAAAATAAATACAATTTCACAAGATTAAAGTTTACCTGGGTGTCTTGTTCAGTGACATTCAAGTTCACCAAAATTTGTCTCCATGCATTTCTACGCAGGACAGGAGAGACCCAGATTTTCTCCAAACTACTGTTACTTTTGAGATAAACTGCAACCTCAGACCCAGTAGCTGCAACTGGAACCAGGAACCAGAACTCCAAACAAGCGTTTCCTTCAATGCCCAGTGAAGGACTTTCCAAAATATTCACCGCAGCACCTGTTAGAGCTGAAAGAGATAGACCTCAGTTAAAGGAACAAACTCTTTAGTGATCTACACACACCAGATCTTAAGGATAATTTAGTATTTTAGCAAAGAAAATGGAAGTTTCTGTACCAGATTTCTGGCTTTTTGTCCAGTCACAAACCACAGCCCCATGGCTTTTGTCAAAGCACTGAGTAACATAATCTACAGAGAAAACAAGACTAGTGAGACACATTTTGTATCAAGTCTACTCTTTTCTTTAAGTGAGACAGTACCTGAAGTTGCCTGCAATCCTGGTAAAGTGACTGATGAAAAGTCTTTTTCAGCTCTAAAAAGAGATCAGATTTATCATCACATAGTTACTCAAAAAACCATGGGTAGTATATAAAATAAGCCAATATTTTAAAGCTTAAAAAGTTCAGACCTGCTCCAAATCCCCGTTTGCATTAGGAGCAAAGCCACTATGAGCAGCAAGTCCATGTTTGTTCATCCAAGGATGGTCCTCAAACTTTTGCCAGTAATGATGTTGAATCCAGCTTTTGAGATGAAGACACAATAAGGTGGTCCTGTGAAAAGACAGATTAACTTTCAACTGCCAATGCACAACTAAACAGGCTTAAGGTATTCTCAGAAATGCAGGTTAAAGGCATTTATTCTCCCTAACCAGATAACGTCAGTGGGAGGAGGACAAGCAGAGAGGGGGGGGGGGGGGGAGCCCAACTTATAAAAAAGGGCTGGACTTGTGGGGCAGGTGACGTCGTAAAGTTTAAACTGTAAACTGTAAACTGTTTCAGTAACTAAGGAGTTAAAAGGCTTACTTTAGTATAGAGATTGCTTAATACATGTACAACTTGATTGCTGTACATTCTAATATTTGGGAGGAAAATAAAGACAAAAAACAAGAAAACAAGCTTCCTGAAGAAAAAAGAAAGACTGTCAAATATACTTGATTTATAGTAATGTGTTCTCAACTTGTTAGACTAACTGCTGGTGACGGCAGGCCTGCTTCAAAACTCACCCCTACAAAGACGGGCTCCGTAGGTTAGCTTTGCAAGATGGGCACATCTGATTTTAATAGATGCTGCCACACCAGGCTTCATTCATGCCTAATGACAAACTTGATCATTCATTTAAAACAGGTGAGCTGGAGGAAAAAAAGCATGTCAGAAAGTTCTGCCTGAAAGAAAAAATACAGAAACTTCAACAAATATTGATTTATGGGTATAATTTGTGCAAATTATTTTGATTAGATTATTTTTCTATTTGGGCTAAATGTGGACACTAAAGGATTTAAACAAAAGTTTTAAGGTGACACCGTGCAGACTAAAAGTGTAGTTTACAGCAAAAATTCAATTGGTAGGCCTATATACTATGTTCAACATTCAACATAAAATTCTCCATATGATAGACAGACAAGTCTTTCATTTTTCTCCTAGAACTGAGATTGGTGATTTCATAGAAACACTTATCCAAGACACCAACCATGGTGAGTCAACTTGTCCAATGTATAGTGTAGAAAAGCGACACAAGTCATGTTTACCTTGTGACCTGGAGATGTAAAAACCAGCTTCAGGTTTTGTTTGCTAAAGAACATTAAGTATGGGTCAGTCAGAGAGCAGAACAAGAACAGGTATTGAAAAAGAGATAAGAAAAAGACACTTTGTGGGTAGTGCTGTTTGAACACTTTAATGTGACATTCCTGAAGAATGTATCAGTAGAGTAGGTGGTCCAAACCATGAAGACTCCTTTGTAATTCTCCAGATTAAGTTTATTTACTGAATGGGTAACAGTATTGTTGATAGAGAAATATTTTCTTAGCACCAAAGTCTAACATTTAGAGCTAACTTCCAATCCCAGTCCCTCACATTCCAAGAAAAAATAAAAAACATAAAAAATGAAAAAATACATAAATACATCTTTAAGAATATATAAACTGACTACATGAAGAACCCACCTGCTAATCTCTGACTTTAAATTTGCTTTTCCATGATAACAGGAATGTACAAATTTAAAGTTCAATCACTGTAAGAATAAAAAACATCTTCCTGAGGACTTTTTCAAATGATTTTTAAATGATTAAAGCATCTTCACGTTTACTTACAGTTGAAAAAACTGAAAACGTTTCTAAGATGTGAAGTTGACAAGATTATACAAGCAACCCCCATCAATATCTTAGGTTTTCGGTCATGTGAAATAGGACAACATCACATATTTGGAAATCTGTTAGTCTACATTGACTTCTTGCAGAAAAAAGAAGTCACAACTGGTAAATTTGACTCCACAGGAAGTTGCAAAAAACAAGAGTAAGTATTAAAAATCTGGGGCTTTATCAAGGGTCACAGTACACTGCAGATGATCCATGACTAATGAAACCATGTTTGCTATTAGTACCTTGTTTGGTTGTGTGGCCGTGAAGTATTGCAAAAATAGAACACTACGGTTAGCGGACATAAAAAGTGACAAATGTCATATATGTCTCATTTGCACACCGATTTCAGTGAGGTGGAGCAGTCTGTTGCACCACACAGTGTTCTCAAGTAATTCATTCAAAAAATCTAATGAAAGAATTAACTAAGCATGTCTTGAGCATGTCTTCAACTTAATAGCTGACAAGTGACTTTCTGTTTTCAGTAAAGAGCCTTCGGAAAAGTGGTTTCAGGTCATGGTTTTAAGATAAAGGTCTGAACAATTAGGAATTAAGGGGTCAGCCTTCGTCCTCACAAATTAATAACTGACAAGGGAATGACGTAACAGCAGTGATGCATGTCAGTAACTTTCCACTCACCACAGAGATTTTCCAGATAGCTTGTAAATGTTCAAAAATGGAAGTTACTTCCTTTTTTTAATCTTTTAATTGTCCTACACATCAGTTTCTTTTTAACCACAGAGACAGACTGGAAGCTTTGTTTATATTACCTTTTATTTTATTTTTTTAATTCTGCAGTTCTTTGCTGGAGCTTATAAATTGCCATTAGAGTTCATCTGCTAGACTGCAGCAGATCTGATATAGAGTAATACTGCCGGAGACTCCTGAATTTGCAGTAGAATACATCCTGGAACATGGTCCAATAGCTTAACAGCATGAGGGACAAACATTGACTGAGATTTCAAAATCTCTCTATTTTTAAAACAACAAACATTTTGTGGGAGAAAAATTTGAGACAAATATGTACAAATGTAAAAAAAAGTTATGAAACAATTGCAATATGTTAGTTGTAAAAACAAATAGTTATATTCAATATGAATTGAATTCATATTGAATAAACCTATGATATATTGTTTATTAAACACTACAATATCTTTTCAATTAAAAAATATGTATTTATAAATGGAAAAAAAAAGCATTTTCATTGTACAACTAAAAATCAAAGAATTTGCCAAAACGGTAAAAAAAAAAAAAAAACATATAGAAATCCTTGGTAGACCACGCAACTAATTAGGTTAAATAACAGCAGGGTGTCACTGTGATGTAGATCACTGCTTGAGATTAATTTTACTTTCAGAAATCAGTCTACAGTTAAGTGTGCCATTCACAATTGCTCTGTCATGTGAAAAACAAGACATATGTGAATGTGATCCAGAAATGCTGCCATCAAAGCTCAATTAAAGTGGATTGAGGCAAAGTGGCAAACTGCCCTGTTGTTGGATGAAATTTGAAATTACTTTTGGAAACCATAAGTACTTCACCTTGGGGCCATTTGGCTTGTTTTCTTCTCTATCTATACATCTTCTATTTCTGCTTCATCCTGTGGAGAGTCGTAGGGGTTGCTGGAGCCTTTCCCAGCTACTTCAGGGTAAAAGCAGCGTACACCCTGGACATTTTGCCAGTTTATCGCAGGGCCACACACACTATGGAACACATTTTTGGACATTGGTGACAGCGTGCCAAGAGAACGGTCACTGTAATTTAGGGATAGAACAATCTCCACTCCACTGGTATTTGAACTAGTGGCAACAAGGCTAACCATCACAGCACCATGTCACTGTACCCTGTTTTCCTATCTTTGAACTCAAAAGATGGGACTGCTGATAGTATTAAAATGTATTGATGCCTCTGAAGGCACGTTCACACCACCCTCAGCAACGTGCGTTCAAGCGATCACTTTTTATGCAAAGTCCATGTAAATGCTTTTGAAAGTGTAATGGAGGAGAAATTAATGATTGTGGTTTGTACCCGGCCAGAATTATAATACACCAAGTCTTTCATATATCGTCACAGAGCTGTGAAAGAAAAAGCCTGGAGCAAGATTGGCAAAATTTCACACCAACCCTTTTTGTGGGGTGAGCATGCATTATACAGTAGCAAAAAGAAAAAGAAAAAAAGGAATGACCAATATAAACGTAGCATCAATTTGCACTTATGGGAGAGAAACTCAACGCTAGTGTGTAGGCTTAGCATAACTTAAATACAAAGAAGGAACATATATCTGATGAGTTAGTAAAAAAGCATATGGATGGAAGTAGAAGACAAACCCCAAGTCAATAAACAAAAATTAATTAAGTGAATATTTTGAGGAGGATTAGATGTTTTATAATTTAGTGCTTTCAAATTGACGGAAAACCTTGAAATAATTTAAAAAAAGATTCCTGCAAGATAATCAAAATAAACAAGAAATATATCTTTTGGTAGTTTTCAAACTTCCTGCAAAAAACAAACAAACAAAAAAAAAAACAACAACACACTATGAAGAACCAATCATCCACTTCCTGTCTTGGTTACCCCATGAAGACCACAGAGAGAAGAACAAGGAGGTTGTAGAGCCCCACTCTTATGTTGTTGTGTGGGATTTATTGGTCAGATGAGCAATCATTCATTTCCGCAGTCAGACAGGTCTATATAGGATTTGATTAAATTTTAATGATCACCTGTGGGGGGAAGCATTACACCCGCCAGTGTACAGCCTGCTGGAAAACATTGGAAGAAGAAGAAGAAGAAGAAGAAGAGGGCCCCACCCTAAACGAACAGCTGACAATGATGCTTCACAGCAGGATCAAGCTTTCTGACGACTGCAGTCCAAACACTTCCAGGTGAATATCAACATTTCACAAACTATTTTGTCACTACAAAGGAAATTAGAAATTAGAGAACTTGTTTTTGTATAGTAAAGTAAATAAAACTAGTTTCCCCTTTTCAGCATAAGTTTTGTGTGACGTAACTTAGTTTTTGCTGTTGATTTTTGTCACAGTCACCTCTCTTATTTTTAGAACAGCATGGAGTTATTATTTGCCTCTTTGCTGCTGCTGGCCCTGAGTTAATTGCTGTAATAGGCTGCACCTTATGAAGGCCAGTGAAGGCTGCCTAGTGTGGCCTTCATGGACTGCTTCTCTCTGCAGAAAGGTCACTTTTTGTTTTAGTTCTAATAGCTTAAAAACATTTTTCCCTTTTTTATGTTTTGTGTTGAGTCACTTTTATGTTGCTACCTACATTGTCAAGAACAGACTGCATTAAAACAGTCTCTAGGTCATTTGTTGAGTTGATATTTTCAACCACTTGCCTTTAGTTAGTTTAATATCTAACTTTCAGCACAGAGATAGTTTTTCCATGATGCATTAAAATGAAAATAAAATGCACTGATTGCTTTACATTTTTGATTCAAGTATTTCTTTGTGGTCTAGTTTACTCATGATCAGCAGCTTTTGAGTCTCAAAAACATATAGTTTAAATAAATTTCTTCACAAAGCTTTGTCCTGCAGTCTCAAGAAACTGATTCAAAAGTACCCCTTTGACCCCCCTTTTTTTTTTTTTTTTTTTTGAAGGTTCGTTTTACCTGACCTTTCCCAGTGGTATTGGAGGGAAAACAAAAATCAATCTACAACACCGCCTTTCTTTGACGTATTTCAGGTCCGTGCCATGAAAAAATGTTGGCTTCTTTACTTCCAGTCTGTGGAGATGTCCTCAACTGGAGAAGCATCAGGTCAAGGCTAAACTAGATAGAAGTCAAGATGGGTCACGCCCATTTCTTTTCTTTTTCCATCCCCAATGTCGGCTTCAACACTCTTCTTACCTTGAAACCCTAATTCACGTACTCCCAGCACCAGTGATGGAAGTCATAGAAGATAATTGGGATCACAATGTTGCTGCTTTTGGTTTTGGACAGATTGTACATTTGAAAAGTATAAAAATAGGTCATGAAATAACCTGTTCCCATAAATCTAAAATTCTAAGAAGCACCTCTGAGTTGTTGAGAAAATGACCTATTTCAGCTGCATAAGGGATATAAATGGAATACCGTTCAGGTTTGAAGCACAAGTAGACAGTTTGGCATTTGAAATTCAGCACAATTTCCTTTTTTCTTCTTCAAATTTGCATTTCACAGTGCTATAGTCTGTAAAAGCTACAGAGTTTGAGTGACTCTCTCTGATGATAATGATGGCATAAAGTCACATCAGGTTCTTTGGGCCAACTGTTTGAGTGAGTCTACAACATTAAAATTCCATGCCTTATATGTGTTTTATAAGGAGCTGCCCTTCATCATCTGCTGGAAAATGACCTATTAGCAGGAGCATTAACAATGATAAATTTAGGAGGGGAAAAAAAGCAGCTGGAGGCCCATCTGTGGAATGTAACGTTGGCATGCAAGTTAGTTTATTGAAACAGGTTTGAGTCTCTTTTACGTTTGTTCCTCTATAAAGCTTTGCCTTGCCGTCTCAAGAAATAGATTCAAAAGTACCTCATTGACCCATTTTTTTTAAGTCAGTTTTACCTGACCTTTCCCAGCGGTCCAAAACTAAAATGCACTTTTTTTCCCCTCTGTCAGGAATTATTTGACCTGTTCCTAATTTCACA
Source organism: Oryzias curvinotus (assembly GCA_023969325.1). Lineage (NCBI taxonomy): Eukaryota > Metazoa > Chordata > Actinopteri > Beloniformes > Adrianichthyidae > Oryzias > Oryzias curvinotus. The sequence continues at coordinate 29,793,047 of CM043722.1, forward strand.
GGAATGTGACATGTTGTCATGATTTCACCCTCAAATCACTGAAGCTTAACATGTGTTTTAAAGGCAGTAAAGGAAATCAACCTCTTATTTCCCTTTTTTTTTAAATCAGATTAGATTTTATCTTCTTAAGATTATATTTTTATTTTCACACCCTTCATTTAATTTCTTTCTTGAGACAAGGTCAGAACTCTTCTTTCCTTCCTGCTGTCATGCTCTATTGAGGATTTCCCAGTTGATATTGCAGGTGTTTCTTGGCTTGTTTCTTCTTGAAAACACTGCATGGTTACTAAACAGGCTGTTTTAATGAATACAGGTGCTGTGGTTCTGCTCTGCCTATCAGGGAGACATGATCAATACTGTAGGCAAGCTGCAATTAATTGTCCTCTGTCAGAACTGTGAGACAGAAGAAGAAAAACATCTCCACCTCATCCCTCCTAACCATTCCACCTCACTTCAGAAATGCCTCACTTTAGGCATTTCTTAAATATTAAGTTTTGCCAACAGTTATTAGAAAATATTTGTTAAAAGCTGAAGTTGACATTAAAAAATGTTATTTCTAAAGTAATTATCTTTCATTCAATATGCTCTCTCACAGCTGTTATACTAGAATTTGCTTTGTTTTAACAGCTTGAATAATCCCATAAAACGTCCTTTTTTAAATTGTCTGTAACCCACATGCATGAAGACCTTTATGGGAGAACTTCTCTGATCATGTGAGCAGTCTACCAGAAGGTGGCACTTTATCTCTTTCTGAAATTCTCTGAGCTGTACTTCCAGAACTTACTCAGTTTCTGAAGATCACCCATTACCAGTCACACCATGAAATGAAAACCACACCTTTGTTTTTTTTCCTTTTTCATCAGCAATGTTTTATTAGTCTATAATATTAAGCAGTCACACACTTTTAGGGAATGCAGTTCTATACGGTTAAAAAAAAAAAAAAGAAACGCTGTTGGGATGCAGTTTACTTGAACGCAGCTTGAAGTTGTGAAGTTCTGCCAAGGCTGTGATCCTGACCTAGAAAACAGATGATGAGAATATGAAATTAATTATTATAGAAATTGATCTTCCCATCTAGCCTGTTAAAGCAAAAATAATTCTCATTTGGAAGGACTGATAAGGATTTTTTCTAGAGTCAGTAATTGGCTCACTGATAAACCTGGTGTGCCCAGCTAGAACACTGCAGCAGACAGTGGCCCAGTGTCCTATCTCCCCTCAATTAACTTCAAACTGCTCTCTATTACACGCTACAATGAAACACGCAATTTCATTACCTCACACATACCCATCAGAGCTTCTAATTGTTTTTCTTTTCATTTTTAGCATCCCCCCTTTTCCTGGAAGAGGGTGTGAAAATATCCCCACGTTCATAACTATGGAGAGATGCAGGGGTCTGGAGGAGAGGAAAAAAGGTACCAGCGTGAGGCAGACAGATTCTAGCTCTCTGGTGTGCTTGCTGTTATTGGTTCAGGAGTGAAAGGACCTGCAGAGTTAGTATATATAACCTTCAAAGGCCAGGAACACGAAGCACTCAGAGACACTTAATTCCCAATCAGCAAAAGGTCAACACTGACACACAACGGGAGCTGCTGTATTCCACAGAGCTAACTAACCACTGTCTGAGTGGCCACACTTTCTGTCCTTAAAACACAACAAATCATCAGTTGTGCTTTGTTTCCATTTAGAAGTGCTGCAGTTGCACTCCAGGCAATGTAAGAGATGCTCAAGTGCAAGCTGAACACAGTTCCCTCATAAACAACAGAGTGTACCCAACAGACACTGGTCCGAACAGTGATTTATTTACTGATCAAACGTGTTCAACTGGAAGGATGAAAGAAATTTGATTTTTTTTTTTTTTTCCCCACAGGAGTACCAAATATCAAAACAACTTTTTGCAAACAAGCTAGTGTATTTTTATTGTTTTATCGTTTTTTTTAAATAAAGTTTGTGTTTTCAATAACACATTGTGTATCAACTTAAAATTATCATATTATTTATATATTATTTGTGAATTTTTGTTTTATAACCCCAAAGGTTTGTGGGTGACCTATATGCATTATGGGGTGTAAGGCTTAATTAGTTAATCGATTTATCCAACCCTACTGAATTGTTAATGGAATCCACCCAAAACAATAAAAACATGTTTCAAAATGAAATAAAACAATCTATAATTGAAATTGTCTTTTACAAAGACATGACCATACAGTGTGGTAGAATGTTATATTTGTATTATTTTGATGCGGGAAAAACAAATGGGCTGAACTTTAGAAAACAAAATGTAAATGGATTCACTGTCAATTCTTGTTAAGTGTTTGTTTATACACTTTTAATTTACACTAGATTATTTTGCAAGAAATGCAAGGAATCTGGAAAACTTCACCTGCATTGTTCAGTACCCAGATATTTATCTCACACTGGTTGAGGTTTTGGCGAAAGATATCCTTGATCTATTTTTAAGTCAGTGAATCGGATTAAATTGTTCAAAAAGAACTAATATTGACTATGAACTGTATCAACCACAACTATGGTACGAATCAAATTAAAATGAATTATTACACCCAGTTAGTTAATAAACACAAGGATGATGAAGCATTAGTTTCTTGAAGTTTTTTTTGTTCAGACTTAATTTGTTTTCCTTCAAGCTGCTTGTTATTCTTAAAGTCTGCCAAAAATAAGGCATTATATTTACCAGCCACTTTTTAACTGTCAGTTCCGTAAAAGAAATTGATTTTTTTTTCCCTTTTTTTTGCGCTTTTGTTTGTTTTTCCTTCAAAAACAGCAACTTTTCAAAAAAGCGGAAGAAAGACAAACCAGAACAATTTATCTCAAGGTCTATAAAAAGAAATTTACTGAATAAATGAATCACGGAATGATAAAGCACCAGGTCAGCTGTGGAAGCAAGCGATCATTTTTTGCTTATGATCAACACCCCTCACACAATGTTGCGTGATCTAGTGCAGAAGAAACGTATTTGTCATAGCAGTTTTCGGCACTATGCGAACGTGCAACCTGTCTGGTGTACTTTTGAAAATGTGGTTTAAGATTAAGCAGATGTGACATCAGTAGGGGATGGGCGTACTTAGGTGGCACTTAACTACTCTGAGGCAAAAGTCATCTTATTAAAAATGCATAAAGTATTGCACGCAGTGATGTCACACACAGTGGTCTCCCTGCCTTGATAAGACGCACGCAATGACTCACTCTGCTTGAAATGGCCCTAAATCACAGTTAAACTGCCTTTTAAATGTCAGAAACATAAAAGTCATCTGAAGAATGTGTTTAACGTTTAACCTGTAGTTATATTTGAGTGTAAGCACATTTTCCTTGCTGTATATGGTGAACCATCAGAGGTTTGTCCACATTATTCATGTAGAATTGTTTCAGCTTGAAAGTAGACAAATGATATGGTGCTGTTTCTGTTGCTTAAGTGGTTGCCAGAAACTGAATGTTTGCTTCTCCTTATAAACAACTGATTTAACATGTGCACGTGACCGAGACAAGCAACCTGAAACCGTTTTGCTCTTGTTAGCCACAGTTTAATTCACCGAGGCAGCCAGTAGCATTTTGCAGTAAGGTGCTGGTCTCCAGCAGAGAAATAGAAATCCCTATTGCGCTGCTTTACCTTAACTGAGGCACACAGGAACATAAAAAAGAATGCATAACAGGCAGAGAGACACAGAGATGCTCAGAAACAGACTGAGAGAGAGGAGCTGAGATAACGGGAGAGAAGTCTTGAATCTTCAAGCAGCAAGGTTGCTCGCCTTAAAACCTGTGAAGTCGAGCATAGACGAACAATCAAAGCTTTCACAGACATAGCCTTAGACAGCTTCGTAGTTGTGTCTTAGGTCCTTCTTGTGATTCACGGCTCTTCTGCCTGAAATGATGCAGCTTGAGGCTGTAATGGTCAACCAATAGGGTATGAAGAGCGAAACCTTTAATTACAGGGAGAAATTGTAATTACTAGGTGATCTGCCAGCACCCAAACAGCAACATGGTGGTCCAAGGTAGCGCCTCTGTGTTCTGAAATGCAGAATAAGGGTATTTCTCGGCTTTTCTGTTAAAAAAAAAGAAATTAAGAAAAGAAAAGACCAGTCACAGTTACCCTGAAAAACTCTCATTATGTTCAGAAGATCTGTCTGCACCTGCAGCACCCAACCTATGCACCTTTTCACTCAGCAATGGCTCAGAGAGATAATGGCTAGCAGTCGCAAGCAGGTAGACGGAGCAACATTTGAATGTCAACCGTCAAATATCAAAAGAAAACGCACAAATCATGCTGCAACATCAGAGTGAGGAAAGACACTTTATCTCAATGTGAAGCAATGCTGATAAGGGGAATAAAAGCCAAGGGAATTCTAATCACAGTGTAAAAGATTAGACTTGCGAGCTGAATGACATTAATGTTAAGCTGCCTAATGCGGGCCTGGAAATGAACATAATTTAGAACAGGTTTAAAAAGAAAAGTTAATGCTACTGTGTGTGTGCATTAACGGTCAAAGTGGTGCAAACACCTTTGATTTGTAATTATTTGTTTGGCCAAAGGGTTGGAATAAATTAAATCATTCTTCTGATGTAGACCAGCACCAAATGGCGTTGATGGCGGAATTACAAGTTCGTCCTCATACAAAAAAGTAATTGTTACCACTTTAGAAGGTCATGGTCAGTCCTAGTGGCAAACAGAAATTACAAAATTAATGAAATGCAAGAGTTGAGGTCTTGAGGTTGAAGTAGATTTTCATATAGTCTTTTTGCACGTAAACTTGTCAGTAGATTTAACAACTAAAGCTGCATTCACTCCTAATTCAATTTGCACGTCAAGAGCATCCAGTTTCTTTTTTTTAACTTGTTCTGCCCAAAAACTGAGCGAACAGGTGAGGGCTGAAGGTGTTTTGTCTTGGACAGGTTTTACTATTGCAAAAAGAGGTTGTATATCTTCGGAAAACCAGAGTGTAAATTTGTATAAAACCCATTTTTTGTAATTATTTTTTATTTATTTGTTACATTTAGTGTTTGGGGAGGGAGAGAGAAAAAGTGTGTCGGTGGTGGTGGTGGTGGGTGAGTGGGTGGGTGGGTGGGTGGGGGGGGTTGAAGAGGATAAAATGGAGAGAGGGGGAGAAAGTGGGGGATACAAGCGGCAATTTGAATAGGTTATTATTTTAAGCTGTGTAACAATTATACCAGATCTGCTAAAAAGACAAATATTACATCCGAAGGTGAAATTCTTACACTAAGATTAGCGGAAAATATCTGTCCATCAATACACTGTGGGTTAGGAGGAGGGATAAAGCAGACAGAGAGCAGTGTGGCAGTGTGCACGTGGGGGTGGAGCTACATGCATGCTGCCGAAGTGAACCGTGTGTTCATAAGGTGAACCAGATCCTCCCCAGCCCGACCAGCCAGACCAGGGGAACGTCCAGTATCAATGTTAAGTCAATACATCAGATTAATGCAGTGTGATTTGAGCTTTGCGTGCAGCACGTTGGTCTGGCAGCAGCTCGTTTTGGCCGGCGTGGCACATCAACAGTAAAAAAAAACCTGAACTTTGGAAAAGAAAACTCTGCGTCAATCAATCAGGGACTCACGTTATATGTTGACGTCCTGAATTTAGTAGTATTTTTCTTTTTTGCATTGTGACAACAATAAAAAAGATCCTATAATTCAATTCTTATTTTTTCCCTCCTCGGCCTAATGTTAGTCATCCAGCCGTTGGCTAGTCGTCAAACTTGGTCACAGACAGACAAAGGTAGCACCAAAAGCGTCCGTCATTCAGATACAGCTCCTTCACCATGGATGAATCTCACGGTACTGGGAGAATCTCCAAATGATCTCATGAACGCAGACATGGAGGCGTGCTTACCAATGCTTTCATAGATTGTTTTCAAAATAAATAAACCTGATCTCTCTTAATATACTTTTTTTTTGAATAGTGAATAGGGACAAGGGATGGGGACTATGGAACGATCAAGAAAATGGTTATCCTTTTTTTGAGATTCAGCCACATGCACTTTATATGTGAAAAAATTGTGTATTTTTTCTTTGTTTTTTTACTGTATTGTTTGATGAAAGAGCTGCCTCTAGAAAGTGTCTGGTATTTCCAACATTTTAGATGGCCTACTGTACACAGATACCAGGCTTAGTCATACTGGCTAGAATGAGCAATGTGACTAAACACCCAGTTGATTTCTGAACAGCATAACTTCCATCTGTATTGATGGATTCATGCAACTTTGAGTCTGTGACTAATACCATGCCCAAAATGTTCACAAGCATGTATCTGTGATGGCAGACCAAAGTTTTCCCTTTTTTTTCCTTGCTTCTTTTCTGATGCAGCTTCTGCATTGAGGCACTGGAGAACAGGGGTTTGTAATAGTCTGCAAAGGGCCCTCACACTTGCACAAGGCTACAAGTATGTGTTCACAAGTCGATAAACAATCTGAGCATCACAAAGGAACAAAAGCAACCATATGATTGTCCAGCCAGCAAACGTGTTCCTTTAAAGTACAAAATGAAAATGCTGCTGCAAGGTTTTAGTTTTTCATTGATTCAAAATGCGCTCATCATTTGACGACCATGCTCAAAATCGGACCCCCTTCATTCTGAAAACAAAATGAAGAGCAGGCTATTTAGAAAATTGCTTTGCAGGGAAAATGCATTCAATCTTTACACTCTAATTTCAAGTGTTTTTGAAAAAGCAGGGAGAGCAACTTCCAACATCACTTTGAAATTTAGACATTTTGTGTTGACGGGCTGAAGGAAAAAAAAAAAAAAAAACACCAACAGCAAACTTCTTCTGCCAACAGTCACTAAAATATAGCCAATATGCATAGAAATAGAAATGCATTCTAATGCTGAGAAAATGACAAGAGTGCTACTTCAGACGTACAGAGTTCCTTTGAAGATTGTGAAAGTGGAGTCACTCGGTCAGGTTCAGTTTTCTTCTCGGTGTTTCTGAAGCACCTGATCAAGTCTGGCCCTTTTTCCTTTTATGAAGCCTTCCTGAACAAGTGCAATGGCTGTTTCTCTCATTATTTCTCATTCTTCAATGTCTTTCTCCCCCATGTGCTACAGGCCACCTTCTCTATCCCTCAGGCGTGTGTTGCATTTTTCTTGTATTTTTTGAGCTTCACATTCTACCATTGCAATATATTCCATCATCAAAATGGGAGGAAAATTGCTTGTTACAAGTCTAACTTTAATCATCATTTGATCATTCGGTCTTTTGATTATGATTATGCAATTTTGAGCCAAAAATAAAAACGTGTAATTTTCTAGGACATAACTTCTGTAGAGAGGCAGTAGTGCATTAGAAATTCTCCTGAGTTGTGGACGGGACTGTTGGCGCATAGTAAGCCTGCTCCTATACCATTATACATGAGCTTACGTGCTCTCCCCTTACAGCTTACAGCCAGCCAAAAGCCAAACCCAACATCACCATTGCATCTAAAATGGTGAGCATTATTGGAGCCATCCAGTTATACAGTTTTAAACCAGATGCCAGCTCAGACGGGGAAAACAATGTCGCACATGGGATCTAGTTTTATAAAAGTGGATGCATCATAGTGGAGCGGGGCAGGGAGCTTGTGGCTTGTCGTAGTAACTCACAAGTTTTTTCCAACTGTATTTTTGCATGTTTGTCCTGATTTTAAATGATTTTAAGAAAAAAATACTCACAAATGCTTCAAGATTAATTTTCTTTATTGATACATGTCTTCCACCGTATGGAAAATGCCATAAGAATGTGTTGAAAAACGCAATCGTCATCGGAGTGGGTCTTTAGTGGAAGATAAACAATCTTTGCTCATCCAAAAATGGAAAAGAATTTGCTTGAAACTTTTACATATAGTTTTTTACAAACTTAACTTCTGATTGAAAATAGATACATAAGTAACTTAAATTTTTTATTTCAAATAGATGCTAACTTAAGGTAAGTTTGAAGCAAACATGCTTTGATTCATATTTGTATGCATAGGCATCAAGGGGCTTAAACCATAACAGATCTCTAAATCTGGTCTCACAATTTTGATGAGCTGTTTTTACTTTATCCAACAATACTTTACCTAGAACAGCCAGTTTCTTTTTTATATTGGATTTCATTTTTTGGGAAAAAAGTCCTTTAGCATCTGGCTCCACAGTTTGCTGTCTGTGTAAAACATTGCAGTAGCCGACACACTACAGCTTCAGCTCCACGGGACACTTGTGCATATTTCACCAGTTGTCGTGGCAGTTCAGAAGCTCCAGTGCTTCGACACATCCATGGTTTTCAGAAAAACATAAATAAATAAGCTTCAACTGTGACATGTAGTTTGACATAAGTTAATGCATATATGAAATCACTAAAGTAATTTATTATTGTATAAACAAAACCAAATTTCGTCCTGAGCCCTAACCTTGAAAATGAGAAGCTTAAAAGAGAGGGGGCACCTCTGTTAAAGTCCCAATCAAACCCAAGCATATTGGAATCCAAGCCATAAGGAATACAACAAACATCATGCAGGGAAAGGGAGACACCACCACCTTAAGGACCCAGTCACCATCCCCACAGTTCACTCTCCACTGCTGTGAAGGACAAAGAACATCCAATTAGCCGGGCAGCAAACAGAAGCACCCCGCGGGCACTGACCAACAACTGAAACGCACTGCAAATCCACCGCTATAACTACAGGGCAGCCAGCCAGCACGGTCATGGCAGAAAAATATTAATCCATTAACACAAAATTCTGCAATTTACAACACAATCAAGGGACATTACAATACATTAATCCCAGAGCAATTTTATCAAAACAGCTCCTGGGGAAAAAAGCCTTAATTAAATACATTTATTACTTAAGTTTAATTTTTTACCTTTTAATAATTGGTCTTTATTTTTGTTTCAAGGATTTGTTTCAATGATCAACACTATTAGATCAGAGATTTTTGTTTAAAAGGATGCACACTGTGATGGTTAGAACACCTCCTGACTTGAAATCCAGCAGGGACCTTTTTCTGCACAATCTACCTGTTTATGGTTTTCTCAGGGTAGACCTATTTCCTCTCACAGTCCAAAAAAACTCGCCATTGGCTCGTTTGGGATTCTAAAAAAAAATTCCCCTAGGAAAGAGTATGTGGCTGTTTATATAGCTCTTTGATGCACTGGAGGCTTGTACAGAGCAGATTCTAGCAGAACCTACTGATCCTGATTTGAAAGCATATAGAAGATGGCAGAACTGCTTGATGTATTTAATTCTCTCCATTATGAATTGAAGTGTTAACCTAGGTCATAATATACAGTACCATACTAAAACGAGTTAGTCACACCTCCTACTAGAAATGTTCAGCCTAGTTCCACATTTCAAACATAGCAACATCTCTTGGTACTTTAGGGGGCCAAAGCAATTCACTGTATCAGCATACAAAAGGCCTCAGTTGCCAAGACTCATGGTAAAGTGGGCAAAATTGTGCATGCAAATGGATTGCATTTGCTATTTGTTTAGGATTTGCAGGTGATCAACCAAGAATACTTGCATAACTGATAACATACACAAACAGCAGTATTCAAATGAGGGTTTAGCATGCGCTTTGGTTTCATCGTGGAAGCTTAAAAGGAGAGCAGGAAGGTTGCAAATGCAAAATGAAATTCTACCAAATGGAAATTGAGAGATTAATGTAAGATCAAAAAAAAAATGCTGAGCTTCAGCAAAGAAATCTAAATACCACTGGAAAGGCTTTGATTATTAGGGAAGTCTCTGCAAAAAAAAAAATAAATGCTTGTAAGGAAAACAGGAGGAACACCAGATGCAGCCAAGAGCTGCTAGCAAGACTTATGATGAAAAATCAAAGAATAAAATGCTGGTGATTTAAATTACAGCAAAAATAAATGAATATAAATAACATAAACTAAAATGGGTGGGGGATTGGCCTGTGCTCACCTGGGATGACAATGACAATTAATTTTCTGGGGAGAAGGATCAAAGATCAAGTACTCTCAGTGGTTTAGCCAGAGGAAAGAATCAAACAATTTTCATGCTAAAAGATAACAAAACTTAGCGAGATTAATGGACAGATGCACAATGGTGTTGATGATTAGCACAGTTGCTTCACATCAAAAAGGCCCTGCTTTGAATCATGTCTGTGTAGACTTTGCATCTTATTTATTTATTTTCTAACTTCTCCTGTCCAGAAGCTGAGCAATTGGACATTGGCCGAGACCAATATCAACACTGGATTACACACTGGATAGCGGAGATGTCCAAAGAAGCTTTGTCTCTGAGATTACTGGGCTGGAAGTGGACTCGGCGCAAAAAGTCCACAGTTCTAACTTGAGTTTGTGTTTACAGATCTGTGTGTGGACTAAGACACGCACAACTCTTGTGTGTGTCTGTTTGCTGTTGCAGGGACCTGAAAGGACCTGTGGATTGTTTTTGCAAGTGTGCAAACATTTTTACAGCTTTCAAATTATATACAAGAACAAATTGGTTTTACAAAACCAACAAATAATCCAGGATAACTAATTTTTAATTACAGATGCACATATTTTGTTTTCAGGTTCAAAAGTTCAGTTTTTGAGTCCTAATTGTTGTATAACTAGAAAAATGTATAAAAGTGAATAACCACATACATTTTTCGTCAGTAAATACATCCATTTTTAATTTTGCACTGCTACAAAAATTCCTTTAAAAAAATCGGAGACTTGTGTTTAGTCTTTCTGCATATAGCTACCTCATGTTGTCTGTGTGACGTGTTCTTTAGGCTTCACTGGTTGTGTGAAGAATCTTTGTGGCCTCACAGACATCTGCCTGTATTACAGCTGGGCCAAACTAATGAACTGGACCCAGACACAGTCATAATAAGACTAATGACTTTGTTCAGGTGGAAAATCAATGGATAAATTGGGAACTGAGGGGAGACTAAAAAATGATTTGATTTCGGATGGCAGAATGCCAAGTTGATCCCAGGACAGAAGAAACTCAGTCTGTGAGCAAAACAAAAAGGCCTAACAATGGGCCGGTCGCCTACAACTTTGCAGTGACCCTCCATTGATACTGTATGGAGAAGCAGTTATGAACATTTTAGGGACCATATGGAGGCACAGTTGAAGGCCATTCGTCTTTGGTCTAGTTATGCCTCAGTGACCAGTTTCATTCTTCACACAGGTTTTTGTAACAAATAGGTTTTACAGGGTAATGGAGTAAGATTGCAGCAATTTACACTCAATCTCTGGGAAAATTTTACAAATGATTCTGAAATCTGTAGTGAGGTCAAGCTCATCCTGCTGAGAGAAAAGGTATTTTCTTGAGTTTATAAAACAAGAAGAATGCAGTAGGAGAAAATTTAGCATAGCTTAGAAATATAGACGCCTGCTGTGTGTGTGGGGCGTGCCCTGCAGGCAGCAAGCATTTATGGCAATTTTATGTTATACTCTGAAAATTACTTTTCTGACGATACAAATGCAATTCTACAAACGTTGACTTCAAATTGTACTTGACAACACGTCAGTTTAATCTACAAAAATGTAAATGATATGCAAACTTAAAACCCCCTTTTTTATCAAGCTAAATGAATTCTAATCAGGTTTTTGCTTCACCAAATTTATAAAGCTTATACTGTTATGAACACAGGCAACTTCAGCAACAGAACAATGTCTATTATATTTGTATTTCTCAAAGATGTTATAAAAAGAACCTCACATTTCAACAAACTGAACACATTTATACATTTTCTGTATAAATACATTCACCTTTACTCTAAGCTAAAAGGGATTTCAATAATATAATAATAATAATAATGATATCAGGGATGCGAGTATAGATTTGTGTTATAGAAAAATGTGGATGAAATAAGTCCATAATCTTTGGTTAGGAGACTCTAGGCCGATGATGTCTTGCTTGTTTGGTATGAACTCTGACTGTAAAGGCCAATCTATTCCAAAGCATTGCTCTAGGTGGAGAAGGGAACAGAGGAGGAAAGGCGAGCCGTTCAGCATGTATGGAGACAACCATTCATGAATTTAAAGAAAAAAATATGGTTGGGATTGCTTAAGAAGAAGTTGGGCTTTTTAGCCATTAGTTCTTAGTGAAGTCCTAATTAATATTTTTATTTATTTTATTTTTATTTAACCTTTATTTAACCAGGAAAGTCCCATTGAGATTAAAAACCTCTTTTGCAAGGGAGTCCTGGCCAAGAGGCAGCAAAAAGTTACAAACACAGAACAACAAATAAGATTACATTCAATTTTAAAAACAGTTACATTTAAAGGAGTTGACCTCAAGTGCTCTCAGTCTGGTTTTAAAATCATTTAAAAAGATAAGATCAGGGAGCTTCCAGGTTTTTTGCAGTGTGTTCCATGACGTGGGAGCAGCGTGAGAAAAAGATCTTTTTCCCAGTTCTGTGCGGACATATGGAACATTGAGCAACAGTTGATCATTTGAACGCAATGAATATGAATCAACATTTCTCCTCTGTAGTAAATCTCCAATGTAGGAGGGAAGCAGTCCAAGCATGGCCTTGTAAATAAAAATGTACCAGTGTCCTTGCCTTCTTGTGGACAGAGATGACCACCCCACACGAGTGTACAGTTCACAGTGATGTGTTAATGCTCTACAATTGGTGATAAACCTCAGAGCAGCATGATACACAGAGTCTAATCTATAAAGACAATGATTAGAAGCATTCATGTACAAAAGGTCCCCGTAGTCTAAAACAGATAGAAATGTTGCTGTCACAAGCCGTTTTTTTACTTTGAAAGAGAAGCAAAGCTTATTTCTAAAAAGAAAACCCAATTTCAGTTTTAGTTTCTTCACAACATTTTCAATGTGGGGCTTGAATGTCAAGGAGTCATCAAGTAAGACCCCAAGATATTTGTACTCATGTACTTGCTCTATAGCATCTCCGTGAAGAGTGAGAATCTTAGGGAGATCTTCTGGCACCTTTTTGGCATTAGAAAAGGACATGAATTTGGACTTTTCAGCATTTAGGACAAGTTTCAATTGCAGAAGTGTAAGCTGCACATTATCAAAAGCTTTCTGCAAAGATTCAACTGCTTTCGCAGGAGTTCGTCCAAAGCAATAGATAATTGTGTCATCAGCATAAAGATGAATATTAGCATCTTGAAGGTCTTGTCCTAGTTCATTAATATATAAAATGAATAGTAGAGGTCCTAATATTGAACCCTGTGGCACCCCCCTGTGGACATTTAAAAATTCAGAGGACAAGCCATCACATTTAACACACTGAGTCCTTTCATTCAAGTAATTTGTAAACCATTTGTAATCATTAATCGTTAAATAGTCTTTTAGTTGATCGCTAACAAGAGATTCGAGAATTTTTGACAATACACATAAATTTGATATTGGTCTATAGTTAGATAGGACTGCTGGATCACCTCCCTTTAATACAGGACGAACAAAGGCAGATTTCCAAATAGCAGGTATTTCGCCACTTTGGATTGAGAGGTTAAAAAGTACTGTAAGGGGCTGTGCTACAAAATCAGCTGCAGCTTTCAGAAAAAAAGGTTCTATTGAATCTGGACCAGGAGGTTTCCTAATACATAATAGTATGTATATTGATATAACAACACAGCATGCCTGTAATTGAGGCAGATCTTCCCTAATGGAATTGGGCCAAACCTTCACTTCAACAACATTTATTTGTTGCATCCTTGAAACATACATGACTCAGTCTTTATTTAGCCCAAACTGTGAATATACACACATTTTGTAACTTGCCTCTGAAGCAGCCAGTACAAGTGACACACATCTAGCCTATGTCTCCTATGGTCAAACACACACTGCATAGAGATTGAAACTGTGCTACGTCTAACAAGCATATACAAATACAGAGTAATGAACTGATGTAAGAAACTGCCCTAAATGCAGAAATATTTCAATATTTGTCTTTTTTCTCCTGGCCAGTATCTAAATTAAAGCGTATTCTAAAGTCAATGTATTCAGGCTGCAATACAATTCTTTGCTGAATGGAATTTGTTTTTAAAGCTATCCAAACAAAAAATCCTAAACAAGACAAGATATGTATATCTATCCATAGATATATTAAACTCTGGATGATTAATGTAACATGATTGGAAAAAATCAGAGATAAAAGTAAGAGAATATGCATATCCACCTTCATATGTGAATTATGCTCTTTTCAATTAATCTTAATAATAAACATATTTGTACTAACACAATACATGGCACATTGAATCAATTAAATGTGGGAAAAAAGCTTACTTCAGGGTTGAGTTTGGGAAAATAGCCTTTTCCCAAGTTCAGTTTTAACCATTTTATAAGACTGCTCAAAATATGAATTGACAATAGAAATATATTTAAGGACTGCCTTTTACAGGTGGGATGCACAACAGAAAATATATAGATGTCAACATTTTTAAGACCACCTTCTGTGAAAAAATAAATATTAATCATATTAAATTGCATCTTTACATGTTAATTATTTAGTTAAACAAAGGAAAGCTTTACCTCTTGTCCTTGAGTCAAAAACCTAAAGGTGTTTTTTTGTTGTTGAAAAAAACTTATTTAAAAATCTGAGTTTTTAGTACATTTGAAAGAAAACTCAGAAACAGCTGCCTGCAGAGTTCAGTTTCTGAGGTCCAGTGCGTCAAAAATATCAAAGGTTTTACAAATCAACTTTGCAATTTCAATCTAATTTTATCTTTAAAAAGATACAAAATAAGCTATACCCAGAAGATGCTCTGTCAAAACTCCTCTGTGATGCACTTTGCATTTTTAACAATGTTTTTATATCTATAATTACAAGAAAATGAAGAGAAATAGACATTTAAAAAATGTACACATTTGCAGAAAAGGAAAGAAAAAACTTGCTTATTTAATAAGAAATTGTACACAGGTGGATTTCCAGACATAAAGGTATTGATTGTGTCTTAATAAAAAAAGGGAAAAAAGAAAAAGAAAAGCTTTAACTTACATCCACACCCTAAGGAACAGCTGAGAGGTATTCGTGTCTTTTCTGTGAAGAGCAGTGAAGCTCTGAGCCCATTTTCCGTCTCTTCCCGACAGCCTTCCATTGTGTACAAAGTCCCCATTCCTCAGATGGGAAATCAGACTTACTTCTACCCTGTCACAGACAATCAGTGCTCATTACCCACCACACACTTCACTTCATTTGTCTGCGCTGTCTAAGCTGTACATGTCTGTGCTCACCAATGTGTGTTTGTGTCAAATGATTTTGAGCATAATGTACTTGGAGCGTTCTTAGGTGAATTGCACTCACCCAAAAAGCTTTGAGGCTCTCTCTCACTTAATGAACAAGCCCCCCTCCCCCCCGACAGCTTTCAATGCACTTTTAGAGCTTGTGATGTGTTTTACGTGCTTTATACTATGTTAGCCGCTATTCCCTGCGTATGCAGTTTTGAAAGGCATCATGATCAAAACCAACCTTGTGTACGGGGAGTGTAATTGGTGAGGAGTGTTGCAGTTGCTCTGTGTGTTAGCAGATTACAGGCTGGCAAAGCTGAGGCCCCCTTAGGACGGCACAACATGGCCGCTGATATGTGGTGTGTAAAACAAACATGTCACTTGCAATTTAAACACAGAAGAGGGTAAAGCGTATAAACTGGGAGACTTTAGAACATTTTTTAGGAAGCGTTTGTAAAAAGATATGCCATTAAAAAAAATGTTATGTCATCTTTTAGCAGATAAAGCAAGATTTCTCTGATTCTGTTATTGTGCATTATTTGCAGCAGATCAGGCAATTTTATTCTAAGCTCTCTTCATGTAGAACTTTATTTGTTTTGCAAAGTTGCCTTTTCAAAAACTTTTTTAGAGTAGTTCTTGCAAATAGTACACATATGCAACTCTTAGACACAAAGCAGGAGAGTATGATTTCAGCTAAGAGATAAAATACCCTTAAAAATGACATAAACACAAACAGCAGGCAGCGTTATGCAGCAGGTTTAGCACAGCCAGACTTTCAGAGTAATGGCTGACTAGACAAAAAAATCTCAAGCTGCAGCTTGAGATAATTGGCGAGTAAAAAAAAAAAAAAGCTTATTATTAACAGCTTTTTTTGTACACAGATTTTCCTTTAAATGTTGAAGAAATTAAATACCACACAAGTTTATTGTATCATGTAGTTCCTCTTCTGCACAATAAACATGCAGTTTTAAATAGAAATTTCATAAATGAAAAAAAAAAAAGGGCAGTGTTATTTCTACTTGGAGAAGTTTGTAGGTGCATATTTATAAAGTAAAAATACAGATTCTGCTGGGTGGTTATCTTTACTATTTTTGCATGTTATCCATCTGTGGAACATGAACAAACAGGAGCTCTGGCAACAGGCTTTTCATAAAGTTGCATTTTTTGATTGATCTATTAGTGTAACGCTCATGATTGGTAATGTCCTCATTTTTAACGACAGCATTTCTTTGTGTTATCTTTACAAAGCCTGTTTTTTTTTTTTCATGTCACTGTGGTTTTGTGTTAAAACATTGCACATCTGCCCCTTTGCTAGAATAATATTTATGCTGATTGTTTGATAATGCTGGAGACATTTTGCTGAATTTTAACAAGTTTACTTTTTTGACCGCACACCAGGTTTTCTGATAGTGCAGATGCTCTTTGTTATTCTTTATTGCAGATGTTAGATGCCTGTTATGCTTAAAACTTGTGCCATATAGAGCAGCAATGGGCCACACATCCAAAAGTGTGACCACCAGAGACAGCTACTGGAACAAGCCATTTGCAAATGAACAAGTTTGAGGTTAAGGTATGATGCTGACTTTCTCACTGTAAAAGACATAATGGTACTGACCTTAGCAGATACTGTGCTATTCAGCTATGGAAGAAACATGGCTTTAAAATACTTAAAAAAAGGAAAAAAAACAGTATCTTTGACAGGTTTTTTTTTCTTAAGTTAGTGCATGCTGAGTCAGCTAGCCCTATGGAGACAGAAATGAAAGATGTGTTAAAGTACACTTTGGCATTTACTGATGTCTACTCATGCATGCTATTTGTCTACTTTCTGAAGGCCAAGAGTGACTAAGTCAAAGTCACTGAAAGATTTATGGCAGACGCAGGTCCTTACAGAAAAATAAAGTGCATTAGATAAGCCAATGGCACAGAGTTCAAACAGACACAAGAGACTCCGGGATATTAAAACAAAAAATGCCAGAGGATCTGGCCACTCTGTACAATGTTATTGAAAGGACACAAGAACAATTGAAAGAAGCCGACGTAAATATAGCCTTATTGTAAAATGAATCATTTAAATTATTATTATTATTTTTTACTTAAGTGAAGCAATAGGAAGTCCACAAATTAAATTCTGATCTGATGTTGTTTTTAAAAAAGCTGCCTTACTGTCAAAATTAAAAGTACAGGTCCTTAAATTCACTGTAATGTTTTTATTTTTGGAACTCAACAGTATATTTGTAGCACCTGGGCAGCCAAGGGGCCCTTTTCAGTCTAGTGAATCCTTTTTGCGTAAGCTAACAGGATTTTTATACCAACCTAAACCACAAATATCAGGTAAAATGATGTAAGATTTTGTTTGTTGAGCCAAACAAAAACTTGAATGTTTTGAACCGAGTAGCTGGAGCCGCATTGAATCCATCCACCTCCTAAAGAGGCTTAAACTCGGACTGGTTGAAGCACACTAAAACTCTTTGTGTGCTTCCATGTGTGTTCTCCTGATTTTGTGGACAAAAAGCCAAAGAAGGGGCACCATGACCCAGAGAAGTGGGTCGTCTATAAAGCTCTGCTAAAGAAACCACACTGAGTGCTAACCAGGCAGGCCAGGATTTTCCACAACAGCAGTTTTTACACTTTGCTACAGTAGGAAAAGTTGCGATAAATCCAAAAATTAAAAGGGTATTAGGGGATTGCAAACAAAACAAAGTTCGTACTTCGAACATTTATTTAAATATTTAAACACAAGGATAAGCCGTTTAAGAGGCAACATCTCGTTTTTAAGAGGTTCCTCTGTATCAGATCAAAACTAGATGGGGATCAATAAAAAGAAGAAAAAAACAAGCAAATAATCAGTACAATCAAGCTCGCAGTGCACACCCATAAATCACCAGCCCTCCATATTCAACTCTCCCATGACATCGCACAAAATAAATGACTCAAAGTTTAAAGCAAAAAATTCAACCAATAAAAAATAAAATAAGTTATCTGGGGTTAAAAAAATAGAAGGAACATAACAAAAAACAAATTGGAAAGTAATATGCAACAAATGTAACAATAAAATAAAAGATGTGTTATCTAGGGGGAGAATTAAAATGTTATTATTAAAAAACTAACAGCAGTAATAATATATAAATTAAAAAGCAAGTCATGACAAAAGAAACAATAAGAACACCAAATAGTAAAAAAAAAAAAAAAGTGTGTTAGTCAACATGTATTAGTCCAGTGTTTTTCAACCTTTTTTGAGCCAAGGCACACTTTATCCTTGACAAAAATCCCGCGGCGCACAAGCCTCCAAAAATTGAATAGAGGAGAAACTAATAGTCTGTATCGATGTACAGTCCCTCTGCAATCTTGCATGCATTCTGTAGAGAATTGTGATAGAAAAAGTTGCAGCTGCCCCTGCCCCCCCCCAAAAAAAGATGTAGTAAACGTAGTTTTCCATAGTAATTTTCAACTAAATTATTTGAAATTTTACCCTGGTAGTTGTTTTTCACCTCCAGTTTATTAACATGCAATTTTATGTAACCTCACAAAAAACAAATATATTCTTTCTAAATAATGATTTCTTTTTTTAATATTGTGTCAATGTTAGTTCAAATGCAATGAACAATTGTATGATCACAATGTCTCATAAATTTTACACAAAAGCAATAACATGTGAACATGTTTGTGTTCTGTAGCTACACAAAAAGTAAACATGTTGAAGTTACATCAGTTTTTCTCTCTCTCAAAGATGAAGTCTTTGAAAACTTTTACAAAAATGTTTTGTTTCTTTTTAGAGAATTAGACTTTCAATTTCACCTTAATCCTGTTTCTTAAATTTTGTTATTACTACTTCTTAAATTTAACATATAAAATAATCAAGACGTTCATTAGAAAAGTGTTTCAATTAGAAAGATGACTTGGACCAAACTCTGAGATGTTTGGCTGTGAATAAACACAAACCTTGAAGGAAAATTAAACTGTTGACCTCTGATTTTCAACTGTTTGATGTGTGTTTGTTATGGTTTCATGACGTATAACAGGGAAGACTCGTTGTACGCTGAGATGCTGTCAGTTTAACCCAATGCATCATGGGAGATGTAGTGTGAAAGCCCCAGATGCCAGACAGACTCTCGTCTCTGAGCTTCATTCTTTTGTTCAATTTTTCCGCGGTCTGACACCGGATCCCGCGGGAATCTACACCGCTAAAGACCAGCTTTAGCTGGTATTTTTGTTGGAACTGAGAGACGTTATGAGCAGAATCGGAACAAGAAAGTGAAGACTTTAGCCACTTCTGATTGGTCAGACTGATGAGGTTTGATTAAGCCTCCAAGAATGATTGGTGGAGACAAGTAAAGGGGCGGTACTTTTCCAAAAACAGAGCTGAGGCTGCGGCTAAATCGCGGTACCGCCATTCTTATCAAAATGTCTTAAATATAATCAAATAAACAAACAAAAAAGTCTTTAACGATCTTTCATATTCCTAACTACTCAGTGTTTTATCAGAGCCTATTTGGATGAACACAGAGCTGATATTCTGGAGATGGGAAATGTTTTTAGATCAGTGAAAATGGATAATTTCCAACGGCACACCTGACCACACTAGTATGCCGGTCGATATGGTTCATTAAACAACAAGTCCAGTGAAGAGCAGGCCAAAACAGCAAAAAACAAACACACTTTTAGATTTTGTTCATTAATGTTTTTAATTTGGCAACTAAAGACAATTTTTAAAATTCCAGTCATGTCTGTCTTATAGCTTGCATTAGTTTGTTTTGTTGAAAATTCTTGATAATGTTTTTCATTTACCCCTCAGGCAGACCGATCACAGGGCCGTTGGTTCCATTCAATGCTCTGGCTGACACATCAGAAAACTGTAGACCAGCACTGTGGGCAGCAAAGAGGTAGGTTGATAGTTCCATAACACCCTGCGTGCAAGAGCCACTTTTCACCTCACAGCTTCAAGGCAATGGCGCAGGGGATTGTGAAAGATTTGTAACAGCATATATGAAACACTTTAAAACAGGCAAGCAAACAGCAATTCATAACTGTCAGGCAGATGCATGAAAATGAAATGTGCTTGTACTTATTTATTTATGATAATGTAAGGATAGGTCAGACGAAGGAAAACTGATCATTTTTGTTTAGTCTTGTTCATTTCAAGCTTTACTTAAAATATCAAGTTTTTAGTTTTTAATTATGAAATAAGACTCAAAAGTAAAAGCTGCTTTGTTAGTGTTCTTTCCATTACTGTTATAGGAAAGGTGCTGACCATAATCAAGCACATATCGTACATTATTTACAACTGTATTATTTGTGTTATGCATGGCTAATGATGATGAGAACAAACAAAAATTTTAAAACATGGGAAGAAAAAAAAACTTCTTCTGTTAATCCCCTTTACAATTTCTTTGACAATTACCTGAGCTGAGGCACATTCTATTAACCAAGCATGAGTCTTATTGGCAAGAAGTTTTAGTATTTTATTTCTGGCAGCGGTCAAAAGGTTGTTGGGATGACGGCGTATCAGCTGTGAGCTCTTCAAGCTAGAAAACTCCACAAAGCATTCAACTATTAATCTTTCAGAACAGAGACTTCCATTTGTGGATATTCGTGTCCATTTGCTCCACGGTCGAATAGCTAAATAACTCAACAGCAGGAATATGTGAGAATTTGTTTTTAGCCTTGCCATTTCTCAGAATAACTCTCCTGAGGCTGAAATGGAGATGATGACAAAAAGAGAGAAAATGAAAAAACAAAAAACAAATGTGATGGAATGCGGTGTACCCCCATTTTTAAAAAACTTTAGTGTCTATCTATAATCCCAATACCCTGCTCAGTTTCCATAAAGACAGTCAGTTGGAACATTTACAAAAAGTTGGTGAACTCCAGTGAAATGTATTGATAATCTATGTGGTGTGTTCCTTTGCAATGCACTAAAAAATCAATATTAGTGGAGTGTTTAAAAGTTTTATAAATGCAAAAAGAAATAGGTTTGAACAATTTTATTTTCTGTGCTATGATTTAGTTTTCTGTGATTTTTGGCTTATTTCCCAACCTCTTTGGATTTGTGAGCAGGTACGTCTTACTGAAAGTATTTTGAAGGTGTTTTTTCTGGTTGTTTATTTGGCAGATGAAGTCATTAACCAACACTTCATTGTATAATTAGTGAGATGCTGTCAGTCTGGTTCACACGTGTAATTATGAATTAACACTTAAGCTTCCAGCTTGGCATTTGACAGACGGTTTGGGTTTTAGCACGTACACAAATTTTGATGGCGTTACTTAACTCATTGTTAAATATTTCAACACCTGCCCCATGATTGTTTATCTATACAAATTCCAACTTGCATAAAACTTTGCAGCACGTTTTATTACAAAATCTCCTTTTTACCTGCCACAGTAAATCCTTTCTCCAGGATGTCCACTATCTGCCCTCACAATTCCTATTCATTCACATTCAGTGAAATGTTTTCTATAAGAATTTCCACCTTGACTTATCTGATGTGACTTTGGACTATTTGTACTTACGGTAAATAGATATCCTATTTCAGAAAATTACCACAGCTTTGTTGTTTGCAAGTGGTCATAAAAATGAAGCTATTAATGACACATTGGAATTAAAATACAACAGCACTGTGCAGTTTGTCAATTTGTCCTCCAAAAAGAACCTAATAATAGTCAATTTTATTGATGTACTCTTTAAATTTATGAATACATTTTGATCTGTTGTTGCCTGACACAGTGAATTTGGAGATATTGCATCTGGTTGCATAAATCTGCGATGAAGACAAAAAAGATTAACCCTGATGAGCCTCAGATTTATCACACAAAGGTTTCTGCAAAGCAAACACATTTTTATTTGCCCTGTGAGTGAATTAAGGTTTCTTCTGCTCAAATGCCACCAGCGAGTACTGCCTAAACTTTTATTAAGTTTTGAATAAAGCTCTGCTATGGATTTTAAATTTCTGACTTTTTATTTATTTATTTTTTTTAAATTTCCTGTTCATCCAGTATTTCCCCAGTATTTTTAAAATCCTTTCAGTCCTCTGTGGGGCTGGCAGGCAGGTTGCCTGGTGTGCTGTGTGGGCTGGCTGGGTGTGGATGGGGGCTCAAGGCTCCCGGGGAGGTGTCTTCATCTGGCGTAGGTTTGTGTGGTGGGCATTGGGTCTGGCCTGAGTGTCCTGCCCTGGCGGGGGCTCCGCCTGTGCGTAGGGTCTGTCTTTTGTCTGTGGGGGGTCTTGGGTGCAGATCGCACTTGGGTGTGGGGTCTGGGCCCCCTTGCTGTCAGTGATCGGGTCTTCTATGAAGCACACATCATTCAACCACCTGCTCTTTACTTTGGGACATGGGGAGGTTTACACCCTCCCACAACACTGGTCATGCAGTTGGAAGCATAGTTCAAGCCAGGCCCAGAGAAGTCTTTTTCAATATACCTATGATACTCTTATGTTATAACTCAGTATTATCGACTGCTCCCCCACCCACTTTATCTCCATTTTTAATCCCATACCCCCATCTCTAACATCCAACTCTCTCTCTTCTCTTTTTCCCATCCAGTCCAACAAGTACTGAATATAAACACAATTATATTATAATGAAGCTCAGCCTCAAATACAAAATGGCGTTTATACAAATGCAGACTTCTGATGTCTGAAGATCCATTAACCCCTATTGTAAGAGTATATGTCCAACACAGGAGACCTTCAGCTCTTATCTGCTTGCTCAGCTGTTGGACGGGACAAGTAAAAAAAAAAAAAAATCCTTTTTAGTTGTGGAATTATTTAAAAACAGTTTGATTCATTTATCAGCAATTTGCATAAAGCCATTAAAACCTATTTGTTGGAAAACAAACACTTGCACCACTAGTATAAAACACTTTTTATTTGCAGCTGTCAGCTATACATATAGTTTATTCCCTCATTTGCTATGGATAGTGCTTATATAAAATAAATGATAAGAAACGCTTAGCAGAGCATTTAAGCTTTGGATTTATTTTTAATTCATTTGCATTAAATTATAAATGTGAAGTTTACAGGAACTGGATGTCAGGTTTATTTTAATTTTTACATTTTTTGGTGGGGTGAATCTTTACTATGTGTTCTTTTTTCTGGTATTTCAAGTCTTTATCAATTTAATGAATCTAATACTAAAGACGGGAACAACCTTTATCTTTTGTTATATAAAAAGAGGTTAAAACAAAGACTCAAAATAAAATCTTCTGCTCTCTTTCAGCAGCTTCAACAATTCTGTCAAAATTTTGAGCCCCATCAGGAAAAAATGCCTGGAATTTTGGTTTGCTTGTATTCTGAGCTAGAGATGTTATTCATCATCCACATGGACAATTTATAATACAATAAAAATGAAAAAAAAAAAAAGAAAAATAACTGTTTACCTTTTTTATTTATTAAGTGTTTTTGACTGTTGCTAATATTAGGTCATTTTTACATTTTCTCCCCCCAGATTTCTCTATTTTTCTTTCATAATCTACATAATGCCAATTGTTCATTAAACTAGCATTTGTACCAGCTTTATTTTTTTTATAGTAACTGTAGCAATTGTTTACTATTTTTTTTAATTGTATTTATAATTGTAATTATCTTGAACTTTATTTGATTTATTATGTCTCTTTCATATCTTTAGCTTGTTAGTGAACTGTTTCACATTTGCATTTTGTGGCGAATGCAATTTGTAAATGAAGAAGTTTATATAAACTTCAGCTGCATCATCTGGGCACACTTTTCTGCATCATTCATCCCTACATCTTTCCTATTTGCTCCCTATTAGTGTGAATACATTTTTTCTGTCCATTTTTTGCCTAATTATTATTATTTTTGCCTGATGGGACGGCGTGCAGCTTTGTTGTACTCTGAACTATAACACCAAAAAGATAGCCTGATGCATTTGTACGGGGGAAAACTAAGAAGACTGAATCCTTTTCTTGTGGTGCTAACACACGCAAAGCATTCACTGTCAAGCTGCAAAATTTTTGGATTCATAAGAAACCTCACCTTTACTGATGTTCAAGCACTGGTTTGAGATATTAAAATGAGGGAGCACAAAATATGTCACTTCTTTTATGCCATCCTAAAAAGCCCTTGCCAGAAATGCAGAATAAATAAAGAGAAAAGATGAATCAGTGTTTTTGATGATTAGTGTTTAGCCTTGCACTACTGAAGACCATTGCTGCTCTTGCTGTTGTGTCAGATGTAAGGCTGCTTGTTACCTTTATTCAAGCAGTGCTTCAGCATTGATTTATCACTCAGGTGCAGCAAATTTCCCAAAGGCAAGTTGTCAGACATCATAGAGGACAAGCATGCATTCCTAATAAAAAGACTTTGGCTTTTGTGTACGATGTAATATATTTTATTTGTTTGCTTGTTTATTTAGAAAGTGTTTTGACAAATTGATGCATATTAGTTGTTGAAAAAAATTAGTGACAGCATCATGAGTCTCACATTTAATGTAACGGGTGTCACTTTCTTATGATGTGTGAATATGAACAGTGTGACTGCATACATTTCTAAATGTTTTGAGCAAATAAAGTCCATGGAATTACCTAAAAACAAAATATTATAAAAAAATATTAATAATCTCCATGCTGGCCAGAGTGAATTACAAGTAAATAAACATCTCACAAAACTGACATGGTGTCATGAAGACAAAGTGAAGCGGATGACGACTTTAAAAGGAAAGGAAGATGTTGCATGTTTTTTTTGGTTGTTATTTTTTTGATGGCTACTTTTGACTTAAACGACTTTCTTGTCATGGTTAAAAACAATGCGAAATATATTTTCAAGTTGAATAAACTATTTCCTTTACCATACCCAATAATAAATCTATGATGCAAACAAGAAGGCACAGAAAACATTCAATCATGGGTACTAAATCTGTGTCTGTGTTAATATTTAGTTGTATTTTCGAGTATCTTTGAATTAGCATGTCAGATCTTTGAAAAACATGCTGAAATCCAACATAGACGTGTATGTTTGCACTAAGGCATGGAGAGTGTAAATTGTGACTGTGGCCTTATCTAACTCACGCCTTCTGTCACAAGTTTGCATAAAAATACTTTTCTTTTTGTTTCTTGTTTTCCACTCAACAAGAGCATCATCCCTGAAACCCAGTGGCTCTGGGTGTACTGCCTATTCAGATTTGATTTGCACTGATCCCACACCTAATTGTAACATATCGCACCCAATCACTTCTCATTTGTATCTGATCCACAGTTTTATATCACGCCTCTGGCAGCCTGATTAAAATTTCAGTTAAATGTATCTCTGCTGCCACGGATTCAGCCTTACACCGTTTGCTATTCAATTTACTTGAAGCTCCGCAAGTAAGCGTAGATCTTGGCGGTTGCTTTGAGCATTAGACTACAGAATGTGGACAGAACAGAGGAGCACCATGTAAGCTGCAGACTCTCTGATCATGTGGGAGCTTCTATGTTTACACTTCTTCTTCTTGCCAAGTAGATCTGCTCCAGCTGGTTCCCCATCCTGTGTCTGATTTTGAACTTCAAACTTCAGGGATTGTTGCCTATCTTTGAGTCAGAGTGTGGCTCAAGAAACTGAAAGAACTGCGATTTTTATTTCCATTTCTGCCAACCTGCTTCTCTGTGTTAGACCATATTCATACGTCTAAAAGAGTTAATTTGGTAAATTCAGTAACCTATTTATTTTTTTCCATGTAAATATGTCGTGTTTTGAGAACATTGTCCTCTGGCACCGCAGAATCTCATTAAGTCCTCTCAAAAAAGCAAGGTGTGCATTTGCTATGACCTTGGCCTAGGTACAGTCATGTGGAACTGAATAACTGTAAGACAAAGCAAGTTAAATAAGTTAAGTTAGTTTCTTTTTCCCACTGGTGTTCAGCCAAATCTGTGTAAATGCTGTTGATTTAAAGAGGTGCAATGCTAAGCTAATACGAGCTGCTAGAAAATGTATGTAACTTTTTCAGAAGAAGCTGTAATATCCTTTCAACAGCACAAACAGTTCCTGATTTACATATGAAAGCCACTAAGATCAATATGGAGCCACGGAACGTTGTTAAAATAGATAATCTATAGCCACAAATGTTAATTATGAGGAAAATCTGCACAAAAGAGCTGTGCTTTCAGTGTTTGAGGAGAGGGGAGTGAGTTTCAGTGTCAAAGACTTCACCTCTAATTTGCAGAAATAAGTCATTGGAGTGTCAGGTTTATCCACTGCAGCATTTTTATGAGGGCTACGTGTGGCTGGGAGAAAGTCAAATGCAGTTGGACATGCAAACAAAACGCAACTTTTTTTTTCTTTATGTTGTTTAACATGTAAAATATTAACAGATTGTCCCTCACTGGGAATCCAACAGCTTTTACAGAACAGAGCAGAGGTGGACATACTGGTGTTTAAATAGGTGCTCTAACCGGTGCTTCCAAAATGAATAACATCACATTTTCTCAAAAACATTTCAGTGTGACAAAGCAGCATCACAGGGTAATGAGTAGCATTTGAATGTCCCTAAGATGCTAAATTTCATCCTTTTGGATAGTCTGCACTTCAGTGCTGCAACTCTGTATTTTTTAACTGTAGTGGAGTTAAAAATTTGCTTTAAATGTTACTAAAGAATTTTTATGTTTATTTAATTTTTTTATTTTTATATTTTTGCTTAACTGCTTTCGGTTACACAAAGGTTTGCGTGTGAGGGAAGACAATAATTTCTGCTCTTACCCCCTCCTGTCAATCTTCTTTTTCTGTATCTCCCTCTCAATCTTTTTTTTTTTTTTTTTTGTCTCTTGATAGCAATCAATAGTTATCTGCTGAGCGGGGCTATAGCATACAGCTCCCATCCTAGGTTGATGATTCTTTTTCATTATAGCTGACACTAGTCTAAACAAAGCAGGCCTTTTTCACTGCCAGCAGATAAACACCGCCTCCATAATGGCGCCAGATAAAAACGAAGCAGGAGAGAACATTGAATTTCATATAAAAGGGAATCGGTGTGTCAGAACTCTTTTTTTTTTTTTTTCCACATTTTCCCCTTAATACCTCTTTAACACCATTTACTTAATTGTTTAGGTACCAAGCAAATTGCCTAGAGGTAAATTCCAT
The DNA here is from genome assembly GCA_023969325.1 of Oryzias curvinotus. NCBI lineage: Eukaryota > Metazoa > Chordata > Actinopteri > Beloniformes > Adrianichthyidae > Oryzias > Oryzias curvinotus. Next base: position 29,820,258 of record CM043722.1, read on the forward strand.
ACATCTTTTCACTGGTCTGTCCTATTTCATTAACTCCTGTTTCTTAATCACCAGCCAATTCTATACCTATCCATCTATCCATCCATCAGTGTGCAGGTTTGCCAGGGAAGGGGCCGTTTTGTTTTGACAGGGTTGTTGTTTCATAAAAATAAATAAATGATATCTGCGCGGCAGAGTGGAAAGCATAACGAATGGCAGTTGAAGAAAAGGCAATTTAGGAAGAAGTGCACTGGCTGGCAAAGGAACAGAATGGGTTTTTACTGTGAAGTATAACCAATGCATTACAAAACACATCACCAGAGGTCTATTGAAAAAGCCAAGCAGACCCCCTTCCCCCCTTGAAATTAAAATGGCCAACATTATCATGGCCTACATGGTTAGGCACTGAAAGTCACTTTCAGAAAGTCACAGGAGACATTTTTATTGCAGTGTCGCCCACAAATAACGAAGCCCTGGGTGAACCTCCGAGCAAGAGGTGATTGTGACCGTTCCTTAATACATGCAGGTGCAGACTAGAGTCCTGACGTACTGTATGGAGTCTCCACTGACATCACTTTTTTTTTTCTTAACAAATAAGGAAAGATAGAAGCTTTGGATTCATTTAAGAAGGCCGAAATATGGTTAAACTTAATCTAAAATGTAACGATCAAAATGTCAGGAAGAAAAGTTTTTAAAGAAATTGGATTTTAGTGATGTATTTGAAAGTAAAACAAACTACTTTTTCTTGTTTAAAAATGTAATATGAAAAAGGTTAGGACAACAGTATCAAAGCTGAATATTTCTTTGACCTTTTTGCCACATTTGTTCACAGAAAACCTAAAATTAGACAGTGATGTCTAACAGAATTATGTTTCTAGCTACCTCAAAATATGATACTTTTTGTTTGTCAGGTGCCTTTGAAACACTTAAGGTCACGATATAATTAAGACAACGAAAACACAAAAAAGAAAAAAAAAACACCCAAATAGTAAACAGTAAGAAATACATAAGACATTGAATACTTTGTGGGTTAAAAGCAGAGTCTTGCACTGGATGCGATACGTGGTTGGGAGCCTGTAGAGTTTCTGCGGAACAGGAGTATGGTGTGATGGGGGAAGGGAGTTCTTGAGTGTTGAAAAAGCTGAAGTTTGTGGAGAGTTTTCCATGGGAGACCAAGCGGTAAGGAGTTGCAGTCATGGAGTCAGGATGTAACAAGACTGTGAACCAGAACGACTGCAGGGTGAGGGAGGGTCTAAGGTGGTTAGTATTATGGTGTTGGAAGTAGGTGGACCGGGTGAAGCTATATGTGTAGAGAAGGAACGTGTGCTGTCAGTTTTTATTCCCACTACTAAAACAATACTCTCAGATTGTTTCTGTTGCAATCATGTCTCTCTCATTTGCAAATCCGTTTTCTGACACATTTCTCACCGGTGGGTGGGGTTTCTGTTGTGTTTAGCAATAGCTATTTATTTTTGGTTAGGGACCTGGACATACCCTGGCCTTGCTCACAGAATACCCCCACCATAATCACCCCCCCCCCCCCCCCGCCTCCCAATTTTATATTTAAGAAGAAAAGACAGTTATACACAGTACATACATGTAATTGTCACTCAGGGTCAAGAGCGTATATTATATACTATAATACTATTGATATACAAAAAGTGTTCTTCATGAGTTGGCACAAATCTAACTCCATAGAATTCCCTTCTCCGTGCAAAAACATGTTTTTTTCATAGTTTCTAGATTTGGACGATTTTTAATTGTCACTGTTTTAAATATCAGTATCAAATGAACTGCATACGTTTATTGTCCACTCATCTTGAAGAAAATCTGGCATCACCGGATCATGAGCAGTGCTCCACAGATTGTTCCAATCTTTTTTGCACAAGCCTTGCTGTGGTACATAGTGTTCTGTTTTTTCACACTTGCTTCAGTGGAAGGGAGACACTGTTGTTGGTTTAAGATACAGGTAGAGTGCATTACAGAGAAGAAATAAGGTGCGTCATATGTGGGAGGGGGTGAGTGCAATGTTCCCTTTGCAATACCACAGTGAGGCAGTAACAGTTCTTTGTGTAAGATCATTACGATGAAGATAATTCTCTCTCATAAAAAAAAAAACACCTCAGTCCAAAGGGAACAGCCAGTCTCTGAGATATTACATCAGTTATCAAATTAACCGCTCGAGCCAGAAGCAAATCTGCTTCTCTCCCTGTAAAAAGGCTATACTGAGATGCCTTATTAATGTTCATTTGGGGGAAATAAGTCTTTTGTTTTACAGAATCAATATATTCTAAGTCAAAAGAAAAAAAAAAATGGAGGTCTTGTGTTTATATTTTTTTGACTACCGTAAATAGTCAACTGTTTATCATAATTCCATCAGATTCTGAAGTGGAGAAAAACAGTCCTATGCAACACGAGTGAAGTGCTTTTGCAATCGGCCTAAATCAGCTGATTCTGTTGTATAGAAAAGGGGCTTTGCACCGTTATGCATGTGTTGCATGTTGGTGCAAAGCCAAATAGAAAAGCAGCTTTTATCCATATCAGAATCTGCTCATTCAGTGATCTTAAATGGTTGGAGAGTCACTGTATGTCAAAGTATTTGTTTACTTTATGGCACATCCATTCTGGCATTCCATAGTTGATCAGCTTTTACTAAGTCACACAGGTGGTTTGGCTGAGATTTTTTTGCCAGATGCCTTTACTGACACAACCCTGTATTTATCTGGGCTGGGGACCGCCACAGAGGGACCCAGACTTAGGCCCCCTTGTAGAGACATAGTTAGGCAGTAGAGTGAACAGTCTGCCCAAGGTCCCACACTGGATGAAGCTCATCATGACCCTGGTTCCCCATTCACCAGTCCCACACGAACTGAGCCATCCAGCCACTTGTTGTTTAGATGTTTCCAGTGAAATCTATGGTGTTTCAGAGTTAAGTGCCAAAAATCAAGAATTAAAAAAAGTTGACAGTCTTTAACTAAAACAATGCTTAAGAGTTGCATTGTCTATCTCCATTGTTTACAGGCGGCTAGAAGACTGCCCTCACAGATTAGCCCTTATCTGTGAAGGGAAATTATTATTATTTTTTTTTATTACAAAGACCCTACAAAAGACAGTTTATAAAAGACAAAGACAAAAATGGAGGGAATGTTTATTTTCTGTTTTTGTTCAACCAACTTCAGCAGGAATTATCTCTGAATATATGAGTCTTGTGTATTCAATTACTTGTGATGCGCAATAGGGGTTTTGATATCAGACAAACGACAGTTGCAATTTTTTAAAACATTTCTGCTTTTGTTGACAGGAGAACTTTTTTTTTTTTTTCGAAGTTTACTGTCAATAGAATAACACTTTCCATTCCAATCCCTTAATTTGTTTCAGCTGGTGTTTGTATTTTCATAGCAGACAACTGAAGTACTCCAGCAGTTTTTTTGGATCCCATTCTAAGCACAGTAACAGTAGGATTGTCTGAAAGAATGGATCAGGGATTTGAGGTTGAAGCTCTCAAACTGCTGCATGCTGGTGCATGACAATCCATCAAATATGTCCAAACAAAAAGAACCAACCCACTCACTCATCACGCCCCAGGTGCAGAGTATTTCTTCCACACAGATTAAATAAAATGTTCTTGACAAAAATCACACTGACACTACAATCTCCCTTCAGTGTGAGATGAAGTTGTAGAAGAGACCTTGCTAAAGCTGAGCAGAAAGACAGTCTGGTAGATGGAGGGTTGCAATGACGAGGGTTTTCCTGAATTTTTTTTTAAATTTTTTTAAATTTTCCTCTTTTATCTTTTTTTTTCCATGCCATACTTTGGAAAAAAATATTCTTCATAAACATATAAGGAGCAAAAAGCTCCTTGTATGCTCCTAACTGCTGACTGCAGAGCATTTATAAGGCTTTGCACACCTTTCAAACCATTCCATGTTTCACAGATGTATGCAACAATAATTGTGGGTTTTGGTCAAATTCAAAAATGAAGGTTTTTGTCACCAGAAACAAGTCTCTTGCACTTTTTTTTTATTTTTATATAATACAAAAATATATAGAATAATTTAAGTTGCAGTAACTTTTGTTTTGTTGTATTTCCTTTTTTTTCTGTACACTACTTTGAGTAAGAAAGCCCATTTTCACATTTGAAATGAATAAAACATAAAGAACAATGATGGGACAGAAAAAGTCTTTTAGCACTCTCCTTGATGGGTTTTAAATTTGACCTCTTGAGGAAGCTCGATTTAGGAAACCTGATGACAGACTATGCAAAGAAGCCATCAAGAAAAAAAAAGGTCAAGATGTGCAAAATGTATGTAATCTTTTCAAAATGAGTTATTATACGTAATGATTGCTTAAAATGTACAACATTGTTAAGAGATGTACTTTTGTTACCTAAATATCTGGTTTTGATCATTGTCTGTTTATAGTCAGTTTAATAGTTTAATAGTTTAATATTTGAACATATTTTATCCCGATCCATCGTCTTCTGTCATTTTCCAGTTTGACTTTAATCAAAGGTAAAATTTTCACAACACATAGAATTTACCTCATATATGCTGTTTATTTTGCTTTCAGGGGTTGGTGCTATACTGAATTGTCTGAAGTAGTTCCTCTCGCTCTCTTTTAAGCATTGTCTTTTTTTCTGTTTTTTTCTTCTTCTGATTGCTTTAAATGAATCCATTCCAATTCTTATAATAATTTTCTGGAGAATGACTTGTATGAACTGACATGGCGTGTGAGGGACACCATATCCGCCTGTTGTCTTTCTGCCCCTATCTGCTCACAACTCTCACCTTAACCATTTTAACCTTAGCTGGCTTTGCAAAGTTGGACAAAACTGAACCTCTAACATACTTGTCATTAATCCTTTGTAACTTGTCACGCCTTGAGCCACCCTCAGTATCATAAGGTCATTTCCTCCACTGTCTTGCCTTTTGTTGCTCAGACTCTGAACACTCCATCATCCTACATACAGACGATCCTCCTCGACCTGTACTGGCTTTTCTTTTCTTTTGGATTACTCCTGACAGTTTTCTCCATCTTTATCTTTTCTTTCCTCTCCTGCATCTTCACCTCTTTTCAGATTCTCTTCATAGCTTGGAACAGTTGTATGCAAGAAGTCCTACATTTTCCTCACCTTATAACCTTGCAGTCTCACCTTTCATTCAATAAACATGTATTTTCTCTGGCGTTTCCCTTTGCACCCTGTCAATTGCTTTTAATAAAGCCACAATGGAGAATCATCAATACTTTCCTGAAAATCTGTCTGTGTTCTTAAAGCAAATATTGCATTTAAAGTCTTTCTTTCTTGGCCTGCAACTTCCTCTTGTAGCTTAGCTAATCGTTTCTGTTTCATTGTTTGGTTTTACTCTGTGCATCATCAGTTTTTCACCCACTCAAGAATTCTCACTCACACCAAATTCATTAAAAAGTGTAAAGACCTTACTGTTTTCATTCTTGAACACAAGAGTAAGTCCTTGGGTAAACACTTTACCACTTTTCTTTTTTTCTTTTTTTTTTTTTTTTAGCTCTCCCAGTGTCATCCTCATTTTTTTGGCTTCTTTCTTTACTTTTTTTTACTCTTTTACATCCTTTATTTTTCTTCTTTTAAATAAAGGTGGGCCTTAAAGCTAGTCACCAGTCATTCTTTTTTTTTCAGTAATTTTCCACCATTTTTCATTCAAACCTGCTTCATATCCTTTCTGGTACAATTCCTCAGTTTTAATCAGTGAGAGCCCTTCTCTTCTTCCGTTGGGTCCACCCTCAGACTTCAAACACAATTCATTTTGGACTCAGCCACCTTCCTCTCTATCTTTCTACATTTGGCCTCTTTGTCCCCTCCTGTCTACTTCCTTCTTTTCTGTCACTGACCCACTTTGTTCAAGTCTCTGTGACCTTCTTTCTTCTTTAGAAGACATACCAAATACCTCCCTGATTGGCTTCCCTGATCACTTTTTGGTGCAGTTTCTCACCATCTGGAAGCTTTGCACAACCACCCAGAGACTTTTCACAGTTTCCATCTGATCTCCTAACAGCAACTTTTGATTTTTCAACTTCAACCACTTTCTCACCTTCCCTGCGTTTTCTCTTCCTGACTTTCTGCAATCAGCTCAAAATATCAAATATTCACCAGTCATCTCACAACAACCTGCCTTTTTGGGTTTATTTTCCTAAAACCAAACATTTGAAGCTCTCAAAATGATTATCACTCCCACCTCATGGAATGCACTATTACAACAAAATTTGGTGACTGCAGAAACAAACTTGGCTTGTTCGACCCTGTTTTATGTGCAACAATTAATTAGATACCTGGATGTTAATTTCCAATACTTTATGTTTAAGAGATTTTTTTTAGACGGAAATTACAGCTCAAGCAGACAGACATACATTTGCTGATTGACTTTAGTAGCATGGATGAAGTAAAATGAAGATTACAGTACAATAATCAAAACCAAAAACATACACACGTTGAAAAGAATTTGAGTGTTATGATGAACATTTACAGAAATGATCTTAACAGAGAATAAAAAAAGAAAGGCAAATGCAAAACTGCTTACAAAGAAAGACATCTAGATTTGTTTCTTGTGTTTGAAACATATTTTTTTCTAAGCTTTTCAGATAATTTACTGCCTTTTTTTGTAAGACAAAAATAAATTAATCTGTTAATGAAGGAAAGAATCCAAATAAAACTCTTTCCTTCTGTAAACCTTTCACAATGTACACTTTTTGAAAACCGCTTTCACTTTGCTGCCTCTCAGCCAAGGTCTTGAGAAAGAGACAAAGATTAAAAACTAACTAGTTTTCTTCCTTTATGGGCCTCCACAGCAAACAATTTGTTCAGTCTAACCCTCTCCTCTGCTCCTTCCTCTCACCAGCCACACTTGTGTCCCACTTGACCACATCATTAAATCTCATATTTGGTCTTCCTTCAGAGCAAAATTACCATTATGAAAAATAAAATATTAAGTTCTTATATAAAGGCAGAACTTTAAAAAAAACTGGTAAAGAATTTAAGATGACATTTTGGGAGAAAAATGAAGAAGAAAAAGTTTTTTTGGACCAAATTGTGAAACTTTTTTGTTTGTTGGCGGAATATGCTGTTGTAGAAAGCATGTAGTCCCACCAGATGAAGGAAGATCTTAAGAAATACTGTAAGGTTCCCATTTTTGCCAAAATTTATTTGCAAAATTGTCCTGTTAGTGGCACAGTATTATACATATAGAAAGTTGGAAGATCTATCCTCTTCTCTGCCTTATGATCATTCCAAGGATTCATTCCAATTCAGTAAGTCCTGACTGATGGTTTTACTCTGTAGGGGGAGATGATTGAACTCATCTACAGCTGTATTTTTGCACCTCATCGTCACTGAGTCTTCCATAAAGTCCTGTTTTCAGACTATTTCAATTATTTTGAGATCTAAAGATTGGTCAGATTTAAACAAATGTCCAAATAATTCATAGAAAATCGTCACAATTATTAACTGTAGTTTTCTTCTACTTATTTTAGTCAGTGAGATCAATTTATGAAAAGTACAACATAAAACCCTTCAACAGTGTGATCGATATAGAAATCTATCTGCCTAGACTTTTGTACAGTTAATATGAAAAATGAGATTGTGGTTAATACTATTCATCAAAGGTCTACCATGAGGGCTGGTGCCTGCTGAATTTGAGGCAAAGCTTTTCTCTGCTGTCGGAACACAAAGCCACAGCGGTAAAAGCTATGCAGCACAAAAATACATCACATTTATGTATATTTATAATGCATTCGCATTTTGAGAGTAAGGCGGTATCAAATATGTAGGATGGTGATAAAGATAACCTCGAAAATACTACTACAAAGCACTGATGGCTTCGTTAATCTCCTTTACGCCTCAGTGCAGAGCTAAGTAAATCTATCTCTATCAATATTTACTATCAGTGTGTCTCCAATCATCTCACGAGCTGAAATGCAGATTGCGTAAAATCACGAGTCACACAATCCTTCACACACAGAGCAGCTTAATCTTTGCTCTCTGCCTCCCTCAAACAAACACAGGCACACCCAGACACGCACTCATGCATAGAAAGCAAACCGAATCCTTTTCATGGAAATAAACTTACCCCTTATCGCAAACTAACCCTCTTTCTTAACTGTCTTTCATTGCAACTATTATTTTTAAACAAGTGTAAAAGAAAATTATTATTTTGGTAAAAAGAGTGATGTCCTGGCAACAACAGTAGAACTCAATAAAAATTTCAAACCAGAAGTGATCAGCTGCTTTCTCAGTACTCTTCTTTTCTCAGTACTCTTCTTACTATGATACAAATGTTTCTCAAATACTTTCCTTTTCGAAAAAAAGGGACACAAGTCAAGAGGATCAACCAAGAGAGAGATTAGAATTACATTATTTCTAAGAACTATTAAACAAATTCAGAGGCGTTAGTGATAAAGTGATTCTAGTAAGTTTTCATGAGGGAATTTAATTAAGAGGAAAAAAATCGTAATAGTTAGGACTTAAGTTCCAAAACTTTCTACCATTAGTAATACCCTCTCCAATCATCTTATGAGCTATTTTAAAGGCATTCCCAGTGATCTTTTAAATTAATGCTATACAGTTTTTAGCCCCCCCCCCAAATAAATAAATAAAATGGCGTATTTTTCTGCAGAGCAGCAGCAGTTTATTGGAGATTCACCTCTGAGTAATGGGAGGGACTGTTGATGCAGAGCAACCCCCGGCCCCCTTTAGTCACCCATAACTGAGCACTCTTTTTACACACTCCTGCTAGCTTACAGCTTCTCACACCTCCATCCTAACATTACCGGTGCAACAAAAATGCCACACAATATTGAAGCAATAATTTAGAGTCAGATGTCAACTCTGATAAGAGAAAAAAAAAGATGTATATGGATCTAGTCATCCACACCTGGATGCATCAGAATGGAGGGCAGCAGGGATCTTATGGCCTACCCATTGTATTTTCTACGTAACGCATACAATCCTTTTCAAATGGCTATTTTTTGTTCTGCTCCCGATTCACAATGATTTAAATAAATACTCAGAAACGCAATTTTTAGCTTTATGATCTTGATATGTGTCCTCCATCTGAAAAATTTCACAAGAACATGTTAAAAAAAACACAAAAACACAATTTTCATCAGAGTGGGTCTTGAAGGATAATGCCCTGCATGCTATGCTTGTTTTGCTGCTCATTAACTGCAGATTAGATAATCTTGGGGACTGGAACTCAACTTTTTTAAGATGTGTTATTGGAATTATCAAAATGCAGTTACGGGGAATCAAACATTTGCTCATTCCACTGTCTTTTAAATGAATCAAAAAATCTGTCATGACTGTTTTAGACTAAAGGGAAGAAAACTTTGAATCCCACTTGGCTGTGGACCTCACCTCTGGCTTGTCTCACGCCCCCAGCCATCCCTGTATGTTTTATCAGAAAGCACAATGCCAATATTACATAAACATTTGGGTTTGAAGGTGAATATGACAATAATAAAAAAGGAAATGGGGAAACTGATACTTTTAACCTTTAATAGAGTTACACAGTTCTTGGATGGTTGGCTTCATATAAAAAAGATTTCTAAGTAAAGACATAAACACAAACTGCAATAAAAGCGGTTGTGGTTTACTGGTGTTTTCAGCCTCACTAATGGCACTATTTACCAAAAACCCCAAAGCAAATGCAAACAAAAAGAAAAAAAAACACCACTGCAAGGAGAACTTCAGTTTTTGAATGGCCGCCATTGAAAAAAAAAATCAAAAATAATAATAATTTTCCTTATTTTTAACCATCCATCTTCCACACTTTAATTTATTTTATGTATTTCAGAAATGCTGCACATAATAGCTCTGTATGAAGCACCATGTTTGGGATTAAAGGGGTCAACTATTTGTAATTCTGTAGTAAATGAGATTTGGAACATGCCCGCAAAAGAAATTGAACACCACGTTGTTCCAGTGGCACCAGTGTACGGCAGCTCTGTCACCATCAGTGTAAAAATGTGTGTCAATGCAAGCATGACTGAAAGGCACAATATAAACACATACAGTAATTATTTTTTGTCAAAAAATGTTGCTATTATTTAAGCATAAAGTTTAAAGTAGATATTCAGAGAACACTGTTAGTTTATCAGCATTATTTGTATTCAACTCGCTTTATACGGTGGGAACCAGGGGGATCAAAAAGACAGCGTAATCAATTAGGCTTTTAAGGCTCTGTTTTGTTCATCCCTCCTGATCGGAAACGGCTGTAATTCTCTGCTGGGATGTGGCCACCCTTAAGAAGACTGAGCTGCAGCTATAGACACTTGGATCCAAAGGGAGCACCCATTGTTTTTGCAAAGTTTTCAGTTTTAAGAAGAGAAGTTGGGAAAAACGTATCTTTTTGAGTGGTCTTGATTTGGTATTGATCCGGCACCCGTGACCCCACAGCTGGAAATCTGTTGATATAACAGAGTAGGTCAGCAGAAATGTTACGATGGAACCAAAATTGGTGGCACAGAATGTCACTTGGAGAAAGCCAGAAAGCTCAGAAAAAGAACTGGTGTTGCATCTGTGGCAGAAATTATTATTTGGAGGCTGAACAAATTGTTCTGGCCAAAAGCATAAGCTATTACATTTTCTTACTGAGTTAGTCTTCAAAGAAGAGTTCTACCTGGGTTCTACCTTGAGCTGGTTTTAGTAAGTATCTTTATTTAAATGTTTGATTATGCATTCACTAAGTTTCATTTTTTTGTGATACTAAAAACTTAATGAATGCGTTACGTTTCATGTGCAGCTGTGCAGTTTGAGGCCTGTGGCACTGTTCCGTTTACCATACTGAGAATGTAATTAAGTCCAAGCACTGCCAGTATTTACTGGCAAAGGGGGGAAGCATCATCTCTTTGCTCTTCAAACAGCCCCTCCATCTGTTTTATTGGATTGTAGTCTGAGGCAGTGGCAGACACGACATGGGCATTGGACAAGACGGACCCAACTGAGATTCCCAACCAACCTCACGCTGTTTTTAATACAATGTGACCTCGCCGAGGGGATTTAAACGCAGATGCTAAAAAAGTAGAGTGTCTGTTTGTTTATGTATCTATCCCCGATAAGAGCGTTTATAATCCCCTTCAGGTTAGGACGCATGATTAGTGCTTTAGCTGTGATGTTTTTTCTTGATAGAGCACAGCTTTGACAGATAACAGAGTGTAGACTATAAAACATTTTGTGTCAACAGAGTATTGAAGGGGGCAAAGGCACACTGATTCACTGTTGAGTGGGTTTAATGACTTAATGGTACAAAGATCCAATAGAAAAATAACAGCATGAGACACAGATCACTTTTTAATTGATTCCCTTGACAACATAATGCATTTCAGAAGTAGCGTGCTCTATAGGTCTCCCTGTGATTTGAGCGACTCTGTAACTTTTTAGTTTGGCCACTTAATCAGAAAACACTTTAAATTTTTTTTTTTTTTATCTTAACATTAAGTGATGAATAAATTTAACATCGGATCCTATGACCTATCCACTATTTGGTATGGCTTTGCCAATTTTTTGTTTGTGTCTTTTCTGTTTTTGTCGGATTAAAGAACAATTATTATTATTGTTATATATAAGTTTTTTGTTTAGTGGTAAGTATCTTCAAATATGTCTGATGTTTAATATAAATACCTAATCATAGAATTAAGCCATCAGATGTGAGCATACAGATCCTGACTTGGATTTGTTAAAGTTTAAACAGGCATAGAATTTAGGATTTTAGTGCACATTCTCACTGATTTTTGTTTACACCTATGGACCTATGCAGATTATTCTAAACTGGCCTTTAGTTTCAGTTCACTTCTAATAGTCATTTGTGAAAGCAAACTAAACTTCATGAGAATTCTTCACTCAAGTCCACTAAACTGCCCTAATGTAAAAGAAGCCTTAAGTGATCTAGATCATCTGGTCTGGAACCACTAGCTGTCACTTTCAAAACATTTCAGAAACTGATGCTTCTACTTTGATTTTAGTCACAACAGTTTATATAGAAAATGTTCTAAAAGGAAAAACGTCCTTATGACAGCAGTTATCTTTGGACTAAAACTTCTGTTTGATGCAAGGATAATGGCAGTCCGTCTTAAGATTCAAGACAGGCACTATTATGCCAAGTAAACACATTTTTATCCAAGGAAATGAGATAGAAACACAAACTCTATTGAACCTTGAGGCAGGTTGACTGTAGTAGGAGATTACACCCTGTACCACTCATGGAAGCTGAAAACGAAGTATGGCTACAGGCTCGCCATATGTGCAATAGATTAGGAATTGTAGTTATATTAAATCATCAGCATAAAATCATGGGTTCATGTTGCCTTGTAAATTACATTACTGGGGTTGCATATTTTTTGGTACATTTTAGTTATCTGAAAACAGTAGTGTTGTTGATCGACATAAATGCGACTGTTTATGTGGTAGGACTGAGGATTGGTGTCACAGAAAGAAGACTGTAGAAAGCAGAAAGTGCTGAAACAGGGAGAGGCTTTCTGATTATCGTAGTTCCTAGAAGTTGGAAGCTCTGACAGAAAACAGTGACCACAGTAATGGGATCTTCTTGATGTAGATTCAGTGCTGAGCTGGCAGTGCCAGAGATGGAACTCCAGGGGAGGGGTAAAGAGGCCTCCTGTGGAGACAGTGATGAAAAATGGTGTTCATTTTAGTAATGCACAAAAAAAAGTGGATGAAGTCACAAGAAAGAGTTCTAAAGTAAAATCCTAGAGAATAGCAGAAATACAAGGCTTGGGTTTAATATTGAGGCACCACAGCAACTGTGATGTTGAGTTGTTTAAGACTTTTCCAAGTATAACTGGTATCTCTGATTAGACAGTACTGTTAAAAGTCTGTGCTTTTATTCTCTACTTTACCGTTATGTCAAATGTAGTTGTCCTTGAAAGTGGCCCACACAACGTTAATTACATTGTAAAGACATCTTTTTTAAATTGGATCACCCAATAGAGGGCACTCTTTTTCTTTTTCTTTTGTTTTTAAGATGCAACTCTGTATAGTGCATTTAATGTCTCATCTTTTCTAATTACCATTTAAAAAAAAAAAAAAAAAAGAATCTTTCATTTGTTTTGGGGTATGCCGTCACAAAGACATTTTCATGAAATGTATTTTGATGCTTTTCTTGTTAAAAGCTAGATTTAAAAATTTAAAAATAAAGAGAAAAGCTCTTTTACTCACTTAAAAATCTCAGATTGGCTTGTTTCTTGTCCTCTTATTTATTTTTTTCTTTTTTTTTTTGTTTTTTTTTTGTTTTTTGTCCATGGCATATTTCTTACTTGCCTTCATTTTTCTCTGTCAAGCAGTAAGGACTCTCTGCACCGGCTCCCTGCTCAACCAAATGTCGGCATTCATCACATCATCCAGCGGCAACGCAACAGCCCTCACTAACGTGCTGTATTACAAAGCAAGATGGGATGGGAGATGCAGCCGCTATCTAATTTCCCACTGCTGTAAATTGAGAAATTGAGAAAGAGAGAAAAGAGAAAATGTGAAATGGAGGTAAAATGGGATTTCTCAGATAAACTATTAAAAGATATGAAGTTAACATTTTCTGGAGAGCCAAACTAATGACAAACTCCTGAACTGCCTTCATATACTTTCATCATCTAAAAGTCCAATATGCTGGGAGAGCTTAAGGAAAATAGTGCATCAAAAGTGTAATAGTACATTATTGCTGTAGATTAAATATGTATCACCTGAATGTGATATCTTACACTTATTTCTCTGCTTCCTAAGTACTTCGCTGCAAGATCACTTATGGCATCTGATATGTTATGCAGCCATGGGTATAACCCAGAATATGTAGACTACAGTTAGGGTAGGTAGCTGAGGGCCTGTGGAAAAAAAAAAAAAAGTTGTTTTCTTCCCTTTAGAGTATCTGCAAATCAGAAAAACAGGGGGGAGTTTTTCAAAGTTTAATTTAAAAACTTAGTTTTCAAATGAGGCATGGGGGCGAACATACATTGACATTAGTATTTTGTCAGTTACCAATCGAGTAATACTAGTTTCAATTAAATATTGGTGACACACTTAAAATATTAACATTTAGGATTGATATCATTGACCTCTTTGACATACTTTAAATAAATATAGCGGAGGGTACATTCTGTCTGAATGCATCTATCCATTTGGAATACCTGGATTCTGCATTGACTGCCAAATGTACATAAGACCAGTGGAAGTAGCTGTTCAAATTAAGCCATATTCCAAACATTTAGAGTATTATCATTTTATATTTTGTCCATTTATCAAAAAAGATCAGATTTTTTTTCTAGATATTCTAAAACCAGTCAGTGATCTCTATTTGATTTTATTTTTTTCATTTTTACTTTACTAAACTCTTTTTTTCACAAATGATTTTTCTAAATACATGATCATTACAAAGCTCAAGTGAACAGCAGTTTGTCACACACACACGCGCTAAAACTAAATTTTGTCCCTTATTTAACTATAAAAATATTTTACAAAATGTTGTGCACTTATATATGTTTAAAAATAACCAATAGTATGACTATGTTAGCAGTTCAAGAAAAAACACAAATCTCTCTTACCAGAGGTCTATATTTGTAAATATTACACACAGGGCTCGGTATGAAACCTGCAAATCAGAACATTTCCCAATCCTTGCAATCATGTATAATGAGCACTAGTGATGTGCCATTGGCCAATCCTGAGGCGTATCCTGCAGGAAATGCAAATTTGGGGAAATATATTTAGAAACGCAGCGAAAAGACAAAAGTGTCTACTTCAATATTATTTAGATACTGAAGCTTCCATAATAAAAGCAGAAATGAAGTTTTAAATGTTGTCAGGAGTAATATTTATGATTTTACACAGAGGTTGCATGGTTTACGGGATACTTTCCAAATCTCTCTTTGTAGTTTTAAAAGATGAAAAGAACTCAAATGAATTCTGAGAAGCGCTTTTATTTTCCATGTAATCAGATGATAGCCAGCAGGTAGCCATTGTCTCCTGCTGTGTCTTTTTCTGCATGAATAGATTCCCTTTTAAACACCCCACCTTCACCCCATGTGTCCTCCACTGTCAGGTTACCACTGTTCTTTATAATTTGCTCTGATGCTAAGTCTAATCTTTAGACACAGCAAGGGAAGATGCAGTTATCACCTTTCAAAAGAAAGACAAGGCCAGGTTGTGTTCTCAGAATATGACACATGTTGAAAATGTGTTCCTGTTATGCTGATATGACTCTTCCTGAGGTTTTCTATTGACAACCCACAGCAGGTGACTGCCGATTCATCTCTCCAGCACTCTGACATTCAGTGCTGTGAAGGGACTACTCAGATGGATATTGCAGTGCTGGAGTGAGAATTGAGTGGAGAAAATGCACAGAACACTAAAATGTTTCCACCCAGGACTTAGAGCTCCAACTTCCAAGTACTGTGTCGCTCAATAGGTGTCCAACTTGCACGGTTGTGTTCACAAATTAAAGCTGCCAGAGATCAGACAGAAAACCTGATCATCAGTACATCCTAAGCCAAGCTTGACAGGGTCAGAGAATAGTTTTCTGATGTGTTTCATCCATATTTGCTCTATATATATGGATTTTTTTCTTCTTGTCCCTTGTGAACTAATTCAAACTCATTTGTTTCCTCTTTTATGAAAATGAACATAACACAAGAAGAGCTTTGGATGCTAACAAGAAAAAAAAGCATTTTATTGTGCTCATGAGAATCCAACCCCTGTGCATGAGCAAGTATTATAAAGAAAAGAAAAATATTGGTTTAATCCTGATGAAAAGAAACGGTTCTGTTGCTCATCATAGTCGTAGTGTTGTGCAGAGCGCAACAAAGCACTCCTCCACTTCCAACTCCCTCTAGACAATTAATAGCATGCCTCCTCTTAAATGCTATTACACTCAGAGTGGGGTACCGTGGTGAGCTTACCGTGTTGCAGCTGATCAGAGAGCCGCGTAGAAGCAGAAAAAAGGAGGTAAAGCAGAATGTGTCACTTCATCTTTGTGCACGATAAAAACTTTTATGGACTTCTTTTTTCATTTTCCATCATGTTTGCTTGAAAGTTTAAGGCAACAAATTCTGTGTTTAGACACATTGAGTGCACTTTGCTATTTTTTGTTAATAAATCAAATGCAGATTCCATATTTATAACATACAGATTCCATATAAACATGAGTACAGTTTTGACAACAGTTTATTTTGACTTCACGTCTTTGCTCCCCCAGCTCCAACGTCTAGCATGAAGCCTGAATGGAGCTCAGAAGGGTTTTTTTTTTTTTTTAAAGTGAAAGTGCTATCTTTCTCTTTTTGGTGAATTCAAACATGTCTTATAAGATGTAAAATATGAAAATGTATTAATTATATAAATATATAATGACTAAAAGAAAACAAATCAACCACCTGGTCTGTCAATCAAAGTATCAAAAGAGATTGGTAGAACAATAAAAAAAACTGACCCTGGTTGATGTTTTTTATGTTATTTTTCTTTATTAGTGAATATGGAATTAATGGATAGTGGGAAAATGTCTGACCTGTGTATGTGGTTGTAGGAAGTCAGTTATTTGGGGTTGCATAGTACTTAAAGTTACATCATCTAACACCATTTTACTTTAGTTTAATGAGTCCCCTTGTTGACCCTTTTGAGGATAATTAATTGCTGGTGGGTCTGAGGACTATACCAACTCCATCTATGCAGAGGTGGAGGGAAAGCTCATCGATTATCTCCTGCTGTTTCTGTCAAGTCTCAGAAAGCTCCTCTTAGGACGCCCGCAGCTCAAACTCTTTTAACCAAAGTTCAAAGACAAACTGTGGTCCCTTGAAGAGAGAAATTTCACAGGCACAGGTTAATTTTTGCTTTAATTAACTTATGCATGTTAAAAAAAAATTCCACACATTTAATTTAGCTTATAAAGAGAAAGAGCACACAGCCTGATATCACTTTTTCAATGGTCAGAAAAGAAATAAAAAGGACATAGGAGTAAGGTAAATGCCAACATGAGGACTCGAAATCTTTGCTTGTCAGAGTCACTTTGTTTACATGCAGATGGGGAGTTTTATTCCGAATGAGCTTGAGTGCTATGTAAATACACTATTTTGGTAGAAAGGTTAATCCAGAATATTCAACTGCAGAATTTTTTATTTACTATAATCAATCACCTTAATATTGAGTTTTAGAATAAAAGTGATGCCAAATTTGTTGTCCAGGTGATAATATAGAACTTTAAGAACTTTATTTAAATGTTTCTCACACAGACACGAGTTAACACATTTTGTGGTCTCAGCGGCAGAAAAACAAAAAATGTTTTTTACCTGCAACATTTTATTGTATTTTATATTTTCTTTGAAACTTTAGCACTGGATGTAGACACCAACCGTACATGTAAATGCTCTTGATTCTGAAAATGTTTTGCATGTGATTGTTAGTCAAGAATATTACTCTATTTGGTTTTCAGAATTTTATTGAATCTTTAAATTTTACTCAAGAAAATACCACGTTTCCCTAGTCTCAAAATATCCCCTGAAACTGAGACAAAAACTCCAAACTTCTATACTAAATCTGAGGTAAACAAAGAAGCCCACCTTCATATGTCAGCTAATTGTTCAATAATGATGCCATTAATCATTGTGACAATGACAGCTTATCCCAATTACAGATGTTATGGTTGGCCTACCCCTCTATCAAGCTATGTAATCTTTAGAAGCCGATTTTTCTCATCCCACCGTGTTTATATAATACCAAAGTTATAAGTTGTTTCACGAGACGCCTGCTTATGGTTTTCTTTAACAATTTATTTTGTTTAATAATGACAGAAAAAAAAAAAACATTAACATTTCCAAACAAAACAAAAAAAATTATACTTAGAAAAGAAAGGGCGAATGTGCAAATTTCACAAGGAGTCCATATTCAAGTCACATTATTTTTTGAGAGATGAAAGTAAAAACCACTGTTGGGTGTACAATGATTGACAAAATATTCATAAAGTTGTGAATGAACAAAGTTTTGAGGAACTATCAGGGCCAGACAAATGTTCCAAAGTTTCTAAAGGATTTTCCTTGTTTTTTACTTTGTTGTCCAGCTTTGCTTCAACCACATGAGTGGCTATCTTAACATACTAGTTTAATTATTAGAAACAACTCCATAGTTGCCACTTTTCTTGTGAGATAACCAATCAAAGCAACTGAGTATTTTTTTAAACAAAGTTCTAAAAGGACGCTTCTGCATAGCAGCAGTAGTTCATTAAAAATTCGGTTCTGAGTTGTAGGCAGGACTGTTGGTGCACAGTAAACCCACCACCACTTCCCATCATCCATCTGTCTCTCTCCCGCTCATAGCCCCCCACAACCTAACATTACCGGTGCAACAAAAATGGCAAGCAATATCGAAGCTATCTAGCCATACAGTTTTAAACCAGATTCCAGCTGAGATGTGGAAAACAAAGACGTATACGAATCTACATGTCTGCAAGTGATGCAATACAATAAATGGAGTGGAGCAGGGAGCTCGTGGCCTGCTGATTGTTGCTTGCACATCACAGCTACCATCTTTTTCCAAAGACATTTTTTCATCTGCTCCTGGTTCACAACAATTTGAAAAAGAAATCATCAGAAATGCAATTTTATGCCAAATTTTCACATATGACCTCCATCATCAGAAAAACGGGTGGGTCTTTCAAAAAAGTGTTTTCCTGAATTTCCTGTGATTTTCTCTCTTACAATTACTTTATAAGTCTTTTTTGCTGGGATTAGCTTATGTTATCAAAGAAAGATGATTCTTTAGGACTGTTATATCTTTCTCACTTAACTTCATCTCATCTTTACACTCATTGAGGGGGGCAACTCAAAAGTTATGACCCACTAATGGGAGTGAATGCATTTTGGAACCAAAACTCTTGCAAGGTATCAATCCAGAATAGCAACTCACCAACATTGCTAGGTAGCAATAAATATGCTAAAAGGGAATTTAATCAAAGTTAAATTAAAAACATATGGAGAAGTTCTTTACCTTTTTTTTAACTCTATAGTTACTCTTCAATTCATTTGTAAATAAATGTCACATTTTATTCAAAATTGATGTTTTGTATGCATTAAAGAGCAGACTATACTGATTTATGGCGTGTTCTAGGGTGCTCTGGATCCACAGGCTGATGGCCTGCAATCAGAAAGAACTCCTCTCTGGATATCTTTTCTGACTTCCTCTCTTCAGGAGCACTGCACATTTGCATAACACTTGTGTGTTACAGCTAGCAGTGACAGCTACTTAGCATTATATTCAAATGCTTTTTAAAAGACCTTTTGAAAGCAGCATAGGTAACTGAACAGAATTAATAGCAGATGGTGTTGAAACTCCATGTTCACATCAGGGGGTCCTGCAAGGATTCTGCCTTCATTAATGGGGAAAATAATGAAGAGTGAATCACCCCCTTGCTTCATTATGTACTATTTTGTAAACTGAAGACAGGTATGTGTATTGTGTGATGGAAAACAATTCAATCATTGAAAATAGTGAGGGGTAAAGACCCTGATTCCTGAGTAAATTTTTGTCTTAACTTTAGGGAACCTAAATAAGGACCAAGTCTTTTTTTCCCAAGTAAGAAAGCAGTTCATCAGTTTTTTCTATTTTTATTTTGTTTAGCATCATTAAATTGAATTTAAATAATCTGTCATGCTCGCTCATCTCCCCTATGTCTTAAGATAGTAGGTTTATGGAGTAGATTACAATAGTCTCTTGCCTACATGGAAGTTCTAAAAATAACCATCAAAATTCAAAATCTACATAAATAAGTGAGCTTTTTTTATACATTTATTGTAGATGTTTAGGGCTATAAAATCCCTCACTACAGTTTACAGTTTTCTCAGACGGGACTTCATAAATAAGTCCAGTATGATAGAATGAAACCAGTCATCTGTTGGCAATCGAAGACTTAAGAAAATTTAGCAAGCTGAGTGTATTCTGTACTGTCACACAAAGTAGGTTGACAATGGCCTATAGCCATTCAGAATGCAGAGCATAATGTGACGCAAAAAAAAGTATGCAATATTGTACATAGAAAAAGTTCAGCAAAACTAAGGGGTCAAGGAAAGTAAACCATATTATAATAAAGAACCACTGTGCTGTATTTTAATTCTGATCCTTGTCTGGTTGTATCACAATCAAATTGTTTTGTACCCTTTACCTATTAAGTCAGCCCCCACCTTCCATTCCTGAATTTGAATTAAATCCTGAATGATCAATTTTTGCAGTTCCTCAAAAGACCACTGTTAACTGCTTTCAAAAGAGAGACGTTTCTCATTGAATCTTGAGTTCAAAAGCCAGATTTTATACCGAAAATAAATCTGTGCACAGTCAGGTTTAAAAAATCTATTAAACATTTACTCTTATTTCTATTTACTGTTATTACTATCAATGACAACTGATTAAGGATACTTTTAAATCAACTGTTTTGATTTAATCAGATCTTAAACATGTGCTTTATTAAGGGAGTATATATTGTGATTGGCAGGTGGATGGATTCATTAATGAATTTCACAAAAGGCTCACTTGACTTGGTTGCACCTAATCAGCCATTTTTAAAACATTGTTGAGATATGTGCGGTGTAAACGCCAGTCAATATTCTAAACCCACTTCATTTTTGCTGTACTGAATCATATGGTTGGCTATATTAAGTAATGATCCATTGAATGCATTTCTTTGCTGTTAACACATTCCAAACTGAAGGTGTTGAATGAAAGTTTTTGGTTTTCAAGGATGGAAATTTGTCCTATTCCCAGTAAGACTGATAGGATCTGATGGAAACTCACAGAAGCAGTAACTGATATAAAACTACAAAATGTCCTTGACTCACTTGACATAAAGAGGTTTTCAGAATTAACATTTAATAGAACAGATTAGCAGTTTTTCACAAGAAATGCATGGAACTAACTTAACAGCACAACTGGACTGAAAGAGAGTTTAAAGGATGAAACACTTCCTTTTACCACAGTTCTTTTCCTCATAAGCACACATGCAGTTTGTACTTCATTCCTGAAAGGTGTATTTGTTGAGTCATAAAGATTATGAGCGTCATGCCTTCATCATCAAACTTTATCCCCCAGTTGAGGTCAGCAAGACTATAAACAGTGTTGTTGTTATACCTTTGCCTTCCCTGAACTGTCTAACAGTTTGCAAGACACTCCACAAGGTCAACTAACAGTCATGTTCCATAGCTTTATCCGTTTCCTCCCACACACATGCAGTTTTTTTGTGCCTGCAGCTGTCAAATCCATGTGAAACTCTGTGAGAAAATCCTGACCAAATGTAACTGCAGAGGCTTGTCACCAAGACAGCCCAACAACATCCATAACCTTACGAAAGTAGGAATGAATACCATCTATGCCTGGCATCTTGCTGCCAGGTGGGTGGATGAAGTGACAGGCCAAGCTTTGTGCTTAGCTGTCAGTAGATGTCAGTTGTCTCAGGGGCTGCAAAACCTCACCTGCCTTTCTCAGTCTCTTTTGTCAATCTGAAGGGTTCCCACGTAAGGTGTTCACCATGTCCTGAAGCTGACACTGTATGACTAGTGCCAATTACTTTAAAGCTCCATCTCTAAATCAGTAACACTTGACCTGGACTTGCAACCCTCGAGGTGAAAATCTCCCAGACTGGTCAGTTTTCTGCCCACTTTACCTGTTTTGGTCCTCCACCACCAACAATCTGATATTATGATGAGTGAACACAACAAATCAGTCAATGGTTTATACAGGGATGAATTTTTATGTATCCCAAAGTGTTCACAAGTTATTTCAACCATTCAAGATGCTTTGAACAATAAACTAAAAATAACAGCTCTACAAAATTGTTGATGTTCTGCTTTTTGATTAATAAAGTTTAATTTTGTTAAAATACAGCTAGTCATTTGTAAAGTCAGACCTTCAAATCAGAATTATTTTATTTGGTAAAGAAGTAGAAAAAAGTACTTCAGTAGTTTCCCCAAAAACTACTATTCAGAAGCTATTTTTATTGTATTTTTAATTACTCCAGTTTACAGAATGTCGGTACAATTTTAAGTGTACTAAAAAAACAAGGATTAAATTGCCACATTGGCCATTTGTATGGCTACTAAAACATGTTCAGCTTACCACAATAAATATAAATAATAAGGATTAATTTGAAAAATGATTTACATGGAGTAGTTCTAACAAGGGTTAACAGAAGAATCTCCAAAGCAGTTATTCTCAGTTTAGTGAGTAATGATTGCTCAGTCTTAAAAAAATAAGCGTGATTTCAATTAAATTAGTTTTCATGAAGAAGACAAAGGGATTAAGACTTAGCTTTTGATTCACTGGGTTTATGACGTGTTTATTTAGTGTTCTTAACTCAGTAATGGTGCACCTGCTGCTTCACCTTCATTCAGCAAAACCAGATTGATTGATTGATCACCTGCCTGTGGTTCTGCCTTAATTTGTCGACCATGATGTTTTTGTTCTGTCATTTTGAGCCTTTTTCAAGCTACTCTTTCTCTTGAATATTTTACTGCTTTTAAACACTGAACAAAAATATGTATTTTTTACCTTCCATTGTCAATCCAAAATGTACATACTCCAGATTTTGGTTATTGCCTTTGCCCGTACATTTTTTCCCCCTTTGGTTGTGTCTCAACCTTATTTCTGTTAAACATGCAACAGCGCACTCCTGTTCTGGCACCAAGTGCATCGAGTAATTGGACTGTCAGACTCGGTCCTTCAGCTCATCTTATTTGGTTTATTCTGTTCTCTCATTCTCTGCCTCTCACACTTTTGTATTACTTGTTCTGTCACATTTCTTTTTAAACCAGTCTGGCTCCACTCGTACTAAAATGCAGTCCTATATGTATAGACTTCAAAGAGGAGAGCACAGAGAGAACCATGATTCAGAGGTCAATTTACAAGTGTAGTTTCCAATTAGCAAAACAGAAATGAATCACTTCAAAAAGACAAACTGTGGAGAAACATCTCGGTCCTCTATCTCAGCTTGAATACTTCAATTTCCATGGCATCAGATGGGGCTTAGATATCTTTCCATATTGTTCAGTTCCCACCCCAGTATAGATGCTTTTAATTCTATATGGGCTTCGGTGTGAAACTTTTTTCAAAATTGATTTAAAAATGTTTGTTTTTGTCAACATTATATAACATATGATCTCAGAAAAGTTTGGCGTGCTTTTTAAAGGCCTAATAAATTTCATAGGCTCACTGCCTCTAAACATCATTTTCAGAGTGGGATGCAACCAGATAAAAAGGCATAAAAATATGTACATATACTTGAGCATGTATTATCATTGATTTCTTAAGGGTTGCCATTCTAAATGACAACCAGGGCACATCAGGCAGCCATGGTGAGCAGTCGTCCTCTCATCAGAAGAGTGCAGGTTTGGTTCCCGCCCTGCTTGCCCATGTGCTGAAGTGTCCTCGGGCAAGACACTGAACCCCGCATGGCTTTTGGTGATTAAAGATTTGCCTTAATGGATCCGTCATGAGTGTTTGGCTGTAAAGTGCTTTGGGCCTTATAAGAAGGTAGTAAAGCGCAATATAAGAATATGCCATTTACCATAATGTTTGTTTTCCAACATCAAAGATTAAGATTGAGTTCTCCCAAAATCCTTCTCCCAAGTGTCCTAGGTGCCATTTATTGTGAAGAAAATTATTTTACGTGAAGCAAAAAACATTTTCTGAGGTGAACAGTCAAAAGGGGAAAAAAAAAATGTTGAGAGTAACTCATTTCAAAAGTAACCTATTACATTTTGAAACATGTAGCGCTGAAGCATTTCTAAATGCTCCAGAGCGGCAGTGGCTCAGGCGGTTGAGCAGGTTGGCCAACGATCGGAGGATTGTTTGTTCGGTCCCCACTCCCCTTAGCCAAGTACCGTCATGTCCCTGGGCAAGACACTTCCCCCTCCCTGCCTCCAGTGTGGCTCCACTGGTGTGTGAATGTGTACGAATCTCCCGGTGATGGTCAGAGGGGCCGTCGGTACTTACTGTCAGCCACGCCCCTGTCAGTCTGCCCCAGGGCAGCTGTGGCTACATCAGCAGCCTACCCCAAGTACGAATGAGGAATGAACGAATAACGGACACATTGTAAGAGCTTTGAGCGTCTGTAAAGATAGATCTAAAACATTATTATTATTAAATGATTACTACAGTAACATTTTCCTTATTAAACAGTTTTTATTAGTTTTTGTACTACAACTTACTAACAGTTCAAAAGGTGACCGTTAAAAGCAGCAAAATCTTCAGGTATTAACAAATAAACAAAATGCCAGAAACAAAATCTTTTTTCAGCATATGGTTAGTCACTTTTATTCTCTCTTTTATTTATTTAGACTCAAATCAATAAGTCAAATTTCACTTTTAACCTTTATAAATCCCTTTGTTATTGTGTTCCTTACAGGTACATAGTTCTTGTTTTCATATAATAGCTGCCTTTCCCATTATTGTTGGTTGAGGGAGTAAATTTGACCTGCTTTAGGAGGCACCATTTCTTAGTTTTTCTAAAGTACAAAAGATTCAGGTTCTTCTGTTTTTTTGTAAAGTTTAAAATTTACGATTTTGTCTTTGTATACTAAACTGAATAAAAATGAGGGTTGGTTGGACAATTGTGTTTTTGTGCTTTCACTTCACCAAAAAAAGAAAAAAAATCGTATTCATTATTATTATAGTAGGTAACCTCTCTTCTAGAAGTAAAATACTTTGCGGTACATTTGTCACGTGGTGTTATTATAGTCTGTTACTGCAAGTGCTACAAAGAAGGTAAAAGTAACTAACTACAAATCTGGAATCATGAATTCTGGATTTGCTTTAGGTCACCAAAGCACAGTAAGAACAGAAGTGCAATCACCTATTTTCTCTGTCAGGTTCAATGCTGCATGTCTGAAATTTGAACAAATAACTCTTTAGCTAAAGGTTTATGCCACTAATCAGTTAGTCACCCCTGCTTAATTACTGTCTATGCATTAAGGGCCATTTTGTTGCCAGAAATGTTCTTTAATTGATAGTTTTTGTAATTAAGAAAAAACAAACAAACCATATAATGAACCTTAATTTATCAGTTTATCCATCTGATTAGATTACAATAATTAGGCAGTAAATATAAAGTCATTCAGTCACTAAGTAGTTATTTTTATGTTTACTAAATAATTGCTGATTTAGCTTATTAGAGTCACTTGTATCATGTCAACTTGAGCAAATTTTTCTATGTACGATTGTTTCTCCACACCAGGCATTCACAGACGCAAATGGTTTTCTTAACGGGTTTATTCGGTCTCTCCAAATCCACCGTGAAAACTGCATATACAAACATAATAAAACCTCTTTGACAATGAACATACATTGTAAACAGACAGTTAAAACAAATAAATAAATCACCTCGTTGGCTGCATGCCGAGATGGGAGTTAGTCTTAATGTCCTCTCATCCACATCTGGAATTCTCTGCATACAAACATGGTGCTCCTGCTTCCAGCGTCTCTCCTCTCTATCCTTACAATGTGCGCTAAGCAAGTAAGCACCTCCGGTATTTTCAAAATAAAATTATCTTCAAAATAAACTTCTCATAACTTAAACAAAATTTATCAAACAAAACACAACAGACTAACAAATGACCGTTACACTCCCACCAAATCACACTAATCTTAATGTGGGATTTTTCTCAGGGCTGTTAAGTTGTCTCTAACAACACCTCATAAGTATTATTAGTCTGCCTCAATCAAAGTTACAACCTTTTGAACTGGTCTTTCAAGAAATACCGTTCCAATCGTGGATTTTCCACCTTTGTCAAGTGTGGTATCGCTAACTTGCAACCTTAGCTTTCTTACTCTGCCATCTGATCCTGAATAAACCTCACTGACTCTGGCTAACCTCCATTGATTGCGTGGTGCTGAATCATCATGAAGAAGAACAATGTCATTGATTTTTGAATTCCTCCTGTTCTTGTACCACTTCTGTCTTTGTTGAAGGTTCAACAAATATTCTTTTCTCCATCTAGTCCAAAACTGATTGGCTAAATACTGTACTCGACGCCATCTTTTTCGTAGGTACAAATCTTCTTTGACAAATTCTCCAGGAGGAGGCATGAGAATCGTAGACTTCATTGTCAGAATGTGGTTAGGAGTCAGAGGTTCGAGTGCATTCGGATCGTTGAGATGTTCAGTAGTGAGTGGTCTACTGTTAACAACTGCCATGACCTCATAGAAAAAGGTCCGTAAGGAGGCAGTATCTAGTCTTTGTGCAGACTGGTCAAGAATTGCAGTAAGAACACTTCTTATTGTTCTTATCTGTCTTTCCCAAACCCCACCCATGTGACTCGAAGATGGAGTGTTCAAAAGAAACTCACAGCCAAGAACCTTTATTTTTTCTTGATCCATCCCTTTCATTAGTTGTTCAAGTTCTCTCTTTGCACCCACAAAATTAGTACCTCTGTCACTTCTTAGTTGACGCACGTTTCCTCTGATAGCAATAAATGCTCTCAAGGCATTGAGAAACGCATCAGTCGTCATATCTTCAAGCAGTTCAACGTGTATGGCTCTGGAGCATAAACACGTAAACAAAAGGCCATATCTTTTGAAAACCTTTCTTCCATCTTTGACAAGGAAAGGTCCAAAGCAGTCCATCCCAACGTAAGTGAAAGGTGGTGACGGTTCTGTTCTGTCTTGAGGTAAATCACTCATTCTTTGTTCGTCAGTACATTTCCTGTATTTTCTGCACTTAACACAGTTATAAATGTATGATGAGACGGCACTACTGCACCCAAGGATCCACCAGCCATTTGCTCGCAGTTGATTTGTTGTCATCCCTCTTCCTTGATGATGCACTCTTTCATGGAAATGTTTAATAAGCAACCTTGAAAGATGACTGTTCTTGGGTAGTATAACTGGATGCTTAACGTTTGGATGTAGTGTAGATTGACTTAAGCGTCCTCCTACTCTCAGAATGCCTTTGTCATCTAAGAATGGACTTAACTTCCACAGATTACTGTCCTTAGCCTTTGTGATTGTTTTCTTTGACTTCAAAGTCTTGATATCTTTACAGAATGCTTCATTTTGAACAAGTCTTATGATCGTGTTTTCTGCATTTCTTCTTTCTTCCAAATTTGTGCTTGTTGTTGTTCTTTGCTTCCTTTCTTTGAATTCCTTGATAAATCGCTTCAATCTGGCAATTGCTCTCACCAGTCTTGTCCAATCAGAAAATTTCTGAAAATGATCTTCGAATGATGGTATTTTCTGTGTCGTCGTGTTAAACACTGTTCTTCGGAGCTCGGGGTCATCGTCCTTAATTTCTCCCACCATGGACTCTCTAACAGGTAAAGTACTTTGCCAGAGAAACATTGGACCTGTGAACCAATTAGAGTTCTTGAGTTGTTCCGGCCTCAAACCTCGAGAGGCATGGTCTGCTGGGTTGTCCTCTGAAGCCACATAGGCCCACTGTTCAGGTTTTGTACTTGACCTAATTCTTTGTATGCGATTGGCCACAAACACTTGAAATCTTTTGGCTTCATTACTTATGTAGCCAAGAACCACGGTAGAGTCAGTCCAAAAGAACTCATGGAGTTCTTGGAGCTCTAACTCCCTTCTGAGCATATCACTGACTCTGACTGCAACGGTAGCAGCTGTTAGCTCAAGTCTAGGAATGGTTGTTAGTTTAGTTGGTGAAACTCGTGACTTTGCCATAACTAGACTGCAGTGAATTTCATCAGACTCACTTACAACTCGTAAGTAGGAACATTCACCATATCCAGCACTGCTTGCATCAGAAAAATGATGAAGTTCAAACCTTTTGACCTTGTCAGTAGCTAAAGGAGTATAGCATCTCTGTATTTGCATTTCAGCAAGTGTAGACAAATCCCTGATCCAGGATTCCCACTGTGGTCTTAACTGCTCTGGGAGATCGTCATCCCAGTCGATCTTGTCTTTGCACATTCGCTGGAGTATCTGTTTTCCCAAAAGAACAAAGGGTGCAATGAACCCCAACGGATCATATACAGAGGCTACAGTTGAGAGTACTCCTCTTCTTGTGAATGGATTTGATTCCTTGGTCTGATTCCTGACAGTTGCTTGCTCTTGCTCTGGAATGGTTGACATAACAGTTTTACTGTTGCATACAAACTTGTGGAGTCTTAACGTAGCTGTGGAACACAACTCTCTTGCTTCTTTTATAAGTTGAATGGCTTCAATTTCAGTTTGGACACTAACCAAGCCATCGTCCACATAAAAGTTCTTCTGGATGAAATGTAGAACATTGTCACTGCGTTGACCTTGTCCTGGGACTGCAAGATGTTTCAAGCCAAAATTGGCACAGCCAGGGGATGAGGCTGCTCCAAACAAATGAACTTTCATTCTATAAATGGAGGGTGAGACATCCAAGTTGCCATCATCCCACCACAGGAATCTCAGGTAATCTTGATCTTCCTTTCTCACGTGGAACTGGTGGAACATTCTTTCAATGTCGCACATAATTGCAACAGGTCCCTTTCGAAAGCGACATAAGACACCCAACAATGTGTTTGTCAGGTCAGGACCAGTCAGTAAATGATCGTTGAGGGCAGTTTCTTGAAATTTAGCTGAACAGTCAAAAACCACTCTTATTTTGCCTGGTTTGTGTGGATGATAGACTCCATGATGTGGTATGTACCAGGATGGACTGTTGTCAGTTTCTTCTTCAGGGACTTTTTCTGCTTCTCCACGTGAAATAATGTCAGTCATAAAGTTCACATAGTCTTCGTAATATCCTTTATCCTTCCTTAATCTTCTTTCAAGAGACTGTAGGCGATGTAAAGCACTTACTTTGTTGTTAGGTAAGTTTGGTCTTTGAACTTTGAATGGTAAAGGCATTTCATAATGACCTGTTTCATTTTGTGTGATGTTGTCTTTTAATGTTGTCACGAAAGTGAGATCTTCTTGGGAAACAAAATTCTCTTCCTCACTTTTTTCCTGAAAATCTAACTCAAGGGCTCTGATGAGGTCAGATTGAGTTATTTCTTTCACTTTTGTTCTGTTGACAAAGTTCACTTTAGTTTTGAGGTTGACATGAGGTTTAACCATTGGTGTCACTTGCTGCACTATTATGCGATGACTTAAACCTATAGCATCACTAAAATCAACATGAGGGTTTCCATGGCCAACAATGCTCCACCCAAGGTCTGTGCGTTGAGCATAAGGCTCATTTTCTTTGCCAGACACAACCTCTCTTGGCAGTAAAGCTTGAGAACAGTTATAGCCAATGAGTAAACCGACTTTGCAGTTTTGCAGAGCTGGGATTTCGTCTTGAAGATGTTCCAAGTGGGACCAGGCTTTGGCGGTTTCATTTGTTGGTATGTGAGTCCTGTTGGCTGGAATGAATTCACGTGTGAAGGCTGGGGGTAAAGAAACTTTCTTAGTGCTGGAAAAACCACGGCATTGTAAATGATTTACTCTTTGACAGTTTATCACTGTGTTCTTTGATGCCATTGTTGAGAGTTTGAGTTTGACTGCTTCCTTGCTGATGTCCAAAGTGTCTGCCACTTCCTTGAGAACAAAAGTTGTGTCACTCTGAGAATCTAGGAGTGCATATACGAGGACTTCTTTGGTTGGATGGGTTGACGATGAAAGCCATACAGGAACAACTGCAGCTGTTTGTGTTGTGGCCCCATCATGCACCACTCTGTTTGAAATTGCAGATGGAATTATTTCTGTATGAGGATTAGATGAACATTCTTGGTTGTTCCCTTGCATTGTGTGAGAGTCCATTCTAGAAAGATGTTGATTGCTTTGTGAAGACCTTTGCTTTTCTTTGTCTCTCTCTTCATGCAGGCAAGTAGGATGTCGTCTTTTGCACATGTCACAGGTGCTCCTATTACTGCAGCCTTTTGAATGATGACCAAATTGTAGACATCCAAAGCATAATCTCTCAGACTGAACATATTTGACTCTATCCTTGAGGTTTTTCTCCATGAAGTTTCGACATTTATGTAAAGTGTGTCCAGTCTTTTTGCAAAACATGCATGTAGTCACCGTTCTTTCAGTGGATTTTGTGTTCAGTGTTTTAGCTACAAAACTGGAATGCTTCTGTGTTTTTTGTTTTTCAACTTCACCTTGTTTTATTGAATGCAGGGAAGTGATGGGATTGCATGCAATTTTAGCTTCTCTTGTTAGAAACTTAACAAACTCACTGAATGATGGAAAACGCTTACTCTCTTCCTCTATTTCAATGACTTTCCTGTTCCATCTCGCTGTCAACCAGTCTGGCAACTTTGACAAGATTTTTCTGTTTTCATTGCAGTCATTTAAGATTTCCAATGTCTTGATATGAGCCATAGCTGTTTCACAACTATGAAGAAAATCAACAAACTCTCTTAACTCAAAACTGTCTTTGGATCCAATTTTTGGCCATGCTTGCAGTTTGTCTCTGTATGCCTTTGCAATCACAAACAGATTTCCATATCTTTCTTCTAACATTTCCCATGCTGCAACATAAGCAGATTCAGTTCCGAGAAGGAAAAAACCATCTAGTGCTTGTCTGACTTGACCACCAACATATCGGCGAAGGTAATAGAGTTTTTCTTTATCTTGAATGCTCTTTTGATCAATTATGGTTTGGAAAGAGAGTTTCCAATCATTGTACTTCAAGGGGTCGCCATTGAACATTGTTGGTTCGGGGACAGGAATTCTGTTTGCACTTAAAGCGCTTGCTAGCATCTTGACGAGTTCTGCTGTCCCTTCACTCGCAGAAGCAGAGGAAGACTGTGGTGTAGCTGTTTGCAGGAATGAGGGATTTGGAGGTTCTTGTTCTTTAGCATCTGTCAGTGTAACCTTGTTTGCAACTTCATTTCTGTCTTCTTCCAAAACTTGACCTTGATACACCTGCAACTTTGCTTTTGCTACACTCAGATCTTTAACTGCTTCCAAATGTTTTATTCTTCTTCGTTTTTCTTCAAGAGTCCTTTGCAGAAATGTATGCTCCTCTTCTAATTGGGCTTTCATTTTAATTTCTTCCTCTTCTCTCTGGATCCTGTGCCTAACCTCTTCTGCTTCTCGTTCCAAACGACGTCTCACAACAGCTGCTTCATGTTCTGCAATTTTCTTCTTCACTACTGCTTCCAGATTCTGTATTTCTGACTGCTCTTTTTCTTGTTCTTCTAACACTTTCAGAACAGCTTGATTTGCAGCAACTTCAGCAGCAACTTCTTGTTGTTTACAAGACGAGTCCTTTGAAATATGTGAAGCACTTTTCAAGAAAGACAAAATGGAACCAGATTTTGAGGTGCTGGAGTCAAAAAGAGAACCTGCTTCTGGCCACTCTTGCTCTCCTTCAGCTGGCAAATGACCACCTAGTTGACTTGAAGCTATTTTTAAAACAAACTTGGAGACCTCTACACACTGGTCTACTCTTCGTCTAGTGTCCTGATCTGGTACTGAAATGTTACGAAGTTCTTCATAAACAAGCTGAACATCTGCAGAAAGACCTGTGATATCACCGATAATATCATTTAGCAGCTCGTCTGAAGGTGACACTGCAGACTGTGATAAGGACTGTTTAGAAAACTTAACATGAGATTTCCATTTTGAGTATATGTAGTTAAATCTTTGCTGAAGAGACTTTAACTTTTCTTCTTGCAGTTCTTTCCCTTTCTCTGTTAGTGTTCTAGCCCTCTGACTTCGTCTAGGTAGCAACTCTTCAGCTACACTCACTTGATTTGGGGATTTTTCTTCAGAATCTGATTCCCCTCGATTATGAACAGAGCAATCATCCTTTTGTGACATTTTAGAAATAATTACTTTTCAATCAAAATCACTTAGTTGAAATCAGAAACATCAATATCTTAAACCCAAGTTTGATATATTTTTTAAAACACTTATCTTTGTAGAATACAAATTCTTAACCTTAACCATGTAAATTTCAAACTCTTAACTTAAAACACTTAACTCACTAGAACACTTAACTGCAGTATGAAACAGTATGCACATTTCTCTCATTTCAAAACACACTTTAAGTTCAAAAATGAAATCCAGAAGTAAATATCTTTGTCATGCTTCAGTCCAACGCACCAAATATGCGAGTCAGAATAGCTTCAAACTTTTGCGATCGCTTTTAACCACTCATCTGACTGTCCTTTGATGTCATGCTGCAGGCGCGTGCAGGCTGCGTGGTCGCTCTTGCGTTCTTTTTCTTCTCCACTCACGTCGAGGAGCAGTCGAGTTTTCACTGTTTCTCCACACCAGGCATTCACAGACGCAAATGGTTTTCTTAACGGGTTTATTCGGTCTCTCCAAATCCACCGTGAAAACTGCATATACAAACATAATAAAACCTCTTTGACAATGAACATACATTGTAAACAGACAGTTAAAACAAATAAATAAATCACCTCGTTGGCTGCATGCCGAGATGGGAGTTAGTCTTAATGTCCTCTCATCCACATCTGGAATTCTCTGCATACAAACATGGTGCTCCTGCTTCCAGCGTCTCTCCTCTCTATCCTTACAATGTGCGCTAAGCAAGTAAGCACCTCCGGTATTTTCAAAATAAAATTATCTTCAAAATAAACTTCTCATAACTTAAACAAAATTTATCAAACAAAACACAACAGACTAACAAATGACCGTTACAACGATAGTTTGTGGATACTCTGCCCAACTTTGATGTCTCACCTTTAATTATAGAATATTGCTTGATAAAAAATTTTCTTCAACAAGTCAATGACTTTGCAACAAATTGTCATTTAGCAATCTACTTGTTGCTTGTTGTTGCAGATAAAACTTAATGAATTAGAATGACATGAGCCACACTGACGAGGGAAAAGCTGTTCATCATCCACCGCTCTGCTTCGGTTTGTGTTTGTCAGGTCAATACTCAATGCTGAATTACTTTTGATGTAAACATCCCAGAGAGAAAACATTTTACAGAAAGAAAAATATATTTATTTATCTTCTAAACCCATTTTTGTCCCTTTTGGGTTCAAGGGGCTGCCAAAGCCTATTCTGCTCACTTGTAGGTGTAGGCCGGCAACACCCTGGACAGGTTGCCAGTCTGACACAGGGCCACAAATCACACACTTGCATTCACATCTAGGGACAATTTATAGTAACCAATTGACCATATTTTTGGACAGTGGGAGGATGCCAGAAACCCCGGAGAAAACCCCCTCACATGCAAGGGGAAAACCTGCAAACTCCACACAGAAAGGTCCCCCATTAGTGAAAGATTTTGCTTCCATAGTAATGTTTTCAAAGTTTAAACATTAACTGCTCCTGCGCAATACAAAAAAAAAAATAAAAATAAAATAAAGTAATGAAACATTATCACAACAGCAAAGAAACCACAAAAAGTGCATAAAAAAGGTTATTTAGATGTAAAAAACATTTCTTCCTGCTTCATAAATTTGACCTTGAAACATCCCATCTTCTGTCATAAATATAGGCTACCAAAGCGCACTATAAAGCTAAAATGTTCAATTGAACTTCCAATCAATAATTCAACCATGAAAGCACCTGCCTTCATCACACACCATTCATTTCCAGCATTCTTTGATGACAGCCAGCTCCCAGTCTGTGTGTGCGTTCACACATCCTCACACATAGAAGTGTTAAAGAAAGTAGTGAAAGGAAAAGTCTCTTGTTTCAAATAAGGATATTGGAGCCTTGATTAATGCATAGTTCTGTCTCTGCTGACGAATCAATGACATGGTTGCCGGTACGAATCAAGCTCACAGCTGTCAGGACAGTGAGGCTCAGCTCAGAGTTGGAAAGGCTTGATGAATTGTTTTAAAGAAAATGAAACAGTGGGCTGGGAGATATGAAGAAATTGTCTATTAAGGTTTGTAAGTGGAGGAAGAGAATCCAGGAAAACAAAGTTTTTATGAGTTTCAGTAAGAGAAAGAAAAATCGGAAAAACACTGTGCAAATAAATTCACTTTAAATTTGATTTGGATAAAAGGAAAAAGGGGAAAAAAAAAAGAAGTTTTACACATTTCACAAAAGCTTTTTGGCAGGTGAATAATTTATGGTTTTTGTTACATTTCTTTGAGATGCCTTTCCGTGCATAACACGTTAATTTGACAGACTGAACAAAGCCACCGACATTTATCTTTCACCTTCAGACAGTTAATGAAAAACAGTTTATAATATATGAGTGTTAGACTGTAGGACATTTAGAAGGGAAGCAGTCTTCCTAGCCTCATGCTCTGCTCATGCTCTCTGCTGGTCACCTCAAAATGAGTGGAGGTCATTGTTAATGGCATCAAGAAATAAAAAGATGTCTGTTGTTTTTCCAGGCAAGATTTTTTTCTCGCTCTCCCTGCCACAGGCCACATTTCATTAGTCCCATCAGTGGGGTAATTCAGAATGAAATATGAAGGGTAAATGACAGTGCGTGGAAAGCATGGTAATCACAGTGCTGAGAGATTCTGTCTTTCTCTGACTGTAAACCTTACGTTTTTTTTATTTTTTTGCTCCACAAAGGCAGATTTTGCAACCTCTCGTTGATAAAAAGGTCACATTATCCTCATAAAGTCAAATATGTAATGGGTAATGACCAACAAAGTGTGCATTATCAAAAATGAACGCACGCTGTGGAAACCTGAACCATTCGACGCAAACCGGATTGCTTCGGCAAAGTGTGTTCATTTCTGATAATGTACACTTTAGACTAACATTTACACCTGACAGTAATGATTATAAACTTTCAGCAACTTCTTGCTTTATGATTCAACCCCCCCCTTCTATAATCATCCTCCAATTTCCGTAACCCCACTTAATCTGTAACGTCCCTTTCTCTTATTCCCTCTTCTTCTTCTTTTCCGTCCAGTCCAACTAAAAACCAATACAAATATAATCAACATAAATAATGTTTTGTCTTAATTACAAAAGAAGTTTAAACGAATATACACCTTGTGTGTCAGACGTTTCCTAACCCCCTGTTGTAATAGTAAAATTTGTCCAACACAAGAGGCCTTCAGCTCTCATATGTTTGCTCAGCTGTTGGACAGAAGTAAAAAAAAAAATAGAATGAACCATAATACACACTAAAAAACATTCAGCTTTTCTCACTTCAAAGGCTGCAGACCGCAAACAAGCAAATAAGTTGGGGGAAGAAGTTCAAGGATTCAAAATTTGCTTCTTAAAATCCATGATATAGGTGAACTCTGAAAGAAAATCTGAGCTGCAGGTTTACAGCTACCATGTGAAACGTGCAGAATACACCTGAAAAGCCCTGGGATTTGATATTCTGATCAGTCAGCACTCTACTTGAAAGAGCCTCAGTAATCCACAGGCGTGCATCTATTCGGTTTGGTGACTTTCTGTACTGACTGAAAGCATAAAAGGCTGTCCTAAACTAATGACTTTAACTTCATTTTAATTACTATGTAGTGATGTATGTCATACTCCAATGACTCACCTTCAAGGGTTTTATTAGAACAATATAAAACAAAAGAGGATGCATGAGACGGTTTCTATTCACTTTACTGCAATTTTCGTTTTTGTTTTCCCTTGACATTTGTGTCATTAAAAATAATCAAAAAACATAATTCAACTATTCACACATTAGCTGTTACATTTTCTATTGCAGTTGATGTTTTAAAATTGCACAAAATAATACAACCTCAAATTATTACTAATTAACCACAATAAACTGGCCCAAAGCTCATCTTTTTGAGCTTTGTTTTTCTCACTAAATGTCCATCTAACAGACATGTGTGCGGCTCTAACCAAACCTTAAGAGTCCTTCATTAAATAAATGTTCTGGACAATTCTGGACTTCTTCATCTCAGCTCTACCATTTTCCCCTTATGGACTACTGTCCTCATTCATAACCATGTGGTCTGTTTCTTCAATTTTATTGTGTTCCTGTCCTGAACTTTTAAATTTCCACAATCCAGACCACCCATCCTCCTCTCTTAGACCTCAGGTTTCATCAGAATCATAGTTTAAAAATGGACAATCACCGTTGGCAAGGCTGTGTGTGTGAGATTAGTATGTGGAAATCTTTGACATACATGCATATTTAAGAGCACTGACAGTCTTGGTCAAGCAGTTTGTTCACTTGCTGCCCACCGTAAAGTGTTCACAGTCATGCATGCACACACTTGTGGGTATTATTTTTCAGAGACATTGTTCTCCCCTCATGCCTAATATCATGCATGCCAAATTTATGGGGAGAGTGATCAAGTCACTGGGACTCAAGAGCTGGCGTAGCGCCTCTCCACGCTCAGCTGCTGCGGCCAGCATACATTTGTGGCTGGCTTGACAACTTCATTTAAAAAAAGGAAAAAGACAAGGTGATTGCTTGCTGTTCCACTCCTACAGCATGCATGACTAACCAGGCTCAGCCATCAACAGGATAGACCCACTTGAGCTTCATTCCCTTGGGTCTATGTCAGTTTTAATACAAAGCTTTTGTGTAGGGATGGATTTACCTTTCACTGGTGTCTTGTATGATAATGTCAAGAAGGGATTCACCATGTTTCCATCCACACAAAAGAAACCAGGTTGTGTTAACTTCAGCAGGTGGGCAGTTATCATGTTATTCCTTTAAGATAGTCTGTAAATTCTTAAACTGTTTCTGTTTAAAAGGTTTAAAAGCAGTAAATATAAATGTATATTTTGAATGTAAAAGAACCCTTGAATGGAACCTGAAATCATCTGATTTTGAAAAAAATTATTTTTTCTTTTTATTCCTTGCAACCACAAGTGTATAAATAATAAAAAACGATAAATAACAGCAAATTATTGGATTATAACATCCCATTGTTTTATTCTAATGTATTATGTAGTATATGATTTAAAGTTATGTTGACATTTAATTCACGTCAAATTGTATTGTGGATATGCATGGTGTTCAGATCTAGTTTTACATTCTAGATATTTCTAGATCAAAAAGAAGCAATAATACTTGCCAACAGGTTTACCTCAAAACAATGTTTTCTTGATCGTAGTTTTTGTTGTTGTTGGAATAATAACAATGATGAACTTCGAAATGATCATCTGGACTTAAAAACTACATGTGATATTTTTAGAAATGACCTAATCACAACTTTGCTCATGGGTGAATATGGCTGCCTGCTGGCTAAAAATGGACAAATCTGTACAGGTGGCTTGCACAAAATTTTAAGGTCGTAGACAACATTTTTCTATAGGCATGCTGAAGGCATCAGGTTGTAGTGAACACTTAAGCATCACGTAAGCGAGAAGTAGGCAAGGTGTATGATTCGAATCTTTCATTGTTTCAACCTCCTCAATACAACATTGCACAGGGAGCCCATTAGTGTTGTTCAAGTGAAAGCTATGCACTTCTTGAACATTCCTTGCATGAATCCTGACCGTTAGAAATGAGGATATTTGACAATCAGGGCATCCTACAGGCATCCTATGGGCACTTGGGTATCACATGCACACTCAGTGCGTGCAGCATTTGCGCACCTGTCGAACAAATGAAGTGCTGCATAAACTGCACCGTACCACAGCATAACCTGTGGTATGTCCACAAGTCCCACTTCAGTCATATTGTGATCTGTTGTAAAAGTGTTCTAAATGGTTTTTTAGTTATGATTATAGTGTTTGTAGGCTAAATGAAAAACCTGTCATTTTCTAGGACATAGTTTGTGCAGAGCGGCAGGAGTTCATTTGAATTGGCCTCTGAGTTGTGGGCATGATTGTTTTTTGCAGAAGTAGTCCTCTGCTGATATCCCATCATCCCTTGGTTTACACTCTGTCCTGGTAGCTTACAGCCCCTTAGCAGCTGGATAGCTCTGTTGGCTGGGTGTAGGACCGTCAGGACGCCAACGAGCTAAAATACTGGGTACCTTGAATTTAGAGGAAGGTTAAAAAAAACAGAAAACAACTCTGCCAAATCACTGTGGCAACCCATTTTGTGATAAGACGAAAGGTGAGCAATGACACTTAATAGAACACTGTTGATTACCTTGAGTATAAAACTGACTTTAAGCTTATATCAAGATATAATTTCATTAAAAATTAACTTCAATGACAAAACATAACCAATAAACTCCTTTACACACAATAAAAAACAAATCAGGCTTTTTTCAAGCTCTTGCAAAAACTTCTGATGAAACATTTGAGCACAACATTTTTAACGAACAGAAAAACTCTTGACTACAACTCCAGAATGATGACTGAGCCCCACCCTCCACCCGCCCCCCTGCCCCGCTAGCTGCATGCATCACGATTCAGAGGCTCTCTCCCCTTTTCTTTTTTCATGGAGGTCCTCCCGTAACTTAGATGTTCTCACTTCATGTAATATTTGCATCTAAAGTTAGAAGGTTGAGCTTGTTTGAGCGTATAAAACTCATGGGAGGGAGGAAAAAAGAACGAAATAAAGAACGGTTCCCAGCAGACCACGAGTTGATTCCCATCGTTCACGTTAATGAGCCGTTCAGAAGATTGGATCCGTTTGCAAACGTCACATAACTAATTTACACATTTTAGGTAAAAAAAACAACAACAAGATTGATTATTAATATTTCTTTTCATTATATTCTTTCTGACATGAGAAATTAGGTTTAAGTGGGTATTTACTCAGCTTTGCATTTCCTATAGTCTTGTATCATCTGCAATTGGCACATTTTGAAAGCAATTATATGGCAGCTATAATCTCATCAGTCAGATAGACAGCTGCTTTAGTTTTGTTCCTATCTCTTCTACCCTCTGCCGTTTCTTCTGTCGTTGTCTCCTCCC
The DNA here is from genome assembly GCA_023969325.1 of Oryzias curvinotus. Classification (NCBI taxonomy): domain Eukaryota; kingdom Metazoa; phylum Chordata; class Actinopteri; order Beloniformes; family Adrianichthyidae; genus Oryzias; species Oryzias curvinotus. The sequence continues at coordinate 29,858,905 of CM043722.1, forward strand.
TTCTCCTTCATCAACTTCAGGCTTGCTGGTTACAGCTAGTCTCCTTCTCACACTGACTCTATATTCCAGAAGACGGGGTGTTTGGTGACAATAATGAATGGCTATGTTTCAGCATTAGTCTCTTTCATTTTGTCTCCACATTATTCCTTATTTTGCCACGTTTGTTCGCTCATCAGCAGTACATAAAATAACGCATCTAAAACTTTGCTTGACTCAGGCTGTGAATTGTTGATATGGAATATTCTGAAAAAAAAAAGAAAAATAAATAAACTACACTAGAATTGTATGGCTCAAAATCTTTTCCCAAAATCCCACTCCTAAAAGCATAAGAAACATTCAAGCTGAATTAATTTCAGCATCACCTTTGAGTTTTAAGAAAATCTATTTTGGTTCTTGTTTTCTCTCCACAAGTGACAGTTTCTTGGCAGTGTACTGTCTACCCACAGTATGAGCAGTGTGTCAGCCATGTTTATTTTGGATGGCAGATGCAACCTGCCCCTGAATCAGGTGACGGGTCAATCCATATCCTATTACTCCTGGCAGACAATGTAATTTTAGCAGTGATTGAAAGTATCACAATGAATTCGGGATGATCTTGCATCGTGCTTGTTGTCTTTAGGTTTTCACACCTGTATGTATTATAGATATGCATTCAAGTTTGCTGTTCATTTTCATCTCTGCCCCTAAATCTTCCTCCTCTCTCTCCCTCTTCCATTGCTTTTACTTACTTTTTTCAGGGCAGCTCTTAAGCGCGCTTTGCTCGTGTGATTTATTTCCTATTAGGGGATTAAAAATCAATTATGCAGGAAGCCAAGCGTAGGCGTGATTATAGCTGCGCATGACGGCACCATTCATCACAGGACCACTCATCTCTTCAGCCGTTAGTTACAAAAAACACACACAGCGGCAGGCATTCTTTACCATGAACTCTGCCCTTCATCTTTTCCTCATCAGAAATGAAGTTAGTCTACCATATATCAGAAAATGAATGACTTTACAACAGAAGGAGAGAGAAAAAGTAAAATGATAGCAAAGGAAAATAAAATGCATGTAATATTCTCAGCACAATATAATAGGGAAATAATAATTTACAAAAGGTACATCCATTTCAATTGAATGTGGCCAGTAACTATGACGTATACAGACCTATTTTTTGTGAGTAGAATAACACATTCACAGACCTCATGTTGTGAAACTAATTCAGTACTACAATTATAATTGTTTGTGTATTATTACTTACATTTCTGTGGATTGAGCTTTTCCAGAAATACAGCTGCATTTTTATACTAAAGGAAATGTGAATTGTGGTTATACAAGTTCAGATTTTTATTTAGATGATCAAAAGACATGCTCAACAAACCAAAAGAAAATTATTGGAATATCCAGACAAGACAAAGGCAAGTTAATTCAGAGCATGCAGGCTACATTTTATTTAAATAATACAAAACCATTAACTGATCACACATACATAGAACATTTCATGTCATGTACAAACTACAATGGACAGGCCACAAACTCCCTTCACCACTCTATTCTGATGCCTCCACTTGCAGACAAATAGATCCATTTTTGTTGCACCGGTAATGTTAGGTTGGGCTTGTAAAGGGCTGTAAGATAATTGGAGAGAGTGTAAACGAAGGGATGATGGGAAACGAGCACATGCTTACTCCGCACCAACAGTCCCGCCCACAACTCAGAGGCAAATATCTGAGTAACTACTGCCGTTCTGCAAAAACTATGTCCAGAAAAAAAGCAGTTCTTTGTTTTATTTAGCCTAAAACAGCATAATCATGATTATTAGACCATTGGGAACACTTTTACAACAAATCAAAAGATGACTGGAGTGGGACTTTAATGATGAACACTAGCTATGTGGAACTATTTTAAATGGGGTTGCTTAACTTGTGTATTAGGATAAATATCACCTGATGGATTTACCAGCACTAGTGAGGCCAACTGGAGCAGAACTGGTTGATCTTTTTTCCCCCCCATCCTGTTTTTTTCCCAAGCTTGACTGGATGAATCTAGGAAGGGTGAACACATCAGCGCTCCACTGAAGTTTTTATTCATGAATAATATTTATTTTTAATTTATTTTGACTACACCTGAGCTTTGGTTTTAAACTTGGTAACGTTTTGCTTTTTGTTTTTAATACAATCGATGATTTTCACTGAAATTAGAATTAAAAAAGTATTGAAAATGTTAAAAATATTCATGTTTAGTTGATGACTTTAATCAACCTAACAAAACAAGAATGTGGAGTTTCTAAATAAATTGTTACAGGATGCAAAAGAGATTTCTTGTCAAAATGAAATATTTATCTGTGCTTTATGCTCCACTAGGACATATTTGTTCTGTGCTTGGAAGTCAATAAAACATGAATGCCTGATATACTCTCACACACTAATATAACTTCTTTTCAATAATTTTTAAAATTAAGAATTTATGTTTTGCCATTTTGAACATTTCTATGTGAAATTACTTATTTTTCTGTTTCATTATGTAATTTCTTGCTAAGGTTTTAACCAGTTGGTGTAATTTTAATAGCTGTATCATTTCAGAGGCAAATGCTCAGTCTTTCTAGCTCACTTTTGACCATTTGTGATACATGTTCACACAACCATACGCACAAACACATCCCTCCTTCACACTTCTGTCCCTGTAAGAATCAAGACTTTGGAGAATGGCACGTCTGTTTACTTTAAAAGGTTCAAAGATAATTTACCTGGATTAGAGGAGCCATCTGTGTCTGCTCTCCCAGATTGCTTTAGAGGTGTCTCTGTGATTACTGAGTAGGCTGCATGGCAGATACTGCAATGGAATAGCACACAAGATCACTCTAAAGTGGTGGAATCTCTTTGATAGTGGTAATATTCCTTTTAAATCAGTTATAACTTGATACCTGCTGGTGAGACCCAAGGACTTCTGTTCAGTACTGATCTTTGGAAACCTGGTCTTTGCCTGAAATGCAGACCAGCAGTGATTGGGCTATTTCCACATATTAGGTCTCCATACATGCTCAGAAAGTACAGCTAAAGAGTTATACTACAGCATCTGAGTGGCTGTTTAATTTCAAACAAATCTGCGAGATCATAGAGCCAAATAATTAATTTTTCTGTCTTTTTATTTTAGATTTTAATGGTGCATGTATACTGACCAGATTTGGATGGGAAAATGTGTATTAGATGTCATACTAAAAACGTTCATACAATTTAATTGAAATATTAAAACCTACTCTGCAAGGGCCTCACATCACTATCACATCACTTATGATGAAAGTTGTTTTTATTTTGTTTGTTTTTATTTTTGTTGCCGAATACAGAAAACGGAGTTCACTCTTAATAATTACAGTAATTTTCAACTTAAAAGTTTGAGCTTGATAATTGCATACAGTGTTGCCCAACAGAGCCAGACAATTGTGTGTAGGGTCCCACAGCAATCCAGATATTCTGCGCCACTTTGAGCCGCTGTGGAAGTGTTTATAAAAAATAACAATAAGAAAGAAGCTGTGCCTTGTGGTATCTGGTTCGGTGGTGCAGAAACAAACCCCTCCACAACATTTCCATAGCGCCCTGTAACTCCCACAAACACACACAAATATACAATTTTAAAACAAGAAATTGTGTTTAGATGCCACTTTTCACCATTGTTAAATAACTAAGTGTTAGACGTTAGTGAGGTTACCAATATATTAAGTAAAAACTTGTTAGTGCACAGTATACTGAAATTGAAAAATTATAACATGCTCAAGAATACTTAAAGAGATGGTGGCAGAGTTTTCAATTAATAACAAGGTCATTTACCGTCTGTCTTATTCAGTTTTTTTATGTTACATTTTTTATTTGAAAAATAGGTAGAATTAAATTGCTGCCAGTTCCGAAGTGTTTCTAGAGCCAAATTAATTCTCAGCTGACACTATGAGAAACATAAGATGTGAATTACAATCGTGCCCAGTGGGTTAAGGCTCTCTTTGTGCATTTTTGCAAATGTGTTCTTTTTTTCGTGTTATTTTTTCATCTGCCCTTGTCTCCCTGAAAGTTTTATAGCAGGCAGAGTATGTGGTGGGTTTATAAAGACTGCAACTCATGAATCTGCAGCGATAATAAATCTGCTTTTATGGGAAAACCAGGGTATTTGTGTTGTGCTGATGCTGTGTTCAGTCAAGGATGCACACATCCTAACACTTTCACGCATTGCACCTATGACAACATCATAATCTACTAAAATCATGATGCTCTTCCTACTGCTAATGCAAAGTACAAGTGTGTGAAAACTTACATAATAGCATGGTCCGGGTGAATATTCGATTCTGATTGGCTGTTTGGTTGCTGGATGTGGATTAAAACGTGATAATCCAAAATAATAATGCACACCTTAAATGTTCTATATCACTGCGGTGGTTTCTTCAACATAAACTTTCGCTTCATCATCTAAACAAAAACAAGTTTTAAGAGCGGAACCTTCTCTCTGAACTGATGCTTTTTTTTAATTTATTGTGACAATCAGCATATATATCGCTTTTCTTTGCCACCACAGTCGAGGTCGGTGCCAGCTCAGCAGCTAAGCGTTGTATTATGTAACCATGACGACGCACCGCACCACGTACCAATAGTCTACTTTTTGTGAAAAGGGCTATGTAAACTGAAAAAATGAGAATAAAATACTAAAAACTGATTGAATATTTTTTTACTTTGTAAGTGGTATAAGCGGGCTAATGGCCTTTGAAGTGTGCATTATCAGAAATGAACGCACTTCGTGGAAGAACTCTGCTTCGTGTCGGACGGTTCAGGCTTCCACGGCATGCGTTAATTTCCGATAATGCACACTTTGTCGGCCATTATCCCTTACATCAAGGTTTAAATTCTGCATTACATTGTCAGATTTAAAATGTTAATGTAATTTCAGATGGTCTAATCCTCCCACTCCAATCGTCTTTTGATCTATTGTAACAGTGTTCCCTGTGATCTTTTAATTATAAATATGCAGTTTTAGCTAAATCAAAAAATGTGTATTGTTTCTAGGACATAGTTTGTGCAGAGAGGCAGTTTATCAGAAATTTGCCTCAGAGTTTGGTGCAGGACTGTTTACAGGTAGTAAGCCTTAGCTGATTTCCAACATCCCTTTGTTTGCACTTTCTCTGCTAATTTACAGCCCCTCATAAGCCCTACCTAACATGACTTATGCAACAAAAATGTTGAGCAATATCAAAGCTCTCCAGCCATACAGTTCTGAGCCAGATGCCAGCTCGGTGGAGGAAATTGAAGACGTATGTGGATCTATTTGTCTGCAAGTGGATGCATCACAATGGAGCGGAGCAGGGAGTTTGCGGACGGTCGATTGTAGTTTCTATTAAACAACTACAAGCTTTTTCAAACTGATTTTTTACGTCTGCTCCTGATTCACAGTATTTCTTTATTCAATTTGATAATTTGATCATTTTCATTGGAGAGGGTCTTTAACAGATTCAATCCCTCATGCTGAACTAGAAAGAATATAGGCTACATTTGTCTCATTTAATAAAGTCCAGTATTCAGCTTTGCAAATGTTACAAAACTGAAAAGCTACAGAACAAGACAATGGTGCTTCTTCTGCACATTTAAAAGTGTGAGATTGCCTACACTAACAGTAGGGTTTTGGCAGCTATTCTAAGCTAAAAGAAGGACATTTCCTGATTTCACTGTTTGGTAGGTGCTGGTGGATTTGAATGATTCATGAGTCAATTTGTTATGTATGAATGTAGGGCTTGAAGGAATGAAACGTTTTAGTCGAAGGTGAGAGCTGCAGTACAGAACGAGTCTGTGGCTGATTCAGGTGCTGTTGAGTCTGTAGGTTTAGCTCTCATGCTGCAGACATGCCATTACCTGAAAGCATTTGGAGAGGGGAAAATGAGGTTGTATGCTGCTCAGCTCCAGAGAGGTCACACAAGCAGGGGGTCCTGCTCCCTCTGCACTCTGTCTTACCCTCCCACTCACTCCCATCATTTCATAGCCCTGTATCTTCATGATTGCAGGGTCCTCTGTCATGCTTTGGCCATTACCACACTCGTCCTATCTTACACCGAAACCCTGACCCCTTTTAGAGTCACATTACTGAGAGCAGGAACAGAAACCACACACACACATGACCAGGCTGTTTTTTTTCTTCCTGTGTGTCTGGAAAAACACTTTTTGTTTTCTCTCTCGCTCATATTTCCGACACATGCACGTGGTGAAAGACAGAGGCATGATGACTAATCTCCCCGAGAAGACACGGCAAATGTTATTTGTTATAATTCAGCTCTAATTTCGCTATTTTCAAATCTTTACTGAGATTTATATGAGCTGCCTTAAAAAACATCCGTCTTGTCCAAGTCCTTGCCAGCCTGAACTTTGCCAGTGTCACATGATCGATGTCTTCCATGGCCTCTCAACATCTTCTGGGGGTCACTTGGGCTTCTGTCAAGCTTGGTTAATTTCGGTCTCTCAGCTTACTATTAGCATATGAATATCCTCATAGCCATACATAGTCTACAGCCATGCATGGAGGTTTTGAAAAGTGCTCCTTTTTAGAGAGGAATCTGAAAAGACCGGAGGGGGACGAGGAGGAAGGATTGGATTGGGGGGCTTGGCAGGGTGTTTTTACAGCTGTCACGGTGATGAATTAGGCTCTTATGATGAATCTGTATTTAAATGTAACATTACCATCTCCAGACAGTTAGACCCAGCCCATTTTCAGTGGACCGTTGCAGTCCAACAGAAAACATGTTGATTATATTAAACACCATAGAAAGGAGCAAAATTAGACTTTGGCAACATTATCAGTCTTGTTACAGGAAATGGATATGGGCCACATAAGATTACCCAGCATCTGACTGTGGGAGGACCAACCATGTTCCCATGTCTTTTGTGTGTCCCCATGCCAGTTTTATAATGTTAAGTTAGGGCTAAAGCGCTTGTCAGGCTCCATCCCAGCTCATTTACTCCCAAGTGTCATTGCACACAAAAGCAGGAATGTAGAGCAGCTGCCTACCAAGGCGACAGATTTATTTGTGCCAAACCAAACTTCTAAAAGCCAACAGCTGACCAGAGCAGCAAAGAGAAATAAAAATACAATGTGCTTTTTATCGCTCTCCGAAGTGCTGGTCCTCTCCAGCTGAGGGCTTCGGGTGCCATTAGTGTTTATAATAAGAGCTTTCCCATATGTTTCTGTCCACAGATGTTATGATTGAGACGTAACATGTTTTGACTCCACATTTCCAAACAATGTTACAGGTCAAGTGAGGGACAGAGTTACTGCTGAGGGGAACACAACGCCACAGAGTGCTGTAGCCGCAGATGTTCAGAGAAATCGAACAACAATCTGATGTTAACTGAGCTTGGCAGGTCGCTTGAGTGGAGAAAGACTTTAAACATCTGTTATTTTTTTGGAATCTTGCTGACTTGTGCTCCTCGTGGAAGAAAAAAGTAAATTGACTGATGATGATGGATTTTAAGCTTTGAGAAATATCAAAAAGGTAAAAGTACCATAAAAATCACATGATATTGTTAATTTTAAAGAAAAGATAGAAGTGACCTGTAATGATGCAATGCTTTTGTAGTCCCACTTCAATTAGCTTTTGATCTAGTGTGTTCCAGATATATGTGGAGCATATGCAGCTTCTCCGTATTTGGCTGACAAAAGGGATCCAAATGGCGGAGATGTCTGGCTGGTTCATACTGGGTCAGGAGGTCAACTGACCCAGTATGAACCAGCCTGAATTGTACTGATGTGGTCTTTTTTGGTCCTTGTGAGAACCTGAGCAGCAGAGTTCTAAAAAAGTTGCAGTTTCCCGATTGATCTTTTTGTTAGTCTTGTAAAAACACTGTTAAAGGAGTCAACTAAAGATGAAAGCATGAACTAGTTCTTCCAGGCCCTAGAAATATTTTAAGATGATAGTAGGCTGATTTTGTGACTGCCTTAATGAGTTTATCAAAATGTAGGTCTGTGTCCATTACCATGCGCAAGTTTTCTGGCCTGGTTAGTGGTCTTTAGATGAATAGATTGAAGGCCAGTGGGAGAAAGCAGATGTTAAATAGAAGTGGCCCCAGGGTGGAGCCTTGAGGAACTTCACATGTAAATTTCTGTCTGAGATGTGAAGTTACCAATCGGTACAAAATATTTTCTCTAGTACTGGCAGTTTAGTACTGGCCCAAGGAGACCCAGCCAGTTTTTCTGACGTTTGAGTAATATAGCATGGTCAACTGTATCAAATGCAGCACTAAGATCCAGTAAAACAAGCACAGACGTTTTTCCACCATATAAATTCAAACACATTAGTCACTCAAGTCAAAGCCGTCTCAGTACTGTGGTGCTGTCTAAAAACATCATAGCAGTTGCTTCTTACTAAGAATTAATTTAACTGATAGCAAAACCCTTGTTTTTTTCAATTATCTTCTTTAAAAATGGCAGGTTAGATATCTGTCTGTACTTAGTCTTTTGGGTTTTCTCTAGGTTGTCCTTTTTTATGAGGGGTTGGATTACTGCTGTTTTTGGTTCTGGGAAAACATCAGATGATAGAGACAAAAAAACAAAATCATGATTTTCATTGGAGTGGCTTTTTAAGATCAGGGATAAAAATGTGAATGTAGACCGTCATACTTTCAAATATACATGTAACAGTATACACATTCAACAGTAAATGTGAACTAATAAGTCCTGCAAAAAGAGATACAACCAAACCAAAGTACACAAGTTAAAACCTATGAAGACCAGCTCTTGCAGAAGTTCTGTTCTGTTATTCAGTTATCCCACTCCTTTTGGATGAAGCCAGCATAACTGTAAAGATATGTTTCCTGATCAATTAACACAATTTGTATTGGAAGCTCTAACACATCCTGGTGGATTTTTTTTTCTTCTGGACTCCTAATAGGGCTGCAGTTTCTTATAATGAAGGTGGACAGCGGCGCAAAAACACATTAAGGGATTGGATACTTTCTCCACTTTTCTTCACCTTGTAACCTTCACTGCTCTGGTCTTTTTAGTATCAGAAAATAAATAAATACATAAACTCAAGTACTATAATTTTATGGAGTGAAGTGAAAACAATCACTTTATATTGGATGAAAACCAGAAAGAGATGATTGTGGATGAATATTATGAAGATCAACGGGTGTTGTAGGTTCACATACCCCAGTAAACCATATTGACAACAAACTTGAGATGCAACACTGATTTTCTTTTTTTTTTTTTCAGGAAAAAGCAGACACTACCTGAGAAGTCTAGCCATGTAATCTATTGGAACAAAATGCTACAAATGTTTTATAGGTTGATGGAGGAGAGTGCAGTTATCTGCTGTAGCAGCAGCATCTAACACTCAACCATAATAAAAGTTAACAAGTTAAAAAGATGGCTAGTTCTTTGCAGGAAATGGCTCCAAAACATTTGGAGCACATTGTGTACAGAAGACTGTTTCACAAAAAGAGAACATGTAATACACAACTCTGGAAACTGTGTTTGTCAGACCTTTCTTAAGATCCACTACCTGAACAAGAAATCATGCATGACTAAATACATATGATGTAATTTAATGTTTTAATTATTTTATATTTAATTTCCTGCCTTTTTCTCTAACTAGTACATAGTTGGTTGTTATTACTCTTTTTAAATGAATTCATTTCTGAGTTCAGCTGCTTTTTTCTTGATCTTTAGGTGTCTTGACTGTACAGCTGTAGGTTTTTTGTGATTTATTTTTCTTTCTTTACCTTTTTAAAGAATAATTGAAACAAATGAAGACATAAAAAGGTTGGAAACAATGCCTGAAGATTCAATGCTAGTACACCCAACGTGTTTTCAAGTTGGCATTTCACCGTAGCTGGACACTGTATAAGTACTCAAAAATATAACATATTTTGATGTTAGTTTTTCATTTTTAGCAGAAAGGATGCATCAAATAAGAAGTGGGGCATTTTAGCTGCATAGTGTGTGGTCTTACGGATACCTATGATCTAATCTAATTTTACATGTAATGTAAGAATTTATACTGTTTTAATTTGAAACAATCTAATGTGGGCTGGCATTTTCTTGGTGTTTTTAAATTCTACATTAGCAAATCAATGGCCATTTTTTTCCTTCTATGCTCTGATGCCTGTAACAGTTTTGTGTTTAACTGAAGCCTTCAAAAACCTAAATCTCCTTTTTAATTTTCATGTCTTTTTTATTTGAAACGGTTTGTGTGTTCAAATACAAATGTGCTCTTCTTATCCAACGTGAATGCTCATGTGTTAAAAGGCGTTTGGGGATGGATACAGACTCAGACAAGGAATCAAGGCTCGCCTTCAGAGGGATAGACAGTGAAGATAAACATTATGGTGGTAAATACTTTGAACAGGTATCTTCCACATCAAAGCTGATGGCTGGTTATGTAAAAGTCTCTGCCAGTAATCAACTCACGAGTAGGATAATGGACTGTTTTTTCTGTTAAAAGGAAAGTTCAAGGACCATTCAGTTTCAGGAAAAAAAATCATTTGGACACACAAAGCACAAAAATAAATTGCGTATTAAAAAGAAAGCGTTGAACATCAATAAAAGGAGACTTAATTTTAGCTAGTATCACTGAATGCAATTATTCTCTGCGTTATGCCTCCACATTGCAATGAAGTGCATCTGTAAATCCCTGCAGAATATGAATTAGCCGTATTTCTAGGGGTTAATAGCATGAAGAGCTGTGTGCGTAGTGTCTACTTGATGACTAAGAGCTCTTGCAATCAACTCCTTCTGGCATTTTGTGCAATGCTTGGTCCAAAGAAAGAAACCATTTCAGTCCTGGCATGATAATGTACAATCACAGTCAATATTTTCAACAGTTTCTTTTGGGGAAATAAATATGAATTTCTTCCTATAAAGTACTGTGATCTTTTTGATGATTCTTAGTCCAGCCCTCATCTTGTGATTGATGAGCAAACATAAGGAGCAGCATACATCTTTCCAATGGGAAACTACCCAAGACAGCCTTAAAACAAAAGAAAAAATACTACACCCTTCATTTTTAAAAGACTAATCTGTTATGATGGCACCTCAGAGTTGTTTTATGGAATACATTGCTGGAAAGAATGTCTGCTTTCCCCTCCCAAGTATTCCTCATCTGCCCATCTTCTCTAAATGGGGGCAGAGGGTTGCTGCTTTAATTACAAAGACAATGAAGCTTGAGGTGTGTGCTCTGCTTAAAAACCAACCTCTGTGCTGCACAAATTACAAATTAATTATGTAATGAATATAATTTAGAACCTTTATTCCTTTAGTCCAATGCATTTGATTACGGTTATGAAATGCTTGAGCTTCTTGCTAAATAACAATGACTTTGGATTACACAACTAAGTCCCACTTGGTGTCTTTTTTGCTAGAAATTGTGGTACTCTTTATATTATAAAATGTGCACATCAGCATGCAGAAAGAAAAGACAAACCAAGACTGTGGGGATAAGATCCCTTTACCTCAGTGTATCCGTGGCTTTATAATACTGAGAAACGTAGGAAAAGATAAACATATTATCATTCAAGGTGCTTATCAGACAGTTGCAGATAGATGCAGATAAACACAAAGACGTGAATGCAGATGACAGCAAATACCACAGAGATATACACTGGACACGGCTAGTAACACAATTTGTTTTAAGGATTAAGTTTGTGAGCTTAACGAACCAGAAAGAAAATAAATTCATTTGGATTTCCTTGGCTCACACTGGCTTGAAAAGATAAAGCTTTGTAATATATTTGAAAACAAAGAAGCCGGTAGGAGCCAATTTTCTTTTCTGGTCTGCTGAACTATAGTTTGGCTTACATGGTAGTTTGTTTGTTTCCTAGGTTAGTTGGTGTCTTTACATTAGTTCTCAGTGTGCATGGGAGTGTGTGGTCCTGCAATGGACTGGTGATCTGTTCTGAGCTTCAACAGTAGCTCGATTGGCTCCAGGAGTCCCATAATCTCAAAAGGGTATTCTGAGAGTTCTAAAGTTTCAACCCGGCCAGGCAGGAATTATACAAGTACTAGACCATTGTTATTAAAAATGTAAATTTCCATTTAACAAAAATTTCCACCATCTTTATTGTAGCTTTATGTGCGGATCAATTAAAAAAAAAAACAAATAAAAAATGATCAAAACAATAGTTTGTGTAGATTTTAGGATTTTTACTTCAAAAACCCTTCACAAACAAAACCATACATCACATATTTACTACATTAAATATTTTTATCCCTGCCATACTATTTTATTGCAACTATTTTGTGAATTGTTGTACATATTCTTATTTCTTTTGGTTAGATTAATTTTCAAGAATGTGCCTTTTAGGTTAATGTTGCACCTCCCATTGTTCTCGCTCCTAACATGGTATAAAATAGGTTATAAATCGCAATGCAGAAAATTCAAAAGTCATCAGTGATGTTTAAAGTAATACAGTACAGGGAAGAATCATAAAGATCTATCGATTTCAATTTACAGAGCTTAAAAAATTCTGATGTGCGGAAGATGGATTTCTCTGTGTTAAACCAGTGAACAAACACAATTAGGAGCTTGAGGCTGACATCACACTGTGGTATATTGATATGAACGGGGGATTTTACAACCTCAGAATAATCCTTTTCAGCACTTTATGCTCAGCTGCTATAATATACTTTGAGGACAAAATGTTGCAATAATGTCATTCTAGGTGGATGAGGCATGGCAGACATCTGGGCACACTTCACATTTTATGAATGTTGGATCACAAACTATGTATGAAGCAAAAACAAGATCGTTTGAACGTAAAACTAAAATAAGAAACAACTTTGGTCATATTTTAAAGCCTCCAATCTTAAGCGAAACAAAAAACCTTGTATGATTAATCAGTTCGAATTTAACAACACACTACTGTGCATGAAGCTGGCACGAGGTGCAACCTAGGAATTTTGAAACTTATTCATGTGTGTCTTTGCTAATAAATTCCAACTCACACATTGCAGCAAAGTTGGGAGGAATCACGGCTTAGACAAGCTAATTTTTACAGTGTGGTGACATGAAAAATTTAACTGACTACATAAAAACCAAAAATCATTTATTAGGAGGTAATTGACAATTACTCATACAAAACATGACCAGCAAAGAACACAGAAAATCACTTTTACTCTCTTAGAAATTAAAACTTTTACTGCTGCTTCTGCACTCCATTTACCAGCATGTCAATATTCTTAGTGTAAAATCTTACTGAAGTCTGACCTCTCAAGTCCTCCACCAAGGCAATAATACGCCAAGCGCTCAAACGTTTGCTAAAGGATATGTGAGGCTACACACTGATTGCGCTGTTGCATGTTGATATAACCACACGCTTCTCTCTATAATTATTGCAAAATCGAAATGGGGAACACGTCCATCCAGCAGCTAAAGCTAGGCTGAGAGTGGATAGGGCAACAATTTCAAGCACGGCAGCAAATGTGTCAAAGAATGACTGAAAAGGAAAGAGTCAAGGTGCTGAAATGGCCCAGACCCTGTGCAAAACTCAAGCTTATTTAAATCCTGTGGTAGAAAGTTCTGCAATGCCATACTTTAATGAATATCACTTTGATTTAAAAAAAAATAACTGGTCAAGGACAACTAAACTCATGTGGCTTCATAGGGTAAAAATGCATTGCAGTAAGGTTTACAGATGCTAAAATAGCATATATAGATAATTGCATGTTCGTAGACTTCTGCATTTTTCTGACATATCAAAACAGTAAAAGCAGGGTTTGTTTGATCATGTGTGGAAAAGGAGTGTTTTAGACAGTACTGCAGACATTAGTTTCATACGTATCATTGCTTTGTGCCTGTAAACCACTGCCTGGAGAGAATATTTCATTTTCTGTGATCTGCCTGAGGTTTGCCAGTGATAAAACACTGGTGTTATGTTTAATTTATCGTTGCCCAGAAAACAAGGGATCAAAGCACAATAATTCACAAAGATTATTAATGTGTTCATTGTGAGAGTTAAAAAGAGGAAAAAAAATCTATTTTTATTTAAAAAAAAATTGTGCATATATATATGCATATATATATATATATATATACATATATATATATATATATATATATATATGTATATGTATATGTATATGTATATGTATATGTATACGTATACGTATACATATACATATACATATACATATATATGTATATGTATATGTATATATATACGTATACATATACATATGTACATATGTACATCCAAAGATGTAACTCCAATCAGTTAAATAAAAAAAGAAAGCGTATAACTTTAAGCATAGTTTTTTGCAATCGGTCACTTGCACAACTTTAACCTCACTTTTCCTAAATAGCACAATGGAAAAAAAACAATGATGATTTCTGTCTTCCTAAGGACAAATTGCTCTGTTTACATCCTGGTCAGTCACAGCTATGTGATTTCAATCAGACAGACTTTCTCTTCAGAGAAAGTGCAGCTCATTACCAATCACGTCTGTGGGCACACCATTTTGTCCCCTTGATTGGAAGACCCTGCGCTCCAATTAATATCTTAGAAGGCTGACATTTCAAAGGAGGCTTAGTCATTTCTTGTTTGAAGCACTGGGCCTTATTAAATGGAGGCGTAAATAAAAATAAGATTTTTGCATGATAGGTTAGAGGTGTTTTCCCTTTGATCCTCCCTTTCATGTCTGCATGGGGCACTGGTTGTGCCCTTTTAACAGAATACCTGAACTTGGCATTTTACACAAATACTGTAAGAGAAAGGGAGTTAATAGATTTAATGTATTTTGTCTATGGTTCCAACAGTTATAGAAATTGTGTAGTTTCATCTCTAAAATATTGTTGACTAAAAGCACAAGTGAAAAAATTCTCTTTCCCCATCTTTATTTTTATGATGTTAATTTCTGGGCATTGATTGATTATTTATCTAACATCATTTACCTGTACTGTTTATTTGACATCTGGCCTGTCCAGAACTTTCTAGAGAAGTATTCAGAGTTTTTATCATGGATTTTTTTTCCCCCCATTAAAAAGCTAGTCAATTTTTACTCCTAGTTAGGAGGGTGATCTGGTCTAACTCCTCATTTGGAACAGTCTGGTGTACCTGCCATTACCACTAAAATCAATACTGACGCATGCTTCTGTAATGACAGAAAAGATTCTCATTCATCCAAGTGACATCTTGGAAGGTGAGACACGGCATTAAGACTTAAGGTCTTCTTGAAAAGCCATCCAAAACTGCTACGATGCAAAGCTTGACTCAATTTTCAGACATGCTTCTATAATTTTTAAAGTTCCTCTGTCATCTGGTTCTTTTCCCAATCATACTATCACTGAGAGTGCATTTTGGATTGTTTGGGATATCGGATTAACTTTCCAACCTCATGCTTCTATATTGAACCGACCCTGTGTGGTTAAAAGCTGAACGTCTTTGCTTACGAGTTATCAATGTCACAGGAATGGAGAGGTTATATTTGCTTGCAAATTGTTTATTCATTTCAACTTCTTGATTCTTTATAATGCTTTGGTTCTCATCTCAAGGATTTTTCTTCACAGTGGATAATACATTACTGTCTTTGGTATGTCACCAACAAATATGAAGGGTACCAGTAACATGTGATGTTTATCACACACATCATCTTTTAAAGAAGAATAGACATTGACCACAAACTCATCAACATCATCAAGAGCATAATCTATCCAGATTAAATCACTGCTCTGCTTTTTTCACCTTTGATGCATCTTAAACCTGCTTTTGATTGTTATGTGTGTCAAACACGAAAAAAAAAAAAAAAAAAACCTTTTCCCAAACCCAAAATATGAAATGTTTTAGAATCTTACACCCCACTGGAAGCTGGTTTTACATATTAAGAATATTAAATGACAGTAATATTTAAAAATGTAGAAATTGATATTTAGTGGATATTTTTTGAATGACATATTGGTGGAGTCATGGGCAATTCAACAAAAATCCTATATAACTTTGTCTTACTTAACTGCCCTTCTTCATAATGTTAAGTTGAGTGGCGTAAGCTTCAATCAATGGGATTGAGCCCCCACAGGCTTCTATTTTGTGGCTCAAAATTTGATACAGATTGTCCTCTCAGTCTATGATTAACCATCACAGCCATCACCTCATGCTCTCGGGTTCCACACGTCTGTGTTAGTTTTGCCAGAAGAAGAAATTTGACCATATATTTAAAATGTTTTGTACCTATCTACAGATTATTCCAAAAAGTCAGCAGAAGATAATTATAGAGTGATTGCAATGAGTTTCTCGGCTCGATACACATCCTCTACATAGACGATTGTTTTTTATTCTTTCAGCTAATTTTCTTTCACACCTCTGGAACTCCCTTCTGCAGAAGTTCAAATCGCAGTTAAACGGGTCTTAACAGCGTCTACTGTGCAGAGCATATGCATCATTTTTAAATTCTAGATTTATTTCTTTATTTTTGGCACAAATACATTTTACCAAAAAAAACAAAAACAAAAAAAACATAAAAGCTTATCTATTTCTGAAGTTCAGCTTTAAACTCATTCTGCTTCTTGCTGAGCTAAGGAGGGTCTCGTTCGAGGAGTAATTCTGCGTAGAACCCTCACTGGACAGTACTTTGGCTAGCTGATTCTACTCTGAGGTGGAGATGCCAAAGTACTTTTGTGATTTTATTGAATTAGGAAATGATGATGATTGAGCCAACAGGCAGTGACTTGTTTTTTTTTTTTTTTAGGTAGATGTTTAGAGTTGGCAGACTCTTCAGACACGAAGTGCCCTTAAGCACAAAGCTTTTTTTTTTAGCATAACTGTTTTTGAATGTTTATTCTGAAGGCAAAATACAGAACTTTTGCAACAGAAAACACATATTAGATCCTGCTTTATATGCAGACAAACTCCTGTGGCCATCAGTCCACATGACCTTTCTATCTTTGAGGTAAAGAAGAATGTAATGCCAGCTGTTGTGTCTTTCTCCCACTCCCACCTAATGGTGGCCCCAGCTGGCCACACTGCTGCAGAGATGTCACTGCTGGTCACAGACGTGACGCTCTTTCTCTTTCTCTTCCCCTTTTTGCCAGACCTTACAAATTGTTTAACATTTCAGACAGGGCTATTGTGTTGACTCGCATCCAACCACATGGGCACTTACGGATGTCATCTCCTCAAAGCTAATTGCTGTGCCCTTCTCTTAACGAAAGAAGCTCAGGGGAAAAAATAATAACTAATATGCCCTCTTGGTAGACTCATTAGCTAACTGCACATTTGCTGTTCCTCTACTTTTCATGTGGTAACCATTTCACTCACCTTTTACTTAATGGTATATTCTTATACAGCTACTTTTACACATGTTATGTTTTCAACTTTTTTTGAATTTATTTTTTACTGCATTTTGTATTTCCTCCCAGATTGTGCAGACAGATGACTGATGTAAGAAAGAATATTTGTAACTGAAGATGTCTGCCTTTGAACTTTATTTTTAAAATGAATAGAACAAAAATAGAAAATGAGAGTTAACTTCTTTGGGAGATAACATCTGTATGATTTAATGAAACGGGTCTTAGTTGTACTACATAAACACATACAAATATATATATTTTTACAGTTAAAAATAAGTGGCCGGATTTATGTATTTAATACCAAAATTCACCAATTGATATGAATTTGATGTTGTCATATAATCTTTTGAGTATTTCTTTTTCCACTAGTTCTTTCACTTGTGATTGAGCATTTTTCTGACAAGATAACAGTATTTTTCTACTGATGTACACATTTATAATACTCCATCCCTGTAACTCAATTTCAACAATCTGTACTTATTGAATTTCTCTTGACTGAATTGATTCACAAGGATTTTTGGAATGAAGTAAAATACAATAATTATAGTTTATGAAGCTGGGGTTAATGTTTTGTGTATTTGAATTTCCGTGCTTGTAAACAATAAAGTTTTGTTCTACACTTCTATTTTAGTGGTTTAAGACAACTCTGGGCATAAACTGGTGTTTTAGTAATAAACTGAACTGACTTCAACTGAATATATTAAAAGATGATTGGCTTTTGCGATACAAGTCACATTATCCTTAAGTAATAAACTAGTCTCAACAACTCAATGGTATTTGTTTTATGTCTGATGACAAAAAGGTAGAAATAAAAATCCCAGCATTTCCCCCAAATACCCCCTTATCACATGCATTGCACTTTTCATCATCTAAAAAAAGATTTTAAACTCATGGGAAAGTTGATTCCATTGATTTTGAACACATAAATCTGCCGAAAAATATCAATCTTACAGAGCTTAATTTTAAAATATTGACTTGTGTCTCATATGTGTGGGAAGAACAAACCATCTGAAGGAAAATAAAACATGAACCATGAAGAAAACCTGAAAAAACAATCTACCCATTTATTGAACTAAATATTTTATAGTTTCAGTTTCCCCCCAAAAATATTATGTTTTTCTGAATTACTTCCAACATCAAATAAAGATGATGTAGGTAGGCAGTAATCTTTTGTTGTGAAAGCTGTTTAAATTCTCTATAAATAAGTAAACCCAAGTATTTAGCCTCAAACAGAACTTTAAAGTATGAACATCTAACAATCTCTTCGATCTCCTGAAACTAGTAATAATCCTAAAGGATCCTCTGCATACATGCTCATCAAACTACTTGTCATCTTACATGGTATTACATGGAAAATAAATAAGTCTGAGTCCCTCAGAGATGGGTCAAACACCACAGACTCCTTGTAATCCACCTCCCACGGGCTAAAAGGATGACTGTCTTTTCCCTTAATGCATTTCTCTTAAAATATACAACCTCAAACTTAAATCGAGCTAATTATTGACCGCTTCGGAGCCGAAGCATGCACAGAAGTACCTCTCTGGTTCGGACTTTGGACTTGAATAATGTTCTAATTAGCATTAGAGCTTGCAACCTGGATTCGGAGACTGGAAATATATTTTATTTCAGTGCTATAAATGTTTTGCAAGGCCTTTTCACAAAGAACAACCTTACTTCAGTGGTGCATTAGTGGCTAACAGGAATGTCTATTAGCCTTTAGATTAACGGTGCATGATGTGAGGCTGAGCAGGCATTTCTTAATTTAATGGTACATACTCAGGTAATGGTGGAGGGATTGGGCATTGTGCATATTTATTTTAATTTTAGAGCTTAACTCGAGGCTAATTTAATTTCTCCCAAGTTTTTTTACTTTGCTCTTATAGATTTACCGTCAGGTCTTTTTACACACGTGAACATGCAATACCAATGTAATAAATATATGTACAATAATAAATGTGACTCTCAATGCACAGCACAATCTCAGGTTAGGTTTATGGATTTGTCTTCGGTGGCATTAGTTCACTTAAGTTTTTTTTTTTGTAGATGCATTTGGTAGATTGTTCACTCAGGCCACAGAGTAAAGAATATAAGATTATT
Source organism: Oryzias curvinotus (assembly GCA_023969325.1). Lineage (NCBI taxonomy): Eukaryota > Metazoa > Chordata > Actinopteri > Beloniformes > Adrianichthyidae > Oryzias > Oryzias curvinotus. The sequence goes on from CM043722.1 coordinate 29,878,277, forward strand.
TCAGGTAACTGAATGATTGCAAAAGATGTTAGAAGATTTTCATTTAGCTACAGATGGTCTTCTAATCCAACAATTGCATAATGCATGACATTTAGCTGTACCAAATAAGCCTGATAGCTGTCTTTCAGCAGTGTGTTCAATACAAGTATACTACCACAACTCTTAAGCTCTGCTCATACCGAGCTCAGCAAGGCACGTTCAGGCGACCACTTCCACTGGAAAAACGAGCATTAATGCGCATTTCAGGATTCCGCATTCACAACTCACGTTCATCCATCATTAGGGATGTTTTGAAGGCCGTTTTTTGGCTCTAGATACAAAATGTGTGGGCATTGAATGTGCGTTGAAAGTCAAATCAGTTGAACCTTGACTAATCAGGGACTCTGATTTGGTAGTGGCGCACGGGTAGCGTCCTTTTTTGATTCACATAAGTGCCAACAGTTTCAAAATTAATGTGCCAAGCCAGGATTACATGATAGCAAGTCTTTCATATACTAGAACAGAGCTGTGAAAGAAAAAAACTGGAGCAAGATGAGTGAGATTTGCACCATTTTGACATTTCACAGTAAGCCTTTTACAACTGTAAGTACAAGCGCTAGTATCATGTAGAGACAATAACACCTAAAAAAAAAAAAATTCTGGAACTGGCAACTGCAGTTTTATACAAAGTTGGAACTCATTCTTGACATTTTTGGTGATTAAAGAGTAAGCTATTTTATTTAACTCATTTATTACAATGTCAGCTCATGTGCTTTGATTTTTGTCCAAAAATATTACTTCTGTCATGAGGAACATAGGGAAAGCTTTTATCTTGTTTTATAACTGCCCAGGTCAGCCTAGTAATGCTGTAATAATCAATGTAAATCCTGCTAGTGACAGAAAAGAAAGCAGAATTTTCTCTATGCCTTTGGGTGCCAGATTTTAAATAACTTTTGTTGACAAGAGTCTTGTTATGAGAAGTTATTACTGAGCCGTGGGCAGATGACACAGACTAAAAAAAAAAAAAAAAAAAGTTCATATATTCCGGCTTGATAATTTGCAGTTTTATAGTAATTGCATGAGGCAGCCGGGCTTGAACTGTAGAAAATGATCATTTTGAATGATGCTGCTTCTCAGCTGTAATATTGTGCTGACAGCATGAAGAAAACCACTGCTTACTTCGAGTTCTGTCTGAGTAACCCTCATTTATTTTTTTCTTTCTTCTTTCCCATTTTTCAGATCGCAAACAATGATTTTCATTTTAGTAGATGGCCTATAATCAAACTGTGGCACTCCAAAGAAAACTCCACCTCACTTACTTTTATTGTCCATATTTGGCTGAAATGATCATTTTATGATTAAAGCTTAAGTGCTTGTGATTATGGAACTTGTGATTCCACAACTCAATTATTCATCAGGCAAGGTTTACTTGTGATAGACTTGTAGTTTATTTCCCCAGATAAACAAAGCAACAGCTACATAAACATAAACATCTCTCTTATTTATTTTCTGATTTAAAATCCAATAGCAATTATGTAACATACTGTGTGTGTTAGAAATTTGCAGATGCACTTTGGTAAATTAAAGTGCATATTTTTTGTGCACCACAAATTTGGGTTAATGAAGTTTGGACAAAACAATCACTACAATATGATTCAGGGACTGATGGAGGGAGAAAATAGGAAGGAACACTCTGGGGAAAAAAAAAAGTAGAAATAATTTATAAACGCCAAGTATCCTTGGACTGCCTTAATTTTTTTTGTTTTAATTTTTAATTTTTATTTTTCTATTTTATGGCTGTGTGTGTGTCCCCATTAGTGTGTGAATGGGCCTGTGACTGTAAATTGCTTTGGGCCTTCAAGGAAGGTAGAAAACCTTTATACAAGTCCACGCCATTTACCATGTACTGTTTTTCAATTATTCCAATTTGTGCCACACTGCAGTTGTAGATGGATTCTAAATTTGACTGAGCTACAGGGGCCCTGACGTGCAAATCACACCAACAAATCCATCAAAGTAAGATCACAATGACAATTTAAAAAGCAAAACAAATACTAAAAAAAATTATTACATTTTAGAAATCAAAACAAAATTCCAGAAACCATTTTCCTCTTTCTGTTAAAAAACAAAAACAAAAAAACAAAAGGGATTTGGAAGACAAACATAACTTCCAGAAATCAAAACAAAATGTAAAAAATGAATCAAAAGCAGAAACTGCAAAAGGTAAGTACTATGGGACACCATTGATTGGATGATGATGTTTGTCCATCATTTTAACCAAATATTATTTGGCTTGAAGTGATACTGGATGTTATCATCCAATAACCAATGTCCCGTATTGCCCACCTTTTTTTTTATTTTGTTTTTAACAATTCACTATGATTTCTAGAAATTACTTTTTTCAACCAATTTTGTTTTTTCTCTCACTTTTTGTTTGGATTTCTGGATTTCTAAATGTAACGTCTTTTTTTTTTTTTTGGCTTTAACTGTTGTTTTGATATGTTTTTGGGTTGAATGATTGATGTGATTTGCACTACAGGGCAACCAGACTGAACTGCTAAAGATAATTTCTTTAGGCAGTATTACTTCAAAATAGGGCAACAAAAAAGTTTTTCTTGTTTTGCCAAGTGTTAATAAAAATTGAGCTTCGATTTCTTTTTTTTTTCTGCCAAGGCTTAATATTGACACACTATCTATAAAGGAAAGATGAAGGAATCAAATTTTAACTGAGCAATAATGTATTAAAAGACAAGTGATATGTTTAACCTCTACTTTGCGCTTCTCAACTTTATTTTCTCTTTACAGATTTCAGATTTGATTAAATTTGGGGAAAATTTATTCTTGCTACTTTTATCCCTACCTTTTAAGTAAATAAATAAATAAATAAATAAACAAATCTGCTTGACATAGAAAATGTTTTAAATGTAGCCATGACTAATTACTCAATTGCCTTCAGGGATGTTGAGTACAATGTATTGGCACACAAATTCTAATTCTGTGCTTGTTTTTGCACAAGTTAAAAGTTCTTTTCTTTTTTCTTAGATTATTAAAAAGGAGTGAGCAGACTTGTTTTCTGTTATGTAAATTGTGATGTCACAATGTGATTGATAGGAACTCAGATGTTGCCAGACTTGAAAGTTGTGATTGAAGATCCTTTTATAAACAAACCGCCGCCACATACATTTTATGCAGCAGCTCGGTAATATATGAGATGATCTTCCAAACGTGTTTTTGTTAATGTTATGAACATTATGAAGCACCTGTTTGCTCATCGTTTTATTTAATCTGTGTGGTCAGTGCTTTTTTTGTGGAAGAACAGAGCTGGAAGAAGGGTTTGGACAGGCTATAAACACGGGCTAACAACATTAGCCTTGTGGACATAAAATCCAGGACCATGCAGGAAATTCTGTATTCTGCAGCTTGGCTGCACGTAAAAGTGTGGTAACAACATCAATCTTTATTTTGTCAGGAGACCGCTGGAAACACAAATCCACGTGATTGTTTGAACAGTTTCTAAGGACTGAGCGACATTTCTGCTCTGAAAAGTTCACACACCGCCCCAAAGCCGCTGTGTGAGCTGGCGGTCCAAGCTCTGCTCAGAGTCCTGCAGCCGCTAACCCAGAGCGGCGGGACGGCTCGCAGTCTGAATTCTCCCACACATAACAAAACAAAACGCACACGTAACAAAGCATCCCCCCCCCCCAAACACAAAGTTATTAATCCGGCTGCTCTGCTCACTCGGTCCACTGGCACCCGAGCACCGCATTCCCCTCGTGAGGGGTGTAAGAGAGGTGAAGAGGCAGCGGGGCGAGAGCGGAGCGGCGCTTTTCATGGGGCCTCCGCAGAGCAGCTGGTCGGTCCTGTATGAGATCCAAAGCTTTCTCTTAGTGAAACACCGTCTATGTATGACGTAAACCAGAGCAGTAGTGACACACGATCGTTTACATGCTCCACGATCGGATAAACAATTGGTATAACCCACCTATCTCGATAGGAAAGAAATTTTGATCGGAACGAGTCTGATCGGGGCAGACTATTCCGAACGGCGCATTTACATGACGCATTTTCTTTCCGATCAGGCATTCTTTCCGATTACTTTTGCCCATGTAAACGCAGCTAGTATCTCTAAGCACTGCGCTGAGCCTCACTCAGTGCAAAGTATTATTTGGTCAACTGTCTTGCATTACCAAGCAATTTATTTGGATATGATCTTTTGTTTCCTGACCCTGTTTTGTCTCTGACTCAGTCTTTGCTCCGAATCTTGCCTGGATCCTGACTACTCTTGTTTCTTCTCTGATGCTCTCATGCTCTTATTGACCCCTGCCTGCCTGAACCGGATTTAGCTTCGAGGACTTCTAGCTGTGCTAAAAAAACCTGCTGCAGTTGGAACCAGCCGTCTGCTCATTTTGTGACAGCTTGTAAGTATTTGGAAAAGTTCAAACATCATCCTATATGTTTCAGTAAGTGAAAGCTGTGAGATTGCTCCCACTGGTCTTTATGAGATGCACAACATTGTCTGGGCCTCAATTACAGGCAGGGCTACAGAGACCACTCCATGCATTTAGATGCGGCTTGGCTGCAACTTTCAGTGCATGAAAATGAAGCAGATGAAATTGTCTGGCTGGAGTTATTCTAGGAAAATTCCTGGTGAACAACAGAATTTCTGACTAATATGCCCCCTTGAAAGAATTCTCTGGGTGGCGTGTCTGCTGGTTTTCCTGAAGATATTGACTTCAACAGTTCCACTCTGTATGTGGGTACTGGGTGTGACAGCTCAACTTTACCGAATATCATTCTAAAGAGAAATAGTATTTTTTTTTTTTTTAAAAGATGGAGGATTTCTACAAACAAACAAAACTAAGTGTTTCAGTATCTGATATTTAAACCTTTTGATTAAGATAAGATGATTTGGTCCTGACCAGTGGGTGGGATTATGAGGTTATTAATGTGTGTTTCTCAGCATTTGGTAAGCCAACATCATCAGCCAGAACCGCATGTTCACCATAGTGCTCGCAAAACCTTTATTTAAACTGGTAAACAGTAACGTTTTTTTCCCGTTTTAAGCTCCAAAAAAGTTTTTTACACTTTTAAGTCAGATGAAAGCTTTAACACAGTTTTTGACCCTACTAAAAGCTCATGTTGCTTGATAAAACTTTATTTCTACTGGAAAACACAAGCTCACGTTTATTAACTTTTTTTATAATGGGTTTTACAAATCTTGCAACTTTTTATAAGTCAGATTTGAAAGTGTTGTAGTTATTACCCCACTTTTGGTTTAAACATTTCTTAAAATCTTAATGAATGGCTGCCTTTACATAGCTATAACTATTTCATTTGGTTTAAACACAAATCACACTTGGTTGCATGTACAGTATTAAAATGTATAAATAAATAAAAGTCTCCGCTTTCTTGGCCAATGTCAGGTGCTGTCCTGTTGTTTGCAGCCAGGTCCCTCTCGCGTGTAGGCATTTAATCATTATGTGAATCCCTTCACAATAACTTCAAGGATTCAACTTTTTGTCAGCAGGTGTGTTCAGAGGAAAGTAAACGTTTTCAGATTAGCCAGAGGCATGAAGAAAATCTGTACGCTCAAAGGAGCTCACAGGCTCATGCTGGTCACTGCTGATCAGCAAACCAAATTCACAGTGAACCGCAAAGAGTTAAATCATAATCAATATTTCATGTTGTGATGCTCTGCATGGATTGTGAGAATAGAAATCTGACAAATGTGGTGATTCAAAGATGTCTGGATGGTAGAAAAACAGACATAATATGTATGCTGTGTGTATAGGATTATGTATTTTTTTCTGTGTAAAATCTCATTAAGTCTTTCTAGTAGTTTCTCATAGTGATAGTCCATGAGGTTTCTAAACTCAAAGCTTACTAAAGGGAATGTGAGGTCACAAACTGGGAGATGGCTGCTTGTCATGCACAAAACACTTCAGTTTGAATGGATGTTTCAATATCAGGCCTTTTTCGCTTTATGCACTCTGAGTGTTGGCTGTTTATGCTCGCTTTTGCTCCCATCATGTCCAAGTGACACATGCACTTAAGTGTCCTAACCATATAGAATATCAAGATACAGCCAATAGTTTTTATCTTCACTGAATCCCATAAAATTAAAAAAAAAATCTTTTTAAAATTGCATGTTTCATTTTCTTGGAAAGCACAAGGCAGGAAACTGAGTTTTAGTGTCATGACCTTGGCTTAAAATCTGTTTTTAGAAACCCGGTGAGGACAAGGGCAGTCTGTGACCACCTTCATATTTATGCACATAATCATTCGCTTAAGCCACCAGAGCTACCTGTCAAAATCAGCAACCAGTCTGACAGAGTGATTAGTTATGCCTGACTGACTTTAGTGAACACCCTCCATCTGTATGCAAAAGAAATGTATGGAAAAAGCGAGGCTGGAAATAATGCTGCTGAATGACAAGGTTAAGCTGATGCTAAATAAACAGTTTGGCAACAGAAAAAGGTCACCAAGTTCAATTAGTGTGAAGGGTTGTTGGACATTTTCCTCTTTTACCCTTATTTCTACATGAAGACAAATACAAACCACTGTCACAGTTGCCCTCAAGCCCAGCCTTTCTGTAGTTTCAAAATTTTCCCATCAGTTAATGGCGGAAAACTTTGATTGTGGAATTTAAATAGATAAGAATGTAGTTTTTGCTTAAATGAAAATATAAAAAAACTGTAGAGCTAAAATATGAAAACATTGACTCATAAAATCTGACATAGATGAATGAAAGTGATCATTAATGCATTGGTTGCATGTGTCCTGGTTTTTAAAGAAAACTGCTAATGCCAGTTTTCACAGCCAGCACTCTCACAAGAAATTTTATAGACCAGAAGAAATGAAAAACTATAACCCATATAGAGCAAGCAGCAAAAAAAGTATAATGAAGTATATTGATTGATTAAAAAAAGTAAAAAAAAAAAATAAAATTCTCTGGCTCCTTTTTTTTGACAAATAAATAATAATTTAAATTGTGCATTATGATCTTGTGACTTCTGGGTTTTGTTTCTGAGTTATAATGTGGCATCTATTGACACAGTGAAGTATGTGCAATTTAAAAATTGAGAAGAAAAGCATTTTAAAGCACAATAATGTAATAATAGGCTTTCAACTTAAGGTTACAGAACTGGCACAGCGAAATATTCAGGAATTGGTTCAACATCATTTGTTAATGTAAAAAAACAATCATCATTCGTGTTCATGTTACTTGGGGGAGCTCTGAATTTTCTCTATTTTTGACAGTTTGGCCAAATTGCTTCCCTGCCCCTCTTTCTCCTCCCTATTTCTCTAGTTGTAGGGACATTTGAAGGCGTTTGCTTGCATGTAAATGTAACCATTGAGTTTTTGTATGATTTTTTTAAAGTTATAAAACTGATATTGTTGTGAGTGCTAGCAGCGATGCACTAACGGGGATGACCGGTGGCCATTGATGCTGTCATCAAGTGGAATCAGGAAAGACTATTTTTTATTTTTTATTTTTTATTCTATCTCTTCCCTTAGTCAACTAGACTGGAGAAAGAAGTGGCTTTTGTTTTGTGAAAGTATTCAGGTCACAGGGAAAAAGTACTTATGTCTTCATGTGAAAAGTAACTGAGAAAGATGACATTATAGTTTCAGGAATATAAAATGCAAAAAATTCTCAATGTAAAAATTTTCTTCACTTAAATGCTAATCTGTGATCCAACATCAGGGAGAAGAGCAATCTGAGTGCTGAGTTGAGTCTTAAAACCTCACTAGAGTAGATTAAGGCAGCATTTTTGTGGAAACAATCTGAGACTTTTTATTAAACCTTCCCTTTCCTAGGTAGTAACAAAACTAGTAGATAGTTTCCAAGTTGAACTGAGTTCAAGTAGAGCAGAGGTTTTACCTGGCCTGTTTTTATGCAGTCAAAAACAAAATAAAGGCTGTGAAGCCTTTGATATATCTGAAGGGTGCTGAAACGATGGGCCAAATAACCTGAATGAGTTTGAGCGCTTTAAAAAAGAACATGCAGCAAGAGAGCTTTAAAAATAAGCAACTGTATCTTTTATATTAGGGGTCCACAGCTCACATGAATGCCTATACTTCTACTAATCTATTTATTTTCTGAAATAGTTATTATAACGCTTTCCCATCAACCTTTAACAAATGGACTCAATGTCAAATGAAATTCAAACTCTTCAGTTTCTCCATAGTCGCACGGAAACAAGATTTAGGGATGTCAAAGAGGTGAAGGAAAATGTAAGAGATAGCCACATGACGATGACTATTTTATTTTCATGAAAAAAGGAAAAATAAATGATGGAGAGTCCCGAGGACACAAGGGACTGACCGGAAGTAAAGCAGAACAAAATGAACAAGCGGAGACTAAAGAAAATAATCCATCCTTTTGCCAAAATCAGCACAATTAAGAAAAAAAAAAATCTCAAGTTTCTCAACAGGATTTTAACAAAATGTCTAAATATTCAAACTGGTGTAGAAAATGACTCAACATTTGGAGTCTATTCATTATTGTATCTGACCTTCTCTTTTTATTTTCTAATTGCTGTGAGATTTAAACCGAGCAATTTTGGTCCCATTCAGCTCTCATTTAATCACATTTATGTCTGGAAAATTAAGATCCAGAACCACTGCTTCCGAGTCTCCTGTCGTTACCCACTGAAAAAGGAGCAATGTGACAGAATCTGACTGTCAGTGCGGATATGGGCTGTTGGAAATGACTCATAATACGGCTACACACTGTGCCGCAGGTTAGAATAAAGTCACATGACCAAAGCTTGTTTTAGTTTAATGTGATTTCCTTCACAGAACAGTAGCTATTCACAGTGAAAACAGAGAGTTATATTAGGACTGTGTCAGATGTGGGCTTCAGAGACTCCCTACTGAGAGGAAATCTTTGTTGGAACTGCACACACTGTTCACTTCTGGTTCTGTGTACTATTGTGCATACATGAACAGTATCCCTGTTGTCATTGAGTTACATTTACTTTATTTATTTTTTTATTATAAATACCTTTTGGGATCAATCAAGCTGAAAACGTACATTTTTGTTTGTTTAAAGACGCACTCCGATCATCTGTTGCTCTATTTTTAAAGCGTTCCCAGTGGTCTCTTAATTATGACTATGTTGTTTTTAGCCAAACTCTAAAAACTTTTAATTTTCTTCACCCCCCCATTGCTGAGAGTTCTCTGTTTACAGCTCTCCCACTAGCTTGCACCTCTCCACAACCCCAACCTAACATTACGAGTTCACCAAAAATGGCGAGAAATAATGAAAATATCCAGCCGTACAATTTTTTTTTTTTTTTTTTAGCCCTGATGCCAGCTCAGATAAGAAAAATTAAGAAAGTGAATGTGGAGCAGGGAACTTCTGAGCCACCCAGCATATTTACGTAACAAACATCAACAGCATCTTTTTTAACTGGTATTATAAATCTGCTCCCAGCAATTTGAACAAAGATATAATTAGAACTGTTATTTTAAGCTTTATTTTCTACATGTTCTCCATCATCAGAAAAATGCCATGCAAACATGTTGAAACAGTTTTGAACATGAGTGGTTTCTTAACGTGAACTTGTTGGCTTTGCAGACCGATTCTCAGAACCACTGTCTAATATGGCTAACTGGGTCACAGAAAATGTGAGAATATTTTCTTATGCTGAGTTGACAAAAGTGATTTACAGCTCTGGACATGTCAAATACTCGCACAGCAATGCTATCTTGGTTAACAGCTTGAATCTTTGCTCTATTTGATCTTCAAGGGCAGTGAAGTCTGGCATCAGGACTCTAATATAGGTTCAGGATGGATTCCCGGAGTCAAATCCTATGCTCTAAAGTCATTCCTTTTTCTCAGTGTAGGCTGGCTGGTTGGGCTTGGCAGGAGGCTGAGATCTGCCTTTCCCCTCAAACCTCTGAAGGTTCCCCCGCATCGTGATGTCTCAGCACAGCAGGAGGAACACGTTCAAAGCTTTACAAACACATGCATAGAAACCTAAAAAGGCATCTGAAAAAGCAGTGTTTATTCCGCTTGCTCTAACTCACACAGAGACATGGAAATTTCACATTAAAAAAATACATTAAAAAAACAGGTGAAGTGGAAAAAATATTTATTTGAAGAAATTATGCAATAGCCATTACCCGGTGGTTAATTGATTCTCTTTTAATAAAAAGCACCGCTGGTCTTATCCTCAACTTTTTTAGTAGACGTTCTATAGACTTTGTAAAATGTATTTTTAAAGTAACAATTACTCTAATTATAAAAGTAAGGCAGACTGCTTTTGATGGCTTGGTGAGCAAACAAACTTTGTTCAGGTTCATTAAGAGTACTTCAATACTCTGGTTTCAGCATCTTCACAGAGGTAATGCACAGCTGGTGAGCTTAAAGCAATGATCTTGATTTGTTTGACAAAGCCGAACTCTCATGAGGGATGGAAAAACAGTTAACTGGATAAATTTCCTAAATTAATGGAAGAAAAATGTTAATGTTCCTGTGGGGCTCACAACTTCTTACCATGATCTAAAGTTTGTGGATTTAGGCCGTAACAGTGGGCTGAGATCCAAAACTAAGCAAAGCTTCTACATTAGCGGATGTGTCTTGGAAAATGAAATGACTGGGCTGGTTTGTGACTGAATAAGAATTTTAGCTCATTTTTGATATTCTTGTCATTATTACACATGCAAAGTCTGTCAGAAAGCTATTAAAACTTTTGTTTTGGTGAAGAAATTAAGTTATGTTTTTATTTCTTCTGTAGTTGTCCTCAGTTGGGTTCTTTAACATTACATAAAAATAACTTGCCAATTTGTTTAAATGAAACGAAGCTATATTCTATTAAACACCAAATAAAAAGGGATTTTGTTTTTCAAAAACAATGTGGAAGGCTTCAACTGCAAGTCTTGTTTGATTAAACAATTTCAAGATGCTATAACAAAAACCATTACCTGTAATGAAATTATTTAGAAACAGATTACAGACTGGCACTTTGTAGTTTTTCATATAGCCAATTTGGACATCTGTTTTTGTGTATAACTCTTGTTTTCCACTTTTACTTTCAACCTAGAAGATTGGCAAAGGAATGAGGCAATACGAAAATTGTCTGAGCTCTTTCCATGGTTTGTTGGTGTAAGTCACTTAATCCCCCAGCAAACGTTGCTGAGACTCCCTGCAATAGCTAACAATACATCAATAATACATCCAGTCCAGCCGCATCCACTGAATACACTTGAAGCGTTTTATACGCAGCACGCATTCTGTGTCCCTCTTTAACACTTCCCGCCTGCACACACACTTACCCTTTCCATTCTTCTTCTGCCCATGTCTAGACTCCTTGCTGTAACTGTCATAAAACCCTACATTATTTATTTATACCCAAGTCAAAATATGAGTGAAGATAATGTTGAAAAGATTTGACACCTGAGACATATTGCAAATGCTACTGCATTTTTCAAAGAATAGACAGATTCCTAACTCTGGATGGAAAGTGAAAAATTCCCTGCTTTGCATGGAGCAAACTCTGCAGTTTGTTCTTGTGTTGCATGTTTAAGGTAAAGACATGTTGAACTTCAACTCCGTTTACCTCAGCAAAGTGATGAAAACGGGGTAGGACATGGATGTGTTGTGTTCAAATGTTCCTTTTTCCCTTTTGTGGCCAAAAATGTGAAATATAAAATCAAAAGGAATAAAACTTTTGACTGTGACAATACTTAAAGGATCAAGGATATGCAATAATTCATTATAAAAAATTAATTTCTTCAAATAGTAGGAAATTAAATCGGGGATCTGGTAACACAATATTGAAAAGTCTTTGGATTAAAATGTTTGTGATGAATTGGAATTCCAATAATACATTAAATAACCTTTGTATATCCTATAACTAAAGTAAATGTTTTTTTTTCTTTTATAGCAATCATAAATTTTTTTAAATTGATATGTGTTAATGAATGTCTTTTCCTTTTGTCTAAAAAAAAAAAAAAGAAAATACCCCCAAAATAAAAATAAAAAACCTGCACCCATAGTTGTTAAAATATATCGAGCGTTGCTATGAATGCTAAATGGTCTATTTGTTATTCAGCACTGCCAAGAGGTCAGTAAAATTAAAACCCCACACATGGGAGCACAGTGGAAACCGTCCAGAAACCATCTAATTAATTTCAGCGAACACGGTGAGTTCCTCTTTTCTCTGTTTCCGAAGGTTTATAATCTTTGGAGACTCTGGTCAAGGCCTAGGAGGACGGGGCTCACTTTACTTGCATACATAAATGGAACCCAATCCCTGCTGTTCCCATCTGGGTTTCAACCTGCAGTTACAGCCAAGGTTGGGAATAAACACAAAGACACAATTTTAAGCTTTAAAAACGTGGCAAAACAAACCTCACACAAAAATGCATCAAAAGTGTAAAGAAAAAATATTTCATAAACAAAAAGTTTGTTAATGTAAACCAAATGTCCAAATGTGTATGTTGTGTTTTTTCTGCCAGGTTGTCAGAAAGATTTCAAGTGTCAAACTCTAAATTAGTGTTAACCACCAACTCAATTATATTTTAATCATAAAAATATGTATTGTCTTTTATTATTTCAAACTCCAAAGAGATATGATGAATAGGATTGTTTGTTTAGAGTTTTATTTTTTTCCGTTTTAAATTTCTTAAAATATGATTACCTTTATTCCCCCTAAACAAAACAAATCAGAAAAGGAGGGAATGATGAGGGGGTTTCTCATTTAATAGTTTACACTATTCAATTATTAATAATAATAAATTGTATTTAGAATGTGCTTTACATTTTGGGTAAAATCTCAAAGTGCTACAATGAAAGCAGGAATAACAATGGTTTAAAAGTAAGAAAAAAGTAAGACAAAAACAACAAAAAGTATTAAAAAACATTATTACGTTATATGTGATATTTCTCTGGCATTATGTAAAGCGTTTTAAACCATTACTTTTACAAATAATTCTTCGATTAGTCTCAGAAAAGAATACCAGAGATGTATCATATTTAAGAACTGAATTGTTAGTTTTGTGAACCACATAGGAACTTTATAAACAATGACTGTAAACCAAAAAAAAAAAAACATTTAAAAGCAGCACCTATTTATGACTGAATGTGAATAGCAAAAAAACAACAACTTCATTTTGCGGTTTATCTGGCTCTTCTTCTTCCCACAGAAACCTCTGCAATTGTTGGAGACGGGTACAGCTGGGCCAGATGTGCAGCAAGAAGATAAAACAAGTTAATCATGTCGTTTTAACCTTTGATATTTTCCATTAAAAAGATAAATTCCATTAAAAAAATAAAATCCAGGGAGAACCACCTTAAGAGTTCTGTTTCAATCTGTGGATAACATGATCTCTGATTGAGACAAAGCTCACTACAGCTCTAGAAACATTGCAGATTTGTGCAGCTAAGATCTCAAACGGTAATGGTCTGGTTCAGCTGGAGACCCAATTTTTTGAATGACTGCTCCACCATCTTTTCTAAGTTTTAATAGGTTGACAAATCCGGTCATTAGTTTAAATATAGGAACAATATGTCATATATAGTTCTCCTTCAAAGGTGAACACCAAATCATTTTTAATAAATGCTCATTTAGGAGAAAGGTTCTTTTCTAAAGTCTGGTGCTCATCAATGCCTCCCTCTTGTTCGTCTCTTTAGTTCACCTTTCAGACCTCATTTGTTTGAGATTCAGTTGAAACCTGATAGTTTTTTGGTGCTGGACTAATTGGGATGACATGGTTCATCAACACCTACGCTGAGGAAACTATGTCTCTTAGATCAGAGTGAAAATAGGAGCGGGAACAAAGAAGAGAGAAAATCTTTACTAATTCTCTGGGCTTATTGCTTTTTAACTGGACTTCTTTAAGTCTAACTAACCTCTCTGTCTTTGTTCATTTCTGTCAACCAAATAAAGCCTTTTTATTTTTTATATTTATGGGCAGAAATAGACCTGACAAAAAACTGGTGTGCTAACTAAATGAATAAATTGACATGTGGTTAATTTCCTATTGTTTGATGGAGATACCCAAGTTCCTTTTTCTAGAGAACTCAACTTTTCATAACAGCCAGTAAACTCATTGATCATTTTGATAGTCAGTCTTGATCGAGTAAATCTACTTCAAATCAAAGACATTTCTGCTATGATATAGTTGTGGTGCATTTTGGGCCACATGGCATTGTTTCTTTTTTCATTTAAAATTTTAATAGCCATTAATTGTGATGTTGATATCTATACAGAAGCAAAAATGTGTTTACTACACAGACTCTCAAAAAGAGCTCCACTTGTAAAGAGGAAAAAGACATGCATGTTTTTTTGTTTTTTTGTTTGTTGTTGTTTTAGCCCGAAGGAGAAAGATGATAAAACCTCAATGTTTGTTGCTTTGACTGAAGATGCTGAGATGCACAGGAGTGCTAAACATGACGCACTCTGCATGGTAATCAATAACTGCCCTTTTGCTTTGAGGGAAGATGGTAACACAGCCTGGGACAAACTATCTTCCTCTGCTGGTCTATAATAGCACTTTTGGGCTCCTTTTTGCCTTGAAAAAACACATTCTCACACTCTCAGAGAACAATGAAAACTGCGATTTAAAACCTAGGGGTATCTTGCTGCCTGACCCGTTTGTGTGAAATGGAACAAACCTTAAAAGGAGACGGATTGTGTGTTTGCCTTTTGGAAAAATCAGGGCAACACCATGAAGTAAAAAGAAACGAGCATTAATAGGTTGTGTTGACTTTAATAACATCAATTAATTTTACTAAACCAACACACTCTTTTTTTTTTTTTTAAAATGACACTTGAAAAGAATCTATTTTACCAATTTCTCATCCCTTGCAAAGTTGAAGTTAAAGCTTTGAATTAAATTGTGGCTGGAAATAGTGTCTTTTAGGCTCCATTCCTGATTCGTTGAGTGGAGATCAAATTTTTAAATATTTGATAATCAAATGGATGAACTGTTACAAGCTACATTTTGGGAACACACATGAAAACATTGAGTATTGCATTTATAAAGTTTTTTTATTTTTTAATTTTTTTTAATTCCATGCAGAATTTTGGTCCTTGATTTTGTTCATATTTGTCAAAACATAATAATAATAATAATACATTTTATTTGTATAGCTCTTTAAATGGCACACAAAGACGCTTAAAATAAATGCCTCCTTCACTCCGCCAACCAAAATAACCAAATTTAAGTTGTATTTATCCGGTATATTCTAATCCTTGAAGTTTGTACTGATCGCTAGGAAGCTAAATATTCAGTGGTATGAAAGTTTTTTAATTGACTTCCAAAGCAAAACACCTCTATGAGAAGACCATAAAGACAGTCATTTGATCTTTGTTCTACTGAAATCCAAAGTCTGCATTTTAGACACCATTTTATGAGGCCATAATGAAAGTGCTGCATAGTAGCACAATAAAAAAATACTATAAGCCAACCATTTAAAGCCAATTCAGTTGGATGACACTGCTGTCACTGCTTGCATACCGACCACTTTGTTTATTATGACAGAGTGCATGCACTCTGTCATAATAAACTCATTCACTTCCATCTGGAATCATTTTCTAATAAATTGTTGGGTTGTGTACATTTCTACAGATGTAAGGAACTTGTTTGGACTTAGTTGCTGTGTGGAGGTCATTGCAGATGTAGCAAAGTGCAACAGTAAACAAAGGCATTTTCCCATGGCGAAGGGTCTCAGAAATGCAGACGGCAAAGGAGCAGCAACATGAAATATCACCTGCCAAGTTATATTGCTGCTCCTCCTCGGCAGTGACCAAGTCTGCCCTCCTCAGCAACCAGCCTTTCGCTTCTTCCTTCCAGTATTTCATAGAGAACCAAAGCTCGAGTTAATATTTGGACTTAACAATGCAGCTTTTGACTGTTTTTCTTATTTTAAGATTTTCTTATTATTTTAAAAAATTCCACTCCTTGTGTTTTATACTGTTTATCTGATTTTTTTTAGTTTTTTTTTTTTTTTTTAACCTAAAGATCTTTGCACACCAGAAAGGCTATTATCTAACCCCCTGACATTTAATCACTTGCCTTCACATTAGCTATCATGTTTATGTTGATGTTCAGGAAGCATGATTACCTGTGAGAATACCACTGTGGTTTAATACCTATTGGAAGGTTTATATGGTTTACTTAGGCTGGTCATAAAAGCCTGGAAGTTCTACTTTGACAACTCTATATTTGCTGGTTATTTTTGCTCTGCTTGCCGTAGCTCCGCCAACCAATTCTGGAAGCTCAGCTAGAAGAGGAGTTTGTGACACCAACCGATAAAGATGGCTGATGTAGCAGTAAAATAAATTGGGTTCTTTGAGTGTTTATGTATCCACACGCTATCTGGAAAAGCCAGGATTGACACATTTTGAGATTAAAATTGAGATTTTTTCTGAACAGCAGAAATGTAAATCATTGGAATAAACCGTGGTCAATAAAGAAATAGAAAAAAAATTCAAGTTTGCTCACTTAAATTGAAACAAAATTAGATGATCTGCTGCTTCAAATAAAGCTATCTCCCTACCTAATGCCTTAGTCCCATGTACCCATATGGGTTTACCTGCATGGTGCTGCGGAATTGTCTGGGGCCATAGGGGGTCATAGACAGGAGCTCGGCATCTTAAAGGGCCTGCATAAGAAGAGCATGCTAGTCTTAAGCATTTCAGAGTAAATTAAATCAACATATATATGATAATATATTACCTTTGGCACGATAAAGAGAAAACTTTCAATGAAATATTAGTTATTTTTGCGATCTCTTTTTCCTACTTGAATGGATCGAAATACTCCTTTGTTTTTTTTGCGAGAAATTAACATTAACATACATTTAAAAGATCAAAAGTTGAATTTTGCATGATATAGGCCTTTTAAGAGGAACACAGGTAGCTCTTGGAATTCCGTTGAGGCTCCTGCAACCACTTGAAAATGTAACATATATTTGTTGTGTAAGAGTATTTTGAAGCATTTGCAAGGATAATGTAAGTTACGTGAACACATATCGTTTGGGCGATTTTGGTGTACAGTTATGGAAACTCTAGTTGTTAGCATACTGGCTTCTTACCGACCATGTACAAATGCTGCACACACGGGGGTGTGTATGTGATGCGTAAGTGGACGTAGGATACCCAAACAAACTTTGCTCTGTCTAATTTCCTAACAGTCAGGTTGCGTGTAGGAAGCACGTTTATCACTTGAACAGCACTAATGAGCCCCTTTTGTGCAGTGTGCAGAGTTTGGAGGGGTTGAAAACAAAAAAATCTGCTTGGACATTTTCACTCTAGGGGTGGTGTAAATTTAAAATGTAAATGTAAATTTTTATCCAAATTTATTAGGTGTAACTTTGGATTTGCATGATTGATTTTTGAACACATATAAGCACCCCTTTAAATTCTCAATGGAGGAAAAGAAAGCAGACGATGGGGCACCGAAACTGACTGACAGCTTTGATCATTTAGCTTCATAAGTTCAGGTTCTCAGAACCCTGATAACTCTGCTGTCAGACTCTATAAACCAGGAGATTTCTCACTTTTTCTCATGATTGTTCTGACCTTGCTGTTGCTTGCTCGTGCTGCTCCATCCTGCATGTGAGCTGTCAGTATCTTCTCTTTGCTTCAGAGCATCATTGGGTAATCATTATTTTTCATTTTATGAGAAGGTTTGTGTTTTCAAGTGTGGCGCGAGAAAAAACCTGGAATTCTGTGATGTGTTGGACTTGTCAGCTTTGACCGTCCCCTCATTACAAGCTGTTTAAATAAAAAGGAAAAGTTATTCACATTTCTCTTTTGGGTTTGTAGAGTTTTTCATATCTGATATAAAGACGAGCGCTGCTGATGTAGACAAATAATGTGACCATTTATTCAATACTTTTAGAGAAATGAAAACATGTTTTTGAGTTGGTCTGCTGCCACTCTAGCAGTACTAATAATACTAATAATAATAATGGATTGGATTTATCTTGCACTTTGCAACACACCCAGAGCGCTTACAATGTGTCCATTATTCATTCACTCCTCATTCATACTTGGTGACGGTAAGCTACTTTTGTAGCGACAGCTGCCCTGTGGCAGACTGACAGTTCGCCAGTTCGCGCCTACAGCCCCTCTGACCATCATCGGGACATTCATGCACATTCACACAGCAGTGGAGCCACACTGGAGGCAAGGAGGGTGAAGTGTCTTGCCCAAGTTGGCTGGGGGGAGCGAGGATCGTACCGCCGATCCTTCGATCATTGAGCCACTGCCGCTCCACTATATGTACTATTTTACTAGCAAAAATAGGACTACTCCATTATCTAAAAGGTATTAAAGATATTCAGCAATCTTTTGTAAAACAAATAAATGGTTGTGGTCATGTCCTTTTATTCTTCATTTTTGGAATACAATAGAAATTGCATAAATAAAAGTAAAAGAAAATTTTGTATCCATAACCTGTTTGATAAAGTTCAGGTACCTTCCATAGCTGCACAGTAAAACAGCGCTCCTTTGGATGCTGCTGCCTCCTGCCCAACTTCAAAGCCTACTTTGAAGTCCCCAGAAACAGATTTACCCGTTCTCAGGGAGATCTCTATCCCCTCTTTCCTTACATTTTTTTAGCTAATTCGTCCCAATGAAATAAGGGTTGGGGCCGACCAAATGCAACGAAAGATCAAAGCTTGAGAAGCAACGAAGGATTGCTGTTAACTGCCTTGACAGTTGTTGATTGAATGGATAATATAAGCTATTCTACTTCTTTTCATTTTGATCAAAAGCACTTGTCTGAGATGAGATACATACATGTTCTTTGTACTCATCTCACACATGGTAAGCACACATTATTTGCAGAGTGGCGATTAATGACAATATATTTATCAAATTTCTATTCTCAAATTTTATGAAATGTGTTATTTGCTGATGAGAGCAGCAAAAAATATCTTCATTAAACATGTTTTGTTTGTTTTGCAATTATAAAATTTCCATTGCTAAAATGAAACTGTCTCAATATGGTAAAGAAATGCTTATTGTTTACCAAAAAAACAACTTCCATCTGACTGTCTTTTCCATTCATGCAATCCCATTTGTAAATAGATGTTGCTTTTCTCTCTTCTTATCAAAGCTGTATTTGCAGCATAAAACTAAAGCAAATTGTATCTCAGAGTTTCTATGTCGTGTCAGTTACTGTTTTGCTGCATCACAAATGAGTGCGTGACAGATGATGTTCAAAATGGCTACAGGGTTAAATCACCGGCTCTTTAAATGACTTTCTCTGTAATATGTGGCTCTTTATGAATTCATGTGGATCTTTATTCGACTCTAACAGTTAAAAGGACTCTGATGAAAGGGTGATTGAGTTCTTTAGCAGGGTCAAAAATAAAATTTGGCAATTTTTATTAATCAAAAACTATCTTTCTTTAAACAAGTATTAGAAACTTTATACTATTTTATGATCCAATCCAGCCAAATACTCTTAACAGGCAGAAGTTGTGGGACATTTTGGATCAGTTCAAAAACAAGTGACATTCCTCCGCTTTACAACTTTGATCCTGGAGTCCCACTGTTGTTTTGGCTATAAACTGCATACCGGTAATCATAACTAAAAGACCACTGGAAATGCTTTTAAAAGAGCCCCGCAGCTATTTGAAGTGGATTTTTAATACCATAGTGTGTTTTTGAATAACCAGGCCAAATCAAAACTTTATTGTGCAGACAGATGGAAAGGCAGAATCCCTACCGTGTCCTCACATTCGGATGTTACTACCGATCGATGATGTCATCAATAGCTACCAGTCAACTATGTAAGCATGTAGCTGCTAGCGTTAGGAAAATATATAATAACATCAGTTTTAGAACTTTAAAAAGTGCAAAGACAAACAGTCATTACTTACATTTAAAGGTAAACTTCTGTGCTTCAGAGCACACCCGCGTGAAAAAATGTGTTTCTCTTTCACGCCACAACGGTTACCCCATCATTGAAGAGAGAGGCAGCCCTGAGCTGCTATGGCTGCTCCTTAAAAAACACTTTTGGACACCACTACAGCTTCACTGCACCTTGTTTTATGTTAAAACAAAAAAGTCATAATTTTATTAAATATCATCCTGATTAACGTGAGTTGTAATTGTTGCTCTTTTACGTAAACTGCCTTTATTTTATAACTTATTTCTATATAGTAGTGAAATAACTAATAATCGATTTCAATGCTGCCATCTCTCTTAGTGAGAATCTGTGTATTTTGCTGCTCATACAGAACAGAAGCATCTGATGATGGGTTAAATTACTGCAAGTGCAGCTCGCAATTTTAATGTTTCAACTTTTGTTAATTTTATCTCCTCCAATTACATATGCTGAACATCCGATGATTGGCGATTTGACATTTTTCCTAGCATCATGCTGACAATGTGACATACCCTGGTAATTACCAGCCTTATCATCATCTTTTGCTTTATCTTCAGTAGTCAGTCATGTTTCTTTTGCTTTTTTCTTTTTTCATGTTCTAGTGAAAAGCCAGTCCCATTTCCTCTTTTTTTAATATCTTTATGCTCATATTTCTGTTTTAGAAAACATGCTCTATCGATGTGTACTTCAATTAAAAAATCGGATCAAACGAAAGGTTTCAACCCCCTTTAACTTTTTTTTTTTTTTGGAGGGCTAACTGATACCGTTCAACCAACCGGTCAAACTGTAAACTTCAACTCAACCAGTAATGTGCCTGAACCCTACGATTTGATGCTCGGACTATAAATACAGCAAACGGTAAAAAGCGATTCTTGTCTCAAGAGCATAGGTATTTATTCCTTATTTTTTAACAGCAGTTGTTTGTCAGCACCTTGTCAAGGCCTGTGATGGCTTCACATACCGGTTACTCCAGCCTCAGGCTTTAGACTTGTTCAAAGTAAACATCAGGATGACTGGCAGGTGTTGGAAGCTGAACCTGACCGTCTGAGGCAGAGGGCAATCCTAAAAATATATTCACACATTTCAGATAGCTGATAGGAACTGTTTTAGAAAGCAGACTTTTCACCATATGCAGGAGCTTGCTAAAAATTTCCCTTTAAATAATTTTACTTTACTGTTAAGGATTGCCATGTTTTTCTAGGATTGCTGCTCTGAATATTGGAGTATTGTCTACCCTATTGAACTAAGAATAACATTTAGCTAATTAACTTAATAGTCCATAGGATGCTAATAAGATTCTGCCTCAGGGTTTATTAAAGTGTCCCATTGCTGAATGCGCACGTTTCTATGGATGAGGCAAATAAGGTTCAGTTTCTGCAATAAATAAACAACTGGTGTCATATCAGTGTGTCTGCACACACTCCCAAAGCATGAAAAGAAAATATTGTTTAATTTTGACTTAATGACTGCAGCTCTGCCCAGCACAAGCAGCTGAGCGCAGCAATGATGAATGCAATTCCCTATGAAATAACCTCAATGTAAAAGGGACCAGTTCTGTGAATGGCAGCTCACACAATAATAATGACTTGGCGTCTGAGTAACTGAACATCAGGACTAATGCTTTTAGAGGATTGAAGTATCATTTTTTAGTAATAAGTTGTGTTTTTATTTTACTTAGTGTTAAAGATGTATTTGTGAAAAAGAGCATTTCAACTCGAAACTGTCACATCTGATTTTTAATTGTATAGTGCTTTAACTTTACAGAAATGTGAGATGTTCTAATATTTAACATACAATTTCTAGGTATTTGGTTGAATTTAGAAATAAAGAATTAATGCAGATTAGATGGGGGGGGGTAGTTAAGGTTAGAGTTGTGTTAGGAGACAAAAGAAAAGTACTAGATAGTAATTGTTAAACTATAACATGTTAAAAGGAAAATAACACACCTTAAGTATAATGCTTTAGACCATACAATTGCATGCTGGCTGCCATTAAACTTTGTAATTACTCACTGTCCTAGACAAACAAACTATTGAAACATCAAGGTGCTGTTGACCATTTATTAGTTGTAGCCATTATTGTGCATCAGCTCTGTCAGGTTTACCATAGTTATTTTAATTACACTTGTTTCTAACCATTTTCCAAGTTTTAATAATTTTTTTTTCACTCTTAGGTGACTGCTGCTTTTTCTAGGATCAAATCAAAACACAAAACCAAAAGCAAAGTTAGTCATTTTAGTATTTCATACATTTTAAACACCTGAGCACAAAATTTATTTAAAAATCTCATTGTCTTTTTATCCAAGAAAAATGTAAAAAGCAGTATGAACAAGTTTACATAAATATGAGTGGCTTTAAACTGTCTATAGAAGCAAACACTTCTTATCCGTCTCAATATTATTTTCTCCGGATATTGTTGTGTTACTTCAGTGAATCAGCAATTACAAACGTGATTTTTTTTAGCACTTCTGCTGGTTTTGTTGTGCTCTTCATCATATAGACGCTTTGTTTGCCTGGAAGCCTTACATTTCCCTTACTTTATTTACATTTTTCTCCAAAGAAAGAAGTCTTCAATCTGAATTCCTCTTGAAAGCTTCATCCGACATCCCTGCTAAACATTTTTTTTTCCAGTAATGGTGCCTTGATGACTCATACTTATATTTTACATTGGAGAACATAAATAAACCAAATCCATAAGTGCACTTATCTCATAAAAAAGTGGCAAATATTACATATATGACTTGGAACACAGCAAAGAGCAAACTGCAGCATTAATACACTTATCCTCAGAAGTCCATTTATCAAATATAATGGCTGCTTGGCAAGCTATCCTCCCAAAGTTCTTCAAGCTTTAGTTGCACTATAAGGGCAGTTTAAATTGTAAGTTTATAGTGATGGCAGAGACTCACTTATTTTTTCATTTTTTTAAGTTGAAGGGCAAAGCTGACAGCCTGGTCAGTTTGTGGCTCCATGCCTCAGGTTATAGATAATACATCAGAGTACTGGGCGGTAATGGATTGCACTTTTACTCAGAGATGTTGGCATAAAATCCCAACAAACCAGAACCTTGTTTATTGCAGTTTTGCAGCATCCTAATGTAGAAAATGTTGTCCCTTCTTATAACTTTTTATTAAACATTGGAGTCCCTTGAAATGGCAGAAATAAAAGGCTGTTAGAGCCCTTTCAGTTTATAAGGACTGCTGTTATCTAAAATTGTCCTGTATCAGATTTTGTTATGACTAAAGAAGAAAGATTAAGTGTAATTTACAGCTCTAAAATCACTCCCAGAACCACCGACTTCTACTTTAATAGTGTATTTGACTCCATCTATGTTCAGGTCCTGTTTAGTCATCTGCACGGAATGGGGCAACACTATAAAATCGTATTTTAGAGAGTGTAAAAGAGGCTTAAAAAGGCTCAGCCAATTGAAAAACATGTCAAAACTCTCTATTAAAATTTTACACAAGATCTTTAAGACAGATGTCTCCTTTAGCACCAAATCATTTTTTTTGTCTTTCTATCATTTAGCCAGTGTTTAAGTGCATGATAATGAGTCACAATCAAAGATGGATGTGTTTTGTTCGGCAATAAATTGGTGAAGAAAATGGGCACTCTATGAAATCGGACATTGAAAAGATGTAGTCATGTAGGCTTTTTAGTAGAAAAATAATGGCATGACATCCAGATGGAGCAGAAACATAAATGCATTGTGCCGAACGACAGTTGACTCAAAGTCTGGCATCTCATGTGAGTTAAGTGGACTTTCTATCTAGCTGCATGAGCCACCACAACTACGGGAAGTACCACAGCATTTTTTAAGAAGTGGTAATGCATGGCATAGATGACTCATCTTACAACAGCTCAACAAAAAAAAAAAACAAACAAACAAAGTATATATATATATATATATATATATATATATATATATATATATATATATATATATGTATATATATGTAGATCACTACAATAACTCATTAATTCATTGTATCAAAAGTGCTTCCAGTGATTGTTTAAGTATGATTGTGCCATTTTTAGCCAAAATCCGAAAGCCTGTGTTGTTTTCTAGGACACAGTTCATCAAAAATTCCCTTCTGATTTGTGGGCAGGACTATTGGTAAACATGGAAGCCTCCGCTGATATCCCATCATCCTTTAGCTCACAGTCTCACCCACTAGCTTACAGCCTCTCACAACCTCAAGCTAACACTAAGGGTGCAACAACAACATCAAGCAAAATTGGAGATTTCCAGCTGTAAAGCTTTGAGCCAGATGCCAGCTCAGAGGAGGAAATCAACAGCATAAATGTATCTAAACAGCTTTTTTTTTTGTCATCTGCTCCCAATTCATCCCGATTGAAATAAAAAAGTAGAAAAACAGTTTCAATGTATGGCCTCGATCATGAGAAAAATGCTACAAAAACGTGAACAATAACAAACAGGATTTTTATTGGAGTGGGTCTTTAAATTTAGTGAAGAGGAGGTTTCAGATGCTGCTTGGAAGAATTTTCCTTTTGCCTCCTCAAATGTCTTTTGTGTCATTCATTTAAAAGTGAGTTTTGACTAAAACATTCATATTTCTTTAGATCACAAAGTTAAACTTGCTGAACATGATTCTGTCACTTTTTAAAAATAGAGTCATGAAATTCAAGCTAACTTGAATGTTATTTCTCATCTTTCTTTGGTCTTGATTTTGTCATTTTTCTGCTTTTCATACCTGCATTTGCTACTTTGCAAAATCCTCTCTAGGCTACTGCTCAATTTTTTTTTACACCCTCATTTTATTTCAGAGAGAGTTACATTGAATTGAATCTGATTAATGGCCTAAATTGTGAATGCAGACTAGAATGATGTAAATCAAACGATTCTGAAGAGACTTCTAAAAGTAAAGTAAATCCATGTGATTCATTTTTTTATGAACTGTGACTCAAAGGAATCAAGTGCCAGTGGATTAATTTGTTTTGCTTATGGAGCAGTGAGTATTTGTCGAACGAGTGACCAGACACACAGGAAAGTTCACATCGTGCATGCTCGTGAATTTTACCACCCATTCCCATTTTAAATAGAGCTGAAACTCCAATAGCTTAACACTGGAATTTGTTGCATGGTGTGACTTGCCTTCTTTCAATTGGATAGAAGCAGTGCAGTAAAAGCAAAAAACTAATCCTGCAAAGCAGCAAAGGCACAAGTAGCATATTGTATAATCACAACACCACAGCAGACTCTCTGCATCGTTTAATGCTCTGCAGAGCATCCATCCCACAGCAGTTCCTGCTGTTAAAGCAATTACTCACACACAGCACAAGCCCTGCCAAAAATTACAGACTTACCACACTCGGAGGATGTTTATTTGGCATTGTTACGTTGTCAAAAAAAAAAAATTAAATGAATGTACGTATTTTAATTTTGGAAAAATTAGTTTTTTAATTAGAAGTAAAAAAGCAACAACAAAAAATAACAGACATCTTCTTAAATTTCCTTTTACAAACATGGTTTTTAAAGTGCACGTCAGCAGTTATAGCTTTTAAAGACTTTATTGAACTATTGTATCTGGCTGATGGGATGGAAATGTGGCTCTAACAAGTGATTTGGCAAAGCAAGACGAAAAAACAAAAAAGGACAAAAATTAAATAAGCTTTTATTACCAAACGTGTTCTGTTCCCATTCAGTTGTATTTAAATTTCAAAGTAGGTTATAGTGAAATGAAAGTTGTTTCAATTAAAAAAACTGTATGTCAAAAGATCAGGGTAAAAAATGAAAGAGGCAAAGCAGGAACAGAAAAGAAAAGTCTTAAAAATGACATCTGATATTTCACAAAGCATGAAAGGTTTCATTAACTTCACAGTCAGGAGAAAAAAAGTCGACAACTTCTGCCAGTAACAAGTAAGAAATCAGACATATTTTATTTTAAAAAAAAAAGGCATAAGGACCTGAAAGAAATAAGTATTTTTTTATATGTTGGTCTGACCAAGGATTAGTAGTAAAAAGGAAAGTGAAATGTGCATTTTTTTTTGTCAGATAAGACAGCACATTTTAACTCCTTTATCATAAGAATTTAATGGGGTTTTCATTATATCCCATCATTAACACATATATTAAATGAAAAATGAAACCAAAGTACTTCTATATGGTTAAAGGTTGGAAGCCCGAATGCAAAATGACAGATCTGTAATCTGTAGAGCTAACCTTCTCTGACAGGTAGAGAAAACTGACAATATAGCTTTATTGTCTTTCATTTATGAATTTCATGCATCAAAAAAAATTCAAGCTGTCACAAAGCAGCTGAGAGCAAAAGAGAGAAAATAAAAGCACTTTATTTGTATTATTTACTTCTATATTTATTTACTGTTATCATGAAATGCAGCAGCCTTATTTTTTAATTCCACATGGTTGAAGATAAAGTGTCGTGCAACTGCTGTCCAGCATGCTGAGAAACCAAGAACTCCACTTTGTCTGCCATAATAAAACACTAAACATTAGTAATCAGAGTAAGTTGATGCTGACAAATGAGTAATGAAGGACAAATGGAGAGACTATCCTCCAAGTTGTTTGCAATGTGTTTTGTTTTATTGTGCTGAAGGTTTTAAACACATATGAAAGGATTCTTGGAATGCAATGCTCGTCTTTTTTATGGTCTGCTGGTAAAGGTTTTAACTCAAAAGTTACTGTAGTTAGTAGAAACTGTTTTTGTTGACGAGGCCCTTTCACAGGTCAACAGCTGAATTGCAGTGTCTCATGTGACTGCTTTGCTTTCGACGGCCCAAGCTATTTATTTTTAGGTTTGCGGTTCTCTGCCACTAAAGGATAAATGTTCATATTGCAGTGTTTAAGGAGGAAATTTACATATAAATTGGGATGTGCAGGTTAGTGAGAAGGGGGAAAAATGCAGATAAAGAGGGGGACAGTGACAGTGAGAGGTGGTTGTGCTAGAATTGGAGATGGCATTTGTGATCTTAGAAAATGTTTTTCTGGAATGTTTTCTCGGTTCAAAAAATCCATATTAAACCGTGGGCCTCTGGGATCCCCTCACAATTTATTTATGCTCCTATGAGGGAGAAAGAGAAAAAAATAACACAAAGACAATAGTTACAAATGGCTGCTGTGATGCTTTCAATGTAAATCCTTTGAGATTTTCCAGGTTTTTTGGAAACAAACTGGTCAAACAGCATTTAATCCACATGTGCACTGATCCCATTTTGTCCATATTCTCTCAGGTAAGTCCTTTGATAGGAGACACTTTGGTAGCATCTCTCTTTGTGTTGATTATTGATGTAAGAACCCCTTTAAATAGAGATTAGAACACATTTCCATTCACCAGTACCCTCCTTTTGAGAACATCTACCAGCAGAAGAAAACAACAGGCAAAAAGCGGTGGTGTTGCAGCTTGACAGCAACACCATGTTCTGCATGCTGCTTCACCTGTACATGAACTCAACAGATGCAAATCAGTCCATCTCTGAACATACAGTATGAACTGTGCAATTTCAAAGGTGAAACCTCCTTTAGGGAGTTTCACCTTTCTTTGAGAAAATATAAAAACATAAAATGTGTGTTTAGCTTCTATCTTGCACTAAAGATGCCTCGGTATTGATGGGAATGAGCAAAATATAAAGAAAAAAAAAAGCATTGCTGCCCCCCCCCCCCCCTCCCTTGCATCTTCAAATTTGTACACAGGACTCGAGAAAACTCAGGAGCATCAATTCTTTGATGGATTAGATCAGTGAGAAAGTTAGCTAAAATTCTTCTGTCTCCTGTTCGCTGTGCTTTTCTGCTGCACCTCACACTTACACTGATTCCTCTGCTCGTTTGTTTAACAGTGGAAGGCCACTTTGGAGCTTTGGACACTAAAAAAAAGGAAAAAGAAAATCAGGCATCCATACCCATACCCATGCTCAGATTCATAGATATAAGAAGTTGTGGCCCCCCCCCCCCCCCCCCCCTTGTATAGGGAAGGGGGGGGGGGGATACAACACACCACACAATAACCCGCGCCGGCCGACGGTACCCCCAACACCGCACGCCTGGCAACTGCCCCAGCCAACGGGATGCCTGGCTTGTGGGGATCTGGCGTGGGTCCTCTCAGGGTGGCAAAGATTGACCACCCCTCCCCAATCCCTGACCAAGGACTAGTAAAATGGAAAGTGAAATGTGCATTTCTATCAGATAAGGCGGCACATTTTAGTCTCTTATCATGAGAAATTTAATGGGGCTTTCAGTATATCCCATCATTAACACATATTTAAATAAAAAATGAAACCAAAGAACTTCTATGTGGTTAAAAGTTTGAAGAACAAAGGAAAAATGACAGATCAGTAATCTGTAGAGCTAACTGCCACTGACAGGTAGAGAAAACTGACAATATAGCTTTATTGTCTTTCATTTATGAATTTCATGCATCAAAAAAAATTCAAGCTGTCACAAAGCAGCTGAGTGCAAAAGAGTGAAAATAAAAGCACTTTATTTGTATTATTTACTTCTATATTTATTTACTGTTGTTATCATGAAATGCTGCAGCCTTATTTTTTAATTCCACATGGTTGAAGATAAAGTGTTATGCAACTGCTGTCCAGCATGCTGAGAAACCAAGAACTCCACTTTGTCTGCCGTAATAAAACACTAAACATTAGTAATCAGAGTAAGTTGATGCTGACAAATGAGTAATGGGGAGACTATACTCCAAGTTTTTCAATGTGGTGTGTTTTTTACGGTGCTGAAGGTTTTAAATACATATGAAAGGATTTTTGACCAATGAACAAGCACCAAATAACAATCAGAGTCCTTACATTTTATGTAATCACGATATATATTTTTTGGAGAAATATTTGAAAAAATAAGTTAAGGAGGAAACTATACAGGTTAAAAACCTTTGAATGTTTTATTTGTTATTTTTGTTTGGTTCATGCAGAGAGGTGGTAAAGTGTTGCTTCTCCTTTTTTGCATTAAATAACTACTAAAACATAATTTTCACTTCAGTCATTGTTCATTAGAAATGCACTAATTTTGTCTTGGCTTGTGTGCATTTCCTCTATTTTTCTGCATGACAGCTGTAAGGAGTAGCAATAATTTAAACTACTCTGGATGCAAACTGGAATTTCTTTAATCAAATCTTTTAGCAAAAAAATACAAATTATACATGCATCCATATAGAAAAGCGTTTTTTCTTGTTAATTTCTACAAGGCTGTACGAGTTGTCACTTTTTCATGCTTTCATACTGTCAAAAACTGTTGTTTCTTTGAACCGTCTGAAAGTCCTTGATGGCAGTCAACAGATTAAAATGCTCTAATGGAATATGTGGTTACAACCCAACTAAAACACTTCTAGGCAGTTTGAAAGCCAAACAAATCAAAGGTTTCTCCTTATTAGAAGCATATTAACAAAATTGATTTGCCTGAAATAAAAGGTCACAGTAAATGACTTGTTAGCTGCCATTGCAGCTATTTATTAGCCCTCCATCCACAATCTAACAAATGACTGTTCCTGTGCATCTTAGAGGGCAGAGGGAGCAGGAAAGCATGGAGGCTGGTTATGAAGTGTCATTCCATAATGTCAAACATGGCTTATATGTCACCGTTTCTAACCTATCCAGTCATCCTTGTATTGCTTTGCTATTGTCTGATACATTATTTTTTTGGCAATGAAGATTTGGTTGTTTTTATTGCTTCCCACTCACAATCATCCTTTCCCAGTAGGCAGTTGCTGCTTATGCAGCAGGAGGTGTGACTGTTGTCACACTTTTGTGATTAGCATTTCTGCTTTAGCAATAGTTAATGATTTTGGATGGTTTGAAAAAAAATAAATAAATAGCCCATTTGTTTTTTCATAGGTTTTTATATAAACACATGTAAAGAGAATATGTCTGCGATGGTCTCTCTTTTACAACTTGTGGATTATTTTGACTGACAGGTGCAAATGTAGGAAATTTGTTGTTATTTTGCATATCTTTTCCATGATGTAGCATGAAGTTTGCTCATGAGTGTCCATTACTTTTTAAGCCATGAAGGCAAAAATTAATAGTTATGTTTATATTTCATGCTCCACACCCTGCACCCATCTTTCACTTGTAAATAGCAAGAGATATGCGATAATGAGGGAATGGAACGGCACCAAATGAGAGTGACAGAGGTGTGTAAAAAAGTGTTTTGCATACTTTCACCTTTGATTTTTAAATAATTACTGTTCAGTTTACCTTCAGTGACACGGTGGCTAATCCAATCTCTAAAATTGGATTCCTGCATAAAGTAGCCATCCCTGCAACAGCTGCCTTAATGCAATTTTTTTTTCACCTTACTCACCCCAGACTCCCACCTCCTTCCCCCAACCCCCTCTGCCCTAGTTGACATTAACCACTGCTGATTGTGGGGGGGGGGGGAGTAGGCAAGCAGTAAAATAATTAAAAACACAGCATTTTGTTTTAGCTTAGCTGATCATTTAGTAATTCCATGTGGCTTTGGCAAAAAATTTACCCATTTTTTTCGGCTGGGTGAGGAGTCCCAGCTATAATTTTTGTGACAAGATCAGAACTTTAGAAGTGAAAATTCTGTTTTAAGTTTGAATGATCATTTTTTTGGGTTAAGTCTGCATACTTGTCTGTTTTGAGGAGTTATAAATCTTTATTAACATAATATGTTTCTTGAAAAGCTGCACAGCCTTTAACAACTAAATGTCAAAACTAAATCTGATGTCCTTTTTAGTGAAATGACAGGCATGCCCTGTGTAGTCGTGTTTCACCACTTCCAGATTATAGTTTTACAGTTCATAGGAACTTTGCTGCACACCGTTCTGTTTTAAATGGTGGCATTTAAAAAACTATTTCGTAAAATAGAGTAAATTGATCAAAAGAGTATCACAGTGCATCCTGCCCTTAAAGGTCTGCAAACCAACAAGCAATGCTATCTGTGGCCAGAAGGAACTGGACGGGTAGGATATGAATTTGTATGACACATACAGCCTCAATGGCGTGACAAATAGGGCGAAATACAGAAGTCACGAGTCACTGCTCTCCGAGGGCTGATGTGCAGCCTCCCATGTGCTATTCTGCAAAACTAGGAGGTAAGATGATATGATTGAAAGAATACTAAACCACAACT
This sequence comes from Oryzias curvinotus, assembly GCA_023969325.1. Classification (NCBI taxonomy): domain Eukaryota; kingdom Metazoa; phylum Chordata; class Actinopteri; order Beloniformes; family Adrianichthyidae; genus Oryzias; species Oryzias curvinotus. Next base: position 29,909,201 of record CM043722.1, read on the forward strand.
GAGAGTCTTGGGGGATCTTTTTCTTCTCCAGCTTCAAAACCTTTGACCTTGATAATCTAATTAGTAAGCACATATGCTATTATGTAAAAAGACAGGGTAATCTCAGAGCAGCAAATATGTAGATGAGGAATACATCGCAAGCAGTTTTAGTACTTTTGAGCCAAAGCCAAGGTCTTTTCAGACGCAATTTAGTACAACTGTTGCAGTCAGCGATTTGTTGATGTGTTGCAAAATGGGAATGACAATGTTACACCACTTTTGTAAAACAAACCATTACCTACAACTGCTTAGAAAAATGACCCACTGAAATCTCTGAAAAAGCATTTTCATTGAAGAGCTATCTGAGTACAGCCATCTTAGAATTGAGTGTAAGAAAAATATGGTAATCTCATTTTGTAAAGTTGTATACATTTATGTAAAAATCTCAACGTAATCACACTTCAAATAATCAGTTATTGGTGTAAATTTGTATATTTGTGACACATATGTGTTATACATTCAGACTGTAAAAGCCACCATCATCACACCATCAACATCACTCACTTTATTTTACACAGTTTCTCTAGTCTCTATTGAAATGTATCTCCCTTGAGTGCCGGCTACACTTTTAATAATAGAAAAAAATGACAGATGTGATTCTTTTAATATTATTATTATTATTATTATTATTATTATTATTATTATTATTATTATTATTAATTATTATTTTGTGTGTGACTTGGTTGATCTGTATATTTTATTGGATATCAACTAGTTCCACTTTTTTAGATCATGGTGCTTTTTCACTTGCTTTTGGTTGAGCCTGCTCCTGATTCCCATCATATGTGTTTACATTCTCTCCCACTAGCTTACAGCCCCTGACAACCAAAAGCTAACATTAGACGGCTAACATTGGACGTGCAACAAAAATGGTGAGAACTATTATTGGATCTATTTAGCAGTACAGTTTTAAGCCTGATACCAGCTGAGATGAGGAAAAGGATGACATACGGTGAGGTCAAGTATTTGATCCCCCTGTGATTTAGCAAGTTCTCCCACTTAGAAAACATGGATGGGTCTAAAATTTTCATCATAGGTGCATTTCCACAGTGAGAGACAGGATCTGAAGAAACATTCAGAAATCATGTTGTACGATTTTTTAAAACAATGTATTTGTATATTACTGCTACAAATAAGTATTTGATCACTTGATTATCAGATAGATTTCTGACCAGCAAAGACCTGCTGTTCTGCTTTGAAATAGTCCAACTCCACTCTGCTCATGATTCTAAATTAGTGGCACCTGTTTGAGGTGGTTAGCTTGCATAAAGGCACCTGTGCACCCCACAATCAGTCAGAAGTCTAACTACCAACATGGGCAAAACCAAAGAGCTGTCAAAAGACACAAGAGACAAAATTGTAGACCTTTACAAAGCTGGAAGTGGCTACGGGGCAATTGCCAAGCAGCTTGGTGAGAAAAGAACAACTGTTGGAGCAATTGTCAGAAAATGGAAGAGGCTAATGATGACTGTCAATGTCCCTCGGACTGGGGCCCCTCGCAAGATCTCACCTCGTGGGGTATCGAAGATGCTAAGCAAGGTGAAGAATCAGCCCAGGACTACACTGGAGGAGCTGGTCAATGACCTGAAGAGAGCTGGGACCACCGTTTCCAAGGCTACTATAGGTAATTAAAACGTCATGGTTTAAAATCATGTATCGCACGGAAGGTTCCCCTGCTGAAGTCAGCCCATGTCGAGGCCCGTCTGAAGTTTGCCAGTGACCATCTTGGTGATTCAGAGGAGTCATGGGAGAAAGTCTTGTGGTCAAATGAGACCAAAGTAGAACTTTTTGGTCTTAACTCCATTCGGCATGTTTGGAGGAGGAAGAAAGAGGAGCATCATCCCAAGAACACCATACCTACAGTAAAGCACGGGGGTGGAAGCATCATGCTCTGGGGGTGTTTTTCTGCACAGGGGACAGGATGACTGCACTGTATTAAGGAGAGGATGAACGGGGCTCTGTTTTGTGAGATATTGGGCAAAAACGTCCTCACCTCAGTCAGAGCGTTGAAGATGGGTCGTGGCCAAGAAAACCAAGGAGTGGCTCCATAAGAAGCACATCAAGGTTCTGGAGGGGCCTAGCCAGTCTCCAGACCTAAATCTAATGGAGATTCTTTGGAAGAGCTGAAAGTCCGTGTTGCTCAGCGACACCCCAGAACTCTGACAGATCTAGAGAAGATCTGTATGGAGGAGTGGGCCAAAGTCCCTGCTGCAGTGTGTAGAAACCTAGTGAAGAACTACAGGAACCGTTGGACCTCTGTAATTGTTAACAAAGAATTCTGTACCAAATATTAAAGTTGTTAGACTCAACTGATCAAATACTTATTTGTCACAGTAATATACAAATAAATTGTTTTAAAAAATTGTACAACGTGATTTCTGAATGTTTCTTCAGATTCTGTCTCCCACTGTGGAAATGAACCTATAATGAAAATTTTAGACCCCTCCATGTTTTCTAAGTAGGAGAACTTGCTAAATCACAGGGTGGTCAAATACTTATTGACCTCACTGTACATAGATCTATTTGTCTGCAAGTGGATGCATCAGAATGGAGCAGAGAGCTTGTGGTCCGCCTATTACAGTTTGTACGTTACAACTACAAGCTTTTTCAAACATAATTTTTGTGTCTGCTCCTGATTCACTATAGTTTGAATAAAGAGATATGCAGGAAAACAGTTTTAATCTTAATTGTCTTTATATATGTCCTCCATGAGAAAAATGCCAAAAGAACACATTAAAAACACCAACAAACAATTTTCATTAGTGGGTCTTTAAGTCCACCAACAACCCGACAAATCTTTATTTTCATTTATAGATGAAACATTAAGTCAAAACAAGAAAAAATTTCCCTATTTAAATGCATTTGTGACTCTGTTTTGCCTGTCTCTCTTCTCAGTATCTGCTATATTTCAAACAATCAGAAAGCACATTTACTCTTACTAATTAGTTGAATGTGTAAATTAAAATATAGACAAAAACAGCAGCCTTCATTGCAGTTTAGATGTCTAAATTTTTAAACAGAGATAACAAGGCAGTTGACTGAACTACAGGCACCAATAGACATTGTTTAGTATTCAGATGGGACAACGGTCCTCTGCAAAGAGCAGACGAATGTGGATCCAGGCCAGTAAAAGGCCAGACAGAAATCCTCTGAGTGCCAAAGACATTTAAAAAATGTCCAGCACCAGTTATGTCTTATTTTGCAAGACTTGGATCCCCTACAACAATAAAAGCATTGTGGTTTATAGTATAGATTGTATTTGTGCAGACCTCAAAGATGTGAAAACACTGCATTCCCCAATGAGACAGGCTTCTGAAGTCATGCCATTGTTTGGTTGGACAACATTTGTCATCACGAAACATATTAGAATCAGGTAATTTTTCAGTACATTTGGAAACAATCAGAGCAGACGAAATTAGTGGAAGGGACTCTCCCACACGAGCTTGCCATTAATTTTGTTTTTGTACATTATGATTTGTGGAGCTGTACTTTTTGTTAAAGGTAAAACGTTTTAAAAGTACATTGATTGTTTTTTTTCTTAGTAAGAGAACTTTTACTACTGAAAATGCTTGACTGACTAAATTGCCAAAAGGAAATTGTATAAACTCGGCTAAGAACTTACAAAAGCACACAAACATGTATAATGGTTTTTTTTATTAAGTTTTGGGGTCCACCATTTCCAGAGGTACTGCACACACATACACATCTACTTTAAACTATATAAATCATAAACTATTATAATATTATTGATTTAAAAAAATGAATACAATTAATAGCTTTAATTACCGTTTTAATATAAAGCAATGTTTTTATAGAAATAAAAATTCAGCTTATTTTAAGTCAGACTTTAGTGGGCAGATTTTTTTTTAAATAGTTTTCACTGTAAAGGCTTTTTTTGTTTGTTTACTAAGCTGTTCAGTCTTGTCTGCTTAACTAAATAGAGCAAATTTACCTGGAATTATCAAATGAAAATACAAGACAAACCTTTGATAATTATTTTCCTTGTTATATGGCGGACCTCTGTGCAATCTCCCAAGTGTTTCTGCTTTTTAAGCGTTTTTAAGCAAGTGCAAGATTCAATGCAACCAGCCAAAATGCATTTATTTTGTAAAGACAACTGATTATAAAAACTCAAAACTTACATCTGCTAGTAGTTTAGCTGTTAGACGCAGTTGTTCAAATATGATTATTCAGTTTTTTGTGGCAAAATTCAGAATTACAGAAGCCCACCATGATCTTAAGGTAAAATCGACAGTAAAGTCTCACCAAAATAACAAAACTGCTGTTATTGGATCCATTTGAAGCAAACCGTATGGGACATGGGCCATGAAACAAAACAGCTGAATTTGCTGGCAAAAAACTTTCAGAAAGGAGTAATTTCCATTCAGAAACTCTGCTTTCTTTAGGCTATAGCTGGACTTGTAAATTGGGCAAAATGAGCTAAATAAAAAAATAAATCTCTTTGGTCATTCCAACCTTCTATAACACATGATGAAATGACGATGTAATCGTATTTCGGGCGACAACTCGTAGCAGTGTTTCCAGCTTACCCTAGGGCGGTCCAGTCAATTAACGCACCTGCTCAGCGTCCTATTTAAGCCCAGGTGCGCAGGCGTTCATTCTCTTTCTTACCTTCAGCGCTCATTCTTCGCCCCACCCTCCTCCCCGGCTTCCACCTGTGGGCTCCGTAAAGGGGGGGTTTTGTTACCCAAAAAGTTTTATGGAAATCTCTCATGGAATTGAACGGAGCCTTATGCCAAACCAAAAGTTGTGAATGCCAACTAAAGTATGTGGAAAATGTCAAATAAATATTTCTTACTGCAAAGAGTTGTCTGACTGAAAACTACTTTATAGACACTACTTTTTGGATTTTGACACCCTCTTGGTATGAAAATATATGGGAAACTTGAGATCCAGGATCAAATAGTAATTTTCACGCGTTATTTTTTCTTTTATCCCTTTTGGCAAATGTTGAGGGTCAAAAAGGGGAGAGACAATATGGACACAAAAAAAAGAATTCAACTACCGGTAAATCTTTTTTTAACAGCTAGATGAACAAGACAGCAAATACAGCAAACATAAATCCTAGAAAACCTCCTATCAGGTCAAAAAAGACAGTTTGAATACATAAGTAAGATAAGTGTATTAAGTTCAGTTTTGCTGTAAATGAGTTTTTTTTTTTTTTTTTAAAGACAGTGAACTTGAATTTACAGCATCAAAGCTTTTTACATGTTGGTCCGCATGTCTTTTCAGCTTTTGGAGTAAACAACATATAATCCTTTTGCTTTTAGTGTTGACACTGCCAAGAAATGTGGGATTAGTTCTCTACTTTCACAACTTTGGTGTGTTTTTTTCTTTTTAATTTTTTTAGCTAGATAACAACCAGGTTGTTATTGCTTTTTGATTTGCTGAATTATAATCTCATTTTCAAAGACAGTTACACCTGTCTCAGAAAATATATGATTTTTCAAAAAACAAAACAAAACCTGGGTTTCATATTGGTGAAAACATTTTAGGACCAAAAGGAAACATATAAATCTTCCCATAAGACACAATTCAGCATTTTAACAGAGATCCAAAATATTAAAATTAGTTTCATGGTTTTACTCATTTTTCTTAGTTTAACAGTGCAGTGGAGACAATAGATGTTATCCTTTTATTGACCAAGTCTAAGAAAACACAAGAACTTATTTAATCGTACACTGATCTTTTCTTGTAACTGTTAAAACTAAAGCCCAATTCATTTTTTTAATTGCTTTATTTAAAAAGATAAAGGCTTGGATGACCTTAATATGAGAAAAAATCAATAAAAAAAACTTTAGTTGTTCGATAAATGAACATGACTAAACAGAATAAAAGAGAAAACATGATGACAAAAAAGGTGACAAGACAAAGGATCTGACTTTAGGTCACTAAATACATGAGGACTCTTATTTACTGGGCGGACCTGGCCCAGAAAATTGTAATTATTCCCCGTAAATTAATTGCAGTAGGTAAGGTAGAGGGAGCAATAAGTTAAAAATTCTCTAATTACTTGCTAGTCTGATAATAAGCCTGTCCAAAGAGAAATGTTTTAAGCCTAACTTTGAATGTATGTCGGCCTCTCTTACATGAGCTGAGAGCTTATTCCATAACACAGGGGCTTGGTGGCTAAAGGCTCTACCACCAACTGTACTTTTAGTTGAACTCCTGAATTTCCGTTTTGAACTCCACCCACTAAAGACGTCACTTGCAGGTTGATGCAATGTATCTTCTTTTCCAAAGTTCCAATTTTTGAACGTTTAAATCATGCTTTGATGTCCAAAGCGTACTGCTGCCTGATCAACGCATTGTGCAAGGTGCTCAAATCGCACCAAGGAACCCTGATCACGTCTGTACATTAACACTCGAATGCGATTGTCTCTAATGCACAAATCACATTTGATGTAAACGCAGCTCAATAATGATCCAAAATGCAAACTTTTAATCAACATGAGAAGATCTTCAGATACGCACTCATGTTGTAATGCGGATTTTTGCAGAAAAGTGTTCATCGGAGAAAAAGGAATACAGTACTTCAAAGATTAGTAATGCCATGTTAAAGCACACTTCAAGTACTGTTTCCTGATTAGGTGTGCAGTTTGTGTGGATTTTGTAACTTCCCTTACTGTGACATACTACTGTGGTGAAGACTTTCAGCTATATTGTTTTATTGATTCCCTGAACTGGGGTAGCAGCTGCCATGCCAGGTATAAATTGGTGAACATGTCAGTAGAAACAGATCGAGTTTCTCGTAGCTGCTGGTAATGTCAGCAGATCCTCACAAAGAAAGTCATCTATTCTTCTTCAGTTCCAGTAAACACAAACACCCCTCCCCATGCCAATTACAGGGTTCTGCTGTTTGAAAGTATCAGCATACGGTGGCTCCTCCGCTGTTTTTTCTCCATGAAGGAGAGCATCCTGGTTTCAAACCTCTACTCAACTATGTGGTAACACTCACCCTGTTAACATGTCAAGAAGCCATAATGAAGCACAGAAACTAACAAGCAAATGTATTTTTCTTATTTGCTTTTTTTTTTTTTAACATAGTAGCATTTCGGACTCTTTTGTCATGTCATTTTTTAACATAACTCACGAGCCAACACCATTTTTATACTACATTTGTATAGGGTTGCACCATAGAATCAAATTTTAGAAAAAACAAAAAACAGGCAGGTTTTCTTTAAAGTCCTACTCCAATCACCTTTTGATCTATTGCAAAAACATTCCCAGTAGTCTTTTATTTATGATTATGCCATTTTTAACCAAACAAACAAACAAACAAACAAACCCTGTGTTGTTTTCTAAGACATAGTATCTGCGGAGCAGCAGGAGTTCATTAGAAATATTCCTCTTGAGATGTGGGCGGGACCTTTGGTGTAGTGCCCTCCCCCACTTCCCATCATCCTTTGTTTACACTCTCTTCCATTAGCTTACAGCTCTCCACGCCCCGAGCTAACATAACCGTTAGCAGCAAAAATGTTGAGCAATGTTGGAGCTTTCCAGCAGATGCAATCAGACTGAAGCAGGAGCAGGGAGCTTGCAGGTCCTACGACACAGCTACAAGCTTTTTACAATGGTATTTTATTCTTCTGATTCCTAAAGATTTGAATAAAGAAAAACACAGAAATGCAACTGTAAGCCTAATTAAATGAATCTTTAAATATGTCCTCCATCCGGAGAAAAATGCAACAAGAACATTTTTAGATCCACCGAAAATACATTTTTCATTGGAGTGGATCTTTAAGTATATCAACTCAGACTAAAACTCTCAGCTCTATATGACTGGAATACGGAGTCATTTGATTGACGTTTGTCCTTTTGTGATGAACGGAGTGTATCGTCATTTCTCCTTCAGCAGTCACGCAGGGCTCGCTGTACTTCTGTAACTACCTTACAAAAAGGTAAGAGAGATGGACTGAAAGCAATTCACACAGCACAGTGGAGCGGAAAAAAGGGGTTACAGAGACACAAAGAACACACTGAGTAAATGCGGTAAGGTCACGATACCTACAGCTGTTTTCCCCTCACAGCTCAGCTGAATTTTAACTGGAAGTGACATTTCTCCTCAAAATTGTACCTGTTTTTCAAAACATTTAAAATGTGAATATATTAATATGTAATGTGATTGGAAAGCACATTCAGCCAACAGGAAAATCCATTCTCAGAACAGGGGGGCATTTACAGGCTTTGACCAGATTGTTGTCCCTCTGTTAATGAAGAAGAAAACCACATTGGTCTTTGAAACAACTTTGAAACAAGAAAAGTAATAGTAATAAAAAAAAACAAATAAAGAAAAAGCACGGAAAATCAACCAGTGAAAAATGAGAACATCTTTTGAATTGCTATGGAACATTTTAAGTGGCTGTGAAAAAAAACAAAGTAATAGAAAAAAATAAGGATACCCTCCAAACTAGTAAAGAGAAATTTATATTTTGAAGTGTTTTGGCATCAAAATTTATCATTTAAACTATGATTTGTGTGACTGGAATTTGCAGAGATGTAGATTAACATTCAACAAAGCTTATGGGAGCTTTTTGGAATAGCAAATAGGTTTATTTTCACAAATGCTGAAATGAAGTTAGACAATAACAGAACACGTCTCCCACTGTGCAGTGGGGGAGGTAGAAAACTTTATAATCGGGGGGATAGGGGTTGACAGAAGTATTTAGAAGGGTGGGAAGTATAAACAGAGAATGGAAGGCCATTACAATAGAAAGAATCCTGAAATAAATATATTTTAAATGTGTAATTTGAGGGTCCCTAAATTGTATTTAAAATTTATATTTGCTATGCTTAAAGAAGGTTATATTAACAATTTCTTAATCTTTGTCAATAACGCTACAAATATTGACTCAAAAATATTGGGGGGCAAGTAGAGGGTGCAAGCCCCCCCCCCCCCCCCACACACACACACACACATCCCCCAATTACATATGGTGTGCATTTAAGTCAGACAACTCATGCAGTAGAGAAAGCTTTATTTTTCATATTTTTCTTTAAGTGTGGCATAAGGCACCGTTCAGATACAGTACAACAAGATCTCCATAGAAAAACTGCGGGTATAAAACTACCCCTAACGGAGCTCACAGGTGGAAGCCGGGGAGGAGGGTGGGCGACAAACGCACCACTCCCGGAAATGGATGAAGAGGGCGTAGCCCTCACACCTGGTTCTTAGGACCCAGAACAGGTGAGTTCATTGGGCTACACCGCCCGCTGGGAGGTCTGAACTGGTAAACGCACTGCTGAGCAGCCTGCCTGAAATTCTCCCAAGGTCGTTCATTTATTGTTTTTTTAATCATTAGTCTTTTTTTTTCATCATTAGGTCATTGTATGTGTATTTTTTATTTTTATTTTATTTATTTTTTATTAACCAAGAGTTGACAATAAATTACCTGAGATCAGTAAAGCCACTACTCCCTGCTTGGTACCATTTCCTTGTAAGTTGATATAGTTAAATACCATTGTGAAATTCGGAAAAGAAAGTCTGGAAATTGCTGCTATTTTTGATTTCCTTTTTCTTTTTTTCTTTGTCATTTTAGTCGTGTTTTGTGTTCAGATTGTATTGAATAATTTCATGCTTTTTCACCTGATCCATGAGCACACATGACTTCAGTTTTCAATTGTCTGTTAGCTATCTCAGTGTGTGGGTACATGCTTTTCTGTTGTTTTAGTGCTGTTGTCATCTTTAACTCACGAAAATGAATCCTATCCACACAACTTGGTCTCCTGCTTTTGGGTTCTCCACCCTCACTAAGGGGGCTTTTTGTCTTGCATTTTCGTCCCCCACCTCACATGAAAGGAAGATTTGGATAAAAGTTGAGCTAAAAATGTTACCATCTTATTGGACAGTCTCTGTCAGTAAAGTGTTAGGCAATAACAGCACGACATTGATTGACATTTACAACGTTGTTAGTTATTCCTAATAAAATGCTTTCAAGTTGACTTCATGATCATATAATGAAAGCTCAAAAGCTGTCAGGGTTCTGTTTGAAGGATAACATCTTTATTGTTTTCCATCTTTGTATGCTGACAGAGCTTTGACTCACAATGAGTAACTTTTTTTCCTTTTTTGGTGTGTTTGATGATTGATTACCGGTCATGGTTATTCAGAGTTATAGTTCCTTTTTTTGTCTTTTCCCATCTCCTTGATTGTTTTTGATAACACACGTATTTAATATGCTTCCTTTTAATCTCAACAGATTTTAATTTCCCATTCGAATGTAAAAAACGACGTTGGAAAGAAAACGAATTACAATATAAAATAGTAGGCATTAATAGGGGAACTAAAGCTACGAATCAGTTTTGTAAATGCAGCAGTCTAATCCAAGTGACTGCTGTCTGATCAAGGTCTGTTCACACATTTTCACGAGCAGCTCTTTATTCAATAATATGCCGTGGGCATAAAGGCTAGAAATTTGCATATTACCTTGTCAGGCACTCAGGCAAATAACAAAGAGACACTTTTCATTGTTCTTTTTCATTTTCTATTCTGCCAATTTTTGAAACCATCAGGCAAGGTAAGAATGCATATTCATGACTATACGATGCATGGGCCCATTAATGGTGTGTAGGTGGACTTATAAACACGTAGTTCCATTAAAGTGTGTATGAAAGCCCCCGGCTCTCTTTTCAGTGCCTGGACTCTCCTCTATCAGTAATTACAGGGAGAGTTTTGATTAGGGAAATAGAGAGAAGTAAAATACTCTGTAACTTTGTGCTCTTCAGAGCGCCTTTATAGACGTCTTCACAAGATTCGCTTTTAACTCACAGAAAAAAGACAGACGTGTGATTAAACCAAATGTTTATCAAAAAGGAAAAGAAAAGCTTTAATATTTACTTAAAGGTACTAAATATTACAGGAAAGTTGAAAGTCGAGATCAAAAGTGAATTTGATGAATCAGTTAGACATATTTGACTTTAAATCATTTATTTTTTTAGAGATAAAAGTAATTTTGTCACTGCCTTGCCCCTTTGGGTGCTTTAGGTCATTGACCTTGACTTCTGAAGTCTCTTCTCAATCAACAAAGGTGCATGTGGATAAAATATTGACAACACGAAGGACTATCAGCTTGTTAAGAACTTTGCCTTACTAATGACCCCAAAAGAGCTGAATGCAATATTAATGTAGGATATCTCACAGTCACTATTTCCAGAGATCATTGAGTTAGGATTCCTAATTATTGAATGACCAAATGGCTAAAAAGACTTCTGAAAATATCAGCGTGAATGAAGTATTCATGAAAGCTGGGTGGGTGTAACGCATGCTAATAGGAACTATAATACAGTGGATTTAAAAGTTTATAATTTATGTGATCCAATTCCCCAAGAAGTAAAAGTTTTGGTCAAGTTCAAAACGGTAGTAAAAGGCTGAATGACAACCCAAATTGTCTTACAATGTACAAAGATAAAATATTAAACCAAATAGTTTGTGGGTGATTAAAAAAAGTCAACAATTAATTATTCTGATGACAAAATCCGTAGATAGGGTTTAATTTAATTAATTTAGTTTGATTTTTAGAGAAACTTTAGGATCTACTAAATAAAACATACACAACACAGAGATCTAACAGTTCAGAATGCCAGCTCTTTGATGTCTGGTATTGCCTGTTAAGGAAAATGTCAGATAGTCTATGAAGTAGTATTTATCAGTGGTTTACAGTTTGAAATGCTTAAAGGACTCTCTTTGTTTTGTTTCGCATGGAAAACTTCTTAATTTGGGTACTTGGGTTAAAAATAAATCTTTTTGATTCTGCACAAACACTCTCAAGTTTAATTAAATTCAATATGAATTTATCAATGCACTTAAAGCTGAATTATTAAGGAAATTTGGCAGGCTTCACAGATACAAAGAAATTGAAGAAATGAGCCTAAAAGGCCACTGAACAGTGGGGAGTGTAGGAAAAAGAGAGCAATGCTGAACACGCTTAGGGTTGTTGCCCTGAAGTTGTCTTTCTTCATACTGTCAAAGCAAAAAAAGTATAAAGCTCACTTTCCTCTAATCTTCACTTTTCAAACTGAGATGTTTGAGTGACAACACTAGAGGCTCTTTTTAATTGGTACCACACATCTGTCCACAATGAAGCTCTGAAGGGGGGTGGGGGTGGGGTAAACATACTGAGCAGTGCTATCCCTATTGTCTTTGTATGAACAAAATTCATACAAAGACAATAGGACAATAAGTTCACCCTAGCCAACCAGCTCACATCAGACAAGCGCCAAACACACAGGTAGCAACAGGGAGAAGAGTATTTGTCTTCTATTTATTTACTGTTTATTAGCGCTCATCTACAATAGGAACAGGCTTGTGCATAGTCAAAGCCGTGCGAATCCCACAGATCTTGTTCTAGGCCTTTTATTTTGACAGCTTTGTTCTTATACATGCCCATCTTGGAGTCGTATTAATCCGACCAGACACAAGCCGGAAGTTTTAATGTCTCCTTTGTGATCATGTTTGCAATGGCTGGTACTTTTTTGAAGCGGACACCGCCCCAACATAACTACCAAATCAGAGTTCCAGATTGGTCACAGTGCTGCGTTGCTGCGATTCAGCGTGAAAATGTTGAACCGGTTAAACTGTCAGCATACGATCGACAAATGAACGATTTGTGCGCAGAGCTTGCGACTGGACTTCAAAACTTACCTAGCAATGGGTGTTTCAGTCGTGGAAGGCCGAAATTCTGGTCTGCGCAATTGACCGTGGGACTGGGGAGGAGCCAGTGCAAGGCAGAGATGGCTGCAACACTTACACAGAGCATCCTTAACATGTTTTTAAAAGGAATGAGATCTCTGTCAATGGTTGAAGAGGATGGATTAAAAGACATGATTGGTGTGCTTTACCCTGACTGCGACCTAAGTTACTTTTGCAAAGTATTGTAAGGAAACATGTAAGGAAATTGTAAGGAGAATATTTTACAGTTCAGTAATTGCAATAAAGTAAAACTATTTTTATGAGAAGTTTAGACAATGATTGATTGCAGGGATCAGGAACGTGCAAGCCAATTATGGGTTTTTTGTGCTGGCATGTAGCTCGTTTGACTAATCAAAAAAATAATCACTGACTAATCGACTACTGAAATAATCGTAAGTGACACTCCGTTAAAGCACTTTTCTACCTTCTAAGAAGGCAAAAAGTGCCTACATGCCTTTTATTTCTTTCGTAGTCAACAAAAAAATGCTTTGGACCTAATTAGTAAATTTTGGCCTACTAGTTGATGACAAAGCTAATTAATACCAAAAACATTCTTAAAGAGGCTCTCCATGATACAACAATAAAAGCACCAGCCAACACATTTTTTTTCTCATCCTGTACCTTTTAGTGTGTGTTTTTGTCCTGCAAGTGTTAGGTAACCTCAGCAGGTAAAATCTCCACTTTTATGAAGCAATTATGTCACCAGGACAAGTTAGTGTAATGGAAGTTAAAATAGGTTTGGTTGTAATGTCAGCGCCAGATTTTGAGTCTAACATTTAAATGCCAAAGCTGCATATAGGGAGATGTTGAAATCCCAATAAACACTGACGTCTTTGTGGCTTCCTCAGATAAATGCAAAAACAATTTGCCTTGAGAACAAATGCTTTCATTTCCCTGTCTCTCTTGTGGATTGCTTGCATCATTACAACTTCTATATATGTTCAGCATTAACTGTTGGCTGCAAGAAAAAAATAAATAAGAAAATAAAAAGAAAATCTTCAAAATGCATCCTTTACCAACACTTTTACTTGACCCATTTTCTACCTCTGACAGACCAAGTCTTTTATGTGGACATCCGCATTTTCGTTTTGTGTCTCGTAGTTGTGGTATACCTATGATGAAAATTGCAGGCCTCTCTTGTCTCTTTAAGTGGAAGAACTTGCAGGATTGGTGGCTGACTAAATACTTTTTTTTTTTCCCACCACTGTATATGATTTCAATGTTGCATGGTTCAAATTAACTCGGTAAGAATACTGCATATTTTTGTAGGGCATTCTGATTGTGTTTCTCTATTTGAAGCTCATTTAAAATTAGAATATAATTAAAAAGACTTACAATGACTCTCCCCAACATGTGCCCCTTTTATGTTTAAAAATAAAAATAAAAATAGCACCTTCTTTAAGTCCCCAAATAATTTCCTGCCTAAATGCATCTGTTAAACCCACATGTGTTGATACCTAATTTTAAATGCTCATGTTGCTAAATCAGAAAGTTACTTTTGTTGAAAGTTTAAAAAGAGAAATAATGCCAGAGTCTATCCAGGGCAGGGCGCATGTCAAAACTCAATATACAGTCCTTTGCGGTCTCCCCAGAGAGAACTGTCAGCACTCCCTGCTGAATATCAGTGCTCCTGCTTGTAATGCTGGATTTACATGACAGTAAGTGGGATTATAATACATGCAACTGTCATCACAGCAGCCATTTATAGCAAGAACACAAACAGCGAGGGCATTTGCTCAGAATGTAGAAACTGCAGTAACTCTACAAATTATGTCATTGTTATATAGTAAAATATTAACACTTTTGCGTTCTATAGTTGAGCAATTCAAAGATGCTGTGGGCCGTAAAAATGTAGCCTATGTCTCCATGTTTTTTCATTTAAGAGCAAAAAAAAAAAAAAAAAAAATCCATGTGCCTCTTGTAAAACTGCCAGAGGTGTTTAAAATGGGGATTTTCTTGACTGTCAAGGTGACTGGCATGAAGGCAGCACTGAAAAAACTGTGGCTGACACTGAAGGAAATTCATACTCTTTAACTATACATTATTCAGCCTCTGTTGTTGAAACATATTTTCATGGAAGGACATATTGCAAATTTAACCTGCAAGCTGTTTCTATAGCAATTTCTGGCAGGACTCCTAACTTGTCATCAGTGGTATTTGACAAGTGAATGGAAAAAAGCATATGCACCCTGTGTGTGAGAAGCTAAAACCCAGTTCAAGTAAAGAAATAGAAGTCCACAGCTCCTTGTTTCTTTGCTCTGCTGGTCTCATTGTGTTGCTGTACAACACTCATTCTTTCT
Source organism: Oryzias curvinotus (assembly GCA_023969325.1). Lineage (NCBI taxonomy): Eukaryota > Metazoa > Chordata > Actinopteri > Beloniformes > Adrianichthyidae > Oryzias > Oryzias curvinotus. The sequence goes on from CM043722.1 coordinate 29,924,249, forward strand.
CGACAACAATTTTCATCCTAGCGGGAATACTGGCCACTATTTTTTTTGTGTTGAATTGCATTTTTTAGTTTTTCTGCATCACAGTTTACTTCATTAGAATTCAGCAATGCTGAATTAAAATAGCAAGTAAAAGAATGAGGTCTGTTAGCCAGTCATTTATGTTGAGATTTCCAATATCAGTTAAAATAAAAGTTTGTAGAGTACCCTGTAGCTGGAGTTAACATTTTCGCACATTTTGATTTTCATTTAGCAAACTCACAAAAGCAGGGAAAAACAATTGTACATACCCCATTTCCTCTTCCAGCACACTTTGGCCTAGCAAATTGGATGTGTTTTGTTTTTTATTTTGCAAGAAAAAATCATTTACATTTTTTATGCGTCACTTTGAATACGATGCTAAAATATTGGCATGCAGGTAAATCTAGTCAGTAGTTTTAGATTACCGTCGGTTTCATTTTTCTTTTTGTTGGTTTGTTAACAGATGGAGGTCATGGCAGAGGTCAAACTGCAGGGTTAAATTCTGTTCTGGTCAGAAAAGTAGTCCTGGTAATGTTTGGTCCTGAAATGGCCTAAAGCTTTTACATCTCTAATAATAAATTGCAAATAAAAGCTTACAAAATTTAAATAAGGCATGAACTAAAAAAGAAATAGAACATTGACTTGTAATTTGTAGAGCAATTATCCTTTATCTAAAAATCCGTTTTTCAGACAGAAAAAAAAACAAAAATCTCTTAATTAAACCCCTTTTGAATGATCATAAATGACACACATTCTTGAAAGAAGCACAGTTTGTTTTAAAATACATCGCATCTCTTTGTTTTTGTTAGTTTAATGGCTTAATATACAATTACTACTATTTTCAGTGGTAAGATGCACATGCAGTTCGATGTTTAGAGTTATTACTGATGCCATCATTTGTTAGCTATGTGATAACTGCGTAACTGCATGGATAGTTGCATGGATTTTCTCATTTCAAAGATATCATTTAGAGTTTGAGTATAAAACTCACATGTAGAGGTAAACAGTACATTTTTATGTGCACACCACCATAGTGATTCACAGATAAGCTGTGACCCCCTGCTGTGCACCTGCACATCTCGGATGTTGGCAACAAACCGCCTCAGAAGTTGCTTGTGATCTATACATAGAAGAGAGGCAAACAGAAAAGATTTACTTTGATAGAACATTTATTTATAAGTATATCTGCATATACATACATTTTGCAAAGGATAAAAAGATATTTCAGTCAATTATCACACTCCCTTAAGTTTATTATCCCTTTCATTTTCTTGTTTTTCTGCTATCACTCCAATTCTTTTGAGTCTCGCGTTATTCAGACAAATTAATCTTACCTGGTCAATATTTATTGAAATAAAGACCCCCAAAAAATAGAAAATTAATTAGCAAATTATCCCAAGTAAAAATTATTATATCTCATTTTAACCTATGAACCCATTTTTTTCTTGATTTAAGAAATGAAATGTCCTTTTTTAAAGATTGTTTGTGTTACAAATGAAGTCAAATCAAACTGAACAGGAAAATTTGATGCATCCATTTAAATAGAATTAAAAGGTCAGCTTCCTCCTTCAGACCACAAACATGCATGTGGTATGAGCTGGTTGTAATAAAACAGGTTAACTTAGGTGTGCTGGTTTCTGTGGCTGTGAAGGGTTTGACCTATAGAGATTACTTGCTGCAGACAATCTGTGTGAATCTAAACAGAAAAAGGTAGATGTTGTTTTTCTCCCCAGCGTTATGTAATCAGCTCATTTTCCCTGATTGAGTTTATGTGCCTAAAGTCAGAGCTTCAAATAATGCAACACTTTGATGCTGCAGTGATGACTTTTACTCCACAATTGGACTAAAATCTTAAGAATCTGTAAGCCTTTTCCCCCAACAGTTTTCCTGTTAGTTAATAAACTGCAGAAAAAAGGTGATGTAATTATTGAACTCCTGCAGAAAAAAAAAATAATCAAAATGGATATTTAAATGAGAATATTACTGAGTGCCTTTCATCTCCTGAAGCAAAATTAGGTTATATTTTCATCAAATTTGAGGTCAAATTTCTACACCAGAGGCTTTGTTTCTGAATAGGAAAATGGTTCTAGTGAAATCAGAAAAATCCACCACTGAATTCAAAAACAACCTGAAAAATAAAATGTAAAAGTTGTTTGAATAGCTGGAAGGCTTTCAGACAATTGACCATGGACAAAAACATTTAATTAAAATAAACAAAACTGCTTAGCAATGATTCAAATGAACATTTTAATACAGGAGAAATATTGACGGGCAAATAGACCAAATAGATCGCTTTAGTATACATGAGATGCCAACACTCCAGCTACTTAAAAAATGAAGTAAAGACAAGTGGTCTGAATTGTTATAAAGGAATAACAGTTATTTCTAGGTTATAGCTTTAAGACTTCACCTCTTTCACGAGCAGCTAAATACAGACAAGCCCTCCAGGAGCTTTGCATCAGTACGTTTCCGAGCATGCCCTGGGCAAAAACAGAGTGTTATCTTCCAACACATTTAAGACTTTCAGGCAGTTAGTCCTCCTCCACTGGTCTCCTTGTCAATACAAGGTCAAAGAAAGATCGACATTGGCCAATTCTTATAAAAAAAAGCTTTGTGTGAACTGTGCACACATATTCCATGGATCCAAACCTGTGTCAGTCATGTGAGGTAATTGGGCTGACTCAGAGCGACAACTTCCATCTGAGCAGCAGTCTTGGGTTGCAGATTGCTTTCTCAGAGGACGTGACCCAGCAAGGCTGCAGCTTTACTTTTGCTTGATAGACGGTTCAGCAGGATGCACACACAATTAACACAGGCTTTATCCTCAGTCAAAGTCCTGATTGAAATGTACCTGAAGAAAAATGACTTCCAAATGCAAACAGAAATCAAATGTTGCCACATATGCATTGTTCTTTCAGTCACATGGGTACACACAGGAAATCCAAATCATCACTCAGTCAAATGTATCTTTGGATAGAAGGTTTGGTGTCCAATGCTACGCAAGATTAAACACAATAACATCAGCAAAGACAAAAACAGCTCTGGCACATGGCTTTTGAATCTAAAATGCATTCATGCATTGAAAAGAAAAATGATTTTATAAACAGTATGTGGCTGCTTTAGGGACTCACTTTGGCAAATGGTACTTCCTAAAGGCAACAGATTGGACAAAAACACTGGGTTGAGATTAAAATAAACAAGTATACTAATAGGGATGTTCTGCTGAAGGTAATGCAGAGGAAAAAAATATATATCTGCGTGCAGCTTCACACAAGACAAACAAATGATGCTAATGAGTTTCTACTGCAGCAGAACAGAACACAGATCTGGTTGACTTCAAGCCAGAGAATACGGTCAGGTGGCTGGAAATCTACCGTGTTATGTTTGACAAATTATGATGGTTAAATGGAGCCAAATATTGCACTTCCCATTCTGACAGGAGGACTTTTAACAGAACAGAACAGAGATTTTTAAATTCCCATTCCAATAATGACTCAAAGTAAATATCTTTTCACCTGAGCGTTCATGTTTTGTGGGTATACAGCACCAATTTAGCTACTTCACAGCCTAGCCTGGAGATTAGTACTTAAACAACACTTTAAAATATCTCAGTATCAAATGAAAGTATTCTTTCTAAAATTCACCTGGAAGCTATATATACATTGTTTTTTTTTTCCTTTCTAATTTAGAGGTACATAAATGTAAAATTGAGAAACGGTTCTTAAAGTTTAAGGCATTAGCCAAGAAAAATAAATTTTCTTTTTATTTAATGCTCCCAAGATGATAAAACTGTGGTTCTGTAGCTATTTCACTCATCAAAAACATGGATATTCGATCAACACAATGATGAATATGATCTATTCAGTTAGAATAAAACACAGTTATTGGAAAGAGCACGGGGGCTTCTGCCACAGGAATATTGTGAACATCAATCCTAACTGCTATCTATGTAGATGTGGATCCATGCAGCCTGCATCCATCTCTTCAAAAAGAGATAACTGCAAAATTCTGGTTGAAAGGTTTTGCAAAACCTCAACCAAACATTAGTTTGTGCATTATTATCATTTAGCAAACTAAAAGGATGATAAATGTATTATCATCAGGAAAAAATATCTTTATGAGAACTATTCTTAACAGAAATCTGGTTTTAATGTTTAGTTTATTACATCTTTCAATGGAGATAAGAGTTCAGTTCAAGAGCCGTGTCATCTAAAGGCTTTTATTAACTGTGATTGGTGATTGACCGAGTTACAATTATTCTTATAGGGGAATACAGAGCTGAACTTTGCTGCATTAAAAAATAATTGATATCAGATAATAGGTAGGTCAACGGATATATGCCTTTGCATGATGGTTTAATACAACCATCTGAGCATTCAGAAAAATAAAAATAAAAAAAGCAGTCTCAGCGATGTTCAGACGTTCCTTTCCACATAAACTTCCTCCAGTTTGGCTGGGGGAACCCCAAGGTGGTCCCAGGCTGGCCAAAAGACACAATCCCTCCAGTGCGTCCTGGCTAATTTTACTGGTGGTGTTATGAAAGGAATCAAAAAGGTCATTTCTGACAACTAAAGCCCAAAAAAATGAACCCAAGTCTGGACATTACAGTCCTTATTGTGCTCATTTTAAACTTACCCAGTACACATATGTAAGTCTTTCAAATTTAGAATTGATTAGGCAATCTGGACACTGTGAATTGACTGGAAGCTGAAATAGTTTAAGAAATTCCCAATCACTGAAACTGTAAAATGGGTGGTGCAGCACTATTTGGATAGATGGTCACATCTGCTGGTATCAGTAGTTTTATGCTATCTCTGTCATTATAAGTTAATATTTTGCTACTCTATTTTAACAAAGATGTTCATGTTTCCTAGCAACAGCAATGTATTTGCACTAAATATTAAACAGGGAGGCCTGAATCTTATGGTATGCAGTTTAAACTAAAGATAACAAAGACTAACTGTAAGATAAATATTTAAAGATGGAAGAGGTTTTCTTTCCTTTGCAGAGTCCAACACAGTGTTGTGCCTCTTACACAGGCTTACGATTTCCACAGAGTGACATGTCAGGGGCCAGCCCCTGAGTTATGATTATTGCCACCACATGTGACTACAGGGTGTTGGATTTAAGGTGCAAAGCCTACCTCATTCATCCTTCAGCTGTCACGAATCCCCTTCAGAGGCCCAACTTTTACTGACTGACAGGTGCTAGTAATGACTGCAGTTCAGAGGTCGTAAGTCAACATAAGCACAGAGGCCAAGCACAGCTGAACACATCCTTTGATGCACGGATCTCCCTGTGGACTGCCTCATTTAATGAGAGCTACCATTATAAAGTGAACTTGTAGCTCCAAAGCACATAACGTACACATTGTAAGATTTTGTTGTTATTACTTTAATGTATAAATCTAATGAGTGAATGAATGTTTAGGTTTTTCTGAATTTATAAAACAAATGAATGAGAACATTGGAAAAAAGGCATATTTCTATTGGATTTTCAGAATGACTTGCATTAGAAGAGCTATTCACCTTTGTTGCATACAAACTATTGTGTAAAACTATTGGAAAAAAGATGGAGTATGAAAATGGTGGATGGAGGAGGGGGCCAAGCTCATTATGACCATGTGCATTCCCGAAAGTGAGAGATCAGCCAGAGGCTCTTGGCAGCTGACAGCAGCTGCATTTCTCAGTCTTGTGAGAATGGTTGTGCTAGCGAAGATGGTAAATAGAGAAGACAGAAGAAAGGAAGAAACGGTTGGGAATGGGATGGAAATGTCCATTGGGACTTTGTTTATCATTTGGCATTCCTTTTCACCTTTCATCACTTTGGGTAAGGTCTCAGAAGCAGGCAATAAGGGAATACTGAGGTATCAAGGGGAATGTGGGGCTTTAAGTGTAAGGAGGGATCTTGTTCTAGGTGGATGGAGATCTGAAGAGTGCTGAAGTTGTGACAGCACCAACCCTCCTACATACTCTCCACCCTTTTTCCTTCAGGCATTTTGAGCAACTATGACTTACTTGGAACACTTGTTCCTAAAGATGATGTGCTTCTTTGTAACAAGGAAATAACGTCAAGAGGGAATAGCTGCTTGGCACAACATTTTTGTCTGGGGCAGTGGTTAATAAACATGGCTCTAGGATGCTGGTCACTGTGATATTCTTTCCATAATCAAAAATACAAAAAAATAAAATAAGTTAAATCCATATTGCTTAAAATCACTCATTTGATGTAAAAATTTTGGTTGAGCTTGGATGTAATACATTTTGAAAATATTAAGTGTTTTAGCAAGTTTTGCAAACTGAAACAAATAAGGTATAAGAACTGAATTAGAATATCACTCAAAATAAGAGCACAAAGTAAAGAGCAAAACAGATTTTAAAGTCATTTCACCATTATGCTTCATAGTTTAAAAGGTTATAAAGGCAGCACAGATACAGATAGGTCCTCTAGATTGAGTTCACAGCAATTACTACAATCGAGGTTGCATATCTGGCTTGGCTGTTGTTATGCTGAGGCTGTTGTAGCCCCACTCTTCTGTCTTTAACAACTGATGGACTCTCCCCTGAGAACCACTTAGTTGTTCCTCGATCCACCCTCTTGAGTTACAGCTCACCCACACACATGCTCCCATCAGAGGAACTGCCATCTGGACATGCATGCATTCACAAACACATACACACAATTTCTAATTTCTTATATACAGTCAGCAGTCTGTACCCCAAAAACTCCAGTCTAATTATAGAAATGAAAACCTTATTGCACCAAACTACATTTTATTGTGTTAGGTTAAAACAACCTGCAACATCAGAATAACAACATAAGGAAAGAAAGACAACAGACCAAAGGTACCTTTTTACAAGGAGAACGAACAGAGATAATACCCAGCAACAATCTCTCTCTGCTCTGGCGCACATTCTGTCGCCTCCTCTTTTATGAAGTTTGTTGGGTATTCCCTAATTTATATATGCGCTGATAAAACACAGTTGCAGCGCTATCAGAAAACATCAATTGCAACATGTCTGTCTTTTCACAGTCTTTCCACATCATCTTTGAATGTGCAAAGTCTTTTCTCACGGATAACTGACACAGAGAGGCCCTCGATTCCGGTCTTGACACTGATAACACATAGCCTTCAAGCTGATGCTGGGAAGACGCTAAGATAGTCTGTCTCCTCCTAAGAGTTTCACCTTCACCTTCCTGTGAAACAAACTTGGACACAGACACTTTTGCATGCATGATTATATTACCTATATAGCTAGGTAATGTATAAAAGCAAATATGAGATAACATATACATTTTTCGAACATATTGCACAGTGGCTTTAGTTAGTGCTGCATCCAGTAGAGCAAAGCTTCTGGGTTGATGGGGAAGGACTGTTCTCTCTGTTTTAAAACATTGTATCAAAAATTACTTATCAAAATTCCTCTTTTTCTATATGACAGAGAGGTGTTTCATCCAGACACAATGTTTCTGTCACTGAATTTTTGAGTTGAATATGGGGAATTTATGACCCGTGTAATGAGGCCTCACATCCAAGTATTGCAAAAAGGTCTTTGCTGCCTCTTCTCGTCTATCAATTTCATTTTTACATTTTTTTGTGTGGAATTGGGCACTTCAATGGGGAAAAACATGACAAAAGAAGGGGAGAATGTTGACGAAAGACATACAATAAAAGTTAGCATGTGGCAGTTTACCATCAACATCTTACCCATTGTCTGACTCACTTAGATTATTTTCTGAAACAGACAATAAAATTTCCCTTTTTATGATCTTATTGTATCATTATGAATATTTTTGTTACTGCATCTAAACTGAAATCCCTTAAAATTAATCTTCCACAATGCATCTTACACAAATTAGTCTTAAAACATTAATTGTTGTGTGTTTTCATTCTGTCAGAACTGAAACCTGAAATTTGAGCCACATGAAACCCTGACATACCTCAACTTTAAATGGAGTGGATGCCACCTATAGAGTCCATCTCCAGCCACTCTCCAGAGGCACTAAGAGTTTGAATGTGAAGCCCCTCATTACTAATTATGATTACCATTATGCCAGCTGAAGTGCATCTATAGAGCACTGATCAGGACTCTGTAAGCATTTTTAAGATGGCACTTGCTGGTTAAGAGCAGTAATAACAGCCTTTATCCAATGTTCCAATTCTCTATAATTCTGCTTCATATGCATCAACCCTGTGTAGAGTTTCTAACAGACATGTAGGGTAAGTCGCTGCTGTCAACATGTAGAGTTGCTTGATGTATATTTATAGCAAACCAGTTCATCATAGGCTGAGGCTTTTCCTATATACCAGAACAGCAATGTGCTGTAAAGGAAAGGACAAAAAAAATAAAAGGCTGTATTGCCGTGCTCTCTTTAAAGTGCTCAGCAGTCTGTTATAATATTTTACTGCTTCAATCTGTGAGGACAGTCAAGTTAAGGACTTCATATGATCTTACAAGAACCGCACAGTTTCCCTGCTGCACTTTCCCAGGGCAAAGACATCAGAGGCCCCACAACATAACAGGATTTCCACTTCCATTTTGAGGGTTAGACGTGATAAAATAGTGACATGTCTTTTTACACATCATGGAAGGAGACATAGAGGGAGCTTGTAGCTTCTGGCATGTCATGCTGTGTGCACAGCTTTGACTAGAAACATAGAGGGGTGTCAGCGGATCAGATGTGCTTTGGCAGTCAAGCTTACGAGTTAGGAAGTTGATACCAGAGATATGGGAGCAATATATGGGAAGTGGGCGACCTTCACTTACAAATCATTCATTCTCGTCTCCAAACTTCTTTCCCTCTCTTCTGAATGACAGAAAGCACCGGAGCCCTTTTGTATGAACTCTCTAATTAGGAAGACCTTGAGGTGCGGATCACATCCATTGTTCCTCCTCATTTTGGTGGGAAAATATTTCATCGATTTTTTTGCAGTGATCGAAAGCGGGCGGAGCTGCGAAGGGCTCTGAGCTGGATTAGACGCTGCGGGGGGTTTCAGGGATGGGTGAGGAGCTGGAGAGGATGTGTGCGTGGAAAGGGAGTAACGTTCCTCCTCACAACCCCCAACCCCCTTCTCACCTGAAAGAACCAATTACAGCTGTTAACTCATCATAGCTCACCTCTTCCCCCAGCACTCATTGTTTACTCCTTACCCTCTGCATAACTTCTGATGATCTTTTTTCAGGCATCCTCATGATAGATCCAACTCATTTACAAACATCTGGATTGATTTAGGCTTTTGTTTATGTCCCCTCAAGCGCAGCAAAGATGGCAGATGGTCAGATTTTCATCATCACACAGTATCAAGCACACATAAAATAGTTTTTTTGTAATCAAATACTGACAGCACAAACCTGAACAAGGGGGTTTAATATTTATATCATTTTATAAAAAGTGCAAGATGTATGAATGTACAGATGAATGAAAACCCTTCGTGCCTCATGGCGGACTCAGAAATCACCTGTTTCTGTCTTCTTCTCCAGCTTCTACCCACTGTCACTCTCAACAGCCTGTAAATTACAGCTCACCCTCGCAGGTGCCGACATCTCTCTGAAATGATTTTTCCAACCATACAGATGATTACTTTTGGTAATTATATGTATCATAATTAAATTTGATGAACTCCTACGAGATATAAAATCTCATATGACCCAGGTGCTGAGTTTCTTTTGCTCTTCACAAAAGGGAAAAGGTCTGCAGCTAAAAGAGACATAATTTGAACCGTGGAACTGGCGTCTTGATTTAGTACATTGGCATTTCCACCTTTAAATTAAAATTAATGAAGCAAGATTACTGTAGCCATTCTATGCTCTGCAGTAACCCAGGTTTGGCTTTTGAAGTGAAAAATGTCAATACTGTCGCAGAAACGCGCAGAGATGAGGAATCCAACAGTCTGATCATTTACAGGTTTCTCTTTAGATTTCAGTCTTTTTCTTGTTCTGAGAGTATCCGTTTTATACACAGTGGAATTCCTAAGCCTGGAATGCCATAAACACTTTCAGTTTCTATAATCTGCTGTTTTTCTCCCTGGAGACTCAGTCTCATTTCTTTGCTCCAGGAACTTCATACAGATAACATCCGATCAGGAGCCTGGTAGGTGCAAAATGTGTGTCAAAAACTCACAAGAGGGTTCAAAGCTCTTGAAACTTTTATACATTCCAGGATCCGCAATTCTATAGTTGCTGCACATTTTTCTAATGTTTTTATTCCTATTTTTCCTATGTCAGTTTGTCTCTATCATTTTTATGTGTTCAGTAATACGATAATAGTTGTATATCAGTGGTTTCTACGTATGGGTTACAGACCACTACTGGTCCATGGGTCACTTGGTCTCAGGCTGCAGACAAGAAAAAAACACCTAGTTGAACGTGACTAAAGTTAGCCACCACTTTGTCATTTAGGAGAAAATCTATTTTTACGTTTTAATTGGTCCTACATAAAGTCTAAGTTTAAAATGGCTGCAAATATTTTGCAGAGAATAAACATTTAATAAAATATTTTACTGATTTGCAGAAGTTATTTCTAATTTGTGAAAAATTGTAAAAGATACATTTAAGAATTTCCCAACAGTAAAGCCAAACAGATCTGTTAAGAAACTTTAGCGCAAAAATGACTCCTTTGTTTAAGAGAAATGCAGAATGAAATAAAGTTCATTCAGAAACAAAATATGATTAATCTTTTTGCTCTAAAAAATAAGATGCCTGACTTGAGTTCTCAATATTTTAATGACAAAAAATCCTGTAATATTACCTTAATTGAAACAACTGAAACAATTCAACAACATTGTTCCATTAAAACTTTCGTCGTCTGTAGAATTTCTACAGATAGCTTTAAATGGTCTTTTTAAGATTAATTTTATATAGTAGCCTTTTAAATAGAAAAAATGATTTTTTGACAACTGGCCCCTTAAAAAAAATGAAATTCCAACTTTTGCCTGGTTGGGCTGGTCCTTGACCTGAGAAAGCTTGGGGAACACTGCTCTAGATAATGCATACTGGGCTTTTCTGTTTCTGCTTGTAGAATTGTTATATTTCGAGTCTTAATTTTGTATTTTTAAAAAAGAGAGTTTATGTTAATAGGTGATATTGGGTCAAGAGCATGAAGAAATCTAACCTGTTTGTGGACACAAAAATGCTGCAACTGAGAACTCTTTTGTTCTGTCCTTGGAGCCACATTAGACCAAAATAACTGTTCAGTCACAAAAGTGCTGCAGTTGATCGTTCATCTTTTCCCTCTGTCAATATTGTCTCCTCTTTTCATTTATATCATAAAATATTGTAGATCACATTGATAAATGTTGGTTAGAACTTCTAAGTTGAGCTTATCCGTGGCTGCTTAGGTAAATGTAAATATGCACAGTGGAACAACAGCCAGCTCTGAGGTCATATGTGGAAGTTGGAAAGTCTTGAAAGGTGTACAATCAGTTACAAGTGCTGAGCACAAGTCCAATTATGTCAGCCTTGCTTGTCTCTCCAAAATAAATATTTATTGAAAAATGTAGAGACACGCACTCAGAAAATCACATATACAGTGAATTAAGACAAGGACGAGTAAACATCCAACTTTTGTGTCTATAATTTTTCTCTCACTCATCTTTCTTCACTTCTTGCACTGCCCTTCACTCAGTATGCACTTTGAGTTTTTTTCTCCTCTCACAGTCTCCACTCCATGACTGGATGGACTTCTTTTTCTTTAACTCTCTCCCCTTTCTCTGCAGGAGTTCCCCTGCTGTGCAGCAATCCGGTTCTTGCAGGTGATTGCTCAAGGAATATTGATTAAGGAAAAGATTTTGCTGCTGAGAAGTCACTTTTCAAACTTCACGTGACTTTAATGTGAAAGAAAGTAACCTGACTTTCTAATCAGTGATGAACACCCAGCAGAGAAGAGAGTGAGTGTTCAAGAAAATGCTCTCTGCTCACCCGGCCTTTGTCTTTTTTCTCAGCATCTAATTGTCTGTTAAGTCCTGTTCTCACTTGCACACACTTATCAGCTTTCCCATCTCATGTAATGTCCACCTTAAAAGGAAAGCAATATCTTTCTTTGTCCTGCTAATTACTGTGATTAAAGTGACAACAAATTCATTCAAGTCTAATTAGACGGCACTATAAAGAATGCCACAATATCAATGGTCATTACTTTTGTTTAACTATTTATTGAAACACAGCAAGTTTCATTTAAACCACCTGCAAGAGCATAAATTAAGTGGTCATATAAATGGAAAGAAATTTTTCATCACTTGTTCTCTAGATTTTACCTTAGTGTTTATAAGAGGCACTCAGGTTAATTACTGAAGAAGGAAATGAAAGTTTTTGAAATGTATTCAAAACCTATTTGGTATCTTTCTGAATTTAATTTTTAGATCTTTTTACTACTCTATTTGGCACATATATTCAAACCTGTTCAAGCTTGTACATTTTGTTATAGAGCATATGCTTTTCAAATGCAGTTAAAGAGACATCCCTTGAAGTGGAAGTGGAAGAATCTTTAGACAGGACTGTCTTTGAATGGTAGAAATACAACAGTAAAACTTCATGTAGCAGCACTACATTGCATTGGTTTACCCTCCAAATAAGTAAGCAGTCTGTGGTTTTTGGAGTATTATAGGAACAAAGGCAACAACTACAAATCCATTGTTTCTTAAAGAAGAATTAAAAGAAGAAAAGAATTTTTTGTCCTAAAATTAATCATTTTTTCACTAAAACATTTACCATGTTTTTGTTAAATATAGGTGTTTTTTTAAAGTTAAGCTTCTGCAATAGGAAACAACAAATAAAAGCACCACAAGATGCTTCAAGAAATGCTATAGCCTATTTCATCAATAGATCTTTAATTTATTTATGAAAATAAACACAAATAAAAAATACTTCAGTTAAATTATCAACTTCAGGGCTATGTTTGGTTTTGATTTTAGTATTTTACTTTTCAGCCGAAAATTGGTGTGCTAATTAGAAGCAGATAACCAATTAAGTCAAGACTTAATGACTACAACCCCAAATGTTTTTACCTAACTTCTTGGCAGATTATGCACAATTGTCTATTTTAATACAAAGCCTTGTTCTTCAACACCTGCAATGTGAAAAGACTAGTGTGGCATCAAGAAGAGGCACAAGGAGGTGAGAAACTGGATTGGTTGGAGACGAGGTGATTAAAATGTCAGCCATGACAGTTTTCAGGTTTTTCATATGCTGCAGGGATGACACACAACAGTCATATAGTGCATTCAGTGATATTTTGTTATTAGAGCCTACATTTGTTTACATTTTCAATTTCTAGCTTAACTCAGTCTCAAATAAAGGCTTTTTTGTAGTTTGAAAATTTGGGTCAGATTTTCGTTTCAAAGACGGACTGTAGAAAGATGCAATTGAAGAGGAAAAAAATGGTGAACAACACTAAAAGAGTTGTGCTGAAAAAAACAATAAATTATTTTACAATTATCAAATTCATACATTTTAAAAAGCTATTTTGACTCACCTGATTTGTATTAGTGAACTTATGTTTGAATTAAAGATAGTAGTATTCCTGATTTTACAAATGCACATTAAAATATGATTCTGTTATACACGTTTTATAAGAAATATTTTTTATTGCATTTTTCATTTTTTACTATTTTTATTTTTATTTTTTATTTTTTCCATTCTCCAAAGACTGTAACAAAGGAAAAAAAAACAATGTGGATTTATTTATTTTTTTTATACACTTCTAAAAAGTCATAGTTAACTAACTTAAAATCCTTGTTTGTCCATGTCATGCAGTCTTACTAAAGGGAGTACTTTTGTTTCCAGTTTTAACATGGACAGTATAAAGCACTTTAAAAAAGATCTCTTTTCTGTTACAGTGACTGACACATGTTCACCCAGGGTGAACTAGTTTGTTTTATCAAGGTTGTTTTGCCTCTCAGGAACACAGGTCATTCAGGTCTAAAGGAGCCAAAAGGAGGCCATATGAAAAGTGCAGGACTTCAGCAAATTAAGAAACAGTTTTTTTTAGTTAAATGTGGAATGTGTCCAGGAAGATAAAAAAATAAAAAAGACAGGCAAATCAGATGCTACAGAGAGATGGTGTTTAAAATAAGATTTGTCTGAAGTTGTTTCTGCTACCTTTGCTTTTGGACAGTTAGACAAAGCACTGCATCAAAAATATAAGTAGGAGGAGTTGCAGTATTTGTTAACAATGCCTGGTGTCATCTAGGACATGTTTTTGTGAAAGAGTAGATTGCAGTCCAGTCAGCTGTCAGTCTGCTGTAACTGCATTCAAGCAAATGACTCAAAAAAGCTAATTATATATAAAAAGAAAAGCTGCATCTTGAAAAGAGAAATGCCAAATAGACATAATGAACAACATAGCTCCCCTCTCTTCTCACTATACTGATTAAACAAAACATTATTTTCCCTGAGGGATTTTCTGGTTAATAGACCTGAAAACCACCATAAAACACCATTCCTACATGTAGCATTTGCAATCCATTAAACAGGCTACTGTGATGCCTAGCTTCCCTCCACAGAAAAAAAAGGGATCAAAAATAAAGAGATAACTGAAAGGGTGGGGGTGGGGTGGGGGGGGTGGGGTGGGGTTAAAAACTTTCTCTTTAGAATGTGTATTTCTGTTGGTGGTAGCTGCAGTCTGGATTTTCAGGTTGTCCTGAGCGTCTTTGGTGTGTACTGAGATGCACTGCTTTTTTGTTATTCCTAAATACATCGTGGCTTCCTGATTGGCTTTCTCTGATTCAATACTCTCTCAGCCAATGTAAGCTTAGATCCTATTAATCAATTTGAGTAAATAGACTGCTATGCAGTTGCAAGTTGGTCTCATCCCTGCATTTCCGTCCCGCCCCATTGACCATATCATTACAGCCCAACATTCTTTCCAATGGGTGAAGTTTTGCTTGCAAGTTTAACTAGAACTCCAGCACATGCCGGTCTATTTGGATGTGTGTTTGATGCACAGATGAGATTTTAGATGGAAATATCATTTCCTCCAGCATGTCAAAATATTGTCACTTTTCAGGGAGAGTCATTTCCTAGTAAACCAAGTGTTGGCTCATTTATTGGTGTCTGATGACTTCTAACATGTGCTGCCAGTGGCCTTGTGGTGACAAAAATATGTTCATTTCCGTGAATGTCACACTCCAGCACAGTGCTGACAGCAGTCTTACTGGAAAGTAACCCATCCTCATCTCTTTCTCAAATCACCATTACTAAAAACTGAATTATTGTCCCTGGAGTCAAAAAAAACTGTAATGTGGTTTTTCAAAGGCTTTTATTGAGTGCATTTTAGTACAATATTTCTCAGAAAGTTACATCTTACAAACTTTTGACACATATTTTTTCACAATTTACAAGTGGCAGCATTACAGAAACTGATGAAGAAGAAAACATTCACACTCTCCAACAAAGTACCCTGTGCACACACTAATGTCTGTACACATTTGATATGCACAAAACACACACATCCACCGTCTCTCAAACAAACAACTAGACACATAAGACAGGTGCACACTCACAATCAGCTCCCCCAATATTTGTGTACCACAGGAGAGAAAGATTGCGACATATATCTTCAAAAGGTCCCACTTTATCCAGTTTTCCTCTTCATTGGGTGTCCACAGCAGTTTGTCTTGGTGCGTCTTATTCGTGCTCTTAGATATTTGGATGCAAGTGCTGGCTGTATGCCGATCTAAAGTGAGCAAATCTTTGAATTTCAGTCTGAAACAGAGAAAAAGAGGATACATTGGAATAGTTTAATGAGTTTATTTTTGCAGGCAGTCATGTCAGGTAATTTCTAGGTGAACATCACTTCCACTGGCTCTGATCCATAAATGACAGGCATGATTTCAGCTACTAAAAGGGTCATTGCTCACTCTTCAGACAGTTACAGCACCATGAAACATTTAACAAGCTCTGCTCTTGTGTTTTGTATCGGTGTGTGATGAATGGCTTCCCAATGAAGCGGCTTTCGGAGAGGAGCCCCGAACTGCCTCTCTTTTCATCACACTGGAGTGTCATTATAGTAAGATATTTAGAAAGACAAACAGAGAAAGGCGAATTACACTGTTACATAACCAACGCATTTACCATCTCATTCAGGAGTGGCTGAAGTGAAAAGCAAATGCGTGGAGCTGAATGGAAGACTAATACATTTGAAGTAATTAAACAGATTCAGTAAAAGGTATCCATGTCTACTTTATGGGACATTTAATTAGTTAGTTGACTGTGGAAAGCAAAACATTTGTTGATTACAATATTTATCATTGCCAAAAGTCACTAAAGAAACTAACATTTACATAATAAAAACCCATTTAATGTAGACTGTAAGATCCCCCTATCACAGAGCTCTCTTTATTATGCATCATGGAAACTATATGAGAGTAAAATAATGGAAGATTCTAAAATGTGGGCATGTATGCATGTGTGTGTGTGTGTATGAGCTCCCATCGGTCTCCCTCCCTGTGGAAGATCAGATGTCTGTCAGACAGGGGTCTAAGCAGGTGTTTGTTCCCTGCCTGAGCCCACTGGAGCATGGAGCCAAGTATTTCTCCGGCCGGGTCTGGCCTAGCCCATCTCCAGGCGGAGCTCAGGACAGCTTGGTTACACCCCAGATAAATGAGCTGGAGATCTGCCAGCGAGTGGGAATAGGACGGGCAGGGCAGAAAGAGAAACGGGGGGAGGAGGATGATGAGAGGTGTAAGTATAGTTAATAATCTACTAATGGACCTGCCATCAATTTCTAATTTTAGAGGCAAGGTAGAACCGTCGTCACTCATATTCCGCCAAAGTGGATTTTTTTTTTTTTTCAAGGCCCTGGCTACTGTAAAGAAAGAATTTATTGAACAACAATTAATCTAGAGTGTGAGCTTAAGTATTTCCTGGCATGGCTATAAGACTTTTTATAAACATTATTTCAGCACATGTCAATTTTCAGACTAGAACCATTTTTCACAGAGTCGGAAGCTAGTGGGAGAAAAAAATTCCAATCAAGGCACAATTAAAGAGCGCCATTCCCAGACTAAGAGTGACGAATCAGCCCTGTATAATGCCAAAAGATAAATAACTGGAATATGTTCAAAGAAAAAAAAAAAGAAAAATTTAAACCAAGTCACATGTACAGTATGACATCCTTTGGGGGTAATGCAGCCAATTTCATATATGTGTGAAAGTCTCTTTAGCAGCATGGCATTTGGCTTTTACTCGCCTATCCATATGGCAACATCAAATAGTCGGTGCACAGATAAGCTCTGCAGCTTAAGTACAGCAGTCTGTGAAAGGAAGTATTGCATCGTGAGTAGTGTGCCCACGAGGGCTGTTAAAGTCTGCGTGTTCAGAGAAATGACATTGTGAGCCTGTTGGCAAACCTCGGCCCAGATGTTGAGTTTCTCATCGCTGAGAATTGACGCTCATTTAACCTGAGAGCCAAGACCTCGATTAACTGCTCTTTCATGCTTTTTAAACTTGCTAAAAGACAAAAAAACCTTGTCTTGGTCAGAATATCTTCAACCACATTGTTAAACACCGATAGGATTTGTCGGGAAATTAATCAGTCAGCTATGGAGTAATTTGATGTGACTTCATGTGTGTGATCAGCAGACTCTTACCATCTGCGCCAGCCAAGACACGGAGCTTCATTCTCCTCTGGACGGTGCAGATCAGCCTCCAAACAAACAGCAAGAGCAAATGGAACATAAAACATAACTGTACATGTAAGTGCTCCCTGCCAGAGACAGCATGTGTTCACCCATATTTAAAAAGATCTCCATTAGATGGAGGTGATCTTAATTATAACTCCTACAGTAAATTGTATGCAGATTTACAATAACATCTGTGATTACAGTTTCACTAGTTAATAGTCAAAAAAGGTGACTGGTGCCACTGGAACATGGAGGCAAACAACAAAACGTCCGGTGTCCAAAGAAAGCAGGGTGTCATAGGAAACTACACATCGCATGTTTCTATCGCAGTCCAGCCAAAACATCTTTGCCAAAAATGCAAGCAGTGTGATCTGTACATACATGTTCATATATAACACCTTCAATATGAAGGTTTATTATGAAAGATATAATCATACTGAGCAAGAGATAAACATATTTATAGTTTCTGAATCTGACTGGAGCTGGTTAAAAAGTCCTTCAGCTCCAAACCAAACCTCCACAGGTAGTGTTAAAGTTAAAATACATGTGGATGGTATCTTGCTATAGTGGCAAAACCAAAGAAACAGTTGGTAAAAGACAAAATATAACTAATCTCTGATTTCTCATTAGTTCATTTATGTTACATGTATTTAAAAAATCTTTAATCAAGCAAAAGATGTGAAAATTGAAAATGGTGCTTCACTGTACATCCCTGTATACTTCACAAAATGTTCTACTGCTAGTTGCTTATTTTGGGGAACATATTCCTCACCTAGTAAAGATACCTTCATTGCACAGACTTTCTATGATATGGATAAAAATTACAGGCCACATGTTTCTAAATGGTTCACATTTTACATCTGTAACATTTTCTTGTCCAGAGAATATGGAAGTACGGTTCACTCATTTTACTACACAACCAGAAAATGTTAGTAGGTCATTGGTCGATGTCGGATTGTTGGAGTTATTTTTGTTTATGATGGCATGAAGTTCATAACCACAACAATGACGTCTGTCTTCCTTGTGTGTGGAGAAGAACAATATCAGGTCTGGACCCTGAATGCCTGTTGAGGGCTGCATGACGTGTGAAAGCTGTTAAACATGTGGAAGTGTTGACCCTGGTCTCCTGTTGCCGTGTTAGTGGGTTAGATTAAGACAATAGTCTCGACTCTGGCGCGTTCCGTTGGACTGGGGGTCATTCGAGGGCTGCCTTTGTTGGTCCTTCGAATGCTGCCCGTTCCATGGCACAGCGCCCCCTGTAGTCATGCCACAGTATTAGGTGGCTGGCTCATCTGCACCCTCATGGACTGGATATTATTCAGGATCTTCTTCTGGTGGCCTGCTAAGGTCACTCCTATTCTCAGCAGATCCCTTCAAATGAAAGATGCAAAAAGAGGTCAAAAAACAAGAATGTATCCTGAAACCAAAAATATTCTCACTACACTGAAAACAGGCGGAATGATCATCTGAAAAAGTTCTGCTTTTTGGAGGAAAAAAGATATCATTTTAACCCTTTATTACAGAAGCTGTCATCAGCAACAGCAAATTAACGCATGCTCTTTGAAGTACAGTAACTCTTTGACTGTATGCAATTAATTCAATTCCAACGGATTCTGAAGCAGAAGAAAAAGCAGGTTTGTGCATATCCAATCAATATACAACATTTTATGAACGCAAAGATGACTTAATGTTTTGCATATATGTAGTCAATTTATAACACTTTAAAATTTTGCATATCAGCAACACATATCGGCTAACGTTTCGGCTAATGTTAAGCTGCTTTTCTCCGTGTCAGAGTCAGCTGGTTTACACTGATTGTGTAAACAGTTTGCATTTTCAAAGTGTTGCATATCAACTGCTTTTTTCAGCCTCAGTATCTGTTGGAGTTACTTTAATTGCGTAAATGGTCAAGGAGTAAGGGTAATTCAAATAACATCAAAGTTAGAGCTAAAGCTTCAGTGTTAAAGGAATAGGAGAGATTTAAACTGAAGTCATAACTTTGAATAAAGTGTAATTTCATGGTTCCAATGGTAACGGTTCTAAGCACTAATTTCTAAGCTCCTTAATCTAAGACAAATTTATAATGCATAATGCTACAAATTCCTAAAAGAATACCTTAGAGATTGAAAAACCATAAGCACACCAAGCAATAAAGAGTTAAAAAGAAGATAGAATTTGGTTTTTAAAGTAAAAAGCTGCCTTGATACATACTAAAAACCCATGAATTCATTTCTGTTTAACACAAAAGGCTTCAATATCGGGTAAGAGTCATAAAGCTAAAGTAGCACACATTTAACAGCTCTTAACAGAGTAAGGGATACTTTTAATACCCACGCAGGCTCCAACTTCAGCGCAATCACAGAATGACTCAAGTCACAGGGTGCACTTAAGCTAAAAATACATGCACTTGACATGAAGTCAATTTACACAAGTGTGCCCATCAAGCGCAATATAGGTTGGGAGCATTTCATACAGACTCGAAGGCAAACTCACTCTGAGGTCATTTGAGCCACGAGCTGCAGAGAGGTGAATCCTGAGTTCAGGAAGTTGTCTCTGTACTGGCCCATCTTGATGGCTGTGAGCCAGTCTTCTACTGAACTGAAGGTGTTGAAGTCAGGTATGGATCTGTCCAACAGTGGCTGAGAAGGCCTAAAAGAGGAGGCAGGGGAAGGATGAGATGAGACACAGAAAAGTGCCTTGATGTAATATTTAACAAGCAAGGTTTTAAGGGGAATGTATCAGTGGGGTTGGAGTGAAAGATGAGGAAAATTGAGCGTGTCTGTGATTTATCTGTAAAGCTTAAATGTTTAAGAAAAAAAAAGGAAAGAAAACCTTACATTCAATACCTGCCCAACGTATACCCCTGCAGGCTCGCCACAATTGTGGAAAACGGTCACAATTTCAGAAACAGTAAACTAAGGACCTTGAAGACAAACATGCTCCATTGCACAAACTCATCTCAAAAGGAGCTAAAAGTTCACCTTGGGGAACATGTCAACAACTCAAAACAAACAGCAAAAACAAATGGTTTCAGGTTTCTGGATGACCCTTAGCAGCTCAGCCAAAGCCTGGACTCTAAGGATAATCTATGGGGAAACTAGAAAGCATTGAGAGGTAGAAGTGAGGATGTTTAAAAAAAAAATCCCATCTGATCTGATTGAATTTAAATGGGAATTCTTTTTGAAAAAGAGTAATACAGATTACCCTGAAAAATTGAAAAACTGATAGTATGTATAGGGTACTGATCAAAGCTCATGGTTCATTTTGCACACAAAAATATGTATAAAAAGTATTTCAGTAGTATGAGTAGTATGTTTTCATGTTTTTTTTTAGCCTTTTTTTACTGCATGGAGAATATTTTAGCCCATCATTAAAGTGGTATGAGGTAAAAAGTAAAACACTGGAAAAGAAGAGTTCAGGTTTGATGCAATCAACTGTAATGATATCTTCATATTTATTTTATGAGAAGATAAAAAATAAACTTGTCAGTTTGGTCTGTAAGAAAAAATAAAAATGAATAAACAGCGGGGAAAAGTGATGCGAGTTTGAATACATACAAATATAAACCATATTTAGATGCTTCTGGAGAACTGTGAACATGTGAGCGCTTTACTCACACTGCAGGAATGTTGGCTACGGCTTTGAGGCTGGTAGGGTTACGGATCATCTTGTCCAAGGTACTGACAATGTCTGCAAAGCGAGGTCGTACATTGCGGTCTTTCTGCCAGCAATCCAGCATCAACTGGTGCAAAGCACTGGGGCAGTCCATGGGCGGAGGCAAGCGGTAATCCTGTTCAATTGCATTGATCACCTTAGGAGTAAATAAGAAAATGCATATTAATAAAATAGCACAATATTTTAAAATCCAAAGGGGTAAACAAAAATGAACAGAAGCACAGCAGTAATATGACATCATCAACCTCCATGTTTATAATTTTAATGTGTACTATGATGGTTAATTAGATTATAATTTTTTTAATTCTACAATGACTTCACCCCTCAATAATGCAAGGTTGTTTTTCTTCTTGTACATAATTTTGCTTTCTCTTGTTTAATCAGCCTCGATTTTAGATTTCACCACCAATTAAGCAAGACTACATCTAAAGCAGGGGTGTCCAAACTCTTTGCTAAGAAGGCCAGATAATTTGTTTTTGAAAATTATTTTGCTTAAATTAGGCTTTTTTTTTTCTTTTTCTTGTGTTTTCATATGGTCACCTGAACTGTTTTGAGTATAGGTAAGCAATACATACAGCATAAACCCGTCTAGGTTGTGGTTGTGTTTTTGTATTAAATAGTACCTTGTTCAAATATTTAGCCCAAAGGCATAAAACTTAGTTTTGTGTCAAAATGACTTGCCCTTGCAGAAAAAACAAAACAACAACAACAACAACAACATACATATACCGTTAATCTTAAGTGCGTAATGTGCTTTGTGATGGTATGTGAAATTCATCTTGACACGTCCACTCAAACATCACAACGAGCAGAATTCATATTTTACATAGGCGTCTTTTAGCTTTCACTAGCAGTGACCTATTTTGACAAAGACTTTCAGGGAAATCAGAGTGGAGAGAGTGCTTTGTGAGACATTCAATATACATCCATAATGTTTGGCATTTAAACTATTAGTTAGAAATTAGTTATTCAATGATTCTCAGCATGTTCAAACACAATTAAGCTGCTGTAACTGTATCCTTGTATAATCAAGCAGAAGCTGGAGTCTCTTTAGACTGCCATAATGCCCTTTAATATTGATTTATTGCCACCATCTGTAGATGTCATCTTTTCTCAGAAATGCTAAGTTGCAAGATAAGAATCACCCGTCAAACCTCGGGTAAAAGATACTATCATTAAAAGTTACATGCTACTTTGTAGCTTGCCATCTCTAGCCCACAGAGAAGTGAAGCTCAGCAGAATCTTGACAAATGGGGTGTGTGAATAAGAGAAGGAAAACTGAGGGTGGTGTATGGCAGAGCTTTTATTGAAGAAGGACGGGTTTGAGGGGAAGAGCAAACACTAGTTATTGTTTGTGTGTGTAAAAAGCTGCAAGAAAAAAAGGAACATTTGCGTGGATGCATGGACAGAGCAGGTGGACATGCTGAGTGGTGCCAGCCCCACTAGGCAGTATTTGCTGCTGGCCCACTGAGGCAACATCTGCTAGGTTGGACAATCCTGCTGGAGAGAAGTCTATAGAGGCCTGATGGTTGGCTAGCTGTCTCTAAGAGAAGCTAAGGGATAAAAACTCTGTAGTTTGGGACTACATCAATCGAGTGTGCGTGTTGGTGCTTATGTGTGTGGACCTTATCCAAGCGGACACGGGGAACAAAGCAGAGCTCTCACCAATCATTCATTGCACTCGAGAGCTGGCCAGGAAGAAAGGGATACAGTGCAAGCCTGTTAAGTCTACTTTCAAAGTCAGAGTCAAGGACATATTTAGTGAT
Source organism: Oryzias curvinotus (assembly GCA_023969325.1). NCBI lineage: Eukaryota > Metazoa > Chordata > Actinopteri > Beloniformes > Adrianichthyidae > Oryzias > Oryzias curvinotus. The sequence continues at coordinate 29,947,328 of CM043722.1, forward strand.
GATCCTTTTCAGATGAGCCAGACATAAATTTTGACTGATTCCAGCATTCTTTCAAACAAATTAACATCAATTTTGGGTTTGGTAAATGCTGTCTGATGACTTTGACATGCAAATGAGCAATCGCCTTAATTTACAATTTTTTTAAAAGTAAACCCTGGTTTTAATGTAAATGTATGTTCATTTTGATCTTAACGTTTTAATAAAATTATTAGCATACCTTTTCTGAACTGCTCAAGCTCAGAGATTCTTTTTTGTTAAATATGTTTTTACCATTATTTGTGTTGCTTTTTTAAGCAAATCCTGCCATGTGTGTTAAACTTTCAGTTGGTGTCCTTGTCTCTGCCCATCAAGTTGTGCAGAAATAATAATAATAATGGATTGGATTTTTCTGCGCTTTTCCAGACGCTCAAAGCACTTTCGATGTATGTCCATTCGTTCACTCCTTATTCATACTTAGTCATGGTAAGACACTGATGTAGCCACAGCTGCCCTGGGGCAGACTGACAGAGGTTGAGCGGTCAACCTTTGATCAGAAGATCGAAGGTTCGGTTCTCACCTTGCCAGCCCATTTGTTAAAGTGTCCCTGGGCAAGATGCTAAAACCCATATGGGTCCTGGTGGTTATAGGTTGCCACCAGAGTTTGGCTGCAAAGGCACCATCAGTGTGTGAATGTGTGTGCTTGGGTAAATGAGAATGTAACTGTAAAGTGCTTTGTGCCTTCTAAGAAGTTAGTAAAGTGCTACATAACTATACCCCAGAGGCGGAGCTACAGGGTGGCAGGGGGAGGGGGACAGCTTGTCATTGCGGTTTTTGAGTCAACATTGACAAAGCCCCCTTGATTCCGACAGAGACGTTCTCACCTCAAACTGGCTTTGCTTAAAATGCACCCAAAATACCATCTGTATTGCTCCACTCCTGGTTGATATACTTTCAATATATACTTAGAAACCTTTTTTAATAATTAGTTTCTCCAAGGGCGCCCCATCCCAAAATTATTTTCAAAGACCAATTTGCGCTGGAGCATCTTTTGTGGCTGACAATCTCGCAAAAATGTTCCAATTTTAGGGAAGCTGTGCAAAATAGAAATATGTAAATACTGAATGATTACTCGTCTCACAAGTAGTAGAGAACTTTTGATGAATACCTTTAAAGAAATTTGACGATTAGAGTTTTGTGCGACAGCAGGCTATAAAGAAAACGCTCCGCTGTAAATAAGGCACCCTCTCTAAACAGCGTTCAACACTCGCAATTATTTTCTTTAGAAAATGCTGCATTGTATTGTTGTGGGATAAATGTGATTTCTGTCCAGTATTGTTCTTGCGATCTGTTCTAAAAATGAACATAGCTTCATTCTATAGAAAACAGCACATGGACCCCATTTGCCATTTATATTTAGTTAATTTCTCATTTTGAAGCTTAAGTCCCCTCTCATCTTCCTACCAATGTTCCTTTAAATATTATTTTGCATTTTAGCTTTGTTTTATACTTTTGTATTTAAACTAGAATTAAACGTTTGTAAGTTCCGTTTACTTCAGGTAAACAAAATACTTTAGTGTTCCGTATTCTGAGTTAGGTATTTGACTTCTGCAGTACTTCATGTAAAAAAATGAATAACTGTTAAATGTCAGGCTTCAGTATTCTTTTCGTAAAATGTTATACTTCACATGAGAAGACCAACAATCCATGAACAGCCTGCTATTCTTCTGAAAACACTCACATCCTGGTTGGACATGTCCCAGTACGGTCGCTCTCCAAATGACATCACCTCCCACATGACAATGCCGTAGCTCCACACATCACTGGCTGAGGTGAACTTCCTGTAAGCGATTGCCTCTGGTGCTGTCCACCTGACAGGAATTTTCCCACCCTGGAGAAGAAGAGGAATAAAAATGACACGATTGAAACATTAGGGGCGCATAACAGCATTTCGTTTCTGATGAATGACAATTAGCCAGGACCTTGAACAATATAAGGCTTTTTCCAGCTGTTTGACCTCACAAGCTAGCAGTTTTTTCCCTGACATCACACACTTCCCAATCAACCCACCAGCAGCTAAAACGTTTAGGATTCTGTGTGCGTCATCGACTGAAACTACACTTAGTCGTGCCTCCTCTCCCATATCCTTGTTTGAATACGAGAAGATAGGCCCGGGCTTCTGCTCCAACATTTAGTGTTTCTGCCTGTAATTAGGCTTTCTGGGCCTCAGGCATGACATGCATACTGTTGATTGACATTGACAGCCGCTTGTTTAAATTCCACGAACACACATACAGACCCAGCTGGGAACGAGTCCAGCGCAGACACGGACAGATGCAGCTGTGTGCACAGCCGCACACACAAAGGGTAAACCTCCGACTGTGCCTCCCCTCCCCACCACATCACATCTGAGCCGAGCTCGCCACCAGCTTAATAATGCCAATTAACTAAACCTGAGTATTTGCAGATAAGCTGCTGCTGGAAACAAACCCAACAGAACAGACCACCTCAAGTGAAGAGAATGAGATACAGAAAACAGGAGTTTGGAAGTTTTCCATGCTGCAAATTCCTCTTTGACAGCCTTTATTCCCCCTTTTCTCCTTTTGAAAATACGAAATACATTTTTGAAAAAGCCCCATACTAAAAATATGCAGTGGTGAATGTCCTAAAATGTTTTTAGATTTAAGGTTTTTTTGGCTATTTCATCCACCACTGCAAAAAATGCAGTGGTGGATTAAATAGTCAAATGGTTGTGTAAGACTTTTCATTGTGAAGAAGATGGTAGAAAAGAAAGAAACAAGAAGAAAAGATCAATAACTGAATCAAAGCTGACTAATGTCGAGTTTTTTTTGCCTTGTCCGTGTTCATTATGTGAACAATCTGTGACATCAATGACCAGTGAAGGCAGCACAGTAGGAGCACACTGGCTGACAACCACAAACCCAGTGGCGGTTACACAGGACATGTTTCAGTCATTTCCTCGCTGTTTAGTTGTCTTGTCTTTGTTTTTTAAAGATCCATTCCAATAAAATGTATTTTTTTGGTGGCATTTTTCTCATGAAGGAGGACATATACAAAGAAAATTAAGACTAAAACTACATTTCTATATATTTCTTTAATTAAAAATTGTAAAATTAAGAGCAGATAAAAACATGCCGTTTGTAAAAGCTTGTAGTTGTGATGTGTGGTGCTTACTTCGTTCCAACTGTCCCACAACTCAGTGGGAAATTTCTAATAAAGCACTGCCGCTCTGCAAAAAGTATGTTCTAGAAAACAGTAGGTTTTTTTTATTTTGATAATCCCACAGGAACACCTTTAAAAACAGATCAAAAGGTGATTGGAGTGGGACTTTAAGATCCTAATTATTTTACAGAACTTTTCTTTCACAGTCGGGCTTCTTTATAAAGAGTTATTTTTTTTTATTTTATTTTTTTTAGTTTTTTCCCTCAAAACTAACTAAATAAATCAAACCTAAATAATTTGATCCAACCCAAATCAATGGATTTCACTGTCATTAAACAGCAATACCACAGGCTAAATGCTTTTCAAAATTATATGGCCGCCTCCCTTCTACTTCTTTTCTGACGGTGTGTCTTGTTAAACACTTGTTTGAGGGAACATACATGAGATGAAAAATCTGCAAATAAATGCAGAGTAGCAAAAAACATAAACAACTGCTCCAAGCGCAACTCTGCTTATTACATCTTTTCTTTGCCATAATTTGCTTACTGCCTTCCCCGCTCTACATATGCTGTCTTTCCTAGAGATATCATCAGAATGTGAGCTGAAGATGGCTAAAATAGGCTGAGCAAATACATGGGCTTTACAAGTAACCATGTCGGCTTTAGGGGAGGGGGACTACAGGATGAGTTTTCTAAGTCAGGTAAGTCAGAAACAACACTGTACACTTTAAGCAATTACTCTTCTGAGCCAGTGATGGATTAGTCAACATTTGGCTTAAAAAAGCAATACTTTTTTTCCAGTGGAAATAGTATCAATACTTGAGTAGTGGCAGCAAAAAGATGAAGGGAATGAAAACAGGCTTAACCTCAATGAAAAGAAGAGGTGCTTTGTTAGGTCTTCAAACATAAGGGGGAGACTGAATGCACAGGATTCATGGCAAGCTGTTTTCTGTTTGCCCGGAGGTGAGCTCCTAAAAGCAGAAAATGTTGAAATTCTCTTATCTCTAACAGTTAACCTAGAATTTGTATAGAGGAGGCAGACTCCATGACCATTGCTGCTGTAGAACTTCTGGGCCTTGAGAGGATAAAGCTCTAATGATATACCTCACAAAACTCCCTGGATAATAGGAAAAGTGGGTGACACGCACTGCTTGATTTTGCAGCGATAGCAGTTGGGTCTATTTTCTGGTTGGTAGGTTTTGGCGCTTTGAATAAAAAGTAAGTGGTCCTAAGGGCGTGAAAACAGAAAATGAATGTGCCAACCAAAAAAAAAAAAAAAGATATTTAATTTTTTTTTACACTGTCTTCTGTCATATATTAGTTGATGGCACAGCTTGTGCATAATTCCATTTCAGAAAACAGTGACCAAATGTTTAAGAGTGCTGTGTCATCTCTGTTGGCAAACGGAGATTGTGGGACGTGACTGGCTCCACCTGGCTGTGACTGCCCCTGACAGGTTGTGACCAACTGTGACAGGCTTTTTCTGAAGTGTGACAGTAAAGGAAATGTGCTGGTGCTGTCAGTTTAGGAGTTATCATGGTCAGGCGAGAATGTTCCTGTGACAGCCAGGTCAGAGATAAAAAAAAGGATAAACAGTTGGTGGTCAGGTAATGTACTGTATGTCACATGTGTATAGATTCTACAGCTAGCGCACCTGTCATGTTTATTTTGAGCTATGAACCCCCAATCTGCAGATAACCCCTCGCAGGCTGGTACTGACCTACCACCGCAGATAAATATTAGAAGACATATGTCCCCTGCCTTCGGCCACAAGTGGCCGGGATAGGCTCCGGCAGCCCCGTGACCCCGAAAGGGAAAAAATGGAAGAAAATGAATGAATGAATATACTTGGCAAAGTTCTTGGAAAAGTTGTCACTGAAATTCTGCAACTGGTCATGCTGCAGAAAAATGTGATATTTTTGAGTAAGGTCAGCTCTTTATACTTCAAATATGTTTCCAGATAAACTTTCTTTGAAGAACAATTACTGTATGTATGTCTGCTTTCACTTTTTTTACTTTTCTCAAGTTAATTTTCTTACTCAAATTCCAAAATCCATTCCTGCACAATGCCCACCAAAAGAGACTTGAATGCATTTACTTTGGTCGGGCAGAGTGCTCCATCAACATCGTTTTAATGAAATCCTCAGAGGAGCTGTCTGTCTTGGATGTCTGCTCAAACAGAATGAGGAAGAGGCTGAATGAATGGAGAAGGAGGCAAACGGGGGTGACTGACATGGGGAGATGCAGGGAATGAGGGGTTGACAAAGGGTGAGGGGGGAAGTGTGTTGCTGACTGACTGGTTAGTTTCTCAGGCACTCAGGGGGGAAAGGCTGGAGGAAAGAGTGACAGAGGTCTTCCAGCAAATATACAATGAAGTAATGCAAAGATAGAGAAAAGTGTTGGACTGATTGCATAATGCTTTCCAGACACCACAATTACTCTATACATGTTTTTTTCTTTTTTTGTATTGTTAGATTCAATTAAAATGAAAAACTCATATGATTTCGTACTGTAAAGATTAGAAGGACACATCATCATATCAAATCATAAATGAGTCGTGCATTTTTGAAAACAATAAATCAATATATTTATTTAATATATGTTTAGTACATGATGTAACAAGATGTCAAGGTGATGCCAGTTCATTGTAAATTGGTTGCAGGTGTCAGCGTGCATGTCTCCTTGTTAGCTCTATTATGAGCAGGTGACCCGTTCGGAGTGTTCTCTGCCTGTCACATAATGGCAGCTTCGATAGGCTCTAACCCCATGAGACCTTGAACAGGATGAAGAGAAAGCAGAGAATAGATGGATGGACAAATTCAATGAGGACTTTAATACATAAAGACTTATACTTTACAAAGCTGGCTAACGCTTTGTGAACAGCCTTTTCATATTATAAAGTCAGTGTTCTGATCTTTCTTCTGTGGTGTTTTGCCATTCATTGAGGATTAAATTTTACTACAAAGTACCTCGTACTTTTAGCTTTAAAATGTTTTTTGTGTGTTTGTAGAAGAACACACATAGATTATTTTATTTTGTATTTTAGTAACTTCTCTGCTTTTAAAACTACATTTATTGCTTTCTTTTTTTTGTTGACTGAAGAAAGGATAACCTGTAAAGTTTTTCTAGAAATTGTTGGCCTTTGTGCATATTAAATCAGAAAAAAAATCAAATTAAACACAGCAATTATCTTATCTTATGTATTTTATTACATGCAGTTATTGAATAATAACCTTGACTGGCTAGATTCCTCATTGGATGTGGGGGCAATTATGATCTTATCAAACACGTAAAACCTAAATAGGCCAGAATTTACCCTAAATGATTGTGAGAGTGCAGTTTTGACTCCTGAAATGAGAAAATTGTGATGGTAGAATTAATTTAGTTTGGGTTTTCTGCCTCAGGCAAACACTTTGGTTACCGTCTAGATTCAAATCTTTTTCTCTAAGCCCTGGCATTAAGTACAAAAATGTACTTTGTGATTTCTTCTCATTAAATGTTGTCCCCCTTTATTCAACAATAAAACATGTATTTCTTTTTAAGATTAGACATTTGCGTTTTATAGTAAAAACTGTTTTTTCTTCTTTAGAGTGTTCCTGGACTTTAACCATAAAATTATAATGTGTTTGTCACATCCATACAGGAGAAAAAAATGGCTACCTTTCGAAAACATTCTATAGGAAGTCCCTAATTAATATGAGAAAAGAAAAATATTAGAAAAGATAGACATCCAAATGGAAAATCCTAAAACAACACAGATATTTGGTAGAGATGCAAAATCTCTGCTTTTTTAGCAGCTTGGAACTTATGTTTCACTAAAATATAACATTCAGATTGAAGAAGTTTAAAGTTTTTCCTTCTGGAGAACAAACTTTCACTGCAGAAATATGCTTTTTTTTCTTGTGTGTATATGCATATTTAGGGCTGAAGCAATTCCTCGGGTTACTTGAGTTACTCGATTACAAAAATTCCTCGAGATCGCTTAGATTCACCTCTTATGATTCCAGACCCGCGACAAACTATCAGCTGCTTCCTAATACTTAATAATAATTAATAACTAATGATAGTTGTCCTCCGTAAAATTAATATAATTTATTGGGTTTACTGGATTTAAAGAAAAATAAATAAATAGAAAGGAGTCTCCATCAAAGTGAATTTGTTTCCATCATTTCACTTACCTTAACTTAACTTAACCTAACTTAACTTAACTCTGGTGTTTGACAGACAAAAAAGTCTATTCAAGGTTGTGGAAAATGGACAGAAGATCGAAGGAAACATCACACTCATAAAGAATACAAATAATTAGATTAAATAATTAAATAAACATCCTGTCTGGAACACTCTCATGTATACAAAGTAAAATGTTTTGTTAAAAAAAACTGTTGTTGCATCATGAGGAAATAAAACACTTTATGTTCTTAATTTGTTAAAGTTTTGGACTTGGAAATAAATACCTCTGTTGAGAAATAAAGCCAAATGCTTGTTTATTTTACAGCCACATCATTTTTGTTATGCATTATTTGTTTTGGTGGTTCAAAAACACACACAAATCGTTTTAGCCGATTACTCAATTAATTGATCGATTAAGTGCTAGATTAATCAATTACAAAAAGAATCGATAGCTCCAGCCCTATACATATTCTCTTAGAAGTTTTTTGGGTTCATTTATTATTTTTCAACTTTTTTGTTGTTGTTGTGTTTTTTGTGCTCAAACTTTCCTGGTTTGAAAAGGTGATAGTAGTTTGACCTTGATTGCTCTCTTTCTGATGCTCCTATTTTGTCAGCTGTATTAGACATAACTGATGTTGGGACTCTCTGGGTTCAGAAAATTGGAGTGGCATAAGGTTTGCAATACTGAAGTTTGTGGCTTTTGTCCAAAAACAGGTGTCATCAGTGACTGACATATGATTATAGTCTCTGTTCAAGTATAGAAGTTTTGGCTTTGGTTAATTAACAAAATAAAATCTCCTCTTTAGGTGTATTTTTTCCCCATTCAGCATCGATTTGAAAGTCAAAGATGTATCTAATATCATCACTTTAACATGTAATGTTAGTAGTTGTTGTGTATACCCGTAAAGTACAGATGTACAGAAAATTTCTTCTTTCATCATCAACTTTTTCAATTTCATTGCTGACAGCACCGTAAAGCTCAACAAGGTGTCTCTTTCTTTCATTTAGTAAGTGGGATAAAGTAAACACAATTTACACAATTGTTGAAATGCAAATCTGCGACAGATGGTACATCAATACTCGTCTTTTCCAGAATTTGAAAAGGGTGGCAGAAGGTGTACAGGAAATCACAATTACATCCTTTATCTGGCTGATTAGTCTGATGCAGATGACAGATGCAGAACATGTCTGTTTTCTTTAACTTCATACACTGACTGTTCTGTCACATTCAAATTTTACACGGGTGTTATTTCCAGTCAATTATATTCATGATGCCTAATTCATGTAAGGGTTATGCTGCATAAGTTATTTCCAAGCTGCATCACATCATAGATTACTTGTTGATGTCAATTGTACTTACCTTTGAAAGTAAAATATAATCTAAAGTAAAAAAAAAAAGTATCAAAGACCATTTTACATTCAGATGAGGGGCAATGCAGACTAATGTTTTACAATAACCCCAATCCAATTGCCTTTAAAGTCTAGTATATGTAAGGTGGCTTTTGAGTATGGCCTGACTATTTTCAGTATAGACAGAATGTATGTCAACTTTAACACTGGGGCTAAAGGCATACTGTGCTTTTCTTTAAAATGGTTTCGTTTTAACAGCAACGACAACAGGACAGACTGCTGCAGGCTCTGTAAAACAACACAACTTGACACACTTTTTAGGAATACAGTTAAGTTCAGGTGTTTGGGTCAGGGGTCTGCGATCTGAGGCTACGGAGCCACATACTGGTCTCAATTTTGGCTCTCAAGCTTTGAAAAAAAAAATACTAATGATTTAAAAAAAAAAAATTCTTTTTTTTTGGTTAATTTGCTTTAGTTAATAAAGTGCTGTTTGCGTTTAGATTTTTAACATGTCTAATAACAGCAAAACTGTGATAAAAGGCTAAATCTATTGTCAGAGGGGTTTATTATTAGAATAAACTTACAGCACATATAGATTTTGTAAAACATTGGATTCTACACCAACATTGTATTTATATTTCAGAGTATAAGAGAAAAAGCATGAAGGCACACCAAAGTTATGATGGACAATATCCTGTTTAATTTGACTTTCTTAAAAGTTGCAAACCCCTGGGGCAAATAAGCCTAACAGGAAGTTTGGCTAATCATTTAGGTCAAATAGATTTTTTTTTTCTAAAGCACAAAGTGGCTGACGAAAATAAAAAAAAAGGATTTTTGTTTCTGGCAATATTTTAATTAGTTTTGAACATTTAGTTGAGCAGTAATGTTTAACTCTACTTGGTTGAAACAAAAAGTAACATGTTATTGTGATACAGCTTTTTTAACAAGATACTGGAAACATTGTCTCAGGGTTAGACAAACTACATGAGTTCAGAGTCAATCCATTGCCAATTGCACGGTTAATAGCTTAACAAGGACTCTGAGTGCAGTTACTTCTATTGGAGGTCATACTTGTTCGATAAATGACCCAAACCTCTGGATTAGTCAATGACCTGCCAGGAATGTGAGCCTTTCTACATGGTTTTAAAGATAAAAAGGCTTCTTAGCTTTTGAATGCTGAAGTTGAGACCAGCTATTAAAAGAATATTGGTCAAATTGAGGATGAAGAGAGGACAAATGCATCAAAAGAAATGTGTTCCTTTGGATGGGTTCATATGGACATTAAACTGAGTGTGTTCTTTGAAAAAAAAAGTGCACAGGCTTGAAGCCAGCAAGTGCAGGAAAGGATGCTAATAGAAAACAGACAAATGACAGAAACAGCAGGGCTGTCCACATAGTGTGAGCGCTGAAGCGGAGCTGAGAGAATGTCACTCGGGTCACAGGGATTTGACGGATGAGCTTTGTTACTGGCTCACTATGACCCCGCCTTTCAACCTCTCTCAGCTTCAATGACACAAGCAAACACACAAACACAAACAAAAAAATAAACACACACGTAAAGGCACCAAGGGCATCTTTGTGTGTATGTGCACAAACAGAGCACCCAACACACACCTTGAACAGCGTTTATACAACTGAGAGGACAGTACCATCGCGTGACATGTCCATCATCGACTGTGGACACAGCCGAAAACTCCTACCTGCACCTGAACTCTTCACTACTGTCCAGTGGGCATAACCCTTAAATAGAAAGGACGTCAACGTTATCTCTAAGCTGTTGTAAAGAAGTGCGCACTTCAATTACAAAGAAGAAACCTCTTCATGTGTCAACAAGTTGGGTTTTTAGCAAAAAGAAAAAATACATTTTTATGGAAACTGTTACGATTTATATAGCTTACAATAACAGTTGCACTAAAGTTGGTAAAATGCTACACAAGACACAATGAAAACATCACTGGAGGAAGTTTTTTCAAGCCACACTCAGAGGGGGAGCAAAACATTTTTTTGGCCACGTTCTTTTAGCAGCATGTACACATTTCACAGCGAGCACATGAAGGACGACCAGCTCCACCAATGTCATCTGCATAATTTCAGCTGTTACCTTCCAGCAAATTATGCATGGGAAGTGAACTGTTGATTAAAAACAACACAGCAGACAAAGAGGGATTTAGGCAATTATTCACAGAAAAAAGATCAGATCACAGGTGGACCCCGAGGTGCACTCTAATGGCAGATGTGAAGCAATCTTTTTACCACTTATGATAATGACATCCACGCTACATGGTGCAAAAGTAGTCCCTGATAGCAACTCCTTTTTTAATAGACCACACATCATATGACCAAACATCAACACAAAAAGCTTTGATTGACATGACATGCATGAAGGAGGCACACGGGCAAGTTCTTATCTTCTACCCACAAAGTTACCATCTCCATGCTGCGGTCTTTCTGTTCTCTCACAAAGCAGCAGTCTGTTAAATTATTTTCACCTACTGTGCTCCTCATTAAATTAGAGCATGTTTTGGAAAATTGTTAAGAAAACTAATGAAAAAAAAATCTAATATGTATTGAGCACAAACTAAACAATGTTTTACAAATTCCCTAAACAATTCAAGGCATTTGAATTTGCAAAAGCAAAAACTGTTATGCATACACTAAAATTAAAGTGACTTGTTTATTTTTGATTGTACCATCACAACATAACCCTCAAGTCTTACTGATAACCACCCTGATAACTCTGCCGAAACACAAATCACCTACAGGGAAAAGTGTTGGATGCCTAAACTTGCGGAGGTAGCGGACAACCCTTTTGTCCATTAAAGTCCCACTCTGATCAACCTTTGATCTAAAAGCTTTCCCTGTTGTCTTTCAATATGCCAAAATAAAAAAAAAACCTGTGTCCTTTCCTAGGACATAGTTTCGGCAGAGCGGCAGTACTTTATCAGAAAGTTGCCTCCGAGTGCAAAGTAAGCCTGCACTCATTTCCCATCATCCCTTTGTTCTTACCCTCTTCTGCTAGCTTACAGCCCTTCACAACCCCAACCTAACATTGACTGTGGAGCAAAAATGAGGAACATGGAGTTTGGAGCCAGATGCTAGCTCAGACGAGGAAAACGAGGATGTACATAGATACATTTATCTGCCTAGCAGATGCATTAGAATTAGGAGGAGCAGGGAGCTGTTGGCCTGGCGAATGTAGTTACATAACAATTAGAAGCTTTTTTAACAGCTTTTCTTGTCTGCTCCTGATTCACAATGATTTGAATAAAGAAATATTCAAACACAGTTTTAATCTCAATTTTCTTTAAATATATCCTCTTCATGAGAAAACGGCTACATGAACATGTTAACACCAAAACACGATTCTCCTTGGGGTGGGTCTTTAATTGTTTATCTCCATTTCTAAAGAGACAAGAACCATGACCACAACTATAAAGAGCATTCTTAAATAATTCCCTATGATGTATTGAGAGTAACAAGATAGGTCTCAAGCAAAGTTGATCATATCGGCTCTGAATAAACAATTTTATTGCTCCCCTCTCAATGATTGTTTTTTTTTTTTTCCCCTGAAAGGTTAACTCACACATAAAGGCTTTGAATGGAGTTCCTAAATCTTCCACAAATAAGAACATTCAGGCATTACCAAATGCAGGAACGCCATAGCGAAGAGGACACCAGCAGTGATTGAACCCTCTAAATGAATTACACACAGCACCCTAACAAGACCACTGCAGTTTGAGATTGTCCTGTAAGGCTAATTAATCATGACTTTGGTGGGCTGCCAGTAGAGAGGGAGGACGGCTTCCCTCTGTCTTAAAGGTGCACAACATTGCTCCAGAGCAAACCCACATCCAGGGTTAACACAATTACCAGCACGCCCTCCCATCCACGGCTCCAACATCACACCACAGGCACTGTCATCGACGTGGTTAGAGTTGCAGGCAAGGATTAGAAAGCAGTTTAGAGCAAAAATGAGTCATGTTCCAAAATGATTTGGTAGCAAACACAAACACATTGCAATAATTAAAGTATAAAGGTAAGGCATCATCTGAATGTTTTTGTTCAACATATTGCTCAACAAAATGTATAAACCACCTTCTTTCTAAGAAAAAAGAGAACATTTCTATCATTACAGCTGTCCAGGCTTTGACCTCTGAGCTCTTTTGGGTTTTTAGATACCAGCCATATGGACTCTTTGTAGAATCTGCATTAAACAACTTCAAAACACTGAGCACAATCTATAATCCAATCTTTTTAAACAGTTTCATTAGGTAGCTTAGTGGTACAGACAACAGAGGTGCTGCTCCTCTTTGTTGCTGAATAATGCTAATTCAGCAAAGTTTAGCCACAGGGGTTAAGAATACAAAGCAGGCTATTCCTGGGGAGCGATTAGCTCTTAGTCACCCTGATGGGAGGTCAAATCTCCTCTGGCTGAAACCTCACCACTGTTGATCACACCTTGGAAACCAACTCAGCTTGTTTAACCCAAAGTAATGAGTCTGTGGAAAAGCAATATTAATCTATTACCATTTTATTCGCTTTTTTGTTTGTTTTCAACATTTACATAATAAAAACAATATTTTATTAATATATGTTTATTTATTTAGAACATTTCTGACTAGACAAAATGTCTTTGATCTAAAGGGTTACATGTCTTGTCATACCTCTGATGTTTATCCCAAAATAGGCCCTTTTATATTATAATCTATTCAGATTGTATTCATATTTATTCATAAGCTTTATTGTACCACCATAGAATGGCAAATTCACAATGAATGTAGTGACTGATTTACAGAGAACACCCCCAAGGTGATTTAATGAAACAAGTTGAACTTTCAGTTCCAAGGTAAAGCTGTCTAGTAGGACTTGTGTGGAACCATTGGAGGCTGTCAAACCAAAACTCAGAGGATCACTGGAGAACAAGATACGGTTCAGCCAAATAAAATACATTCCTCCTAAAACTGATCAAGCTTTTCACAACAAACTATTGTTAAATAAAAAGAACAATGCCCTTTCCCAGTGTTGGGCAGACAGTTGGAACAAATATTATAAAGTGAGGACAGAATATTATTCAAAGTTCGATGAAATGACTTTGTTTTAGGTAAGTCATTAAAATTATCAAATCTACCTTACCCAAAATCCAACATGAAAAATAAAAAGATTCAATAGGTTGGACCAAATTTGTTCTGATCTATTTTTTTTTTTTACATCTGTGATGATTCTTTTATTTGAATATTCTCAATTTTGATTAGGATTTTAATTTGCCTCACTTTAGCCTGTACATTTTGCTTAAAGACTGATGAAAATTGTGTTTTTGGTGTTTTAAAATTATTTTGGCATTCCTCTTAAAATGGAGGACATATAATCCCCACTATCTGTCACACACCTTGGTGTGCAAAATTTGTTCTCTGCATTTGACCCATCCCCTAGTAGAGTGGTGAGCTGCAGACAACCCGCTCGGGAGACGATAACTGGCTGGGGAGAGCGGGGATCGTACCGCTAACCCATCGGTTGTTAGACGACCTGCTCTACCGCCTGAGCTAAATTGCCACCTTTAATATAAACAAATATGCATAAAGAACATTAAACTTAAAATGGCATTCCTGATTATTTTTTTATTTGAATTATTGTAAACAAACAAGAAAAAGCTCTTGAAAGAAGCTTGTAGATGTTACGTATAAACTACAGTTGCCAGGTCACAAGTTCCATGCTCCTTTCCATTCGGATGCATCAACTTGCAGACAAATAGATCCATGTGCATCTTTATTTCCCTCTTCCGAGCTGGTATATGGCTCAAAACTTTACATCTGGATAGCTCCAATGTTTTTCACCATTTTGTGGCATCAGTAATGTAAGGTTAGAGGTGTGACGGAGTGTATGCTAGCAGGAGTGAGTGTAATCAGATGTTTGATGGGAAGGAAGCTGGCTTTCTCTCCGCTAACTGTACCGCCCACAAGTCAGGGGCAAATTTCTAATAAAGTTATGCCTCTCTGCAGAAACTAAGTCCAAAAAAATGACACAGGTTTTTCAAGGTTGGCTAAAAAAGGCATGAATTATGCCTAAAAGACCACTGGGAACACTATTAAAATGAATCAAAAGATTATCTAAGTAGTGCTTTAATTATAGATGCTTGGGTATGGACAATTTCCCAGTCAAATATGAAATGTGGACATTTATTTTGATTTATATCTTATATTTAGGGTGCTAAATACATTAAAAAAAATGATCTGTTAATTGTAACCAGTGCATCATCATAATCTACCTTTTTTTTATTTTTTTTATTTAAACATCTGAAATCATTTTATGTGCCTGACAGAAATAGAATCATGGGTCAGTAGTGACCAAACTAGTCTGGATATAAAAGTCTCAAAATCAGCTAATGTAACATAATATGATGTAATTATCCACGTTGAGACTTTTCATAGACCTTCATTCATTTTATACAATCTGACCCTAACATATGATGAGTTTATACCTAATCTCAGTTGGCAGAGCAGCACTAACTTATGAAATGGTATAACCACTCTTTGCTCCCCATAAAGACCACATACCAAACAGCATAAGCGAGCATATCAATTAATCTTTCATTAAATGACAAGTGTGTGCATCCACACATGCGGTTGCGCACACAGTTGCCATCCCAGTACCGAACTGCCACCAAAATAACCTGTACTGCCTGTTTGTGAGACTGTGAAAGTGTGTTGTGACTTAGGAACAGGAGAGGTAGAAAATGAAGTAACGATGGCTGCTAATAATTACAGATCTGTAGCATGGAGGAGTTAATGAGGAGCTAAAGCCTCCCATGATGCCATAGTACGAACGAACGAGCAGTGAGAGAGACAGAGGTGGGAGATGTCAGTTTGAGGGGCTGCAGTGCCCTTTGCTTTCTCTGCACTCAGGGCATGGCAACGAGAGAGAAGCCTTCCCAGAGGAGGATTGTCTCCACACTAATGAAGATGTGACAGAACTCCAGTCTCTGACTTGGTGAGTGTAAGGAAGTGGAGGAAGAGGGATGAGGAAGAAGAGAGTGACAGCTCATATAAAATAGATGGAACTGAAAAGGTGAAAGGCATTTAAAAAGAATGAACTGTGTCAGCGCCAAAACTTAGTTCGAGTGAAGCGAAGAAGCTTGTGTTTTTTAATTGCTGTGTATTCAGTAAAGTTATATTAAAACTTTGTCTGTAGACCACCACTAAATTGGTTTCTAATGCAAAACAACTGTAAAAACATAAAGGAAAAGTGGAGGTACTCACCAGAGAGCTGGTGTAGCTGGGATCAGATGTGTCATCCTGCAGATAGCGTGACAGGCCAAAGTCGGATACTTTACAAACCAAGTTGCTGTTGACAAGAATGTTTCTTGCAGCCAGGTCACGATGAACATAATTCATTTCTGAGAGATATTTCATTCCTGCTGCGATGCCACGCATCATTCCAACCAACTGGATCACTGTGAACTGACCATCATTTTGCTGGGGAACACATAAATGAAAAGAATTATAGTATAGACACTCTTTTAAAGGGCACAGACGCACACATTTTAATCATGTGATTAACAGAAAACCCACCAATGTAGCATAAAGAAATTATATTGGTCTTTTAATGAACCATCCATCCATCCATCCATCCATCCATCCATCCATCCATCCATCCATCCATCCATCCATCCATCCATCCATCCATCCATCCATCCATCCATCCATCCATCCATCCATCCATCCATCCATCCATCCATCCATCCACCCACCCATCCATCCATCCATCCATCCATCCATCCGTATAGCACTTATAAAAGCAGGGGCAACCAAAATGCTGAACATAAAGTCAAATATAAATAAAATCACTAAACAGTAGAGAAGCAATAACAATTAATCAATAAAAGCAATGAAACAATAAAAGCCATAAAAAAACACAGGTAAAGAAGCAGAGTTTTTATTACCGTGTTAACCATTTATAATATTGTGTGTGGTGTCATCTTTTTTATTTTTTGTTTAATATATTTTAATTACAAGGCATCTGTACATCTTTTTGATTTTGTGCAAAAAAAATTGACAATTTAAGATACATTTAGGTTCTTTAGAAAATGCTGCAAGTACATGGTCATTAAATAAAAATAAACCGATTCCATTATGCAGCATTTTATTAAGTAAAGTAATGAAAACTTCAGTCAAGTGACAAGTATTCAACTCACAAGGAATTAATGTTTTCTGTATTATCAGTGCTTAGTAATGTCACTAACTGAGTAAGGGCAAATTCAATGTGATAAGAGGATTTTCCCCAGATACGTCTCAGAGTATCACAATCCACTGAGTTGATTGTTGTTGTTATATAATAATTTAAAAATCCTCTTTTGAATTTCATTACTCATTTCATGGTGATGCTAAAGACTTTAACCAATCCGTCATAAAACCGGCTTTTTTCAGTACAGTCCTGTATTATCACTAATAAAGCTGCTTGAGGAATCGCAATGCCAAAGGACATTTTCTTACAGCTTGTTTCTCTGTTTTGATTCATAGAACTATGTTGAAAAATCTATAATAGCACAGTGGGCTATATATTCAATGAAGCCTGGTTGAGGCGTTGTAGTCCTTCTTCTCTCTGTTGCGGTTGCTCTACTCTGGTTTGACTATTCACAAGCCTTTGAACTCTAGAAACACAGTAACAAATAAGTGTGTAAGCAAGATCGATGGAAACACCAGTCGGATATGGCGGTTAGCAAAGCTAACTTCAAAGAGGCCATTTAAACCCACCAGAGATCAAAGTGGAATAAAACACCAATCCGTGAGATTGAAGAAAGGAGAAAAAAAAAAGCACAGCTGAATATTGATTAAATTGTGTGTCTGTTTAGTTCTCGCCACAAAAGAAAGAGTGAACAGCTAGTAATAGCTCCTGGCATTAATTGAGTAGTTTAAGGCTAATAAGTTAAGGCAAAGTAAATTAGTCAATTTTTGCTTGATTTAAAATGTCTATTTGTTGTAGCTGGGCGTGTCCTTAGTTGACTCAGCATTAATCAGAAATGGTTGAGTCAATTTGGATGATCTTTAAACTAAATTGCTCCTACAATAGACAGTCTAAACAGAACATGCAAACCTTTTTCACTCACCCGTAGAAAAGAGTCAAGGGCGCCATTTTCCATAAACTCTGTGAGGATCATGACAGGCCGGCTCTTTGTGACGACCCCCTCCAAGCGTATTATGTTTGGGTGGTCAAACTGACCCATGATTGAAGCCTCAGATAGGAAGTCTCGCCTCTGCTTCTCCACGTAGCCGGCCTTGAGTGTTTTAATAGCGACGAAGATCTCCCTCTTACCAGGCAGCTTCAAACGGCCTTTGTACACCTCACCAAATTCACCTGATAAAGCAGACAAGTGCAGAGTCAAACCCAGCTACTCATAAATCTGATTTAAAAGCCAAAGTTTGAAAAAAGTTTGTCAAACACCCCAATTTCATTATACTTGTGACAATGACAAAGATCCATCTATCTGTCTAAACTTCTTTGTCTTTTTTAATGATGTTTTCCTGTCCGGTTTAGACAAGAGTCATCTAACAAGACAACAAGGATAATGCATAGTGCATTTATGTGTGTGAAGCAAAAAGTGCAGCACCAAGCACTATTTAGTAAACATCTGGAACCCATTTGATTAATTATCACCACTCTGGTATCATGCAGAGATACCAAACGGCGAAATTAACAAAAAATAAACAATCTTAAATCTATAATTTCCTTTGAAATTTTCCTCAGTAATGAGTTTGTTTCATCCACAAGATCTTATAGTGAAAAATGTAAAAGTTATAATAATACAAAGATTCAAAGCTGGTTTTGCTTCCAGTTGGTCAAAAGTTACTTCAAAGCCCTTAACTGCATGCTCATGGCTTTGAATAAACATTTTTATTTTCTGCTGTAACAAAGACATATGCAAAATGTATGCAAATGTTTTACATATTCAGTCAATTAAAAAGGTTTGATGCAAGGTAGAGCTTATTTAGAGCAAAACCAATAAAGCAAAAGCCTAGAGACACACAGGAAATATGCAGAGAGCCTTGAGTTATTTCTAATGCCCTTAGGTCCCTTGGTAGCTAACCCATATACTGCTGGTGCAGTTGACATGGGGCCTTTACGTGTTTCCCTGATCAAAGTAGCTGCCAAAAGGGTTAGCTTTATGACCCTGAACAGATTTCATCCACACTTAATTGCACACAGACATGTACATGTCTGAAATGACAGAAATACACAGAAAGATACTCTACAAGTAATCCAGAGCCTTTTTTTTTTTGCCTTACCTGCACCAATGACCTCCTCTATCTTGACAGTGGAGACGTCAATCTCCTTGGCAAATTCTCTCACAGCTTCATTGGGGTCTTCATAGGTAAAAGGATCAATGTAGATCTTCATTCCTGGAGAGCCTGAGAAGTGGGTCGGGCAGCCAAGCGGGGATGGGCAGTTAGACATGTCGGCTCGCAAAGAGAGTTCTAGAACAACCAAAGTGCTTCTATGAGCTTTCCAAAAGAAGATACTGTTCTTTATTTTATGGGTAATGTCTTGCATTAATGGGTGATTATTGCAGTAATACTTCAAGTTAATGCACTATATGACATAGCATTACTTAAACTCACTACAAGCTGTTAACTGTGGCAAATGATGCAAACTCCATTTACTCTGTGATCCAAATCTGAGACAGGCCACAGAACAGCAGATATAAATTAATTATATGCATTTTAAGTACAATAAATACTAAGGTGGATGATAAGGCAGACCAGACTATGGCTAAATGATCCAATGATTCATTCAACCAATTAATGGACTGGTCATTTTTATTTTATCTTTTTTTTTCCATGTAAGCTTTTTGTCAGTATTTATTTATTTACAATTCTTTTACAATACAGTACAAAGGGACAGATGTAAAAGCTATGATTTATTAACATAAAATGCAGATTTTTTTTGTATAACTTTATTTTAGTAAAATATTACTTTTTTTCTCTACTATTTGATTCTATAGGAGCTCTATCAGGGGAAACACTGTTATCAACAAGCTCTTTTTGCAATTTTACAATAGCAAAGTTCAGTTTATCACATGCTTGAACGCAGGTTATTTTTTCTTAACCTTTTAAGTAAGTGACTTAAGGCCACAAGACAAACAACGATGCTGTCATATATCAATCTCCACTATGGCAGTGAAGGGCGTCCCTCTTTCTCAGAGCCCATTTTCTTCCTCAAAGCTCTGTAGATATTATTTGAATGAACCCATCTCCTTCAAGCCAATTTTGTGTTTAGTCATTTGCCTTCATTACATAGAAGGATGGAGGGGTCTCAAGAGACAGAGCAGGGACAGTTTTAGTCCTAGGATCAGAGTGCCTCACCTTGCTCTTGACTAAAATCCAATTTCAGTTACAACACAAATTGCTTTGAACCCCTTTTTGGTGGGTGTAATTGATCATTACAGATTCTATGCATATTGAATCCAAGCTAATTCATCTGAGAGTGTTGCCTTTGCAGCACTTGAAGTCTCAGCATGTAGGATCCACACTAACAGGCTTTTGGGAGCAGATCTACAAACTATCTTAAGCTCATGTGCACATGCTTAGAAGTAAACATGCACCCACTACATTCTAATTTACAGCCTAGAGCTGACTTTCATTTATAATTTAAAATGCAAAGAGTTTATTTCTTTCCCTCCTTGTAGTGCAACCCCGGTTAAGTGGACTGATTTTTATATGGCCACTTCATAAAAAAACAAGACTACCATTTTAATGTTTTATAGACTTTTCCTTGGCAAATGTATCAGACTACTATTTTTCCTTTAACAAAGACAGACACTCTTTTATGAGAGGAGATGTCTCAAAATTTACAAAACTCCCCTCGTATATCAAATAAGTAAAAAATATACAAAACAGAAACATTTTTTGTGCATTGTTATTTAAGTCTTTTATTATTATGCTGTGCATTTCCTGATACAGTAAAAAGAAGGATTGCAGATTTTCTTTATTTTTTGTACTGTTCTGCCTTCACCCTGCAGCACATAACTCTCAATGGATCTGCTGTCAGCTTAGCAGGGACTGAGGCTACACAACCCATAAGGAGGTACGGTTTCTTTGCCATAATTAGTCAGAGCTGTAGGGTGTAACAATAGTGGGCAGAGGGGATTTAATGTTGTATCTAATAGGTTTAAATGAAAATGTACTGCAGAGTCCATAACCATGTTATTTTCACCATTGGCCATCAGTGATCTTCCTATTTGTCTGTTCGCCTTGCTTTCTGAGTGGCTCTAATGTATCCACAAATCAACCACACAGGAGTAATGCTTACACTGATCTATTACTGCTGAAGACGCAATTGGATTACTGGTCTTACTTAACAAAATTTACATACTGTTTTAGGACCAAGAGATATCTCTGTAACAGAAAGAAAAGCTCAATAAATCCTCATTGTTTGAAGTTAAAGGGACACTTTCATATGTTTGCCTTTCAGCAAGAGAGCACCATTTTCTCTCTATGTATTTTCCCTGACAATATCAGTAATTCACAATGTTATCTTTAATGTCATTATAGACTTAAAGAAGATAGCAAAAAGTTGCAGAGAACTATATTTTTGTTGCTATGAAGTAGACACAAATTTGGATTGCAGATTTTTCTCCTGCCTAATTAACACATTTTTTATCAGAGCAATTAAAATAAATTATGTTCGTGTTTCACAGTATGATTTAAAGAAAAGCTCTAGCAATTTTATGGATTAACTGTGTCAGAAAATAAACGTGATAAGGCATTTACACAATTTATTACTTTTAAAAGGAAACTAAATTTGCTATTAACAGCTTTAAGTTAATAAAAAATATGTGCCACAATATTTAGGACAATTACGTGTAATTACTTATCCTACTGCGATGTGAATAATCATTTGTAACACTTCTACTTTTATTAATGTATTCTCCTTTCAATGAAAAGTCACATCTAAATGTATTTTGGGAATAAGAAATGGGTTTCCCTTTCAACTCTTAATTATGAGCACCACTTGCATAAGTCCAAACATCTGCAGCAACAAAAGAACCAACAGGGCTCTGAGATTAGTCTTTTGAAATGTGTTGGTTTGCATATGCAGGGACACATTAGGGCATGAAATATGTAGGACAGGGAAGTTTACGAGGAAAAGGAGCCACTGTGAAAACTTTCTGATTCAGCTAAATGAGGTCATGAACGCAGGCCACACGATGAGGCATCACTGGATTTCTTTGTCTAAGTTTCAGTCACTTCCTGAAGCTGTCACATCGAAGTTTGGAGAAATCTTAAAAGTCTGATTTCAAAGCAAAGATCGCTCAGTTGCATCACTAAATTTTCATTATTCTTGCAGCAGCAATTCTATTGAGCAGGGCTGAAAAAGTGTACTGACGTGTGTGGCATCAGACAGCTGCTTGAAGGCTCATCTATGAAGGTTCACCTGAAATGATTGGCTGACTAGTTCCATTTTAATCCTGCTCAGAATGCTGCCATTCCAAAAGTATTTGTCAAATTTTGAATGGACAAAGGAAAACAATGCCACATGCAGTGGTGGCGGCTAATGAGTGTTGGAATTTGAGATGGCTGACTGTCTAAATCTCTGAATAGGATCCCTTATCAGCATTTCTCTTGTTTCCATTAAAAATAGCTTTTTGGACAATGAGGAAAGTGTCTCTATTGTTCTAGTTTCATGACTTCTCCTAAAGAAATACTTCTAAATCTAACTGTGACAAAACTGACTAAATGCACACAGCAGTTTCGATGAATCCAAAGCTGCCACTACTGTAGCTTCCGACACAATAACTGTGTTCAAACACTTTGCTGTGTCAGGCTCAACAAAACTTAATCCTCTTGAGTGAGCCCGTTTTCCGACCGCCAGCTTGGCAGAATGTAAGGTTTTCGATTGAGGTACAAAGCCAGAAACATCTTTTTGTGTGCTTGTTTGCGGCGGAGTGTGTCAGTTATTATATGTTTGTCCCCACAGGCTTCCTTCCATCAGAGTTCAATGCCCAGAAAGTAATTTAACATGACGCAATCACAGCTCCAATACAGTCCAAAGTCATGTGAGTCACTGTTACATAAGTACAGGAGGGAAAAACTCCTTTTATGGTTCCGTAAAAAAGGAATTGCCCCCTTTTTTTATTTCTTTTTTTCCTGTAGTATTTGTCACATGTAATTTGGTTGAAGTTCCATTAAATTTTAGTTAAAGACATTCAAGTCTTCAAATAACTTCATATTAATAAAAAAATAATACTTTGAGAGAGCAGATACTTTTTGAAAGCCCTGGAAATGAACTGTCTAATTTTATATCTATTTAATTTGAAGAAAGTCTACAATTTTACATGCACCCAAATTATGTTGTATGTTTCAAGTAAACGAATACACTATGACTGTATAAAATGGAATCATAAGCTTTCTAGATTGGTGAGATTCAAGGTGGACTCACCTCTTCCTGTGCTGTAATGCTGCAGCTTGTCACTGTATACCGCCTCCTTGGTGTAAGCTCTTTTCCTGGGAAAGAAACACATTTTGAGAGAAACCTTTGGGGTTGGCAGGATGAAAGGAAGACTAAATAAGGTTTTAATTCATGTTCATGACATTCTTTGTGGCCTGAAAATGACGCAGATTGAATTCACTCAATTTCGCCAAGTTTGCGGTGGCAAATGATGTTTCTGAAAATGAGCTGATTTTTAATTAGACCTTGATGGGATCTGTCTCCTTTTCATCTGTCTCCTCTGCTTCAGCATCAAAAGAGCATGGCCCATTTGATGAACATTTGACTTGCTCAAGCTTGCACCCAGCACTAGAGGAAATGTCACTTTCATGTGTTTAAAGCAGAGCATAGAAAAAATTGACAAACTGCTGCTAAATGAGATTGGTTTAACAGGGCACAGTAGAGCTGACACATTTTTTTCTGAAAAATAGTTTTTTCAGTGAGAACAGTAGTGTAGCCCCCTCCCTTTCATCACGTCTTTTACCATTTTGTGGCACTTTAATCTTTACTCAGCATAGTGCTGATAGATAGAAGAGACGAGAATAGAAAGCTACATTTAATGTAACACATGCATGTTAAAGTGCACAGTCTGTAATTGCATGTATATGAAGGATATCAGAAAAATTATCATCAAGTACAGGTTCAGAGAGGATCTGAAAAATGCCATCCTACACATTACAATTTGACAAAAATTATTAAGTAAAAATACAAATTCATATTAGATCCAGTATATATAGATATTTAAACCCTTTATCGGTAATTATCTGTATTTTTTTTATTATATTTGGAATCCTATGGTAACACTTGATTAGTCTGATATTTTTGAAAGTTTTGCTGCAAAGCACTACCTCAACTCAACAGAGCTTGCAGACAGTACTAAAATCAGGTCTCACCACAAAGTTCCAGTCAGAGTCAGATACAGGGACTTAGACAAGCCAACCTTGCATCCCTCCTTTTTTCCAATTTAATCTTTACATTTGATAACCCTTCTGGGATCATTTTCACGTAACTAAAATGTTGCCATAAAAAATGGTATCTGAGTCGTTCTGTGTAGCTAAATAAGAGTTCATTGCCATTACAGTGACTACAATATCCTCAAGGCGAGGCACTATAGTGCTTGATAACCAGAATATTCGACATAAAGGTTTATGAAAGAAAAAAAACAAGTTTTTTTTTATCGTAACTGTGGATGACTGGGATCCCTGCATTGAGCCAATCATCTGTGTTCAAAACCCAGGCTAAAACATCTGCAAAACTTTGGAAAATCTGTAGTTTAGATGAACAACAAATCTACACATGTGATTTAAAAGCATTTGACAGTTATTTTATTTAAATACCTGTTTTTTTTTTTGTTTTTTTTTGTTTTTAAGAAGTTTTAATCCAGTATCAATCTTTAAAAAGGTAAAAGCAGAGTTGCTGGTGCATTCAGTTGTACTAGCTTAAGAAGAGAGTCAATAAAATCAAGCATTTTATCTGGGTTTTTTCAGTATTGGAGTTTAAAACTCTGCAATATGCATGGCGAGAGACAGAAAAAGACAATGTGGTGGTTACCTGCTGCACACGATGGAGATGGCAATAAGAGAAACAATGAAGACCACTCCTGCTGCTGCCGAGCCCGCAATCAAAGGAAGCTGCTCCCTCAGCTCTGACTTGAAGTCATCTAGATTACACAAAAAGAAGAACAGACAGGCAGCTGCTGAGAAGGTAACAAGTAAGACTTATCTTCATTTTGGGAAGGATGTAATGATGGAGAGAGGGGGCTGTAATGAGGCTGGTAGACTGAAGAAAAATAAACCGATTGAAAGAGAGAAAATCGTGGAGAGAGAAAGAAGTGAGATGTATTCTTTATTTCTAGGAAATCAAAAATGATACCCAAAGGGTTTTTTTCCAGCTAATCTCAACTGGTGGTAAATAAATCATAAATATCATTTACTTTTTCACTCACAACCAACTGTGACTGGTTTGGAGAATAGCTGTGTAAAATTACTACACAGTAAAAGCTTGATTTTTCTTCTGTATTTGTGTAATTCTGTGACTTTGGAACCAGCAAACATTGTACTTAAAGCACTGTACACATTAGCATGCTGCAGGCAAATTGGCAGCTTGTAAA
This sequence comes from Oryzias curvinotus, assembly GCA_023969325.1. NCBI lineage: Eukaryota > Metazoa > Chordata > Actinopteri > Beloniformes > Adrianichthyidae > Oryzias > Oryzias curvinotus. The sequence goes on from CM043722.1 coordinate 29,972,594, forward strand.
TCCAATCCTCCGTGCAGAATGAGCCTATTGGATTAGATTGATAAAGGGAGAACTAATGCATCTGCAAAGCAACGTGAAAGCCGCAATATATGAGGTAACTGAATGTGACAGGAATTGCTCACTCTTTTAACTTGCACATTTATCAAAAATGATTCAAGGGGAAGAGTGTGATGCTGTTGCAGCTGCTTGGCCTTCCAGGCAGTCTTTCTATTATTTTTTTTGACATGTATTAGTTGTGAGGGGTCCAGATAAATCTTTACCTTACCCATATGGGTATGATGACGTCCCTTGAGAACCTGTAATCAAACAACAGCTTCTTCTCGCTGAGGAAAAGAAATGTTTTTGGAGTCATCGGTTTGGGACCTCAATCTGCAGATCTGTGACATCGGTCACTTATTCTTTGACCAGCTGCCCGTCCTTTATCTTATTTGTCGCTTTCTCATTGCTTCTAAATCTGTTTGTTGGGGATAGAAGAACTATGCTAAGAAGACAAAAAAGGGTGTAATATGTTTTAAAACAGGACAGTGAAAGGATGGTAGTGTGTTCTTCATTAGGTGATGAAGCTGCTCGAAATGAGGGAACAAATACGTGTCAAAGGGGGCAGGATGTTGGTGCACTGCTGTTATTGTCGGATGTCTTCTAGTGTGTGCTGCAAATTGCCTTGACAAATGGCGTGATGTGGCAACCAGCCAAAGGATAAACTGTAAGCAGAATAAGCGAGCGTGAAGTATGTGCGCGTATGTTCCTCTCTGCCTGGGTTCATGCATATGTGTTAGCGGGAAAGATCATTTATGGTCACGGGGGAGAACAAAGAGACCACAACAGTGCCACAACATCTGCTCTGTATAGGTAACTAGCCAAAATGATCACCTTCATCATCATTATTATCTCTCCAATCTTGCCCACCCTCAAGATCAGCCCCATGTCATATACTGTTATCATTTTTATTAGCAATAATACAATGTGGAAACGTCACTCCTCTCATTGGTACATTTTCAGCGACAGCCATAAGGACATCCTAACGCAGTCATTCAGAAAGTGAGTGTTAGACACACCCATTAAGATGTTAAATGCATTAACACTGCATCATGCAGTGTTAGTAGTTGCAGGCTTCTTTTTTTCCATGTTCCGCTAAAGCTTTGAAAAGGTGACACGACACTTGTCCCAACACCTTGCTCACACACTTCTTTGAACACGCACTTATGAAAATAGCTGCACATCCGTGCCAGTTTTCCAGGTGTTCCAGGCTCTTCCCTCGCCAACAATCCCATGCCACCCATGGCAAAAAAAAAAAAAAAAAAAAAATCTCATCAACTACTAATCACAGCTATGTATCTGGGACAGCTCTCTAGCAACAGAAGGGCTGGGTGAAAAACCAATTAGCTTACAAAAGACACTCTGGGTTCCACATATTCAAAGCACCCACACACACTCAAACCTGCCCGTGGAGGAAATTAATTTTGCTGTTGAAATACAAGTGCAATCAAACATTGCGTTTCTCCTCTGTCTCTCCCACCAACAGTATTACGACAACAAATTCAATGAGTAAAATTGAGCTGAAGGAAAGAGAAGGGTGTCTGAATGTGTGAGTAAGGAGAAAAAAAAAAAAGATGGAGAAGGACACAGAGAAACAGGCAGGGAGCTGTTGGTCCTGGCTCTGCAATCCTTACCATCTGTGAGGGTTTGGAAGCACATCTTGCTGCTGTATCTGCCAAAGCCAGCCACAGTCCGCGCTCGCACCTGTACCACATAGACCGTACCCGGCCGTAGGCCCTCCACACGTGCAGTGTTAGTTTGGCAGCGAAGGGTGGTGGAGTTAATCTCAGCATGATCCTGAAAGAAAAAGTTGTAAATGCATTAGAAAGTGAAAATGTCTGCAAAAAAGACTTGAAGATTTCCAAAGTCTCATGATTATTGTGGATGAATGAAATTTATGATATAGTCCATTTTCACTGAAGTTTGTATTGTTCAAAAAAAAAGGAAAAAAAAAAAGACACGTGAACACCCAAGAATTGATCTGTTTCTGATTTTTTTAAAGAGCCTATCCCACGATATTCTTGAGCCTTTCGGAGTAAACCATATCAATTTATATGATAATGTATTACATTTGACACACTAAAGAACAATTTTAATGAAATATGGGTTATTTTCATGAGCACATTTCCTACCCAGAAATAACACAACTCGATCTGAAGCCATGCTTAGGCATACAGAATAAAAGCGTTTAGCCGACTACTGCTAGCTCTGCGGAGAAAGTGGGTGTGCGTGTTAGCCAGGGGGAGGTGCTGACAGTGCAGACTCTTCCTGGAAAGCGCTGTTGCTTACTAATCTATGTCACAATGTGAGAACCCGCTTGTTTTCATGGAGAGTAGTGTAGGAGAGGAACACTCAGAGCAGGTTGTTTTTTGTGAGGAATTAACATTATAATACACTTAAAAGCTCAAAAAAGTGGATTTTTCATGATTTTGGCCCTTTAAGATAGGCGGTTATATTGTTTTTTTTACGAACTAGATATAATGCAATCCAAATAAAATATTTAATTAATACACTGGCACCACAAAGGATAAAAGATTAGTATAAATGTGTACATATATTTAGTAATGATTTAACAACACACTAAAATATTCATGTTTATGAATCTTCTATAACTTCATGCATATAATATTACACAGTCTAAATAATGGTATGTCTAATGCTTAATGGAGTCAGCGAGTTACTGTGCTTTGAGTGGATTTGATGAAGGCACAGGATCTGCCAATGTAACAACAGGTCATCACTTTCCAATGACACAGAGTGAATGTGGCAGCTAGAAAATAGAACTGCACCCACATAACACCTGCAGCTGCAGCACATGGTTAGATACTGACAAACACGAGAAAGGGGCACATTTCTCTGTGACACTAATACAGTGGAAACACATTCAGCCTTTTTTTTGTATCTCTGCAAACAGAACTCTCTTCTGAGCTAAACTAGCACATCTGCTCAATTTTACCCGTCGATAAGTAAAATTGAGCAAAAGAAAGTTGATAAATGTGTGAAAAAAACGTGACAGTGTATGTATGCGTGTATGTGTGTCCGTGTGGGGGGGGGAGTAGTTGGCCTAGGTTGACGAAGGCAGGAAGCGATAAGAAACTCAAGGCAGCAGCAGCCCACACCGAAATCATTATCCAGTCTGATTGGTGTAATTGAATCATTCCGGTTGCTCCGTCTTTGAGCAAACGAGGTAAATGCAGCTATGAAATCTTTCCCCCCACCAGCACACAGATTTGCACACACATAATGATATGTGCAATCACATTAACTCTTATTGGACACTCAGGACTTGATGAAGACAAATGTTTGAGTTTAGCATGTGGGAACATCCAATGGAGTTTTGTTTTCATCTGTGAGACGAAAGAGATTTTCTTAAAATGACAACCTGATGTAACTACTTTAGAAGGCTTAATCGTGTCACCGCCTTTCGTTTGTTTCCGTTATTTTAAAGCAGACTGGAAACAAATACTTGAGAATCATGACTTCACAGCAGCTTTATCAGTATGCTGGAAAGCGGTGCCTGGAGAAGCCCCTGGAGACACTAGTCCAAGCTATGGATGGGTGCACATAAAGCACTTGGGGTCAAGATTAGCCTATTCCTGCATTTTCTTTCTCAAAACCACCATCCCATCTGTTGCATTTGAATGGAAGACAGGTGAGCAGACAGATGGCAAACCGCCAGTGGCTCAGCATCCCTTTGGGGAGCAATAGCTAGAAGTGGCCCCTTCCTGACGCCTGTCAAAAGGGTATTATCTGACACACACACACAAACACACACACATCTGCTACTTAAAAGTGAGCTGGCAATAAGCATTTCAGTAAATTTGGAGATAGCCAATGAAAGACCATGCCAGGAGGGACTTCCAGCTAAGAGAGGTCCTCTCCTGCTGCAAGTCAAATGGGGATTAGGACGACCACACCCCAACTCGCTAAATCAAAACAGAGTTGCAGGTGGAAAGGCAGATGGTAGAACAGCCAATCACAAGTAATGCCAGGGGTGACAGACAGGAAGCACTGCAGGGAATGTCGAAGCTTGACCATACAGTAAAATCACAGAGAATGGTCTTCATATCCATGATAGGTATTCTTAATGTTCTTTAAATTTATCTCTTTGTTCTGATGACCACTTGTGGATGATGGTGAAGCAAATGTATCACTGTTAGGTTTACCTCAGAAGAGTTGTTTGAGCTAATCCTGCAGTTTCTAAGTGCTGTCCCTTTTCTCTAGTGTATTGTGTATTTCTCTGTCCATGTCAAAGGTCTTTCCTTCACATGGAACTGGCCCTAAAGAACTTTGCAAAATGCTTCTTTTGTACTGTAGCACTTTCTTCCTTTATTAACAACAAATACAGTGACTTGGGGTTTGCCAAATGAAATGCTTGTTGAGTTTTCACTGTGGTTTTTCACAGTGGTTGTAGAAAAAATGAAGTGGTAGGCCAAAAGGTGGAGGAACAAGCCCTGTGTACAAAAACAAGAACTCTGCATTCTTTTTTAGTAAAATCCTGCAACAGTAATCTGGGACAATATATGAACAAATGAGAATTATGTGGGTTTTATTGTTCATTTTATTATGTAAGCTACCTAGTAAATAGTTGACCATAGTGTATTTAGATGTTGGAGTTAATGATTTAATCATTCTTATAGTTTTAATCAATTGGGTCTTATATGTTCATCATGTGTATTATGTTCAGATCTACATTCAGGGGAAGGTTGAGCAAAATTTGTCCCACATTGATGCACCTCATGTAATTTTTAATACAATAATATCATAAAATTAACACCTAATTTTTTTAGTGTTTAATTAATTTTAACCCAAAGGTTAGCATTTGGTGTTACTAGTAAAACATTTTGCCAGTTGCCAAAGCCTAGATTGCATTGCCAACTAGTTGCCAAAGAGCCTCTTGTTACTTTTATTTTCTGTAGATTTTTCATCTAATGTACCAGCTGTTTTCAGTAATTATTAAAACAACGGATGCTGAGGTTTATAATAAAAATATAGTATTTTAGATATCAGGACAAAGCCAAAAATGAATTGTGCTGTTTTTGCTTGATGTGTGTCTGCATGTGTGGACAATGTTTGTGTGCCTGTTTTTCAAAAAATGCCAACCACCCAAATCGGACAGCATGGCCACTTGGCATGAAGACAAGCATGGTGGGATACCATGTGTCCTCTTCACAGTCTCAAACACATTTGCACGCAAGCAAATAACACATACACGCAAACACACACACACAAAGGGAAACTGATGAGTTTTTTTTTTTTCTTCACAGCTACTTTCCTATATGATTAATGCAAATATCACCAAGATCTGAACTTAGCTGAAATTCATTTACACGCATCAACAAAAGTGTTATATCCGACTCAAGGCTGGGAACAAGGAAGAAAAAAGCATAAACTGGCTCATCCTCTGAGAGCTGAGATATTGCGAGCAGTCCAGTATGTGAAGCACCATGATGATTCCAAACTGCCAAACCTACAGATGGCGTTAGGGTCAATATGTTGCAGATCATGGTGACAACCTCTAAAACCTGAATTTCTTTTAAAAATTCACCCGGTAGTTTGACTTGCTGTGTAAAGCATGAAGGCACCTGCAGAAAAACACATCCAAACACGTCTATTCTCTGACACCAGGGGTATGATCAGTAACCGGAGCTTGTGGCTGTTCTGCTCCAGTCTTAATAGGGGGCCTGACCTCTGCTATGGTGAGTTATTTCCATCCTCCCCAAATTTTGAAAGAACCAGATGAAAAAGAGCCAGAGATAAAAGGAGCAAGAAAGAGCATCAGTTTGTACATTTTTCCAGCAGACCTCTAACTCATTTAATCCTCCAACCCAATTGACAGGGTCCTGGGACCGTTTAGTCCATAATAAAAAGGTGGGAAGAATGGTGAAAAGAGATCAGCTGAGGAAACATCAATCAACATTCAGAATGATTCAATGGATTATAGGTGAAATAGCCAAAGAGATTGCTGTAACTCAAGAAAAAAAAATGTAAGAATTTAAACAGCAAAATATTATTTTAAGATTTTTTTGTGAAGTTGTCTCACATCCTTTGCAATTTTTTACTTGTAGAAATAAAGAGTATACTCTAGAATGGTTTGAGACTAATCCAGACTCTGTGAAACAAGTCTGTGAATGTAAAAGGTCTATCTTTTATGCATTTTATACATTAAAAGAAATATAAAATAAAATTCTAAGGAAATGAGGAAAGGTGTGTAAAAATATTTAGGACTCTAATATTGTGATATTAATGTCATCATACATTAAATTAGTGTTAATTATTTTTTTCTTCCATTGACTGTATATGTGAACTGGACTGAGTGAGTCCTCCCCATTTGTATATTGGGAGCACCCACTGGCGCAAGTAGCCAAGATCCCATAGACTGATATTTAGAAATAAACAGCTAAAATGCTAAGTCATATTGTCACAATAACTGCCCTTTTACCTTTTTGCTTTATCATGCTCTTGCTAATCCTATTTTTTCAGTTTTTTTTTTTTTTTTCTGTAGTGCAAGCAATTCAAGTTATAAACTGACCAATCACATACCTCAATAAATGTATGCGGTCTCACGTAGAACATTTGAAATGTTTGATCGACAGATTATACCACCTGCTTTCAAGTGCTAAGGGTGAGGCCCTCCAACAAGATCACTACTGATTGGTGAGAGTTACCACAGATATGTTGACCCAGACCGACTTTGGCCAATCACTGCTTATAGACAACTTTTGGATCCAACATGGACACATCCGATTTACAGAAAAAAAAAAAGCCACTAATGTAACATCATATGGTTGTAACCGCAAGTAAGCCATTTTCTATGGGTGACGTCATTCTCACTTGTCCCAGTTCTTTTATGCAGTCAATGGTTTTTTTTTTTTTAGCTTGATTCATTGTGGATTGTTTTTGGCTCTTGGGGATTTAGATTGCCTGGATAGTGATGCAGCTGTTCGTTTGGGATTATGTATAAAGAAAATACAGCGAAAGAAAAGAAACTATAAAATTATCCAAACATTGTTTATGGATAATATTACCTTCTCACCACAGTATACATATATATGAGACAAATTTTAGCCATTGTGATATGTGTATTTTTTTGAGTTTTGCTGTGGATCATTAATTTAAATTTCTGCTTGAACCTCTTTGGACTACTTCTATTGGTTGGGTTAGGGTGCAATAAATAATTAGCATTCACACTCCAGATAAACCACATAATGGATAACTTGTTAAACACGCCCATCATCTTTAGGCAGATCCAGGTTTGCTTGTTTGCTCTGCACGAGAGTTCAGGTTATCTTTTGCATTTGTCCTAAATTATCCCAATAAAGAAATAATGGTTCAAACTAAACACTAAAGTTTAGTCTAGTGTATATTAACCATTTTTGACTTAAAATGTTTATTTCAGTCAGACAACTCTTGCAGTAAGAAATATTTATTTGACATTTTCCACATACTTTAGTTGGCATTCACATCTTTTGGTTTGGCATAAGGCTCCGTTCAATTCCATGAGAGATTTCCATAAACTTTCGGGTAACAAAAACCCCCCTTACGGAGCCCACAGGTGGAAGCCGGGGAGGAGGGTGGGGCTAAGAATGAGCGCTGAAGGTAAGAAAGAGAATGAGCGCCTGCGCACCTGGCTTAAATAGGACGCTGAGCAGGTGCATTAATTGACTGAACCGCCCTAGGGTATTAGCTAAGAAACCCTGCTACGAGTCATCTGCCCGAAATACGATTATGAATCGTCATTTCAGTCAGACAACTCTTGCAGTAAGAAATATTTATTTGACATTTTCCACATACTTTAGTTGGCATTCACATCTTTTGGTTTGGCATAAGGCTCCGTTCAATTCCATGAGAGATTTCCATAAAACTTTCGGGTAACAAAAACCCCCAACACTTAATTATCCAGAAGAAGAAAAAATGTGAATGTATAATCAGTGTGTAATAAAATGAGGTGTGTTTTCGGCAGCATTCCATTTCCATTTCATTTCCCAGTATGACTGCTATGTGTGACCCGGCACCATTGACCGTTTGGGCCGCCCCCGTTCGAGTACAGCGCCACGAAGGGAACATGCTATCTAGTGGATCTGCTATGTGTGACCCGGCACCATTGACCGTTTGGGCCGCCCCCGTTCGAGTACAGCGCCACGAAGGGAACATGCTATCTAGTGGATCTGCTATGTGTGACCCGGCACCATTGACCGTTTGGGCCGCCCCCGTTCGAGTACAGCGCCTCGAAGGGAACATGCTATCTAGTGGATCTGCTATGTGTGACCCGGCACCATTGACCGTTTGGGCCGCCCCCGTTCGAGTACAGCGCCACGAAGGGAACATGCTATCTAGTGGATTTGCTATGTGTGACCCGGCACCATTGACCGTTGGGCCGCCCCCGTTCGAGTACAGCGCCACGAAGGGAACATGCTAACTAGTGGATCTGCTATGTGTGACCCGGCACCATTGACCGTTTGGGCCGCCCCCGTTCGAGTACAGCGCCTCGAAGGGAACATGCTATCTAGTGGATCTGCTATGTGTGACCCGGCACCATTGACCGTAGGGTCGCTCCCGTTCGTGGAAACCACTAGAGGAACATGCTATCTGAAAGAGAGAGGGAAAGAAATAAAAGAGGAGCCAACATAAAATTACTCATACCTGATCATAGAACGTAACTCACTTCCCCCAAAACGCCGTGCGAAACTAATTTGTACCGCCTAACAACCCGTATGATACAAAACTTAACATCCAATCCAAAGCTTTGATGGCGTATTAGGCATGCTGACAGCCATTATTTGAACTTCTATTAACCAAGAACAAGCTTGATGGCCATAACTTCTGCCATTGTGGCAACTATAAATACACAAGCTTAAGTACATCCATAATTTCGAAGCTCCCAACGACAGTACAACGAACGAGCCTAGTAGCCATAATTTTCTCCATTCGGCATAACATAAGCGCTCAAGGAACATCATTTAATTGAGATCCCAACCAAATATTAAGAACGAGTTCAACGCCCATAATTACTATGCTTCATTGGCATACTACAAAATTGGCTTAAGAACCAAATTCGAGCTCCAGCGCATACTATGATACAACTTAGAACATCCTAATTTTGAGGCTTCCACCCGGCTATAATTTTCTTTTAACATCTATAATCGAAGAATTTACATTCATTCTGCTGTTGACATCGATTGATTAATTCAGTCAGAAGTGTCATTGGAATGCAGAGGAGGTCCACCGCCCCGTCACTTTCAGTGCAGCAATAGGTGCGTCGAGCAGTCATCATTGCAGCACCAGATCAAGGAATGCAGGGGTGACATCACTTCCTGGAAACGGAGAAGCCGATCGGGGCGTAGGGGTACTCAGGCTCAGGATGTGGTGCATAGATAAAACAAAGCAGTATTAGTCTTGACAAGAATATATAAAAATCCCAGAAACTGAGCAGTTTCAAAATGCTTGAGATAAATGAAATAACAGCGCTTTTCAAAGAACAAATCTGAGAAAGTGAAATTTAGTAGACAGTTAAAGTAAAGACCCATTGTGGATTTATTGCACCCTAGAAACCATCATGATCACAAATTCCAACAGTGAAATGATAGTGAAATATATAACCTGCACAAAATCTTAACACCAATTTTTTAACATTCCAAAAATAAGAAAAGTAACCTTTGACAGTTTCAGAGGGACGCACCTTCAGGAGGCCATCGAGGAGTAGGTGATGGGAAGAGTAGCCAAGGAGATTTGTAGATGAGGAAGGTCAACATCCCACGTAGCAAAGGATTGCAGCCCGGCTGGATTCGATGCTTTGCATCTGATATTAGTGGTTCTCAAATTGGTGGACAACAAAGTACAGACTACTGAAATTGTAATTAGCCAAGGGCGTCTGGATACTGAAAAAGAAAACTTGAGAGCCATGAGGGATCATAGGTTTTGATAGTATTTTTGCTAGACTGAACCTTAACATTTAGAGGCGGAGTATAAGCCACTAAATGGGGAAGCATCTAGCAGACTGTCATCTGCTTAAGCAAGGAAGATAGAAGACTGACTTGTGGACACAAGATTTAACTCTTGAACTAAGCTTGACAGCGCAAGTGATGATTTCCTACGGTCAGGGTAGAAATTGCTCAAGGTGTTATTTAAACATTAACCAAGTCAACTGATGACACAATACTGTCATTCACTATTGAAACAGCCCTAATTTAATCTCCAAGGATGAAATAACTGGACGACATCTTATAAATCATCAGAGCTGTAGATTCTGGCGGCCGGACAAACACAAACCACTCTTAAATCTTTTCCCCCAAACCAGAAGGCACAGCCTCAGAAGAACAAGTGGATGGAGCCTGAAGACACGACAGTCATCATAACATAACTACTCCAAGCATAGAGAGGGAAGGAACAAACGCAAAACACGAAATCCAGAACAGGAACACGGGGCCCAGGACGGAACTACCCAGAACAAGATGAACACAATATGAACAGATGACCATAGGACCAAAGCCACAGCAAATGTCAGGTGGCCCAATCATTGACAAAGCATATGCAAACCAAAATGAATAAACACGCTGCACAAAAGCCAAAGATGACATAATGGGGAGAGACAAGCAGCAATGAACCATCCAATCCATAGAAGAAAAATAAATCCGGAAGGGTGGAGGACCATACAGTATAGACAACGTGGAACTCAGATTAGAAAATAAATCCCCCCCCCACAGAGATCCAAAGACCAGGGATACAGAGGAAATTCGGCCACCGAGAAACCATCAATAACTCGCAAAGTGAAGGAGACCCATTGCCTACAAATATCCAGTACAGAGCTTCTGCTAAGAAAGTTGAAATTATGAGGACTGCCATGGCAGCTGAAAGGTAAACCGACAAACGCGTCAAGCACCGACTGAATGCCAAGAGACGCCGAGAGGCATAGAGGCAGAACAGGGAGAACATCAGCGATAAGACATCCTCAGCGTTATGTCGTGCTCGGAGGAAAATCGTGGAGACAGCCTGGGCAGCTGAAGAAAATATATATACTAATCCTGAAGGCACATGAACCAGGCCACAGATGCCCAAAAAAAAAAAAAAAGAACTGTGAGGCGCCAACGGGTCCAGAGCACGTCACGAGAACCTGAACCTTCGAAGGGCCACCCTTAGTGGGGGCTTTGAAAAACGATGCCCCGGAAAAAAAAAAAAAATCCATCACACAGCCCCCACAAACCTCCAGACCAAACCAGAGAAATGAATAACAATAACTGTCCAGCCGAGAAAAAAGGCAGCGACGAGACTGACACGCTAATGCGGCCGACGCAAGTCCCCAGCCAGGGCAGGACCTACTGGGGTACACGGAGCAGGGAAAAAAGGCGAAGCAGAACCAGATGCAGAACGTGCGGGGGCAACGAACGAGTGATTAAAATGAGCCAAAGACACCGCATAAAAGAGACCAAGCACAAGAAATTTGTCCATAGAGGAGAGACGGGTCCAAGAGACAAATTCACATTAAGACTAACCAACAGCTACAACAACGAAGAAAATGAACAGAAGAGCCGCCATAACAAAAAAGCCAGCATCTAATTAAAGATAGTCAAGAGTCACCTTCAGCACATAAGAACAAAACAGCAACAAAGAAAATGCAAAAAGCCACAAATAATTCAGCCAGCATGAGAAACCAGGCCAGACAAGGACCGCCAGCCGTCACAACTACAGAAAAAGACCCCACAACTCCTGAAACAATAACCGGACGACGCAGAATAACAGCAAAAAGGAACCAGAGTGATCATGGAACAGACCACGAGTCAAAGAAAAACTACAATTCCCAGGGTCCTTAGGGGCGCGACGTCACCATACACGGAAGTAAACAAAACAAGACTCAGCCCAGAAAAACGAACCAGGAAAGACCGCACGCCGCTCACCTGAGAAGACCGGCCGACCACGGCAGACGATAAACCCGGACAGCTCCAGATCCGGGCCCACGGACAACCCGAATACCGCGGAAAGCGCACCCCCTGCAGATGCACGCGACCGCGGCGAAACGAACGCGCTGGGCGCCGTTAGCCGCCTGGAGATCGCCGCTAGCTGCCCGGCAAGAGCCGCAAAAAGAGCAGACACGGCGAAAACGGAAGCCCACATCAGAAATGGGGAATAACCATCCAAAGGATGGGGGGAATACAGCAAGACGTCGAAGAAAAGGAGATCCGCCGGATCCGCGAGCACGGGGAACGGCGAAGAATGAGCGCTGAAGGTAAGAAAGAGAATGAGCGCCTGCGCACCTGGCTTAAATAGGACGCTGAGCAGGTGCATTAATTGACTGAACCGCCCTAGGGTATTAGCTAAGAAACCCTGCTACGAGTCATCTGCCCGAAATACGATTATGAATCGTCATTTAATAAGGGGAAAAAAATCACCTACATCTCAGAAAAACAGCAAGTTAAAGGAAAGTCTTCTCAGAACCTTTAAGGGGTCTTGTCAGATTCAAAATACAGTGTGTCAAAAGAGGACCACCGTAGGGGAAATCTAATCTCGGCAGCCCAGTGTGTCACAAAGCAATCACTTTGACTCCCCTCATGTGTCTTACTCACTCTCACATGGTTGAGCATTTTCATGGTAGATAAGACATTCAGCTGACAGAAACATATGGGGGATGCGTACAAGAAGTCATCTGTAATCAGAGGTAAGGCATGAAGAATCCTGTGTTAGACAAATGATTCCAATGTAATTAGCAGCCTGGTGAATAATAATTCACTAATTTGTGATTTTTATTCTGTACCTGTGTATATAAAAATGTACTACATAACCATTGGTAGGATTAGGCTTCATTGATATTCATGAGCTAATTGGGACTGTAGTTTTAATAATAAAATTAAACAGTTTAAGAGATAAGCGTGAGGGTTTCAAATTCAAATTCTAGTTCAAACCTATGATGCATATCAATGATAAAAAACAAAGAACAAAAAAGCAAAAAGACAATTGAAATAACTCCAACACAACTTGGATTTCAAAGGCAAAGAGTATTATTTTTAAATGACTACTTTTCACTTAAAATAATGTCTAATTTCACAAAATTAGGTTTGGGCTTTTTAATTTTCAACAGAATTATAATGAATAATAGTAATAAAAAAAACCCTTATCTTTTTAATTAGATAACAAAAATGGAGTGAAGACAGACAAAATCTCCAAAGTTTAACAATGACAAAGACTAGAAAAAAAGTGGTCCCAATCAATCGATTGACTCTCTGAGGATAAGCAAGGGCCCAAACAAAGAACTCGAGTCTCCAATCTCCCTGTATCATTATGTCCAAGGCCTTGGGAAAAGCCTACAGGTCAATATTGGAGCGCCATAGTCACTGAGGGGTAGGGTTGGCAACTTAATAAAGCAGATGTATTGTGTGTGTGGATATGGGTCGATGCGACTCCCTCCAGATGCAATGCATTTTCACAGTGGGGCAGGGTTACTGCACTGTGCAAAGTGGGCCTGGAGCAGAGGTCAAGCTATTCACTTCATCAGCAGCAGAAACCAAAGAACAGTGGGAGAGAAGGAGGGAACACGAGGACAAAATATATTAGGACTCGCAGATATTCAGGAGATCCTATAGGCACTGAGGGCATTTTGTGTAACTTGCTCTGCGTTTGCTGCAAAGCAAGCACATGGAAAGGAAAGTTACCTGCAGAGAGACACACATCTTACCTTCTCATAGTAGCGTAGTTCATAATCAAGGATGATGCCATTGGGCTGTTCTGGTTGAGGCCATGATAGTGTGAAGCTGTTCATGGTGGAGCTGATCTGGTGCATGATGGGAACAATTGATGGCGCTAGAAGATAAAATAAAAACAAAAGACTAAAATCAATTATTGACGATGAGGATGGCAAAATTATCAGTTGACTATAAATAAGTGGTTCAGTATGATAAAACACAATCAATCAGTAATTTGTTAACCCTGACAGAATGCACCAGACTGAAGTGATTAAACTCTGCTGATCTGCTCCAACATATTCAGTGAGACATTGGATTAGACATGCGGTTAAGTCTGGAACTTGCCATCTCGTCTGGTCCCACATCTTGGCTTGGAAATTGGTGCTTTAAGAGCCATATTGATTTTTTTCTGCATAATCAAGTTGTTACACAGTACTGCGTCAAGCCAACTATGAGACACCCACTTCATCATAAGCTTTCCTGTAACTGATGACAGCAAATGCCCCATAATGTAACTTGTATTTTCATCTCATTGATTTTCAAATGCGTTTAGAGATTGTGACAATCATGTATGAAATGTTGCCTTTTTGTTGTGCACTGAATTTGGCATAAATACAAGAAAAAAACTAAAGATTTTACATTTTTAAAATTCAGCTTATTAATAAAAAGTCAGTTTGAAACTGAGATAGTCTCAAGCCAGTTTAAAGAGGGCTAATATTTTTTTCAAAAGCATTCCAGATAAATATAACCCAATTCACTCCATATAATTAAAAAATATCAAAAACATTTTAAGCTTTATTTTTTAAAATATTGTAATCTCACATAATGAGCAATCTTGGTTAACTTTGGAAAGAAACTTTCATTAAAACGAAACAAAAAAAAATAAAAATAAAAAACTCAAAGCATCCTTTACGGAAATGGAAAATAAACTTTAATAGTTATGATATAACTACCCAGTTAAACTTCCAAGTCCGCCTGAAGAGAACTGCACAAAACTATAATATGTTACTGCACAGAAAATATAGCTGAGCCAGCACTTCCAGACATTGGGGGATGATAACTTAATCTGAGCACAAACTCCAATTAGCAAGAGTCCATGCCAGTAAGCATTGCTTTTTAATTTAATCTGCTTTTAAGATGTCCTTTATAGACAATGATGATATGCATTGTCAGCATAAACAGCCTTGCAATGCATTCTGCAGTTCCATGCAGCATTTGGGGGGACTGGAAGTCACATTGGCTGTTTCTCATCAGCATGAAACTTAGGTACAACTTTTTTTTAGAAAAAAGACCCCTTCTTTTCTTAATGCCAGCTTTCAAAAGGCGCTGTTTACAAAGAAAATCTATACTGTTCAGGTTTTTTTCTCTCTAAATTTTTACACCATTTTCTTTTCTATCATTTCAGCTGCTTTGCTTTAGTTGATAATGTTTAATAACTTTGCTGTCACAGGATTCAGTTGCTCACTGCCAGATCTTCTTGTTTCACTATGTTAGTCATTGTATAGTTTCATAACACAAGTTAGCTGCTGTTTTCCGCAAATGGTTCCTGCCAACATCATTCATGATATTTAAGCTAAATTTATTTTCATACATTAATATGAGAAAGCTTCCATGTACTGAAAAGAGGAAACATGTCAAACAAAAAGCCTTAAGAAAGGGGTCCCCAAATTCAGGCCTCAAGGGGCCAATGTCCTACATGTTTTCCAACCAACCTGCCATTGAAGTTCCTTATTGGCTAAACACACCTGATCCATGTAATCAACAGCAAATAAGCAGGGTTTCTGGAAAACCTGCAGGACACCGGCCCTCGAGGCCTGGATTTGGGGACTCCTGCTAA
The DNA here is from genome assembly GCA_023969325.1 of Oryzias curvinotus. Lineage (NCBI taxonomy): Eukaryota > Metazoa > Chordata > Actinopteri > Beloniformes > Adrianichthyidae > Oryzias > Oryzias curvinotus. The sequence goes on from CM043722.1 coordinate 29,988,137, forward strand.
GTGATCATTGTCTTATGTGTGAAAGGACAAATATGAAGAAAAAAAAAATAACGGTGCAAAACTTTAACAAAAAAAACAAAAACAATAAAGGACAGCGTCAAGTCTTGTGAACATACTACAATCTGGATAATCAAACCCCTTTGTAAACACTAAAGCCAATCTGAATATTTAGCAGTTCCTCCCCCATGCATGGAGGTATAATTAGAGCTAAGTCAAAACGTTTAATTTTGTGTTCATCAACTATTTAACATTTGTTCTCCATTCTGCTAGAACCTTACTAACATTCACCTTGTATACAACTCCAAATCCCTCATTTTAGATGTGAACAAATGAATGTGCTGTATTTGTTCTATTCCATAATAGATCAGCTTCCATCTGCATTGCCTGGCTTTCACCTTTAGCCCTGCTTTCCACTCCTATATGCTACACAGTCTGCATGAGGGCTGAGCTTCACCCCAGTGCACTTCAGCCTTTTTTCCTTCTCAGGCAGGTTCACGCTCTACTGACCAGGGCTAGGGCTGCCTGGACCACATTATCAATTACTAGCCACAGGTACACAGTTCCTGACAGCCTCAACGGAGTGCAAGAAATTCTTGCAGTGTAAAAAAAAAAAGAGCGAAACTAAAGGGCCTTAAATTCTGGGGCATTTTTATTTTAAGCCATTTAGGTACATAAGCGTTCAGACGGACTCATCTGTTGTGCTTCTTAACTGTTACATCATAGATTATATGCATTGAGGTTTGTCTAAATTATCTATATTAGTTTATTTGTTTTGTTATTCCTAAAGCCAAACAAAACCCTCCACACCACTCAATGCAATGGCCTCTCTACTGCCTTATTTTCTAATCTTGACAACTTTATTTTGGAAGATTGCTTTAAAAATTTACTTTATATAAGCTCAAATTTGTGAAATGTAAGGGGTGTGTTTTTTTTGAAAGACAGGTCGCTGGAGTCATGGTAGACTCAACAAAGTTCTCATACTTGGTACCAAAATTGCCAATTTTCATAAATGTTTTTGAGTTGAGTGGAGAAAACTGCAATAAATGTGTCCAAACAAATTCAGATATCATGTTTTACTCTTCAAAGTGATGTCAGATATAATATTTCAAGTGGTTTTATGCTTTTTTATGCAAACAATCCCTTTTGGAAGTCCTTTATACTCTTTTGATTTAAAAAAAAATAGATAACAATATAATGGATACAAAGTGACTTTCCAAGATCTACACAATACACAAAAAAGTTAAGACACTCACATATAAATAAAAGGTTCCACCTGATAACCATGTGCACTTGTATACACTGTATGCCCTTGTGACCTGTGTGTGAAGAGCCTGTCAGAGACAATGTGCCATGCCTGTACGAGGTTGAGGTTCAGCCCCCAGAAGCACCTGTGTCCCCTCCAACTGCGTCCTCCATTGTCACCCTGGGACCATGATGCTGACAGTGATCGGTGACTGTGTCTCGCACCCCACTTCCCCCACTCTCCATCTCGCCCACCATATTCCCCTGTACTTCTATCTGGCCCCACTTACAGCCCCCAAATTTTGATGTAGAGCTTGGCTCATAACTAATCAAAGTCAAAGTCTGAAACATCTGACATAAACAGAAAGAGAGGGAAAACTAAGACAAGATAATGAAGAGGTTGGAGCTTATTTGCATGTTTATTCTGCTGTGCAGTGCGCATGAGTAGGAGCATCATTATGCATATGGAACACAACTGAGGCACTGTTTTCCATACTATAATTACAGCCTGCAGTTGCCATATCTAATATTTAAATATTAGAATTACATTAATTGAAAGTGTAAAAACTGCATGACTTAAGAATGGTTAAATACATGGTAAAAATGTCACTGTGTTTGCATATGTGCTCAATAAAGTACATAAAAAAATCTATAGATCTTCATTTTTAGTTGATCTTACAGTATACAGAATGTTTATTCTTGTGTTTTGAAGTTGTGATGTGCAGATATTCTGTTCAAAACTATCAAAAATATGTATCAAAAGTAAAATAAAAAGGGACATTTTCTTAATTCAAATATTCATAGCAGAGAGCAAAAATGATATATTCTCCGCTATTTTCTCTATGTGTTCTTAAACTATCTCCTCACTTTCTTCATCTCTCGTCTGCTAATCCAAGGAAGCACTGACTTATTTCAAAGATAACTGGGAGATTTAATCTTCAGAAATTCTGAGGTCTGTCCTGAGGCCTTTTTAAAGTATATATTTCAGACATCTCTAGCTGCCGGCATTTTCAGCACATCCTTCCAAAATGAACTTCCAGGACTTTCTTGATAACCTAGGTGTGCTTGGTCTACAGCATAGTACATTGCCTTGGATAGTTTGAAATGATTGGGCACATGGAGTTTTTATTTTTATTTTCTGCAGACTCAACAAACAAAACCTGATATTTATGAAAGCAAGGGTTTTGGTTCACTTGCAAGTGAACTCTGTTAGTGTCCTTTTCTTTCCCTTTAACTTTCTATGTCAGGTAAGATTTTATGAATAAACTCGTTTTTGAAGAATCCAAGTCTATACATGTGTGTTCCAAACTACCAATCCCTGCCTCAGTTACCCTGAGAAAAGGTCTAGTTTTAATGGTCAGCTGGTCTCACACAAAACTCTTGAACAGTATAGTTCACATTCATCTATAGACAAAGTTGTGGCCATAAGTAAAAATGTCCAGCTTTTTTTTTCACTCTGTAGTTCACTTAACATTTCTGTTTGAGATGCGGAGCCACAAGTAAATCGCACAGCCTCTTAACAGAGACTCCAAGTCTGAGATGAAGGGAGAAGCCTACAGTCATGTTCTGTGCTGCTGCTTTCAAAGGCAAAGGGTCGACTTCTGGCCACCTTGTTAGCAGGAGGCTCAGAGGGCCAAGCCAGCCATGACTACACAGTAATGGGTCCCTCTCAAACATCTCACAGAGGGATCAGTTCAGCATCATGGATTTCTCTCTGGGACCCGTGGCTTGAATAATTTTTAAAATCACATTATACATGGAGGATTCTGAATGCAGCCTCACATTTGCTCAAGCTCAGGAAAAACGAGCCATTCAGTCTTTCAGTAAAATCATTGAAAAAACATTGTTTACAGTGTCATTGCACAACATTGACATTAAACGGTGGCAATTCAAAACAGAAACACTCAAAATTGCTTTTGTTGCCAGCAACTAATCCCCACCTCTCTATACAAGGACAAAATGCAACATTCATGGTAATGGACATCAAATAAAGCCCAAGTATCTGATCAAATTCTAAGAATACAAGATCTCATGACACAGAGTTAAAGTAACAACAAAAGGTAAAACATTTTTGGGAAAATTGTAAACTGAGGGAATGTTAAGGGTTCTGTCCTATTCTATGTGGTGGGGCTAGAAAAAGATGTTACTGTGCCCCATGCAAACTCTACGAGATGCTAAAGGATTACTGTAAGTCAAAAAGACTCACTTTGTTTCCAATACATCTTAATAATATCAACAATAATTTTAGAAAACAAAATAAAACAAATGTAAAAAATGTAGGTTATACTTCTCTAAAAACTTAATAAACAATTTTAAGAGGCAGGGAAAAATCATGACTTTCCATAAGAACACAAAGGACTTGTCTACTTGTTCCATTGAAGTTTAGTCATTTTTGTACTTATGTGCTACTTCTTAGTTACTATTTTTTTCCATTTACAAAAAGTCTACTTACCTAAAAAAGTATTTTAAATGGAAGCAAATATTTGCAACGCTCTCTTTGATAATTATTTATGACACTATTTACTACCAAAAATGACTTTTCATTCACAAATTCACCAAAGACACCTTATTTTGTTTTTAAAGAAGGAGTTTGTGAGTGCCTATTCCTCGTATTCAATTTAACGTGTACCTTTGTTTGTGCAGTATTTTTATGAAATCTATTTCTGTGAGGTTTATTTTCTGCCGTATGACCCCACCGATCACCTTTGTCTAGAGCAGTGTTTTTCAACCTTTTTTGAGCCACGGCACACTTTAACCTTGATAAAAATCCCGCGGCACACCAGCATCAAAAAAAAAAAAAAAAAAAGCAGAAACTCATAGTCTGTTTTGATGTACAGCCCCCCCCCCCCCTCCCGCGGCTGCCGCTGCAGCAATCTGACTTGCATTTTTGTGATAATTGTACCAGAAAAAGTTGGAAGTTGCAGCTGTTTTTTTTTTCTAAAAGATGTAATAAAAGTTACGTTAGGAAATTTACAAACTGTATGTTCGCTGTGGTTTAAGACGTCTAACAAGGACGACTCATTGTACGCCGAGGCGCTGTCACGTGACCCAATGCATCCTGGGAGATGAAGTGTGAAACTGCCGCAAAAGGGCAGAAAGATTAGCGTCTCTGAGCTTCATTGTTTTGTTCACTTGTTCCATGGTCTTATCCCGGTCATGGTCTTTAAGCACTTCTGATTGGTCAGACTGATGACATGTGATTAAGCCTTCAAGAATGATTGGTGGAGACAGTTAAAGGGGCGGGACTTTTCAGGAAACTGCTGAAGCTACGGCTAAATCGCGGTACTGTCATTCTTATCAAAATGTCTTTAATAGAATCAAATAAACACAAAGAAAAAATAATTTTATGATCTTTTATATTCCTAACTACTCGGCGTTTTATTAGGGCCTGTTTGGATGAATACAGAGCTGAAATCCTGGAGATGGAAAATGGTTTTAGATCAGTTAGTGAGGGCAATTTTTTGCCACGGCACACTTGACCATCTCCCACACACTGGTTGAAAAACACTGGTCTAGAGAGATCACACTTATTAATTCATAAGTCCTTTTTTTTCAGCAGCAAACTGGAGACCTTGAAGCCACATCTTGTCTATTTAGCAAAAGCTGCATGACTGAAAATTGGTTAAAGGGTCCAGGGCCCCCAAACATCTTGTGCTCCTAAGCAACTTCCCATTTGGCTGAGCAACCTTGCTCGTTTGCCTTATATCGTGTGCGAGTTTAGAGTTTCCAGGATGCAGATGTTCTTTAGTCATGTGGTTGTTTGGAAATCTCTGCAATGCTTTGGATTTATCTTGAATGCAAACCACCATACTGGCTTTAAAAGCTGCTGATAGCTATGTGTGTGTTTCTGTTGGAATAGCTCTCCAAACATCAGCCAAGTGGAGGAGGACTGTTTGTAGATATACTTGGCATTCCGTGGTCTGACGGATTGCTGGCTTGTAATCTAGGTCAAGACAGCTGTGCCAAAAAGCTTATAGAAGTATTGTTTATTAGCTGAAAAAGAGAGCAGTTTCATCATCCATATGACTACCCCATTTGTGTTCTTGTGGCATTTACCATTTTATTAAACTCCCTCAGCTTTCTTTAAAAAAAAAAAAAAAAAAAAGTTATAAATGAATATGTTTTCTTTGGCTAACAAAGATGTATGCGACTAAATCTAGGCCAGGTGGGAAAGGCCGCCTTGGAAGGTGCAGCATATAACCTTTGAATCTTTATCTTTGTGTGTGTGTCTCTTCTTGAGAGCAAGAGGCCATGAATGAACTCCTAAATCACACTATTGATCAGTCTTTCCTCACAGACACACGATAGGATGGAAGGCAGTTAAATGGCCTCTTTGGTGGTTCACACAGAGTCCCTTTGACACCCCCTTTCTTCCATTATGGTGCATGCTTCTCTTCCTTTTCATTATCCATTGTGGATTTTCTTTCTTCTGCTTTTTTGAAAGTAATTTCTTAAAGACAGGTGCCATTTTAACCCATTCTTTCAACTCTGTGTTTTAAACATCAAAAATAAAATCAAATAATACAAAATTTTGTTTACAATGTCTCAAAACCTTTCCTATGAGATTTTAAGTGACAATTTTGAATAAAGATTGTTTTTAGTGCATAACAAAGTCTCGCCTTATATGTCGTCAGCCTAATAGCATAAATGTTGGACTGCAAAATGTTTTATTAAATAATAAAGAGTTCCTCATTCAATATTTTTCCAGGTTCTTCATGTCATATTATGATGTATAGACATCATACACAGACAAGACGGTACTTAAATCTACACAATGCTGTTTTTCCAATGTCTTTTTCTGTTTTTTCTTTAGTTGATATGGGATACAAACAATATCAGGAGAAAGTTTGCTTTACAATCTCTCTCATTTATTATCCCTATGCTAATAAAGCAATTTTCCTGAACTTGTGAATCTCTTGTTTGAGAGTATTTGATTTTTGCTTTTTACCGCATTTGTATCATCAATTTCTGCTGTATCTTTGTACACAGACACTGCTCTTCTTCTGAAAGTGCTTTTCAAGACTTAGAAAGCTGCAATTACCTGGCAACAAAAGGGCCATATCAGGCTGGACATTGGTCTGGCAGATTATTGCAGAACATCTCATTACTGCAGTAGAGTTCAGCAATAAGTCTGAGCAATATATATATATATATATATATATATATATATATATATATATATATATATTACATCTCTTTGTCAAGTGTGCTATTAGCCTGTCATATAGTCTGTACCACTGGGGCACCTTAATAAGCAGACTCATTTACCCCCTCATTTTCCCCACCTGTACTATCACAGAATGTCAGTATTGTAAGAAAAATGAATCAAATGATAAACGAGGGAAATACAGGAAAAATAGTCATGAACTTTACCCTTTTCATCACAACCCCCTTTAATTCTTTACCAGACAAAGGCAAGTCCAGTTTGGCATTGCATTACTCTGAGAGCGAATGTAATTAAAAGTGGTATGCCCTCCACTACCCAGACAAAACTTAACTTTAGAATGTGCTCCTGCACAAAAAAGATTGGAATGAAGCAATTACCAGTTCATTTAGTCTTTCAGATAAATGCAGAGTTCTTTTTTTCATAAAAAGGAACTCTGCATTTATCTGAAAGACTAAATGCAGTTCCTTTTTTCGTAAAAAGAAACTCTGCATTTATCTGAAAGACTAAATGCAGTTCCTTTTTTCGTAAAAAGAAACTCTGCATTTATCTGAAAGACTAAATGCAGAGTTCCTTTTTTTCGTAAAAGTCAAAGAGGCCCAAGACAGAATGTGTTTTACGTTTGGTATGCACTGAAGTGAACTGGGTGTGAGGATACAGGTGCTGTTCTAAATCAGATCACTAATAAAAAAAAAAGGTCAGTAGCCTCAAACTCCATCAGCCAAAATCTTTACAATGTTCCCCCAAAAGGTTTGGCTCTATAAGTTTTCAGTTTTGTGACAATATAACACACTTTACACTCTTACTTCATAAATGTCCTATTTATCACAGGCAGCCTTTTTTTTGTTCTTGATTCCAATAAAAAAATGTAAATGGGATTGGGCACTAGTCATGTTTACCGGCTAAACATGACGTCCAAAAAACGAGGCTCTAAAATTTAGCTTTTCATGTTAGAAATTTGACGTAATTAAAAAAAACTATTTAAAAAAAGATGTGCTGAAATATATATAGTATGCTGGTTTAGCCTTCTTCTTTTTAGTGTGCATTGGTTTAATGTTTGCATAGACATCCACAGGTGGGTCCGTGCAGACATGTTCATGTTTCCGGTATTTACATTTTTACTTGTAAAAAAGTTTGTGTATGTGCACAAAATCCAATCTTTTTTGTTTGGATTCTGACATACAACACAAATAATGCCACGCCTCATTCACATTTCTTTTTCCTTTTTTTTTTCTTTCCTAATCGTCCTTTGTTTCTATCATTCAGTTTGCCTTTCTTCCCTCCAAATATTTCCCCATGCCCTCAGATCTTCTAAATGGATCTCAAAGGAAAGAAAAAGTTTAACCTTGAGTACAAGAGGGTTCAAAATATTGTAGACCTACATGTTGAGGGTCCAAGAGGTAGAATTTGTAATACATACAAGAAAATCCCAAACTAAATACTCTCAAATTGTATCAATTTGAGCTGCTGTTTGATAGGAGAATAGAAGAATTAACTAGATTTGGGAATTCTAATTTATTTGTTCATTTCTTTTTTGTGTGTATATCAAAAGTGAACCTGCTGGGTTTTTAACCCAAGTTACAACTTACTTTTTGTGTTTCTTGAATTTATTTTGAGAGCATGCCTGATTTTTTTTGTTCCATTGTCAATTAAATCATTATCATACATAAGAAGTCTGCAAAGCCATGAAGCAACCAAAACCTAAAATACACATTTTTCAAGACAGTATTCCTAAAAAAGTACTTACATACCTTTTGAAAATACATTTTCACTTTCATAAATTCAAATAAATAAATACTTGTCCCACCCTTCAAATATGGAAACAGTGCTTTCTCTGCACATTAACTGACATGGAAACAGATTAGTATGGTTTCACCCTGCAAAAGTACTAACCTGCCTGGTTGGTGGTAATGTCTATGGTAACATGCTGCGCTGGATACGGGCTCTTATTGCTGACACCATTGACAGCCTGTATTTCAAAGCTGTACAGAGTGTGTGACAATAGATTACTGATGAAGACTCTGGTCTCTGTCAAACCCAGCTGTCGAGGAACAAAATCCACGTTGTCATCGCAGTGGGAACAGGAACGCCTGTCAGCCCGGCACTTCTTACACACTATGTTGTAGACGACATCATCCCGACCACCAGTCTCTCTGGGTGCATGCCACTCCAGGATGACTGAGGTCTCATTCACAATGGAGATCACATTTCTTGGGCTGGAGGGAACACCTGCAGACACAGAAGTGCAGTGTGAGTTCGTCAGAGGGAGTGTCCAGAATTGTATTTTTTACCTGTCAAAGAGCTTTAGGCAAGGCAACACACTGGGTATGGTAATTCAGGAAAAAAGGGAATTTGAAAAATGCCATTTTAAAAGACTTTGAAGGAAAATGTTTTTCGCATCCAAAACTTTTTTCATTTAAATTTTTCAGCTTAAATTACTCTCTCTCAGAATGATCTGAGAGTGACTCATCATTGTTTGCTCTTTGAGCTGCATACATGTTTTCCTGGAGAGTTTTTATTCACTGTGGAGAGTTATATATTTAATGATTCCTTTATGACTCACGATTAAAGGAGAGAAGTCACAAACAGTAGCATTTCAAATTCAGCTTTTGTTTTCCTGGAATATTATCCTATTATGAAGGCACAGACAAATGTTGTCAGCTCCTACTACTCTGGCAAAATTCTTTAAAGCCTGTTCAGAAGATTATACTTTCCTTTTTCACTGGTGCTCAGGTTGAATGATCTCAAAGAGAGGCTCTGGTATGAATTTATACCCAGCTAAGCCTGACCTTTATCATTAAAAGTAAAGTTAAAGTAACCCATTTCCAGATCCCCAACTACCTGAAAACTAATCCGGTCAATTCCTTTGAGGACTTTTCTATCTGTTCTTACACACCATTCTTCTCTTTTTCCTCTAATTTTTTTTCACTAAGTAGAATATATATCACAATAATTGTCTATAGATTTTTAAGCGTTTTATAATGCATCAATTCCATTTCACATTTCTCTGGTATTAGGTCAGAGAGTTACTTCATGGAGCGCACACAATCAATCATTGTTGCTGTAAAGCGATGTGAAGTGGACTTGGCGAGCTTTGACAAAGCAGCAGAGAGCTCGAGGGTGTGGGATCTCTGCGGTTACAGCTGGAACCTTGTCTCAGTGCCTCAGCAGCAGAGAGGTCACTGACAGGAAGGGCTTAACATACATAGCGTGATTATTATGATCTGTCCAAAAGGACACATCCTGCTTCAGATAGAGGTCAAATGGCACATCATTCAGTGCAAAGATGCTACAACATGTATTGTATGATGTATGAAGGGAAAGTTGTAGGGCAGCCTTTTGTGGAATGCAATTCACTGCTGGTCAGGATGAATTTCTCCATCATTCATCATAAACTAAAAATATTTTAACACAAAGCAAATAGAGAAAAAAGCAAATAACTTTTTTTTTTCTATTTAAATCGGCTCAAATTTCTTTGTTGGAAAATATGACATAACCCCTAAGTACTTTTTGTTCATTTAAATTATATATATATATATATATATAAACATTAAAAATCCATTAAAAGCAATATATATATATATATGTATATATATATATATATTGCTTTTAATGGATTTTTAATGTTCTGTCTATTAAAAGGTCAACGAGAACGAGCAAGAAAAAAACCTTTTTCGACTGAAAAGGTGAAAAACTTCCTTTGATTGATTCTAAAATGGCTCCATCCATTCTTTGGAGTTTTCCACATTTTTATTTTTTTATTTTGTGCATTTCATGTTTGATTTTCTTTTTAATTTTTTTCTTTACTTGTGACAGGAAGAGCATCTTGCTTAATTCTCTCTGCCAAACATATTGTGCAGATCAGTGAAAGCTGATTCGCTGTGGCGATCCCTGAGGGGATGTGCCGATAGGTGAACAGCAACTTGTTTTCAATGTTAAACTTTTCATTCCCTCAAAGTCTTGCTTTGACATGTTGGTTCATACCCGCTTCAAGTCCTACTTTTCACATAAATACTTTTAGACATACTGTAAGTCATCCATGATTTTTGTTTATTTCTGGCTTTATTACATTCCTTTTTGTGCTTATAATGAATTTATATTTTTACAAAAACAGTCTTTATAATAGATTTTATGTATGCTGTTTGATTTCATTTAACTAATCCCTTCATCCCTCAGTCTTCTTTTTTATGAAAGGTCTTTTCAAAGCAAACATGCTGCTTTTTATGTACTTTTTTTTTGAACGATTTTGTGCTTTGCCTTTCTACCTTATCTGCTTTGTTTGCTCTGCTGCCTATCTGTCCATTCTTGACCTATGCTTTTCAATAAGTGTTGGAGTTTACCTGGCAGTGTTCGAGTTCTCCTTTATGTCGTTCTGCCACAGCCACAGAAGATCACAACCTTGCTTTTTTTTAATCCTTTTTATTCAGCAGATCATAGGAAAGAAGTGACCCAGAACTCACAATAAAATCTATGACATGTTTGCTCATCCCTTTTGCAATTTTCAACTGCTGCTTCTTCTGTTTTGAATCCCTGTGTGTAATACTGAACACAGCCAGTCGAGCTGGGAGAAAGACACGGAGGTTATGATGAATGCAAACAGATAAAGAGAATCCAAATTTGCCATACGATTTAAGAGAGGTAAAAAGCCCATGAAAATAAATTGATTTTTACTTGAAACTTATTAACATTTTTTGTTTTGGCTTAAAAAGTTGATGCCTTAACATTGTCAAAGCAACAGTATTTGACAGTGCAAAATTTCACTCTAGAAAGAGAGGCAACTGATTTAACTTTTTGTAAAGATCCAGATGATTGATATTTGATGTGGTGTTGACTGGAATGTAGACAGTCAAAAACACACATTTAAGTTAACTTGGATTATTTTTAGCTGTTTAATTTTAAAAAAAGAGCAAAAAGGCAGTGCAACTATATATAAACATTGGGGCAAAAAAGTATCTGGCAGTTACTGATTCTGCAAGTTGACCCACTTTGAAAGATGAGTTTGGTCTGTATTTTTATCACACTTCAACTGCGAGAGACATAATATATAAAAAATAAACAAAATAATCAAGGAAATCGAATTGTATGATTTAACACAAAATATTTTTAAATGATGCAGTAAAACAAAATTTGGTTAATCGCAAACGTTTTACTCAATGCTTTGTAATGTAACTCTGGTTGTCAATTACAGAGGTCAGAAGTTTCCAGCACTGTAGCTGTTATTTTGGTCCGTTCTTCCATGCAGATCTGCTCAAAAGGTGTTGGGCTGTTGCTGGACAACATGAACTTTCAACTCCCCCCTTCAGAATCTCTCACTGGATTGACTGGCTAACCCATTCCAGAACCATGATAAATCACTCCTTTGTTGCCCGGGTGATGGAACCACTGCCAAGCTAGAAGGTCCAGCCATGTTTCATCCTCAATGCTTTCACTGATTGAAGGAGGAGTTTTGCCTTAAATCTCAGACACGGACCCATTCATTTCCTTCGTTCAGGTCAGTTGTCTTGTCCCCTTGGAAGAAAAGTTAGGTTTGATGCTCTTGGGATCCAACCTTAAAATCTTCACACTCCAAACATGGCAAGTGGGGTTTGTACCAAAGTGTTTCGTTTGGTTTAATCTGATCAAATGGTATTCAACCAATCCTCCTCTGGATTATCCAGATGATTTTTGGAAAACTTTAGGGCCACTTTTTGGCCTTGAAGTACTGGGTTAAACAGAGGGACCTTTAGAGCACAGGGGAATTTGAATGGGTCCCAGCTCTCTCACATCATTGACCAGTGCCACGTGTAGTTCTGGGCTGTTTCCTCACCATCCTCAAAATCATTTGTACCCCCACCAGACATCTTGAATGGTGCTCCAGGTCGAGGGAGATTATCAGTGATGTTGTATTTCTTCCATTGTCTAATAACTCCTCCAACAGTTCGTCCCAGTCTTGTTTAGGTGAACAATCTTGTCTCTGGTGTCATTTGACAGCTCTTTGGTCATGGTGGAGAGGTTGTAGTCTGAGTGTTTAAGGGTCTGGACAGGTGCCTTTTATACACATAACCAGTTCAAACAGGGGACATAAATACAAGTAGTCAGTGGACGACAGGAGAGCCTTTTAAAGAAGATATGTATTGCTTATGTGAGAGAACTACAAACATGTTTTATGAACGACTTTAATCTTTTGAGTTTGGACTTTTCCATTCACAAAATTAGATGCTACCTTGCTCGTAAATATTTGTCCTTTTGTGTTCATCTTATTCCTTAGGATGAATGACTTTTTAGCACATCCCTTTTCCCTTCTACAGTATTCCTTACGCCCTTCTCTCTCCTCTCTGGGCCTATGAGCAGCAGTTTTACTGCTTGAGTTCCTGCAGTTGCCTCCTAGCTTGAAGTCATCATTTCTAATTTATTCTAAGAAAAGCTCAATGGCTCAGAATCCTGAAACAGCATTCCTTACCTTACAACTATTGCATGGGGATGCTCCTTTCATCTATACTGTTAAACCTTTAAAAAACTAAAGGTACCCTGGTGAGTTAACAAAAAATAAGAAAACAGCTGGACATGGGCAACAAAGAAGGTATGGTTCTTGAAGTGCTTGTTACGCTGCACAGCTTAGAGTGGTATGCTTCACACTGCAAGGTGAAAATGGGATGCTCCCTTCAAATGGTGCAGACAGGTGACAGCAGTGAGACGCAAGAATGTGAGAATGGAGAGGCAAAAAGCTGCTGCAAGAAGCAGCTTTAAATGCATTCCAAGTTGGAATATGCAGTTCTCTGAAGGATGACTCGTGTGGGGGTTGGGATTAGGAATATGGCACAAGGACCCCTGCTGACAAGGCCAGGGATTGTGCAATCCATCAGCAAGCTAATCAGACTGATCTGGAGCATACAAAGACCTGAGCTTCTGACACTGGCGGGAAGCACTTAAGATACAGCTTCTGCTGCTGCAGACTGGTCTGATTTAAGCTACTCTGGCAGTGCTCTTATCAGGCCCAACAGCATTAAGGAGATTTCTACTAGGATAATCTCACTGGCCCCCCTGCTGAGCTTTAGGGCACCGAGAAACTCACGCGTAGCTGCTACAGTATGTTTCAACTTTTAGAAGAAGATTTGGAAATGCTGCAAGAGGAGAACTGTGACAGCAGGAATTAAAGTGCTGAAGATGGGTTTAATGTTATGGAGACAAAAAGGGCAGTTAAAAACCAGTGCTAGATAGCACGAGTGTTATTTATATTTTTAAGTAATTTTAGCAGCAGTTCTTTTGGTTGATTTTTCCGTTTGATTGATTCATGAAGAGTACTACAATTATTCAACAGTGAAAAATACTACATTTTACCAGTTTTTAAGGAAGACAGAAACAACAGGATGAGCAGATGATAATGAAGAGAATCATCTACTGGCATCAGTAGTAGACTGTATAGACCATAGGGATTTGTTCAAGATAATCAACAGGGGACTTTTGTGGAAGATGCTCCAGGCCATTAAGACCTCCAGATAGAGGAAATGTGCCAAAGAGCCAGAAAATATGCTATACATAGAGAATTGAAAAGGAAAAGAAGGAAAAAATAGAGAAGAAAAGAGGAATAGACTGTTTTGTGGACTGCTTCTCCAAAGTTGAAAAATGCATTTTAGAGAGATGGGCCTTTCTGTGAGTTTAACTGATTTTTTTTTAAATAATATTCCTGAAAATGCGACAGAAGGGATTCAGTGCGTAAATCAACATTGTATGGTACTGCGTGTGTTACAAGAGACCTACTAGAAAAGCAAAGTGGTTTAGAATGCAGTCTCATGCTAATCAACAGTCTCTTTATAGTAATGTCTTGGAAATAAATAATAAAAAAAGAATCTTGCATAGTTCCTTTGTGAGGAATTCTTGGTAGACCAAAGATTGAGGGTTCAACAATATGATTTTTCTCCAAAACTGTGTTTCTGCAGAAGCAGCAGGATGACAAAGAAAATGGCTTTAACATCAAGTTGCAATAATGATGCTGTGAGAGGCCTTTCTGGATCACAAGTAGATAACGGCAGGTCAGTGTGGAAGCTGCACAGCGTCTGCCTGAGTAATTAGGACTTAAGGGAATGAGTGCAGAGTTGAAACAGTATAAGATGGAGAGAGAATGAAGAAAAGAAAAAATGAGGTAACTGATGGAGGAGAAAATACACTGACTGGTACAGCACCGACTGTATCAATGATGTAATCCCTAACATGTGAGCATCTTAACCAGGATAAAAAGGCACCTTGGACTTTGAATGCCAACATATCTAAAGGGTAAATAGTGTTTTATAGCAAAAAAAAACCAAAACAAAAAATATTATTGTGAACCACTTCTGAATAGTCCTGTATACTAGTAGGGCTTGTATGTCTTTTCCTTTAAGAATGCCACTGCCTCTTCATGTCTCCACGGGTGTGTATGCACCGCTATGGATGGCAAACTTACTAGTGCAGGGTTCATCTGGTTGATCAGCATCCCCGCGGTAGTACCCATTCCGGCAAACACAAACGGTGGCAGCTTCAGCTGTGGAGCGGCTGTTTAGAGGGCACTGCAGACAAAGACTTGGACCTTGGGTTGATTTAAAGGTACCTGGTGGGCATGCTGTTAAAAGAGAGGAAAAAAAAGGTAGCACACAAATCTGTTAAGAAAAGTCCAAAATACTGAATTTCTAATGTAGAAAACATTTGACATAAATAAATCAATCAGAAATTTAAAGGTGGAATAAAAGGTAACAAAGAGAATATGAAACTAAGTTGGGCTTGTTTGTGAATTAATTTGAGAACAAATTAACATAAAAATAATTTGTTGGCAAGGTTGTTCTCATAGAACAAAAGTATGCAAATTAAAATTTAAATAAATAAAACTAAAGTATAGATGTATTATTTTTTTATTTTAACTTTCAACATAGTTAGATGCCACAATTTGAGAGTCCAGATTTATTTAGATTTTAATAATCATAATAAATCGTTTACATTTAAACATTTATTTGCATTAAATATATTGTTGTCTAAAAGCTGTGTCATATCTATCCCTCAAGCTGGCAGAATCCTTCTAGTTTAAAGAGTTTTTTTTCCACTCTCTCAAAAGGCTTCACAGTCCAATAGAGAGCCATACACAGCCACTGTTTACTGTATAAATATTTCAACCATGGACAGTTAAACTCTTTCTCTCAAGGACATATCAACATGAACACAAGACAAATCAAATCCGGAATTACTGATCCTTAGATTACTGGATAATAGGCTCTACCTTTTGAATTTGAGCCAACTCCAATTTCATTCTGCAGCCTGATAAAAGCTGTCAACATGGAGTGAGAATATTTCTACAACAATAATAGAAGTAAATGTTCTGACTGACCCAATGGCCCTGGTTTGTGGGTTATTGTAGTGTTTTGAAATACTAAATTCTAAAGGCCATTGTGGAGGACAAGGATTATAGTGGCTGTTATGATGTAAGTGAAGGCAATAACCAAATCCATTTACTGTATCCACATGCCTCAAAAGAAAGCAAAGCTGTTGAGATTCTGAGCTGTGTGGAATGATTTAATGACTATAATAACTATGATAAATGTTTGGCATTTTGGCAAGCTCACTAATGGAAAATGAAGCTTTTGCACTGCTGGACTTTGATGAGGAAAAGGCCCTGAATGTGTTGGGGCAAGACTGATTGTATGGGCTTCATTGTAGATGTAAAAAAAATGCCTATGTGTTAAAACATAATTTTACCACAAAAATGCTCTATTATTTTAGTTCTTGGGCAGCATATTCACTGTTCCTTCTTCTCAATATGTCCAAAACAATTCAATCTGCTTAGCTGCATTTCTGACACTTTTGACACTCTTGTGGCACATTACACCTGAAACCTTTCTCCACCCATTCCAACCTGTTAACACATGCATCTTCATCTCTTTCCACAATCTCCATTGATCTGGACTGGTCAACTTAAAGTTCTCCACTGTTCTACTTGAGTCCCTCTCATTTACACAGTTATTCTGTCTGACCTGCATTCCTCTCCTTAGAGGAAACCTCCACCTTTCTGGATTTCCCTCTACCTGCTCCCTGCTCTTACTGTAGATCACAATGTTATCTGCAAACATCATGGTCAACAGAGATTACTGTTACTGTTAGTAAAAACCACAGCTCAAATCTGATCTTTGGTGGAGTTCCACATCCACCTAAAACCTTTTGTTACACCTCCAGCATGTCACCACTATCTTACAGCTCTCATACATATACTGAACAACTCCGGTGCGCTTTTCTGCCATTCCAGATTTCCTCACATAAACCAGTCATTTCTTGTCACAGACTTTTTCTAGAGATCTACAAAACTTCAATACAGTTCCTTCTGACTCTACCTATACTTGCACATAAGTTTACTCAAAACAAATAATGCATCTGTGCTTCTCTTCCTTGAAATGAAACCATACTGTTGCTCACAAATGTTCACTTCTGACATCAGCTTAGCTTCTTTTACTCTTTCCAATGACTTCATTGTGTGACTTATCAATCTTACTCCTCTTTAGTTTCCACAACTCTACACGTCTCCTTCCTTTCTAAACTTGGACATGTCCTTGTCCATTCTTCAGGCATCCTCTCTCTATCTCTCCAAGTCCTGATTAAACAGCAGCATCAGAAACTCTGGTGCCATCTTGCCTAAACTCTTCCATACTTCCAGGACCAACTGCCTCACCAATTTTTATCCTGTTCAATGCCTTCCTCATTTTATCCTTACTGATATGTTCAACTGCTTTCTCCACAACAACCATCTGTTCTACTCTTTACTCTCTTTGCTTTCAAGTACTGTACTGTGTGGCACCTTTACTTTCTCATGCAGTTATGAGGTAGTAAAAGAGGGTGAAGCAAATGCTGCATCAATGCATGGGCAGACTTTTCAGCTAGTGAGTCGGTTTCTGTGTTAAAAAAAAAATAGAGATTTCTTGTCTAACTTTTTAAACATGGAAAAAGAATAAGCAGTGACATACAATCAAAAAAAAAATCTGAACCTTTGTTTTTATGTTTGAACTTTAATTTATAAAATGTCAGAAGAACATAAGTTGTTGTTTTTACTGTAGAAATTATAGAGTACCTCTAATTTACTCTTTGTTTATAAAAATGCTGCATTTTGCTTGAAAACTATTATCTTTAGTTTCAGATATGAATATTTCAATTAAACAATTTAGTCAGTTGCTTTTCTGAGAGGTTGCTGATTAAAAAAAAACATGCAGGAAATGACTAGAAAAAATATAGGTAAAGTAAAATAAAACTAAACACTCGTCATGTAGATTAGCTGTGAATAACCCACGGCAGAGGATAACTGACTAGCCTTACTGGTTAAAAAAAACAATTCTCACAATGCTTAGATAGATATGCATACATTATTGAAGTAGTCAACTTTAAAATAACGCACAGCTTCGTTTCACATGCTGCAAAGAAGTTTTGAAACCGATAATTCAATACTGAGAAATGATATAAAGGTCCTTAAATGTCTTCTAAAAAAAACTGTAATATTCATTTAAAAAACCTTTTAAGTTTACTTTGATTGTGTTAAACTACTCAAAACCCCTGAACACTAATACCTTTATTTATTTTGAAATAAAATGCTATTGAATCTACGGAAGAATGAATCAGCTGCAGAACTCCTGTACAACAAATTCAGTTTACCAATATTTCACGTTAGGACAATAAAACACTGGTCGAAAATGCAGCACAGGGGAGTACAAAACTATGTTTTGTCTTATTTGCTGAATGAAATACAAACATCAGAGAGTAGTTTTCTGGCCTCTGATGTTTGTGCATGCAGACAGCTACTTCCCACAAGCGAGCTAGATAGGATCAAACATATTGAACTGGCTCTAATGAAATCAGAACGCCACACTGTAAGTTTTTCAGCAAGTGTGAGCAGAATATGTGCATTAAGTTCTGCCTCCGGGTTGTGTGTTTACAGACAGACTTCAGCTTCCCTGGACACTCTCAAATGAGCAGAAGGAGGAGAAAAGCAGAGGAGGCTCTGCTGATTCAGCTGTCTAAGACAGCAGAACTGCAAATGTGGGTTTGAAGCAAACTGTGTGTGAGCTACAGAATGCAAATACTTGCACATACGAAAGCTAAAATTGAAAAAAAAATCCCAAAGCACTAAGCATCTAAAAAAAAAGAAAAAGAAAAACACTGAAGCAAAGACTGCATTTAGTGATTTACACAGCAACATGTGGAGCCACTGTTGACCTCATTACACAAAACGAAATAAACACATCTTCTGCCACTACAATGTGTTTCACAAAATCCAAGATGATTTAATGCTTGTTGGAAAAGAGGATACTGCAATCAGCATCACAGGAAGGGAGATAAGTGACAGCCAGCCAAAACAAATAGGCACTCTGAGATACGCACACGTATGTGCAAACATGGAACACACAGGAGAAGATTAATGTCTCTATAGATTACAACTCTAACCTTGAAGCAGAGGCCCCTTCTCTAATTGAAACATAACATGTGCATAAATCCAAACATTCAACTCATTAATTAACTGCTTAATGATCTGCTTCCGAGTGGAGGAAAAAAAGGAAAAAAGAGCAAAGTTTCAGAAGGTATAAGTCACGTCACACCTCTAACAGGTCATACACTAAATAGGCAGTGCTAGACTCACTGGTTTGCTTGTTTCCATAAATCTGAACCTAAAGTTTTCTCGCCTTAACATTTAGGTTATGGGAAACTGCCTTAAAGCTGTAAGAAGCAACAATCACTCATCAAATGTCCTGGTTTACATGGACGGGAGGGGATTGAACATTACATCAACAAGCAATTAGTCTCACCAGTGGGAGAATAACCCATAGCTGAACTGGCTGCATGCAGAAACAAAACATGCATTCCTTTCAAGTGGTCCCAGCAGGATTTGTTTCACACCCCTCTCTCTTCCTCTCCTTTCACTTCTTCTCTGCCCTCATGTCTTTTTTTTTGTCTGTCCCACAGCTAATGAAGTGCTCTCTCTCTGTTCTCCCACCTTTTCCCCCTTGTTTCTTTGCCTTGATTGACAGCTCTGAATCTATTTTAGGATGGGCCATCTTCTGTCTTTCTCTCCTGGTGTCAGTCGGACAATCTCCAGATTTCTCCTCACTTCTCTTGATGACCTCTTGTCACAGCATACATCTCCCACAGAAATGACAGGATAATCCTTGCACTGTTGTTTTCTCAGTCCGTAAATATTATGGAGGAATTCAACATTCCCCAGGGATCAAATTTGTTTGTTGGACTATTGGAAAGGGAGGAAATGTGGGTCATCCTTGAAACTAAACGTGCCTGACAAGAGCTAGAGAATTTAGTCACAAGAGTTAAGTATCAATCTGGGTATGAGAACAACTTTGAAAAAGAAACAACTTGCAGACCAAGTAGTTAGTCTTGAGGCATTAGATTAAGTGATTTGCTCACTGAGCATATAATGCAGTGCAGACTGTACATACATCACACATGGGTGGACACTGTTCTGCAAGTGCTTTAATTTAACGCAGTAAGAACTCATCATAAGGCATCACCAAACGTAGGAAAAATAAAAATGTAGAATCAAGGAATTTTAGGAAGCCAATGCAAAGGATTACAACCAAGAGGATTTTAGAAATGGCTTTTGAACTCAAAGCCAATCCAAAGTCGAGGGCATTAATTCCTCTCCTGACTTTTCTATTGGAACATACTCTCAAGTATGAATGAGATTTGAAACCAGTGGAAATGGCTTGGCACCAAAATGTGGGAAAAGCAATAAAAGATGTGCAGTAATCAGTGTGTACAGGCACTAAGTTTGAAAGAGTGAGCATATTTATGAAAATATTGATGACATCCAATATTAGTTGTTAGAACCAAACTTAAAAAAACAGTTTCTGTGAGTTTTTTTTTTTTTTTAACAAAGCAACTTTTTGACCAATAAATTCACTGTGAAGAATTAAATGCATAGATTTCTTTCGGCTGTGACACACTGTTTTTCACCTGTTTGAGGTTTAAGATAGACAGAGTGGGTGACCCCAAAGAAAGAGTTTTTGTCAGTGACCCGTAAGTATAACTCTTGGCTCCAAATCACACCCTTAACCCCAGCTCTCATCCATCACATGGGCCGGATCATAGTCTTTAGAGACTTTGGAGACAAGCTCACACCCACTCACTCACAAACACGCACACAGACATGCTTATGATCAGGTCAAGACCCCATTTGACCCTTATTTTACTATTATGTTGGTAAGTCACTCAGTTAGACAGCAGCGTCTGCCTGAAACTGCATGAGACCTTGTAGAAGTCAAGAACCACCTCACATAAGCAAATTTAAATTAACCATTTAATAAAAAAAAATCAAAACATGCTGAAAGATGCACTTCTTTTTTTACCTGAAGGAGTGAATCTGCCACAGTTTAAAACATAAAGCAATCAGATCTGCAGCGTGTTGGTTTTCTTCCTGCCTCTGTATTTAATTTCCTCTAGCAATTTACATAAAGATCTGTATAGTTCTTTCACAAATATTTTTGTCATCTCTCTACAAATGAAAAAATAGAGACCAGTGTTGAGGAAAAAATAAAGTGGCAGTCTAGATAAGTAGTTTTCAGGAGTTTTATTGTTTAATGTGGAGAACCTGATTTAAAACAAAAGACCCAGACCTAATTTCTCAGTCAAACACCACTGACGCAAAGGATTTTTTTTTTACAGCAGGTTCCCATGAATCACAGTGACATCACTTAGCAGGTCTGGTCAGTGTAAGTTTCACCCTTTCCTGTCACCACCGTCTCTAATCTCAAAAGAGCAAATGTAGGAGTGGTATAAGAAAGCCAAAGTGATTTTCTCAGGAATAAAGGGATGGTCAAGAGAGTGCAGTGCCTCACATCTTTTGTGAAGAACAGCAGCGCTCAAGAGTTCCGCCTACATAACACTCCCCCCAGTCATTAATCATCTGTCCACTCAAGCCCTGTCAGAGCCTCTCTTCCGAGGTAAAACATGCAACTACACCCACAACCACCCACATGCACACAAGATCTCTCCACCACATGTGTTTTATATCCTTAGAACTCTCAGAGACTCTCTTCTAGTCTACCGACAAGCCAATGCAGCAATGCCTGATGATGGAAAACATCAGGGAATAGTAGTTCATTTCCTAAACCCGTTAACATCAGAGTCATCGGCGACGCCCAAATAACACATACTCTTTGACTGTTTACGCGATCACCTGATTCTGATGTGAAAAAAACCTTCTTTTCATATTGGCTTTGCACAGTTAAGCCCAGCTTATACTTCACAGTGATCAGCCATCACATCAATCACACATTTATTTATTTATATGTCTGTCTGTCTGTCTGTCTGTCTGTCTGTCTGTCTGTCTGTCTGTCTGTCTGTCTGTCTGTCTGTCTGTCTGTCTGTCTGTCCGTCCGTCCGTCCGTCCGTCCGTCCGTCCGTCCGTCCGTCTCTGTCTGTCTGTACTAATGTAGGCTAGTTTTTCTTGAGACTGCCCGTGATGACTGCAATGAACTTCTAAGTGACGTTAATGCTTTTCAAGTGCTGGATCATCTCCACTGTTTGCTTTTAGCATGAAGGACATCTTGATCCTACACTTGCAGCATCTGTGAACGCGCAGCTACAAAATGAGGAAGGGGAGGAAGTGTTGCGTTTGTCCACCAAACAAAGAAGGCAATACAGAGGTGAATAAAATTAAAAATAAAATAAATGGGCAAATTGCATTATCAAGCAGGATATATAAGTTATTTTTTTTTACAGGAACTTGCTCTATTTTCTATGTAATGGTCCACTCTCTATTTGTCTGTGTGTGAAGAGACATATTTTCTAAGTTTTTCAATTAAGGTTTCATCATCTGCAGAGTTAAAAAGACATATTTCTGGACAGATTTTGCTCCATCGTCAAATACGTGATTGCTCGAAATAAATTCAGGTTAAATGATGCGATTTGCACGCAATTGCACTACAGGCGTAAAATTCCAACTGCGGATGATGTCACCATCAGGTGTCACATTTCCCGGCGATTCAGCTCCATCTGTAGATGACTGTCCACCCAGTCTTGTACAGATCCAGGGGGGTTGCTAAAGCCTATCCCAGCGCGTTTACCTGGAAAAGGCAGGGTAAATCCTGAACAGTTTGCTGTCCACCGCAGGGCAACACAAACTTTAGAATCATCCAAACATCACACAATGAAGGACCGAGCTGATATCCAAACCAACCTCTTGATCTGAGGTGAACCGTGTGAACTACCTCACCAGCATGCAGCCGGATGTATAGTCATGTTGCTCAACTATGTTAAACGAGGCAAAAAAACAACAAGAAATTGACTTTAATTTGCAGGTAACTCTGGTTAAAGACTTTGTGATTCAAATATTTCTATAAAGGATAATGGCACATTGCTGAACTGCTTAATGTAAAGATGTGTGACTGATTTCAACAGAGAACAGAGTGAAACTGAAAGAAACTGTCTAAGCAATATCAAGCACTAAAGACCTGTGTGTATTTTTTCAAAAACATATTGGTTCAACAAAGTACAATTTCTAACAATTAGACTGCTGAGGCTGACACACATTTTTTTGTTAATCTGAAAGAAAGGACATTCTCCTCAAATTAAGTGTGCAAGAATTAACAAACCAGCAAACAATTTAGCAGACAGCCCACGCCCCTGGGCAGGCTGTTACCATGGCAGCCTCACAGCCAGCATTTTTTTTGGCCCACACTATTCCTTTGAACAACCGGCCAATAACAGACCAGCCGACTGGGAAATCTGGCTTACCGAGAGTGCCTGTATGAGTTGTGTGTCTGCACGAGTATACATGCATGTGCATGTGCTTGCATATTATAAGCATCATACAGATCCATAGAGCTATACAATCTTTGAGCTCCACAGAGACTCGTCACATCCAAGCTTTGGCAGGTGGCCGATGTCTATCAGTGCCTTGCACATTGGCTTGGTTGGTTTAAATTTCCCAGAAAAAGGATCACTGTATATTTGCACAGATACACTTCACATAAAGAGGTAGAGGACTTATTTGTCATTGTAGGAAAATGAAACAATGAAAACATATTCCAGGCTGGCAGGGTACTGGCCCTTGAAATTCTACTGGCTCTTTGGACCCAGTAGCATGTCTTTGCATTGCAATCAATAATGGGTCTACTCAAGCTCATTGCCCACAGTCAGAACACCAGAGACCACTAAAAAAGACTGAAGTTGAACTTGATAAGAAGCAGAATCAGTCAGGGTGCTTTATCAGAAAGACAGATTTCATCGTCAGCGTTTGTTCACACTGAACTTGTATTCTTGATTCAATCAACTCCACAGTTAAACTCAGACCAACTGAAATGATCTATTGATAAATCAGAATATTAAAATCTGTTTTCATCTCATGTTTCATCTAATGTTTCCACTACTAAAATTATTCAAATCAGAATTATCATCTATAAACATCTAAGGGTCCTAATCAAAACCCAGCAATTCTGAGTGAAGAATGAATTCCAACAGACAGTTGGCTTTTTTCTTGCCTCTCAAAGTTAGAAGAGAACAGCTTCCTTCGTCTCAGTTCTTGTGTCTCTCTAAATAAATGTGCCTCATTAAGTTCAAGGCTGGATCAATTAATCTACAGCAGTTAGACAAAGATGCACACTCTTGAGTTTTTCTTTTGTTTGTTGCTTTATTTAAAAGTGCCTACCAACAGTGCCTGTTCAATTATAGTTTCCTTCATGAGGACAAGAGCTAATGACGCATATGTGATAACAAATAACTAACCCCTAATTCAAAGTATCTTGGTCCCGTCCAAATAGTCATGAAGGACACGCTCGGGTAAGCACAAACCTACCTGGCTCCTACTTTTAGTATTTTTTTGCTGTCCAGTAATTAAAAATTTAATTTGTACCAGAAACTAAGCTAATTTGTGTGTAAACAAAAAAAAAAGTTTGACATTGTTTTACAAAATACTGAATTCAGGTTTGGTTTTTCTCAAATTTTCATTTTTATTTTCTTTTTTTACTATAAAGAATCCTAAAGTATGATTAAAAAATGATAAATACATAAATAAAGCAGAATACAAAAAAAAGAGAACAAACAATTGTCAATATATTAAAAAGGTTTAATAAAAAAAAACCTGCACTGGATTAAACTAATCTTGAATTTTTCAGAGGCATTTGGAGTTTAGGGCTTGCATTGTTTTTCTGGCATTCTTTGAGATTTTATTTGGTGTTTTATAAGTACCCTGAATTGAACTGTAAAAATATCTTTATTATTCTATCATCCTTATTGTGATGACTCATTTATTTATGTATTTATTTTAAATGAGCTCTTAAAATACCTTACATTACCAATAGATACAGCAAAGTCCCAGAATAGAGAATAATATCCATCCCAAAATGTGGTAAGCCAAATATGAATAAATTGTGTGTAGATACGCTTATATTTAATCTCATTTTAGTGGTGAATAAATCATTTTACCTGTAAATAGAAAAAAAAAAGTGGTTTTAAAGTTTGTGAAGTCCCAATACTTGGAAAAAATGGAAGTTGCTAACACTCAATAACGTTCATCAGCCTCATCTACTGTATTTTGGCATTGTTATTCTGTTTACTTTCTAATTTTTGCAAAGAAATCTTTCATCGGAATCATAAACTGATGAGTGTTGTGTTAGGTCTTCATTTTTGTATCCAAACATTTTCAATGATCCTCCTGTGTTGACTGGGAAATCTTTGGGGATTGCATTTCAAGGAGCCTGAAACATTGTTACAATCCAATAAATCATTGGATTGTCATTCTGGAATTGACCCATACAATGGGGGAGCAACAAAAAAAAAAACAACAACAACTTTATATTATCATTATTTAGATTGATTCCTGTTAACCTTATTTTCTTCAGCTAAAAAAATCAATTACTGAAATACAAAAACTTAAATTAGTTCAACATAAACTGAGCACTTGTGAGAAGGTAACTTTAAAAATGTATATCCTGTTTCCTTAGTTTTATTTACTGCACCTTTGTCCAAATAACTTCCATTGTTCAAATATCTTCTTTTTACCATCAATTACAAAACCTCTTACCTCCGAGTTAAAAGCCCTCTGATAAATGCCCAAGTGCAAAAAAAAAAAGGCACAAGTAATTATGAATATAACGGTAGGAGACTATGATAGAACAGCAAAAACAGTGAGGCCCTTGTACTGTTTACCGTTCTCTAATGTGATTCCTAACTGGGCATAAATAATACAATGTTCACACAAAAAGTTTCTGAAAAAATTGCACAATCTCTCTGCACAATCACCAAGCTAAACAGAACTTTGGTGACAAAAAGAATTTATGAAGAGTCCTAAATGAAGCAACAAGACTTGCACCTCTAAATGGCAATGCTGTCACCTTCAAAATAGGCTGTTGGGACTCTGCTGAAGGTGAAAGGAGCTTAGCTTAACAGGACAGAAGAATAAGGTGGAGATTATGTTTTCTTTTAAATCCTGTTCATAGTTTATATTCAGCTGTATTGTTCCCCTAACTGTGGAAAAAAAGGGTTGAGCTACTGTGGTAATTATCAAAAGCACTGTTCTTTATGATGGCATCAAAAAGAAAAAAAAAACATCTAAATGATTACAGTTCACTGGCAGACATTCCTCCAGCTGCACTGGCATATCCGCTGTCAACGCCCCTTCTGCTTTTATGCAATGGAAAGCTATGAAAGAAAATGTCGTGCATCAAAAGAAAATGCACAAATGATGTGTGGAGAGAGGAGGCATGGAAGTGGTCAAAAAAAAAAAAAAGAAATGTGTTGGAAAGGGAGACAAAGCAAAATGTGGAACTGAGAATAAAACAAAGTGAAAAAGCACTTAGTAGTCCACCTCAAAGCCCAAAAGTAAAGTCCCAGTATGTGTGTTGCTTTTGTGGATAAGGCATTTTCCACTGCACATGAAGTGATGCTTGTTGGAGGCAACTTTGCCATCTGTGTACACAGTGTAGGTAGAACCATTCAAGGTTCAAAGAGGGTGCACTTTTATACTTACAAAAACAGCAATTACCATGACATCAGGTCCAGGCATGGCTGAAAAATCTGTCTGGATGAACAATTCGCATGAAAACGTAAGTTGTTTCAGCACAAAACCAAATGGATGTTTTCCACACACAGTACACAATTGCAAATGTGTGGAGGCTGACCCCATTGCCTGATATGCGGTCCCTCTGCAGCTGTTTTTAAAGGTGACCAGAAATGCAACACATCTAGTATACTCGTCTACATCTGCCTGGCCCATTCAAAACCTTATCATCCATCCACACAGCCCCACATCCTAACGCGCAGAAACAGTCGGCATGATGGTGAACTTCAGCCCCCATCCCACCTGTCCAAATCCGCACGGCGCTGACCTTTATCACGCAGTCGATATGCCCAAGTGCATGAAGCAAGCAGACAGGTGCGTTGTGTGGGGAATACATGTTTGTGTGTGCCTCTCTTCACGCCATCATGAATTTTTGGATTGACAGAAAGAAAAGCCATTCAGTAGGGATGAAGAGTGGATGACTGACAGTTGCCGATTGCTGCAGATGGATGGCTAACATATTAGACTTTAAAGAGGGTAGCCATCAAAGTTAGGTACATGTCAAATTAATAATGGAATATTTATGGTTTAAATGTTATTTTTACCTGAGATCAGTTGGTAGTTACCTATATTTTTAACCAGTTGCAGTAACGCAGTATATTCTGTATGTTCCTGTAGTAATAAAAAAAGAAATATAATTTTTTTCAATTTCCTCTAAACATTTGAGCGAACGCAAAGTTGACGCATGAATCCCGTTTGGTGTGAACGCAGCACTACGCTGGGCTTGGCAAATTTGTTCATACATCTTAATTTTCCTCATTTCCTCGTTTTCATCTTTCGTCTCAGCTGGCATCTGGCTCAAAACTGCTCGCAATTTTTGTTGCACCGATAATGTTAGCTTGGGAGTGTTAGGGGCTGTAAACTAACAGGAGAGGATGTAAACAGAAGGGTGATGGGAAGTGGGGGTGGCATTGCTCCCCCTTTGGGTCCCACCCACAACTTATTTCTGAATTTCTTATGAACTACTGCCACTCTGCAGAAAAAATGTCCTAGAAAACAACAAAAGGCTTTGAGATTTTAGCTAAAAAAGACAACTTGGAATAGGTTTAAAACGGATCAAAAGATGATTGGAGTGGGAGTTTAAGGTGAATAATTTAGATAAAAACAATAGATACGCCACAACAAAGGAAAAACTAAATTCCTTTGTTGGTGAAATAGTAAACTTTGAGAATGGCACTAATAAGCTCTCTGACACAGTTAAAGGAAAGCACATAATGGTCAACTGGGAGATCAGATTAACTGTATGAATGGCAAATACCCAGTAATGTGATTAAAAAGAATTAGGCGAGTGAAGTCACATGTTTGTGAATGCTTCTGCATGGCCTTAAAACTCTTGGCTGAGGTCCTGCAGCTCTTTTTCTTTTTTCTTTTTCATTTGTTAAATCATTTTTAAGGACTAGATGCACTTACTTTTTTTTCTACCTCTTTGTCATGTTCTCACATGGTTTCCTTTGTAAACACTTCTCCCTCTTTCTATAGTCCTGATAAAACTTGGTGTTCTAATTTCTCTTCTGCCATCTCTTTGTGTTGTTTAACAATGTTTTCATGTGTTTGTTTCAACCTCAGTTTATTTTTCACCTTTTAGATTCTCTAATTTCTCAGCTTGACATCACTCCATGAATTTACACAGTTTTACACAATTAAAAATGTAGAATAATTTTATCTTTTTCCTGTTTTAGCTTACACGTGCAACAAACAAAGCAACCGTCTCTGCACTTGCAAATGACAAACAACAAACACCACATGTACTGTAAAATAAATGAGATATAATCTATTTGGATTATTAATAAACCTTGTGAAAACAGACTCAAACAACTAGATTACCTAACTGATTAACTAACAAACATTAGAACATTGTCTTTATCTCCATTTAATGGATTATCTGTGTACATAACTGTACAAACATTATTAATGCTCACTACAGGTTTTCCTTGCCTCTATGACGGTTCACCTTTTGCATTCTTAAATTTGGCTTTTTTTTCTTTCTTTCTTTTTTTTTTTTAACAACGCACTGTGCTTTGTGTCCTGATTGGCTGCAGACCATTGTCAATCAGTCTCTTCCATGCTGCGTCTTCTGTACAGAAGGGCTTTCCAAAATCTACATAAATCTTTGATCACAATCAGATATTTGGTTTTCTTCTATAATACTGGAGGTTTTTTTTTTTCTACAAAGGTTTCAACTTTGATAGTAAAAGAAAGATATGAGTGTGAATACTGTTGGTCTGAAAAATAAATAAAAAAAAAAAAAACTGAACTAAGTGTGAAATGATTACACCTATGGGTTATTTTTAGAATGTAACTCGATAGATGACTGGAGACTACTGTGTTTTTCTACTGTGTAAAAAGGCAAGAATGAATGCACGTAAAACAGCAATGTGGCGATACAAAAACTTTAATTAATTGCCACTGAGATCAACTTTACATAAATTAAAGTTTCAGGATGCTGAAAAAAAGAAATCATGAGACAAACAGGACAGAAGATCCAGTGAAGCTCAACAACTCATAAGTTACATTGGCAACAGGGCTTTGCCACTTTCCCAGCAGCTTTTATGTCTAATGTCAGGGTGGAGTATACTGTGTGTATACACAGCTGAAAGAGCTGTGAGTGAGAATGCACATTTTTAGATCAAAGTACACCTATGGCACCAAAATATACAAGACAATGCTTACAATGTCCCTTACAAATGCAAAAAATCACACATTAAGACTTGTACTTTATCTAAACTCTTGGCCACTTACAGCCTATGTCAAATTTAAAGACATTATCTTTGCCACATCTTTTGTCAAGGAAAAGGCAAACTGCATCCACTGCAACTTTATAAGGTTTAGTCTAATAAAAGAAAAGAAGCTAAATCAAATCAATTTTGAGGAAAAAGAGGAAGCATTAGTTCCAAAAATGTTCCTGGAATTGGAAATATGCAAAGTGTGATTTCACTTGTTCTAAATTTACAACAGTATTTATCCATTTAAATTGGGATTTTCAAGGGAATTGCAAAGCTGATTTGATGATCTGTTTTTTTAAATGAAATTGCTTATTTTGTAGACATTAAAGAGTACAATTGAATTGTATTTATGCATATCCAAAATACAACAACAATCCTATACTACGTCTAATAACAGTTTTTCTGTATAGATAAGACGTATAAAGATCATTGACATCTTATATTGTTACACCCCTGTCTAGCCGTAACAATATGGATAAATAGACAAATTAAAATCATATGACAACAATTTGATTCAAATGATTTGTCAAATGTTCACAATAAATTGTGCATAAAAGTACAGTATTCTATTCAAGCATTTAAATCTTAAAATCTGTTCTCCAAATTATTAATTTACATGTCCAGTGCAAGAAAACAGAACCCTTGGGCACAAACAAATGCAGATTCCTTCTTCAGAGTTGCCCACCTTTAAAACACAGCTTCTCAGAGTAGGAGATATTGGATTAGAAGTGATTTTTTTTTTTTTTTTTTTACTCCTTGGCTCGATCTCAGAGGTGCTAGATTAAATGCCATTCCCACTTTACTACAGCACGCTTGAAAATAAATCATACTATCCATACACTCCCCAATGAAATACTCACAAACTCTCACACACACATGCGGGTGAACACATATAAATATAAAAAAAATGCTCACAAGGGGAGATATATAACAGGTAGGCACACCCAAACACTAAAGCATCTGAACGGTCCAGCGCCTCTACTCTTTGTATTTCAATCATTGAATCGATGCCTCTAAATTGATTGTAGCTGAGCAGAGGCCAAAGATGTTCCCCCTGGCTCAGTGCCCTAGCCCTCTATTGATTAGATCTGAGAGAGCCAATTGCTTTCACACTGGATTAAGGTGTTTTGTGGAAAAGAGCATCAAGACAAAAAAAATAAAATAAAATACATAAATAACAAACAAGGGAAGAAAAAGATTCAGAAAGAACAAGATGAAATATCCTTTTAGATGCACAAACATCAAGGCATTGCTATTAATAGGCTGAAATTAAAAGCACACTTATGTGGAACAACTTGAAATAAATTGATATCCCATCAAACACAACCATGGAGCACAAATGTTAAAATTAAGGCCTGGAGGCTTGACACTGTCCATGATCTACCGGTAATTGTCTTTGGACCACGTAAAAATAACACGTCCTTATTCGATCTGCACTGTGTGCGCCATTATGCACAACAAATCCCAAAATGCACGGCCAATGTGTTTGCCCATTGAAAACCTACAAAAGATTATAAAAGGCCATAAGCAGGAGTCCTTCCCTCAATGATTACCGGTACTTCTGATAGAAATTCCCTTTGGAAAACAAGATTTAATTTAGCTTTAACTTGGGGAGGGCAATTCCAGGCCTTAAGGGTCAGTGCGTCTGCATGTTTTCCAGATATTCTTTCCTTGCTTATAGCGATTACTTGGATCAGGTTTGTTCAGCCATGTAGTACAAAGTAGGTTATGTTGAAAAAAAAAAAAAAGTAAGAATACGGCCCGTGGTACCTACTCCTGGGTTAACTTGTCTTTTAACCCTGATGTGTCTCATTTTGGTCTGTCCCTACCCAAGGCCCTATATCTTACTGCAGAGCATGCAGTACACATACCTACTGCACACTATTGGTCATTTCATTGTCTTATAATAGCCAGCATTAAACACCTCAGAGAATATTACATGAAAAAAGAACTGTGCACGACCAAGGCTGAGACTTTTCTTGTTCTGATGACCTGTCTGGGGTCTTCGCACACATTTTAAACTCTACTAAGGGGTGCGAAGGGTTTAATGGCTGTGAAAATCATGTGTGACATAAGTACCGGAATCCCCAACATAAAAGATCTGAGCTGTTACAGACCACTGGACTTTCATCCAAAGGCTGCTGGTTAGCATTTGACAACATTTTCTTCTTGGTCAAAGTCTCTTTGGCAAAAGAAGGCTTGCAGAACTGTAAAAATCATGTTCTTGACTACTTACTTTATGGTAAATGTACTGCTGCATTGAGGGACAAGTTGTCAGACGCAAGCATGGCCATGACTTCACATCTAGAACAACCTGGGCAGCAAGTTGCAGTAAGTAAGTGACGTGTGGTCAGGTGAGGCCCCTCCATAATTGTGATAAAATAGAAAAAGGTAAATTAACTAAATATTATTTACCACTGATCTGTGTTAAATATACATTTTCAGTCAACTCAACAGGTTTTCCACACTCTCTGAGGTTACAATCGCCGAATTTGAGTGTTGTACAATCACAGACGGAGCGGAAACTTTGGGTGAGGCTCTGAAGTGCTGTGCCTCTGACGGTCGGACTCAATGTTAACAAAGACGTGCGCTGAAAACACCGCTGCAGGGCTGTAGAAAAGGCTTTAGTTGAGGCAAGCCTCACCAACAGGGGGCAGATGTGAGCTGACAGCTGCTTTGTAGCTACACTAGTGCCATAGAAACAGAACGACAGAGGACATCTTTCAAAATTGAGAGGGAGAAACTCATATAAAATAAAGGAAAATAAGGAAGACTTTACAACAGATCGTAGAGCTTTTTGTGGGGAAGGATCAGCGCACAGACTTCAAAAGTAAGGCCAAACATGGTTTTCTATTTATTTATTTTTTAAATAACATGGGAGTAAGTATAAAAAAAATTTAACTAAGATCATTTATTTTATTTTTATGATCATTTTAACGTACAACATTTGATAACACTGAGTAAAGCACCAGAATTTGAAGTTGAAAAAAATACCAGAATTAGTTACTGAGGGTCAAATGTGTGCTGTACACATCTGTATACTTTAATTTGTTTACAGTACCTATGAATAATTTATACACAAGAAGAGTATTCTATCAGTCTATAAAAGAAATATTCTCTGTAGGACAAATATTTTCCTGTGTGTATTTTATAAGCTGTTAGCTGCCGTTTGATGAACGGTGAAATATTCAGTTTGTGCAACTTTAAATCTCACTCCAAAGGAGTCAGTGCCTCACCAGCCATCGACCTCACCGCACGTCACTGCAGTATGTGGAGACAGTAGACTGTTCCAGATGCAAAAATATGCAGTAAAGCTCCACAAAGGACAGTTTCTGATCTCTTTCCACCCTTAAAAAATTGCTCATTGCTAAACTTCTTTATTAACCTCATCAGAGATAACGATGACTACAAAATACAACTACAAAATTAATACAAATACTCATGTTAGACTTTGTTGACTAATGTCAAATGGTCTCCAACTTAGTGAAGAAAAGAAGACCATATGAGCTGCGTGTGTCTACCCGGGGATTAGAGGTTGAGATAGTTGACATATATAGTATTTATCTGGTTGTACACTTAAAGGATAGACCGTCGAGGGCACATAACACTATTGTAGTGTAAAATAAATGCAAGTTCAGATTTTCCTAAGTAGACTCAGATTCTAGTAAAAAATATACTGCTTTATTACCTACATGTATACATTTTAACATTTATTGATACGTCTATGAAACTTACCTATAAAAAAAACATATCTATGGTAATAGTACTGTTGTAGTTTTGACTGGTAGTGTATGTTGGGTAAAGAAAAGTAAACACAATGCTTCTGTCTTTCCTTCTGTTGTGGCGCAGTCCAACCTGACAAAATATTTAACCGACAACTATTCAAAATAACAACTTTTTTTCATGTTTTGTCTAATTTATTGATTAATAAAGGTATATTCTTTCCGAATTGATTTAATGTTATATTGATTTCTCCCTGACATAAAAGTGCTTAAGTTTCCATGGAAGCAGTAAAGTGGTACTTGGTGTTTCACACAGTTCTTCGCATATTTAGGTGATTTTTAAAGCATTCTAAATTTAATTGTCGGACCTGGTGAGATCTGTTTGGCTTCATTACAATTGTCCGCTTTGCAAATCTTAGAAATATAGTGCAAAGAATTTATCTAGCTTTCCATCACAAACAAAGAAACAGAAAAACACTAATATTTTATATGTTTCCTCACAGCAAATGCACACACACACTCTCTTTTGTGCACCGATCCTTTAGATCGAGGAGACTAACACTGATCAAAGGTGTAATCTAATTTGACCCTGGAGCAAAGAAGCTCAGGGCTACAGCATTAGACTTCAAAGCTTCAATCTGAGTTTATTTCACATTCCAACTCCAACCCACTGTCACCTAAAGGAGTCTAACCAAACTTTACTGTCGACCAGTATAACAGAATCTCCTCTGACCTGGATCAAATAATGAATAAAGTTTGAAATGGGGATAAGTCTTTCTTTTCACTATTTCTATCCTCAAGATTGCTTTGTGGCATATTTTTCTGATGCCTGGTTATGTATACAATTTGTCCACATTTGTATTCAATAGGCGGTAAGTGCTAGTGAGAGTCTCTCAACATCCCATCACTTTTTCTCCAAGCAACAATTAGTTTTGTCCATCCTCGAATCTCTATCAAAGTGTGGGGGAATGTAGGAATGAGTCTGAAGGCAGCCTGAACTCTAAAGCCTTTTGTGTGGCTCAGGTCCCCCCTCTCAAATAATTTTCACAATAGTGCAGATTAAGTGCTTATGAAAATGAAGGGCTGTGTGTTCTGAGAAGGATGTGGGGGTAGCACAGGCCATGTGGACATGGGTCACAAGAGGAAGAAAAAAAGCCCCTCAGTCAGAGTGATCATGAAAGCATTTCTTGGGGAGCAGCAGCTCTATTCATGTGGCATTAAAGGTGTAAAAGGCTCATACTGACTATACAAGTCATGGAAACTCAGTATGCATTTGTTTAATACCTCTATTGTAACACACTGTGTGACTGCTCTCTTAGCATAACACTACTACTCAAGATAAGTCATTAAAGAGGCAGAAAAGACAAGTAAAAGGGTGTAGGAAAAAGGTGTTTCCTGGTTACTTCATGTTGAAATGATTGCAAACACACTTGTGTTATTATTGCAGGGACTGTTTGAAGCCCTGGTAAGGAATAAATATTCTCATAAAATTAAAGATCTATGAAATATCAGTTGTTTTTTTTGGGGGGGGGGATTATTTGGTTTGTTGAGTGTTTGTGTGAACAAGACTGTTCTGCAAGTGCTTCGGCCATTTAACAGCATCCAAAAGAACAGTACTTCAGGGTCAAAGCATGGAACAAATGGTGTACAGGGTTCTAGATAAGGCTGTAGAAAAGAGGAATGACACTGTGAGTAAAGCACTCAACAAAAAAGGAAATTCTTTTCAATAAGGCATTTTTTTTTCAAATACTTTTGTATTGATTTGATCACTTTTTTGCTGGATTAGTTTGCCTGAAATTATGTATTGATCCAAAGAGAAGAAGTGAAAATGTGACAACAATGACTTTGAAGGGGAAAAAAAAAACAGTTCAGATTCCTAAAAAAGAATGTGAAAATGTCTTGTGTGGTGAGACGGTTCTGGCACTTCTAAATAAATGACAGCAAGGGAAAGAGAGACTGACTGGATCCCAGAAGTAAAGGTTTGGAAAAAGTCCCTGTTTTAAAGGAGAGTTGCTGAAGGGTCTAAAAAGCTGTTACATTTAGCAACACTAACTGTAATTTTGGGAAACTTATCATTCTTCCTTTTTATTTGAGTGCATGATAATGACCCCATCAACCGTGTCACTGCGTCTGATGTACAACTTAATACTCCCAACAGACTGTTTACAAAAGGTTATTTCCATAAAGTAATTCCTGTGAATGCAAAATTGGAAATATGAGGTGCTGCTGGTCCATTCATCAACTGAAGCTGACTTTGAAAATAAATATCAGTTTTTTGTGACCAATTGATTGCTGTCTTGTCCGACACAGGTTGATAAGCTATCCATGTCGGGAAATGATGCAAAGATAATTTTAAAAGGAGTCAAAGTGAAAGGAACTCTGTACATTCTGTGAAGTATACAAGCATATGTGCTTTTGTGTCCCTAATGCTCTGTGTTTGATTCATTCCCCAAAGGGTCCTATTATGCTTTGTATCAGCTTCAATACAAAAGCAGTGTCTTTCTGTCTCTGCCTATCCTGCTCCCCAAAGAGAACATTCCAGACAGAGCAAATCCATTTGTTTGTCAGCTATAGCTGGACTAATCAGAAATCATTCTGTCTGAAAGCCTACCACTGTGCAGACTAGACCAGCCTGTAGCAACACTGCCCCGGAATGGAGATCATATCTGTGGTCTTTTAAAAGCTCTTTAGTTTGGCAGCATTGTTTATGAAAAGGTTAATGATTAAGCTATAAAGGTATCTACACACCTACTTGCTGCAACATTGTAATAGTTTGCATGTACATCACAGTGGATAAGGACAAAATCTGAATTCTGAAGTGTCCCCCATGGCTTTGGCCCAGGATTTTGTAGCGGATCCTTTTAGCTTCTGTGTATCTGTTGGAGGGAGTCTGGGAGTTTTATAAATGTTTCTTGGGGTCATAAAGGATCTTGCAGGTTTAGATACTGGGTTAGCACATCTGTCCAGACTGACAACAGTTAAGTAGTAGTAAGAAAATAATTACACTTCTAGATTTTAAACCATCAGAAGAAATCTTATATTTTTTTCAAAAATATGAAGTAAAACCAGCAAGGATCAATATCTTATGTATGTTCCTTTCTAGATCCCGGAAAAAATCGGCATCTCCCCATTTTATCCCAGTTGAAAATTTTTAACATATTTTAACTTTAAATAATATTTAGCAATATTTTACAGAGTAACATGCCTTTTACAATGAGGGATGAGACCTTTAAATTTGACATTGCAAATTTTCTATTAAATTTAATAAACAATCAACACAAAACAGGGTGTGAAAGCCTATGTCATACAGCCTCATCATCCATATCTTAGAATCTCTCTTTGAATCTTTCCATAAACTAAAGTTGAGTTGATTTATGGACAACCTATAATCTTGTTTGAGCTCCAAAATTAAAATCTGCAGAATAGATCAGTAATATGAGGAAAATGCCATGCAATTACAGAATGATATCGCCCTGGAAGTATGTCTTTCAATCTTGTTAAATCAATTTTATATGAGAAAATCAGTTTCTTTAAAAAAAAAAAACAGAGGGGGCATTTCAACAGTTTCTACTGTATATACTGTATATAGAAAAATACTGACGAACAACAACATCAAATAAATGTTAACCCACAGTCAGAAGTTAGTCAGTTTAATTTATAATTTTTTTAATTTTTTTTTTAACAATTCAAGCCAAAAAATAAAATAAATAAAAAAAAACTGTTTAGGACGGTCAGAATATTTTTTTGGACAAAAGAAAAAAATAATAACAAAGAGTAACAGAAAAGGAGGCTTAGAAACCCTAATTAAAATTGACTTGATTTAGTCAATATATGAAGTGCTCACCTCATTGATACACCATATCCAAGTACACATATGCACACGTATAGACACACATAGATACAAAGGACACAGGTGCATCTTCTCGCCAATGTGGACTCTCAAATAGCAAATCCAGGGCAAAACATAAGTATCCAGAAAGACGATACAAAACACAGGAACACACTATCGCAAACCCATTTCTTTAAAGCTTTTTCTGTATGTATGTGTGCTGTGTGTTCAGTTGGGATGAAGACCTGTAGGTCAAAGTGAATAGACAACTAAGTTAATATCTCAATCAAAAGATATTAAAACTAAGTGGCAAGTGCAAACAACAATGAATAGTTACAGCATCAATGTGCAATCCTTGATGCAACCACTGGAGACTTTTTACAAAGACAAAATAGTCCACACTAAATCCAACGGCTATATTTGCCATTAAAAAAGAATAAAATAAAATAAGTAAATTAAATATTCCTCCTTGGTTCAAATATGTGTTCATTATTATTATTATTATTATTATTATTATTATTAGTAGTAGTAGTAGTAGTAGTAGTAGCAAATCTAGGTAGGTATAACAATTTATTGGAGATATATTGCTAACCAAATATTTTTTTTTTTTGTTTTTGTTTCTTTTTGTGCATGATATTTTGTTTTTTTCTTGTGTGAACTGACCAAATCAACCTTCTTCTTTACAAAAGCCTTACTTTCCATGCTCCAGTGGTTGTCAGTCTTTTCAGGTTAGTGGCCCATATTTGGAAATGTCACATTCCCTCCAGAAGGTCAATGCTATGGTCAGAGCTCAAAAATGACCTCTAAATCTGCACTATCCACTCTTTTAAATTGTTACTAGATTCATTTTCTGTTATCTTTTGAATGTTTTTCTTTTCTTTTGCTTGAAGCATTTTAGCATTTTAGAGAAATAGGATATCTGTTTTTAAATGGATTTAAGTTTCTGGATGCACTATGAACAAGCTAAGGGTAGCTAAATTGGTGTAATGAAGAATCCTGGATATGATGGAAAACAGTCAAGTCAAAATCAATGATCTATCTTAGAGACTTGTTTAGCTTTTTCTTGAGCATCGATAGGAAACGAGGTCTTCCGTCTAGTTTCTGAAGTACCACATGGCTTGACCTTGAAAATGCGTGCAGTGTTAACCAGCAGTTAAAAGATGTAATTACATACACACGATGACATACTGCAATGCAGATTATGGGAGATTTCTAATTGCTGGATAATTACATACCATGAAGGTGTTGAATCTGTGTTTGTTGTGACCTTCCTGCCTAAAGGAAATTGAATTGACTTATCATTATGCTCAATGTCATAAACTAAGTTACAGAGATTTAATTTTCTACGTATGTTTAATCAGGGACAGTTAGGGTGCATTTAGAATAGAAATGTAATGCTGGTTGGTTGGAATGAGCAAGGATTATAGCAAACACGATTAGATTAAGAAATTGGACATGCAAAGTTCAGTCAGAG
Organism: Oryzias curvinotus; assembly: GCA_023969325.1. Lineage (NCBI taxonomy): Eukaryota > Metazoa > Chordata > Actinopteri > Beloniformes > Adrianichthyidae > Oryzias > Oryzias curvinotus. The sequence continues at coordinate 30,026,338 of CM043722.1, forward strand.
GTGTTGACAACAGTGTGTGTGTGTGTGTGTGGGTGTAGGTGTGTGTGTGTGTGTGTGTGTGTGTACGTGCGTAAGTGTATGTTCCAGTGTTTGTGTGCAAACGTAGGTGTTTATTGGAGGCTTTACACTGAAGACAGCACAAGTCTAGAATGTTGAGGTTTTAATCCTTGCAGAGATCCTGATTACATTTAACTCAGATTAAAAAGTAGATTAGTTATTAATACACCATAGCTAATAAAATGTTGGTGTAAATTCATTAAGCAAAAAAAAAAAAAAATTTAGGTATTTATTATTTATATTCATTATTAGTTTAGAAGTTTACAGGATAACCTTGACTGATCTACAACTGCATCTAAAACCCACTAAAATAACACAATTTTGCCAAACTGAAATGCATATGTCTGCTTCCAAATCCAACAGGTCTGACTGTTATATTAGTGAGACAATGCATATTGATGGACAATAATGGGAAATGGGGCAAATCAACACACAAGCAGAGGAGTGGGGCATATTTTCTGAACCAAGAGGCCCTTTGTGATTAAGCTTACAAAGCAACTTCAATAGAGCCTAATAGAGCATATCCTAGAGGGCAAGAAAGCAGAGGAAAAAAAACAGTTTCAGTGGGAAAAAGAAAAAAGAAAAGAAAGATGTATAGGCTCTGCAAATGAACATTTATTCACTTATAAAACTTTTCAGATAATAAAGCAAACATTTCTGAAGAATAATGCAGATGTTGATTTGGTTTTTATATTGGCAAATTCATCTATTTGGGAGAGATTCGATAGATGAGGCCTAGGCCTGGTGTAGGAGGGTAAAGGGGAGCCCCTTGCATTGTGCGTGTTTTGTGTTGTGGCAGCAAGGGTGACAAAGGCAAATGAAGCAGCGTCCGGGCCATCTGGTAAATGTTTGGGGTCCTTTGTCTTCCTGTTTCTGACTGGTTTCTAAACCCAACATCCACTACTGAGTGATAACAAGAGAGGAGATATAACAAGAAGGAAGGTAAAGAGTAGAGCAGCAAAGAGAAAACCATAATAAGAAAAAAAAAACAATGTCTGAAGGTCAGGTAAAGAACTGAAAAAGTTTGAAAAAGATGGAAGGGGGTGTTAGGTCAAAGTGGAACCTTCTAGAAGTTGCTGTGTTTTAACTAAGGAAAGGACCAAATGAGATGTGACAAGAAACCAAAAAAAAAAAGAAAACTCTGAAAAGGTTTGTAGGTGACAGAATTCAACAAAAAACAGAAACCAAAGGAAAAAAAAACACCTATTCCTTTTTCCATTCGGAATAAAACTAGCTCTGTTTGTGGTAGGTATTTTTATTCAAGGTGAACAAAATCTCCAGATGCTCCTCGCAACCTGGGAGACTAACTGTCAAGGCAGTGAGAGTGGAGCATCTGTGTCTGAGGTGGCTATCAACAGTGTGTTTGGACTTTAAATTCAAAGAGTCTTTGTTTGGGTCACGCTCTCTTATCAATGCTTTCTGCCATCCAGCTATTCAGCTACTGAAAGCAGCGGAAACAAGAGTTCTTTCACCTTCTTCTTACATTGTATTTTTTTTCTTCATCCTCTTCTTTCTACAACTCTATTTTATCTTCAAAACATTGGTCCAAGCTGCCATTCAACTAACAGGAACAGGACGAGTCAGATTCTTCCCTAATTGGGCTTCAGAGGGACTCTGGATTGGTTAGGTTCTATCTTGTGCACACATGGATACTCCGCCACAAATGGAAGTAAACCAGTGAAACAAAAGTAGACAAGGCCAAATGAATGGAAAGCAGTTTTAATGGGTTTCTGTCTGGCAGAAGTCTTACTTTCAATTTAGATGTACAAAAGAATTAATATAAACTTGTAAGAGTAAGTGTAAAGCCAATTAATATAAACTTTAAAGAAACATATAAGAAAAAGTTTAGGTTAACAAGATTATTTTTCTATTCAGTTAGATTTTGTCTTCTTTGGCATCCAGAAAAATAGCAGAATAATACTTATGATGATAGACACTACCGGAGAAATTTGTTTGGATTTTTACGGTGTCAGTCTGGGATTGAAATTGTGATGATTGCAGTCGGGTCACTACATTTAAAATGATAAAAGTGCAGACATGAAGGACGTAAAATGTGTTTCTGAGTGTATGTGTGCCCATGCCTTATGATGGTAGCTGTTAGACAGGAGTAAGGCAGCCGTGGTGAATCGGCACTTATCCCATGGAACGGCACTTGCTCAATGGGCTGTGAATCCCCCACTGCCACTGTCAGCATGCAAAATATTAAATAAAGTTATTTGAGTATTTGTAATATTAAAGCACCAGCATGTCACAATCCTGCTGGAGACTAATGGAAAGAGAAAATATGTGAAGATTCCTTTTCTGGATACAGACCTAAGCCACAAGACAGCTAGAATGTACAAAAAGGAACTCCAGTGATATATGATCATTGCTTTATCCATACATGCATCCAAATATAGCTTTACATGCATGGATAGAATTAGGGGGTGCTGGAGAAAGCAAAGATGGATGAGTTGTAATGGGTCAATGTGGGCTCATCTAAGACTGAAAACAACAAAGTATCACACTGAACCTTGGCTCAAACTTGTGGCCGAAAACACAGATTAGTTTAAGGCTATTTCTGGTGATATTCTGAAATATCTGGTTGCAAAGCAACATTTCTTACCCCGCTGTCTGGAGCTTGGCTTTCAATTAAGGATCTAAATATTTTTTTCATTCTCTGTGCTGTCAGAGTATTTGCCTTTATTGCATCTTTATTAGGACTTTCTTGCCAACGTTTAAGCATAACTATTATTCTTAGGTGTACAATTTGATTCCTTCGTAGAATTTTGAATGAACCTTTATTATTTAAATAAGAGACCTATGCAATAAAAAATTACAGAAAAGTTGTTTTTTTAATTGAAAAAAAATTGATTCATGGATTTGACAAATCTGTAATAAGGAAAGATGAATTTCATTCACTTAATTAATTTTGAAACCCACCCCTAGCAGTATTACCATTTAAATAAGTCTGGCATTGCCCCTGTTACAGTTCCATTTATTAATGTATTTATTTTCAGATGATACAGAGGCATTATGGGCTATATTAGTTTACTTTGTTTTTGCCCCTTTGCAAAACATGGAGAGGACAAAGAGGTAACAGAGAAATGGCTGTTAGGAATGTTAGGCAAATTCTGATCCAACCAGAAGAGAAGTCAGCAATATAAAAAAATAGGTTGAACTTTCCACTATTCCATTCTTTTTTTATTCAGACAAGCTAATGTAGAGCCAGTCACCTGTAAAATTCAGAACATTTGAAATGTTGCCAAAAAGTGCGAATACAAAGATCATCAAACTGAATTAATAAATGACACCAAACAAACATGTTAGTGGAGATGATAATAATTAATCATTAGATTTTCTTCATATAAAACAGAAGAGAGATGATTTGCTTGGAGAAGGTGGTGAGGTGCCATTTTGGGTTTCTGCTCGATTCAACTGGGAGGTGATAAAATATTTAGCAGATTGCTCACATAGCTGAGGGGAAGAGAGTGAGGGGAAGAAAGAGAGCAGGGGATACCCAAATGGCTTGTGTAGGAGCTGGGGAGCTGGTAATGAGAATGGCACGCTGACATCATCTTTACAAAGCGCAACATCTCTACATGGTTTCTCTCCCCAACTGACAGCAGGAAGCACATATGCACACCATACCACCTGCTACTAATTTAATATATATAGACTAAATAACACAAAATGATCTACATACACAAAACTCTGCTAGTTACAGTTATAAGTATGTGGCTGTTAAATGAACAAACAGATTTTTGTTTTTTTCTTAGAAAAGAAAAGGAAAATCCTGAGATGTTAGAGAATTAGTTAACATATTTGTGCTTTTCCTTACTACAATAAGCTGAGACTCATTATTTTGTCATTAACTGCTCAGCCAATTAGGTAAATATTTATGCCAAGTAAGCATCTACTCATAAATGCGGTCAATGAACAATTTGACAGCCTAATGTAAAAAGTAATAGGAATGTTTTATGCAACATGACAACAGGCTTCTTAAACTGTCAAAACAGAATATAAATTTCTGTTTTTTTTTATTTCTCAGTTTCAGTGAATTATATTTCATTTCTCTAACTAAAACCTTTCTTTTAAATAGTCTTAGATAAAAAAGAGGTAAATTTCAGCTTGAAGCTACATGTTCCCATTTTCCTTTTTGTTCCTTTTCCTGTAACTTCAGATATAATGGGCAATTACTTCAGACCCAATGCTGAGGCCGTGTTATTGCAACTACTCCCAATTTATAGGTTGCCCTTGGTCCTTAGGTTCCACCTGCACTTTTGGGTTAGATTTCCCTGTTTTAATAATGGATTACAAGTCCATGAAGAAAGACTGCATGAAAAATAAAAGAATAAATGGCTGTGAATGTTAGTATTAGAGGAACTCCTCAGTGAGGTTGAGGAGGAAACTGTTTCCACACAAACATAAAGGAACATGCGCTGGTTGTAAGAAGTAGAAATTGAACAATCAGCTGCTTTGGGACACCATGTTCTACAGTTACTATGGGATATGTCGGGAAATGGAAAAATATGAAATGGCAAAAAAAAAATGAAAGAAAGCAGGACAAGCATTAAAGTTGCTGAGTGAAACTTAAAGGTTAAACCTTGAGTAAAATATCCATTAAAGGACTGACAACATTATTCAAACCATGTTATATGACAACTTAAAAAAATATGCACAGTTAATTTTCAAGTTTTGACATCTCATGTTATCACCATTTCGATTCTAAGCACGATCATTTACTTTTTTGATGATATTGATTTCACTAAATATTATTATGGAAAAGACAGAGTGATGTTTTATTCCAAAGTCTAAATGATACCAGTTCAAGATATTTCTCTCTTACTACTTTTAAAGGTTTTTTGTCTTTAATTAATAAAGCATTTTATGTCTTGGATCATTTTTACTCTTCTGTTTAACATACATTTTTTTCCTTTCCATTTGATCCCATCAAGAAAAAAAAAAAAGAAAGAAAAAAAAGATACCATTTCCATAAGTACAAGGAGGTTTTATCCATTCCTCCACCCCCACCCATCACCAATCAATTTAACACGAATGATATTACAGGGAAAGCCCCAAACATCCAAAACTCTAGATGAAAAATCCACAAAAATCAAAGCTGCCATATACAAAAGTCAAAGGCTCCTACAAAAAAGTCTTCACTTGAGAGAATGTGACACTGTTATGTGTTAGACATGTGATCAACATTCCTATTACATGTTTGTTGGTGAAGAGAAGGCTCATTAGTCAGCTGTTGCCCAGAATCATCTTTTCCTAAAGGGCACATATAACACATCATAATTAAAATCTAGGAGCGATCTACTCTAAGAGCTTTTTTGTTCAATCTTCTAGTCACATAACAGTGGATCTAACAAATAATGACCACAAATAAAAAACAACAACTATTTATTAAGGTTAGAAGTGGGGATTAAAAAAAAAAATCTGACTCATTCAACTCAAACTCAATAAAATAGGAGCATCATTGAGAACAACCCACACACATACAAAAAAATAAATGAATAAATTTAAATGAATCCGATTTTTTTTTTTTTGAAAGAGCTCACCAGCTCACCATTATCAACCAAATTTGTTTGCCACCTTATCTTACATATAAAGTTGTTGGGTCTCAGTTTGGAACAGTGTATCTGTGTGCCTATAAGTGCATTTATACACAGAAAAAGCTGAAAAGATACACTAGACAGACTGGGCTTTGTAGATTTGTTGCAGTCTTATATCTGTTTATTGATCAGGGCTAAAGCAGTCAATCAATCTTATCTGGGGTCCACACACTCTAACCAAGCTCTCGAGGCAAGGCAGCCAATGTGGCACCATGCTGGGAGCCCCAAACAGATCTAATTTCAACAAACACCTTAGGAAAATATTTGCTTTGTATGTGTGTACTTGTATGTGTCAAAATAATAAGGTATCAAGCCTTAAGGTACATTAGAGGACACACAAAGCACCAAACACAACACAAAAAACCTTGTTAACCTTCACTTAAGATAAGAGTAATGTATTACTTCCACACATTTAACTCAGGCAGACTCAAACATCCTACCATCTGTGTAGTAGTCTGTACAATAAGTGAGCATCTCCACAACTCAATAGTATTGTTCCTCTTCAAGCACATGTTATCGAGAAAAAAGCACAGCACATCATGCTTAGTCAAAATGAAACATAATCTTTGTAGTCTCTTCAGTAGTAGGGAAAATCTCTGATCTTAGGTATGCATATATCTTGTTTTATACAAACTTAGAATAGAGCATATTTGTTTCAGGAGCTGAGGAGGAGTTAATTTGTTAAAATATGAATGACCCATTATTTGTTTTTTTGGAAACAAGTGTTAATGAAAAAAAAAAGATACAGTACAATGAATTTTACTTGTAGAACATGAACATTCACTTGTAAATTGCATAATATTTTGTAAGATTTCTTACCTCGGCAAACATTGCCATTGTCTGGTTCAAATCCAGCTTTACATGTGCAGCTGCCAATAGGAACCATCCACTCTCCATCGCCATTGCAGTAGAGTTTTATTGGGACATCCACTTCCTCTGAGTTGGGGATGCAAATTCCTCTTGCAATGACAAGTGAGGTACTCTCCGCCCCTGTCATGGTCTCTGGAAAGACTGCAAAGTTTTGGACCACGCTTGGGCATTTTTTGTAAAACACCCTTACAGACAGAAGAGACATGCAGGCTCCGTAGTCTTGAAAAGCAAGGTAGAAGCCATTCTTGGACAGTGGACCAAAGCTTCTTACTTCTGTATTGACCTTCATTAAGCGTCCTCCAAAGTCCACTTGCGAGAAGCTTTCATCAGCAGCAATAGTGTCTACCTTCAGGTATGGTGCCTCCATCCAGAAGGCGGTGCCTTTGGTGGCGATGACAGCGTCCGTTTCATAGTAATACAGATTAAATGTCTCCTTACAGGAACCAGGGACATTTGGGATGGAGCTGCAGTCACGCACCGTGAATCGTATCTCCACGTAAATTCGCTGTGCTCCTTTGCGGTCAATAAATGTAGTGAGGAGCCAGTTGTTTTGGCTGGGTTCAAAGACATTACACACCTGGTAGGTCCTGATAGTGTTGAGGTTTTCATCGTAGCCACTCACTTCCTCCCACTACAGATAAATGGACAAGAAAAAAAAAAAAAGAAACATGATTAACATTCTGTTCCGACAGTTGACATTTTTTAGTAGACCAATTTAAAATTGACTGAGCCATTGAAACTTTGTACACACATCTGTATCCCCAACATCATTTTGTTGGACAAACAAAATTTGCAAGTCTAATGAGTTTTATGCCACAGTCACACCAGACTCACACGCGTTCAAGTGATCACTTCCAATGAGAAGTCTATGTAAACCCATGTAATGTAACACCAGATTTTTCATATCGGAACAGAGCTGTGAAAGAAAAAGCCTGGAGCAAGATTTGCACCGCTTTAACATTTCTGGGTTGTAACAGTCCATTGTGAGCACCGAATGCTAAAAGTGCGTTCAAGAATGCCCGTCTAGCCTATTCACATGCCTGGTATGTACTGAGCATTAGAGTTTACTCCTCCCCTGAAGTCACAAAAACAGTTTCTTTATTTGAAAAAAAATACAACAGATATAAAAGACGAAACCTGCAAATTCCTGGTGTTGTTCTCTAAATATGCTCATGGCTGTAGCATATACTTCCACTGTTTAAGCACAAACTAAGTAATTACTGTGGGTGCAATGTTACTTGCCATCCATGTTAAGTGTTGCTGGGCAATGATGCAGTTTATGCATTAGAAAATATGGTGTGCAACAAATTCTAGATTATGCTTTAGTAAACTATAATTAAACAGACACAGCCTGCATGGCAGCCAAGAGCCAGTCTGATGGAAAGGCATTTGTGTGCAGACTGAACCGAAACGCACAACAAGTCATTTCTTGCAGGTGTGACCCGGAAAGCATGGTGGATGAGCATCGGGAGGCCCTTGGAGAATTAACTCAGTGCACCAAATCATTATGAAAATGTGCCATTAACATTTGGCTTAGATTGCTTAAAGCTAGGAGAAAAAGCTGCCGCAAAAAGAAGTTTAAAAGCTGACATTGAGAATGAGACCTCCAGATAAACCACTCTACTGTACAAAGGTCGGTTATGTAAAAGATGTTCAATGTCAGTCACTCTTACTATCAGAAAAAAAAAAAAAACAACAACAGCAACACTATTTTTATGCTTGTATTTAAAGCAACAGCTTGATAAAGAGTCATTTCAATAAATTCTCCAACGTCAGTGATCCAAACAGCTGTAGGCTAAAAGATAATGAGGTCTATCGTGGACTTAGTAGGCCTCCGGTCAGTTCATGTTTCTTGTGTGAACACAGCCTAATACATCGTCCTTTCACCGGCCTTTAAAGCCCTAGTTGCTCAATTAAGCCAAATGGGAAGGGAAAGGTATTGGCTCTCAAAAGATATCCAAAGACAATCGAGAAGTCCTGTTGAAGTCCATAAAGTGATGTGAAGAGATACATGACAATTGTGAACCATGAAATGTCACTGTGGAGGATATCTGGGGTAAAAAGGCTGCAAAGAAAAACAAAAAAGCTTTGGACTAGAGTGCATATAACGGGGAGGAGCAGAAGACACATGATGAACTGCCAAATCGTTGACATGATAAATGAGTTTACAGAAATCTGAGGTGCAAATTAAAGCCTTTTTTCACTGCTGCTCCCTCTGTGCCCACTTCACTCTACTCTGTGCCTCCTTTCCTCTCTTTCCTTTCCGTTTTCTCCTCCCGTCTCTGTTCTGTAATGACCATTCATCAGCATTACAGGAACCTGTCCCTTTCAGCACCGCCCGTTCATTAATACAGCCAGCCCTTGGCTCCTCTGCACCCGCCTGCTCTGGGTCTAGGAGGGGGTCCTCACTGCATCTCGTCTTGCCAAATGACCACCATCTTTCACACAAGAGAAGGGCCCTAGGCATCTCAGATAATGCCCATCCAGAATCAGGTCTTGGAATTCATTGGCTCGCAATAATTGAATATTTTTTTTCTCCTTATGCGATGTCACCATTTTGTCAAAGACAAACATGATTTTTTTAGCTGAACTAAAATCAGACCGTAGAACAATTTCCTATTATCCTTTTATCCTTTTGGCACTTTTCATTAATATGCTGCTTACGCCTGTGCTTGGATAAAGGCAGTATTTCTAATTTGATAGTTTACTGACGACATATTGATTTGGTAGCTCATTTTGCTGCTGAGAGCTTGAGGCTACGTGCCAAGTTTGTGCTTGTGTCAGTTCGAAGGCACTTGCTCACTTTGAGTATTGACGCCACTGTGTTTTTAAGCATTCATATCGTTTTCCCACCATTTAAAGTCATGCCACACATGTATAAAAAGCAAGAACATCCCTGCATTGAAAAGCATCTTCTTGTCCCACAAATATTCCGCCTGGCACTTTTACCTTTTTGCAGTTGTTTTTTTTTAAGGCAAAGCTGTTACATCATTTAAACCAGATCTTTCTATATGAAACCCCTCAAACCTCAAAAAAGGTTTCTTCACCCACCACTTTATAAGTAATGGGATTTTCATTTCACGGTGTCCATTTTAACTTTAATAATTTGTACAAAAAGCATACCATATTCATTTTTGTGAAACTTGCATATTTTATTTTATACAATAAGGCAGTGTTATGTTTGGTTCTTTTTAGAATGAGATAAAAATTTTAAAGAGCAGGGAGTAACTCAAATTTCTGTTACAAATGGCATAATCAAAAATAAGATACCAATAGGAACACTTTTAAAATAAATAAAATGATGAACAGAGATGAATTTCTACTCCAGATATTTTGCTAAAGTTATAAATGCATATGGTAAGTCAGTAAAGGGGCATCATGTTTTAATGTGGCAAAGTAGAGTCAACCTAAGTGGACACAGATTGTTGCCACCAAATGTTGAGTCAACATAACAATAACGTCATTCCGCATGTAAAGCAGTGTAAGCTGTGTAAACAATTCCTGCAAGTATTTTTTTACGGATGCCTATGCTGTGTGTGTGCATTTTGCGTGTTTGTCGTCTCGGTCGTGCAGGACTGATTAGCGGATTAATTTTTTAAACCTCCTTTTAAATAAGTGAGGCTTCGGAAAACCCAATGAACTAATTGTTGAACTTTTTAAAGATCTTTATTCCTGAGAAATGCAATCTAAGTATCCTCAGTTAGATGTTTACAGTTAATAAAACTGGCACTGGTTTGTCCTTCTCCCCTCATATTTTATTAAAAGCTCATTCTAAAAGGGTCATGTGTTATCACATGCCAACTATCAGAACTTCACACAGTTGTGCTTCCTTATATCTTATCATTGGTGTCATTCTTACTGAACAGCCAGAAGAACTGGCTCCAGTCTAATAGCTCTGCCTTTACCAGATGTGTAGGAGACAGTTTCCCCTGCCCCTGATTGTCAAAGGCAGCCATTGTGTGTAGCTGCGCTCTTTATGGGCAGTAAAGGGGAGTCGGAAGAGCCATGGATTTGCAGAGCACTTAATGTTGTGTTAATGACCAGTCACAGATAGCTGAGCCAGTAGGAGGATAAGGAAAGAGAGAAATGAGACAGAGTGATGAAAATAGGAAAAAAGAAATAACGGTGTTACTTTTCCCACAGGATCGACACACTGAAGTCAAGCCACACTGCGCTTACACAGACCATTCATCCCAATGATCTCTTGTCGTTACCCTCAAACACAAAAAAAAACAAAAAACAGAACAGCCCAGGAGGTTAAGGTCTGGCTCTTAAGAACAGCACCATCCAACATTAACCATGATACAAGGAGTGACCCAATCAGCAATCCAACTTGGAAGTAGCTGTGGAAAAAAGAAAGGCGGCTGATACATTCAGGTCACAAAGTCACCCTAAATCTAAATCTGCCTCAAATACCAGAACAGAACTGTACCTAAATGAGTATTTGATCTCTGAGACTTGCAAATATGCTAAAATGATCAAATTATACAATTTTGATTGAAAATCCAAAAATGGGATTATCATTTTTTTTTATACATGTATGTATCTTAAGTGCCAAAACTAAGACAAAACTGGGCCAATGTAAAACAAATGTAGTAATTGCAAATGAAGTAATTGATATATGGATTTTGATTGCTTCAGAAATAATGTTAAAAGCAAATCATGCACTAACATTGACAAAAACAGTGCTTTTAACAAAGTATCTTAAAAGTATTCAGCATTGTACCCTTAATAACTCTGTTTGGTCACATGACCATTTTTTTTAATTCTTGTGTTACAAAAGATTCTTTAGATTTTGCAGACAAACTAGAAATGTTATTATTTTTTTTATTTTTTAAATATATTTTTAATATTTGTGCATACCGAGTTTTTAAATTGTTTAATGGTTTTTAACCATTTAAAAACTCGGTACGCACAAATATTTCAAATCAGCTTCTAGCTTGTTAAAGTATTCTGTAAAAAACCCAATCAAACCAACCCAAGCATAAGGGACACTGTAGTGGTCTGCTTGAAAGTGTCTTAGCTACACAAACTCTGAGACAGGAGTTGACAACTTGAAGCTCATCATTCAGCCTCAGCTAATTCAAGCAAAAGACAGATCAAAACTAGGCACCATCTACTCTGCCGATCTCTGACCTCCTTCTGCTCCCTGATTCTTAGGGAGTCTTGCTCCTTGACTTCTTTTCAAATCTATCAGCACCCTTTAATTCAGCTACATGGGCAGGCAAACTGAACACAGATGGAGGATGAACAGGTCAGAGCAGCTTCCTATTACACAATTCTCAGTCAAAAAAATCTACCAAATGCCACTGGAAATAGCAGATGAGGATCTGGCAACTAATTCTTGAATGGCCTTGAAAGCACCAATTTGGTCATTTACTGAACCAAATATGCCCAGGGCAAGAGGTGCATAAATAACAACAACAAGACCAAATAAAACCATCTTCCCCTTAATTATTTTTGCAAAATGGTCTCTGTGTAGCTCACTTTAAAATTTAAACTTAGATAAGACGGGAAAAAATGTATTCCATCCTTCGAATTTACAGTTTTACCTCCATCTGTCACTGTAGTACTAAAACATGTGGGCGGAGTTAAATCCATTGTGTCTTTTCATGTTCCACGCCTGGGATGGACATCTTAGTAATGAGTCTATTAGTTATTCATGACAACCACATCGCAGCCTGGCTGGGAGAGTATACAGAGAACCTTCGCAGAATTAATTTTTTAACTAATTAGGGATGAATACACATTTGAAGAACTCTCTTTGGATGAAAGAGAAGCTGCACATGCGCAGCTGGCAGACTTACAAAGGCCAAGGACTCCGAAGGGCACTGGATTATAGGTGGACATGAAAAGCTGAGATAGGGGTTCAACTCTTTATGCCGCCGCTGAAAGATGCTCTTCTCATTTTTTCAAAGCTCTGTGCTGACAGTAATCACAAGTCTGATAGGTTTTTTTCTTTTTTATTCTAAAGGCTGTTTGAAATCCCTCTGAGTTAATGAGGATATTTGCATTTCAACCTTCGGGTTCGTTCCTTGAAGCCAATGGACATGTCATTCCAATCAACATCTCGTTTGCCTTTGGTACAATAGCTGCTGCTTCATTCACTCATTTCCCCTCAGAACCATTTGCTCTGCTAAAATCACCAACGCACACGCCGTGACACACACAACCAGAGCGCAGCCTCTAAAATATGCAGCAGCATGATTGCTATTATCATTTCTGATCAGCTGTGTTATTGAATGAATGCTGCTGTCAGGGTTGTTGCATGGGAATGATTATTTTGTGGGGCATCTGAGGCATAGTTCCGCCTGGCTGAATGTGATGGATGGGGAAGAAATGGTGATGTCTGAAACACTCCAGGTCCTGCCAGACCAAAGCCACTCTATGATTATAGTCGCAGAGTTTGTCTCAGCCAAAGTATAACCGACTGGATGCGGCAGAGACCTTCATTAATTGCTCCCTCCTTCACCACACCCATAGTCTGACCAACACAAAAGAGGGACTCATTTTGAAAAAAAGTTGAGTATTATGCAATTGTTTATTTTAGTTTGGGTCAAACCAGGGACAAAAACATGTTAATTGAGTGTCAAACGTCCAACAAAAACAAATTCCTGTCATTCTGCTTATCCACATGTCTGCATTTCTTCTCCTTTTTTTTTGACACTTAATGTGGACTCATGCTGCACCATTAAAGGGAGCTTTCCACACACACTCAGATCATCCATGTTTTATAACACCTTTTAACCCTTGCATTTTCAATTAGATTCCAGCTGCTTGAAGGAAAAACATCTTCAAAAGCCACCCGGGATCTGTATTATTTCACAAGAACATTTAGTAAGAAAAACATGTTTCTTTTGTAATGTTTTCAAAAACTACAGAATGAAGTTATTAGGAGAAACATCTTTCAGAGATTTAAGTGGGAGTTTTAAAGAACTGCTTGATAAAGAGACACACAAAGAAATGCCTGTCATTTACTTCATTAAAGTCCCACTCTGATTGTCCTTTGTTCTATTTTAAAAGCATTCCTGGTGGTTTTTAATTATGGTTATGCAGTTTTTAGCTAAAATCTAGTACATAGAGTCTGTAGAGCGGCAGGAGTTCATTAGGAATTTGCCTGCAAGTTTTGAGCAGGACTGTTGGCATGGAATAATCCTGTTCCCATTTCCCATCATGCCTTTGTTTATAGTCTCTCCCACTAGCTTGAAACCCACTCACAACCCCAACCTAACATAACAGCTGCAACAAACCTAATGTGCAATATTAGAGCTGTCTGGCCGTACTCTTTGGACGCCAATGTTAAATCAAACGAGAAAAAGACAGACACACTTCAATGTGTCTGCAAGTGAGCGGTTCAGAATGGAGCAGAGCAGGGAGCTTGCAGCTTACCATTGCAGATATGACATCACATCTACAAGCTTTTTCCAACGGCATTTTTTTCAGCTGCTCCTAATTCACAACAATTTAAATGAAGAAATACTTAGAAATGCAATTTTAGGCTTAATATTCTTTATATATGTCCTCCATCATGAACAAGAACATGTTAAAAACCAGGAGTTCGTCTTTAAATCGAACAGTGATGTCCTGACAATTTTCACCAAAAAATCAAAGAAAAAAAAGTGAATTTTTTAATTTGACAATTCTAAATGTTTTACTAAGTTTGCCTGTATGTGTATAAACAAAGCAATTCTCCCATAAGGAATGAAAGCTCTGAAGTTTATCAGTTCTTCCAAAACATCTGTTAAGTTCAAGCCTCAGTTATAAGAGAGGCGTGAAAACAATATAATGGAAAAAGGGATCTGCTTCCTTAAAAACTTGGATCTCACAATGAACATGGTAACACCCACTCAGGTATCTTTATAGAAGGATGCAGCTGACACTGTTCCGGCAGGGCATTCCATTACCCAGCAGCAACATCACCTTGGGTCAGCCTGTAACAGGCCCAAGCTGTTTGTTATGTTTAAGTTAGACAACCTCTACTAACATATGGAAGGGTAGAGTGTAATTAAAGAGAAAAGGGCAAAAAATATAAAAAAAATCTTTATGTGCATACAGTTTGTTGCTCAAACTGATAGTAGATCTGTATCCCTTGATTCACCAGCTAGTACAAAAAAAGGAGGCTAAAAGTAGACAGAGATGGGCAACACACAGAGAGATTTTCACAGAGGGGGCTGATAGAATGTAAAGAGGAAGAGATTAAATAATTTACTGTCAGCAGGAGGTACAGAGATGATGGCAGAAATAGAATGTGATTACACAGGGGACTGGGAGTGAAAGAAGTTTAAAAAAAAAGCTAGAAAAGGAGTGAAAGGTGGTGATGTGGTCTAAAATGAGACCCAGAAAAATGTGACAAAAGGCTGCAAGAGAAGAAGAGAAATCAAGGCTTGACGGCGTAAAAGGGGCTCTTCTCCAAACACACTAGTGCTGCTGCTAATAACCTTAACTTATATGAAACATGGAGAAACTGCATTATAATGTATTCTGGTATGGGAAAACAATATTGATCTTCCAGTACATTTTAAGCAATAAAAAAGGTACTTTGAATATAGTTTTGCACTTAAAGCACTGTTACTTCATGGCTCCTAACAGTGGCGCCGACAGGGAACAAAAGGAGGCACAGTGGAATAACGGCTTAAGTGTTTAAGTGTTAAGGGCAAATAATAGTTGAGCTTAGAAATAAACATTAAGTTAAAAGTCTGAAAAAACTTTTGTTTTTGTTGATGTCCAAAAAATCTCAGAATTGCTAAAATGTCACATAAGTAGTCACATGGACCATTTCTTACATACGTATTTATACATATATTCTGTGATTTTAACACCCACACATTTTCATGTCATGATGGAATCTGTCTGATTCCTTTCAATAGCTAATCAAAGAATAAACTATGCCTGGATGTGAGCGTTCATGTGACTCCTTCGGTTCAAACTTGTAGCAAATACCAAGGTATTAGTTGTAGGATTAGTTTACTACATACAAGCACCAGGTGTGATTCAGATTGAAACTCAAGACATTCAGTTGCTGGATTAGGAAGAATGTTTGTCTATTCGATTTGAAAAGGTAAAAGAAAAACACTTTTTTTATATCGAAAATGAATACAAAAGAATATTAGTAGAAGGTGGATTTCTTGGTGGGTAAAAAGATTTCTGCTTACTTTTCAGGCTGATGCAAAGCTGTATATTACAGACTCTGAAAGAGACATGCAATCAATCCCTTGCGCACAGCCCACATTCTCCCTTCAGCCTCTTCTTCCTCACAATTCACCAAAATTGAAGAATATCTTATTTCTGTTTTTCTACAAATTTGATCCCTTTGTTCTTTTATTTATGGTGGAAAAATGTTCACTTTCTCACAGAAAGTGAACATCTGAGTCCCAGAAACTCTGTTAAGTAAAATATGAGCAGGGAATTCTTCTGATAGAAAATCAATAATTGATGCAACCATATGTTGTTTAATTTCCAAGAGGAAATACTAAAACCTCTTTTTTTTAATTAATTTGTTTCACTTATTTAAGATGCATGCTCTATTGGGGTCACTTTTTTTTCTATTTTCAAGAATTAACACAACTGTGGAAAACAGTTTGTTTTAGAAAGTAAAACAATAAATGAGTAAAGTATAATTCTGTGCTTTAATTTTTATACTGTTTGCAGGAACATTAAACAGCACTGCTAACAAATTATTTCCTGTGCTGACTAGACAATGTTTTGTGTTTTTGCAGAAGACTGTGGTAAAGAGGAACGACTGGACTTTTCGACCATCACACTCAATGACATATTCATAGATGGTAAAGTGGAGTCTGTCAACAAAATCAAACATGGAATCCAGAAGGTAAGGGAGTAAAAACCACTTTACTGGATCAAATCTTTGAGGTTTTCTGGGTGGACCTCTCCGCGGCTTCTGTGTTTTTTGAAACAGAGAATACCGTAAGGAGTTCTCTGCAGCTGCTGAAAACCAAATGGAATGTAAGCAGAGGTGGGTCCAGTTGTGGCGTTGCGTGCAGAGGAAAAAAACAGCATTAGTGGTTTTTAGTTGGTCATGAGGATTTCTCTGTTGGAAATACAAATGGAGCCATCTGTTCTTCTACATTGCAACCAGAAATCCAAGCGGTAAAATGAGACTTTGAAAGCTTGAAATGCTTGCAGGTGTTTGAGTGTGTGGAGGTTCAGTTTTCTGTTTGAAATAATTCATCTTTCATGATTTTATGGCTGAAGGTGAACATCCTTCCATCGATGTCTCATTCATCGGTAAATTCCGCTCCTTCCATCTAGTTTTTTTGTGTGCTGATGCAGCTCGACATGCATATACAGTAAAAAGGAACATTCTCACCCTTCTCTCACCTGGATTCAGCAGTGCAGTCAGCGTGACTCTTTGTCATTTCTCTTCTCTCATTCCATTTCAGCTTGAGCCCTGAAGGTTCAGAGTTCACCTCCATCCCTCGTTCTAATTCCCACCTACTCATTCTCTGTTTTTTTCCCATTTCTTTCTGCCTTATTATCTGTATTCAGTCAGGCCTTTTTCTTTCATACTTTCAGTTTTCTGTTTTTTTTTTTTCTCATTTCCGACAATTTACTTTTTCCTCTTGTGTTCCCTGCGCTCTTTGAGTCCGTGTCTGGAAATAGAATGAAAAACCACAACTACCAGGTCCAGCAAATATAAGAAATTTAATGAATAACTAAAAACTTTTTTTTCAACTGAATTTATCAAACACCTTAATCTGGATTTTATATTAACAGTTTTAATTATGAAGTCATTTGTTTACCAACTCACATAAAGAGTCAGATTTCGTTTTAATATTAGATGCAGACATTTAAAGAAAGTTCTTTTTTTTTTTCTTCACTTACAACTTTATTTAATTAATGTTAAACATTTTTCACTGTGTATACGGTTATTTAAAGTCAAGAACTGGATTAAAAATTGTATTTTAAAGAAAATGTTTTGAGGAGTAATTATGGCCCGCAGCAGTCACAACTGCAAGGACCATATTGTAATTTTTATTTTTCCTTATATTAACCTTCCGATATTGCCAAAGTTTTTTTTATTTATATTTATTTATTTATGTATTTTTTTTGCCATCAGCACTCAATCATTCCATTCTTCCTGCCCCTCTGCTTTTTTTCCTTTTTCATTTGCCTCAGTTTACATTAGCCCTCCTGTGGTCATTTCTGCCTGTCAAGCCCATGTCAGTCTGTCTTTCAGGGTTATGAATAATTGAGATGTATTGAGTTTGGTCAGCAGATGGTAAGATCGCCGTTATGGATCTGTCCACGCTCTTAGTGGCATCCCGTCACTGAGTGACACCTGTCCAGTTAATATCCACACGAGCGTTGCAAAAGCACCAGACACAGTGGGGGTGGCTGGCAGAGGCAAATTCATCTTCTCTGAAAGCACCTCTCATGAGCAAGTTCAGATAAGACACAGGGCTTCCAACCCCTTGAATTTATGCCGCTGCACACACAGGCCCTCTTGTCGAAACAAAGGAGGAGTGTATTCAAACATGTCAAGGCTGGAACTCTTCTGTTTCTATCATTCTTTCATGCATCTCCACAAAGTGCTGCATCGCACAATCTCCTCACACTCACCGTCTGCTTTCTGCTCATACTCCAACATTGTTCTCTATAGACAGAGCTCACAGAAAATTAGATGAAACCTTTTCAAGTTCTTTCAACAGTAATAAAGGACAAAAAAAAACATTTCTGTAACGGTGGCAATATAATACTAGTGCTAATGTTACATCATAATAGCTTAAGTTGTTGGCATCCACAGACAGGTGAATGCTGGGGGAATTTAAGGGGTTGGAATACCGCTTGGAGCCTCTCTGTGTTACATTTGCATCTTGTCCTTTTGCTTGTTTTATTTTATGGGTCATTCATACAGTAAGAAAGGTGGAATGAGCTCCATTTCCACTGTGTCAGATTTAAAGAAACACGTTTAAAAAGATGGTGCAGCATCGCCTTTTTCACTATAGCATCACTTTCAGAATCACTTAACACAATCTCTCAGCCTTTTTAGAAACGAAATAAACAAAACACTAAAGCTTAGTAACGCTTGCTTCTTTTATATATGCTGGTGTCCTATTTGTGAAACAAACAACATTTTTTTATTATTATTTTATTCCCTTTCTCTTTGGAATACAACCTGATAGCATTACATTTTACCTGCTGACCTAAAAAAAAAAAATCTAAGAGACTCATCGCAACATTTTTTTTTCTAATTATATATAGCTAACTTGAAATAACTGATTTTCTTTGTCATCTTTTCTTTCCTTTTGGTTTCGAGCTGTGTGTTTAAAACTACAATAAGGCTCTCACACAGTTTTTAATTGCATATACCCTGCAGTACCATAGTACAAATTTTAAGTCTTATTGTTATTCCTAGTGACACTTTTTTTATATATTCCTTTCTCAGCTTTATAAGATTTTTCTCTCTGGATGTTTGGAGTGCATCACCCCAACAACTAGTCTTCCCTACTGTCTTTTCGGCATAGTGTCTATGTTTACATATGCGTAAAAGAATACAAGATTATGATGAGAAATCAAGCAGAAAATTAGATAACGCTTTCTAAACGCAGCACAGGTGGGACAGCAACAATACCAGCATCTTACATTGAATTGTTCAGTAATCTGATTGTGTTTCTATACTTAACATGTTTTAAATCAAACCTGACAAACTTGATTCAATAACTACTTCCTTTGTGCTACTGTTATCGCACTCTTTTTTATAATGTAATTCAAACTATCAGAAGTTACAAGATTCATGTTTAGAAACTTGATGGTGGCGCATAAAGTTCTGCCTGATCTTTAATCAGAACTTTTACATTTTGAGCTTTATAGTCCCACTTCGATCATCTTTTATTGTAAAAGCATTCCCAGTGGCCTTTTAATAATGATTATGCTGAAGTGTTTGTTTAATCAGTCACGGACAATAGCCTACAACAAAAATAAAGTGCCCCTTTGTTTTTTATTTATTGAAAAAAATTAAATTTTCCGCCTGCTGAAGATCAATAACAAATTTTAAACATGTGCAAAAGAAACATTTCTTGACTATATTTTTATGTTTTTTAATTTTTTCATTTAGTTCAAAATAATAAACTGTCATAAACATAAATGTTCAAAAAAGGTTATTTTTCCACTCATTCATTTATAATTACTTAGGATTTTAAACTGTATTTTTATTTTTAATTTATAAAAACACGGTGGTGCAGTGTTTAGCGCTCTTGCCTCAAAGTTCAAGTCCTGGCTGGGGGACCTCAACAGAACATCAACGGGGGACCTTTCTGTGTGGAGTTTGAATGTTCCCCCCGTGCATGCTTCATAGGTTTATGGGTTACTCTAAATTGTCCATAGGTGTGAATGTGAGTGTGTACGGTTGTGTGATTGTGGCCCTGTGACATACTGGCGACCTGTCCAGAGTGTCCTTTGCCCGCTCCGGCAGCCCCGTGACCCCGAAAGGGAACAGATGGATTAGAAGATAAATAGAAGAGAAATTTGAAGAAAAAAAAACTTTTATAAAATACATTATAAATTAATATATTAATCTAAAATAAGTCTGGTTGAATTTCTTGCAAATTAAGGGCAAAAAGGGAGATTTAACTTTTAAAATCAAAATAACTGCTGCAGCTACAAATACAGCTCTGCCGGGCTACTCTGTGCTTTGTCTTGCTATGTGGGTCTCATTTTTGATATGGCTAAACAAAAAAGTTTATTTAACCCTCTAAGTTATGAAGTCCCAATCCATATTCTTTTAATCAGTAAGTGTTTGACTAACGGAGAGAAAAGCAGTGTTGGAGAACAGAAAGGGAAAAAAGGGACATTATAAGGACAGAGGTGAGGCAGAAAGAATGATTAAAAGACATGGGAGAGTGAAGCCCAGAGACAGGAAAAGAATGCATCAGCGGAAAAAAGCAGGAACCCACATTGTCAAAGAATTTTGCAATATTTCCTGAACACATGGTTTTACTTTGAGCTCTTTTTTTCATGCATTTCTAAACAAGAGTTGCATTCTTCAACCCACTTCACATAATAATGATCTCCACTTTCTGCATCTGCCATTTATGACTACAGTCCTTCAGTAACCCTTCAGTTCAGAAAAACAATGTTTAATACTCAAATATGCTATTTAGGATCCATTTGAGAAGTCAGCAAAGAAAATTAATGAGGCGCATGAATAGCAGGGCCAACACTCCACACGCTGTCTGTGTTTTCTTTAGTGTGTTTGTTTGTGGGAGAATTGCAGTTCGGTTTCAAGAAAGTACATGAGCTCTCAGCTTCGGGCTGCACATTCACAAATCTGAACTTAGATGTGCACGGCAGCACTCAAAGGTGAATGTTAGGCTGTTTTTATTACATACATAGGTGCATATGCAACATGCATGGTTTACTTTCATCTAAGACGTGTGAGGATATATAGAATACTGTGAATGGCAACAGGAAAGAGCCCAGTTTTTATTTTTATTTATTTATTTATTTATTTTTCCCTACAGCAGATCTTTCCACTGAACCTTTACAACAGCAGGAGCTTTATAAAACTATGCTCAACACACACTTGAGGCCCTGAGTGCCTGGAGGCTTGGTAGACTAAAAGAGCTGTAGATTCCTGTGCTCATAGATGTAACTGATGTTTCCTCCTGTTTAGGACATTTCTGCTACTAAAAAGTGTGATGGCAATTGCAAGAAAAGAAGAAAAAAATCATTATTTTCTTTTATTTAACAGCAAAATGAATTTATTCTGATGGTCATCCATCCTTTTTGCTCACTATACTACCTGATTCTCTGTTCAAGATAGCATGAATAATATATAATATATAAACTATATAAATGATTATGAAATAAGATTATCTTGTGCCACGCTTTGCACCTGACACTCATGTCAGCTCTTTCATACAGTAAAAAGGGAAAAAGTTTGCATGAAAGTATTAAAAAAAGACAATTAAAGTGTTGCTGGATATGTTATGTTTTTCTGCACATATTCAAATTTACAAGTATGAAAATAAACACTCTAGAAGACCATCACAAATGTGCACTAAATAAAGTAAAATGCACCAGTTCCAAAATACGTGATACTGCAAAACAGGCTTGCTGTGTGATAAAAGGTGGGTTATTTTTCCTTCCGGAAGTGTTAGCATAATTTCTTTAAGGATGTTTACTTAAACCAGGGATCACAGCGCACACCATCAGAAATCCAAGATGTGAAGTCCAACAAAGGCGACTGCCCACACAAACAAAAACAGACATTATTCTTCCAGATTTTCAGCTTGTTTTAGTTAGTAGTTCTCTTTGAAATAGAAGAAAAAAAAATAACAGCCACAATCTGGAGTGCCACACTCTTCAATGTTTAAACAGATTTAAAACTCTGTTCATTTGTCTAAGTACCAATAAAAAGGCTTTTAACAGGAGTGTAAAATGGTTCATAAAAACCCAAAAGGCCAGAAAATGCAGGAAATAATGTGTCTATCCTGGATGGGTCCTGTAATTCATACCAATGTAGAGCTTTCCAGCTTTTCATTGGATTATTGAATTACTGCGCCAAAAAAAAGGCCTTAAAACCCTCACAGGGGTCCATTAGTCTAATAGAGCAATACTTTTTTTAAGTGTGTTTTATTAAGGAATAATAAAAAATAGTAAAAAAATAAATAAAAAAAAAGGACTCCTGCTCTGATTTTTATGAAACTGCTTTTTTTTTTGGCTTATTCTGAATAAAAGAGAAAATGTGAAACATGAAAAAAAGTTCACATTAAGTCCTAAACCCCTCAAGCATTTCCTCCTTCAAAGTTCTTCCTGCCTGGTTTTATCCTAATACCTTGCATAACTGTTTTATTACATTATCATTAGATCTACTGTACCCCCACACCCACCCACCCACCCACACACACACATGCACACAAACACTCCCTCCGGCCTCCATTTACAGAGACTTAGGTTCAGTGTTCTACAGCTTACACAGACCCATTATACTATTAAGTCATTATAAACCAGGACACTGAGAAAATAATACCCTTAATGGCAGTTACAGTGGGCAGTGCTTCAGGTTATAGTCCCATCCTGCCTGCTTGTCTGTCTGCTTGTAGATCTGACTGTGTCATATTACATGTAACAATGTTGGGTTAGCTTTCACTGAACTTTAGTTGTCTAACTTTGTGCTGATTTATAGATTATTTTGTTTGTTTATTGTCCATCCTTTGTGAATGCTTAAGGTCATCTCACCCCAGAGTTGGGATATGCTGTCCAGCCCAGTTCTGCTGTGGCCACTCGAGTGTCCATCAAAGTCTCTGCAGAAAAGACAAAGCAATAGAAAAGAGTTGTTAGCCCACATATTTTCTTTCAACCCCCCCATGATGAGTTTATTATTTCATCAACAAACAGGAAAGAGTTGGAACCCCTCAGTGATCAACTAAACACCTATGTTAAGAGGAAAACATGGAAATAGATATTTGGCATTTTGCTGTAAGTAGTGCATGAGAGCGTCTGTAATGAAGTTAAATGCTGATACTTGCATTGTGTTTCTTTCTGTGAAACTGGCTAAAATCATCACATCCTGCCATTGTTTTTTGGCCCACACAACTGAGTGATATGCAGTCATTTGTGTAAAAATAGGTGGATATTTTGGATCTTGAAGTGTTTGCACGAGAAATGCAGTATATCTTTGCAAACTTTCAACCCAGAGAAGGTGGCTTTAAAAATGAAAAATGGAGGGCGAGTTTGTTCAGTCCTTAAGGGAAAACTCTAAAATCCAGTATAGCAGAAGTTTGTGAAGCCGTTTGTGCCAGCTCCTCTTAACTCTCACTAATAAAAGCACATACATTTCAAAGATGCAGTATATAGTAGAGAATGGAGGAGAGGGAAAGGCGGATGTGTGTGCAAAATCTAAGGATAAACACTACAAAAAAGAGCTGTGTATGCTTACTACAAACAGACTTAGAAATAACAGTCAAACCTCCTTTGAATATCTTTGCACCCCTTACATAAAGTGACACATCAGACCAACATAAAGTATTTAAAAATATGTGTTTATATATACATATATACAAACCATTTATCAGCTCAGTTTTGATTATTTCCTGCCAAACAAAATTCAGAAACCTGACATGAAGCTCAAGCAAATATGAAAGGCATGTGACAGTTACCACAAAACAACTGATATCACCTGTCTTTCTCAGTCTAGCTGATTTACAGATAACACACAAAGGCATGTTAGCAGGAAAATGAAAAATCTCCCCTTTTAGACGAGAGTTTAGAAACTTTTTATTATATAGAAAGTAAAGGCTACATTGTTTGGAAGACCCTTGTCTCCAATCACCTTTTGATCTATTGTAAAACCCTCCCTAGTGGTCTTTTAACTATGATTATGTCATTTTTAGCTAATACAAAGAATGCATAGAAACTTGCCTTTGTATTGTGATAAGTACTAGGGAGTAAGTCTGCACTCATTTCCGGTCATCTTTTTGTATATAGCTATATCTGACCTATCCAGCTGTGCAGTTTTGAGCAAGATGCCAGCTCGGATGAGAAAAACAAAGACACCCATGGAACTGTTTGTCTACAAGTGGATGCTTTAGAATGAAGTGAAGCAGGGAGCTTGTGGCTCACCATTGTAGGTCCTTTGTCACATCTATGAGATTTTTCAAACAGCATTTCTTTGTCTGCTCCTGATTCACCATGATTTAAATAAAGACTTACTCGGAAACAGTTTTAATCTTAATGTTCTTTTCATACGCTCTCCATCCTGAGAAAAATGCCACAAGACTTTGTTAAAAACACCAAATAATACAATTTTCATTGGAGTGGGTCTTTAAGGCTGGGAATACAACTGTGAGGCAGAATGGCAAACGGTTTGCTAGGGTGATGATCTGTAGAAGATAACCAGGTCACATGGGGAACTTTTTTTCAGACTAACTGCTGAGTTTTAGATTTGGATATCTTCCACATTCTCAGCAAAGGGTTGGCAAGAGCAACCCACATTTGCTGTTGATAAGGAAGAAATCTCACTCTGATAAAATGCAAAGATATGAAGCTGCACGCTTGTAGAATCTGCTTAAGACCCACTCCTCCAGTAGGTTTTCTTGCTGTGAGTTAATGCCATAAACAGTGATGCAAAACTAAACTCCCTTGACAAAAAAAAAAAGAAAAAAATAAAAAGATTAGGTAAACATGAGCAAAGACTTCTGTTCTTAATCTCTACTACAGAAAAAAAAAAAAAAAAAAAAAACTTTCCTGAGATCTTTATTAATTATCTATGGCACAAAACCCTGAGACACACACAGAAGAACACACATTATGCTCACACACCAGCCAAAACACAGAACAATTTTCTGTGTACACCTACAGTGACAGCTTGTTCATACCCAGGCTTCCATCAGAGTATTTCAATTTCCTTAAGATCAGCCTTGCCTTGTCTCGTTTCCAGAGCCAGCTTCAGCCTGCCCCACTGCTTGTAAGACTCGCTGTCAGCTAGGGAGATAGGCGCAAGAAACACCCCTCTGAGCCAGCCGGCATTGCGGGGACTGCCAACCCTTTCTCAGGGGAAATCACAAAAGCTTTAGTCAAATCACACGGGCACTTGGTAGGCCATTTTCTATTTTCTTTTGAACCAAAAAAAGAGGGATGAGGTGATAGACAATGTGGGTAGAGGACAAAAAAGGTCATATACCCAAGGGAGAGGAGGATGAGCTGTATCATGTGACTTAATGCCCACCATTAGCAGAATATCAAAGTAGCAGATGAGTAAATGAAGTATGCTAAGTGGTGATTAGCAAACAAAGTGGGCCTCTTGAATCTGTCATGCCGCTGCTCCCACACCTGTCCTCTGGCAGGAGACTTGAAACAAGTCCCAAGTGTAGCATGTGTGAGTTTCTAACAGCTGAAAACATTCATGCAAGTTGTATGAAACAATCAGAGAATCTATCCAGTAAAAAGCCTTTTGATAGTAAAGCGATGGCTTTTGCATTTTTACCAGATACATTTTCAGTACCAGTTTCTTTCTTGTGATTAATCTTCAGTGTTCAGTTTCTTGTGTCACATAAGCCAGTATTTTTAGAAAATGTCATGCTTCTTTAACTAAAAGAAGGTTCTTTTTAACCTTAGAGAAATAAAATAAATAAGTACATTTCTAATTGGTGCTGTAAGTACCGTACATAGTATTTTTTTTATTCACAAATCTATTAGGTTTTTTTTTGTGAAAGCATAAGGGCTTTTAAACCAAATTTGAAACAGCATTTGGTTGAACAAAATTAATGCAATTTAACAAGTGATCATTTTCCTTTTGACAAACCTAATAAAGTCATTTAATCAAGGGCTTTACTGAAATTGAAAAATGTTAAATTAAATTCCGAGAGGATCTCATTCCAGTTGGGCAGCAGCTGTACAACAGCACCACGCTGCAAATTTGGATTTTTTTGACAGGTGTTTATAACTAAAAGCATGACGCATATTTTCGAAAGGGTCTTTCTTTCATCCTATGTGGACTCATGAGAGGGCATAAAATATAAAGGGCATGGTGGACTAAAATAATCTTAAAAATGTTCTGCAATAAGACATACGAAAAACAATCGGGCATTAAGTAAGCAGGAGAGATGTGGTCATGGAGATATGGAGTGTCGTCTTAGATATTTGTCAATGGTAGAGTGCTACATGGTTTGTTTTTCTTTGCAAAACTAATATCTGTGTTGAAATGTAATTTGTTGAACATCAAACTAACATAATATGATCAGGGCTGCTCAAAAGACTTAATTTTAATGATTAAAACATTAAAGAAGATTGAAGTATTTTAAAAGATTTTCACTCCAAGCATTTATAGCGTTTAATAAAGAACAAATCAAAAACCTTGGCGGTCTAAAATTGGTGTTAGAGTAGATTGCTACAAACTTAATTAGACCTCCCAACACAGTTTCTTTCTTTCTCGCCTGAAAGTAATTGGAAGAAGAGGTAAGACCAGAATGCAGTCCCCTGTGACCTCCTTATCCATGTTTTGCTAAATCAGCACCAGTAAATGAAGAGGGCAAAGGCTTTTGAAAGTGTCCAGTGTGAGGAGAATTATTGACACACATAGTTGTTGTTGTTGACTATGTACCCATAGCTCAAAGATCTATTGAAAAACAATAGCCAGAGCTTGTCTGACTGGTGGAACGGAGTTTGAAGGATAAATTACACCATCAAATATTATTTACTCTAAATCACGCAGAGGATGTGGGATGGCTCATTATGGCTCAGTCACTCACCACAAGCATGGCTAGTTAAAACTCAGGAAAAAGGCCAAAACCAAGTCACAGATGGGGGGGCTACAACCTCAAACACCACAGAGCACTGCTCCTTCTTCTGAACAGCAAGTGATAGATCAATACCAAACGGTGGGTTTCTTCCACAGATAGAGAGAGGTAGACTGCATTAAACATTGATGGTGGCCCAGCACTGCAGATCGATGAGGCAGCAGCTCTCTTTGCACAATTACACGTCAGCAAGCAGTCACATGATGTATCACACAAATGTCCATTTTTGCATATTATTAGCGACACAAAAAGCATTTAAAGACGGATAATTTGGTGAAAGCAAAGCAGAAAGAACAGCATGGCCAACGATTTCATCTTTATTTAGCCAAATTGCAATAAGTCTAATGATGTCAGTCAAAATGGCAACATGTCTGTATAATTCCCTTCTTTGTGGTCAAGTCGGTATAATTGTTTGCCTGCTGGTCGATGGAACATGTGCTAAAGGCCTTCTCCAAAGCTTTTGGGCTCCTTAATCAATACAGCAGACAATTCTCCAAGGATTTCCATTGTTTCGCATCTTTTTCATTCATCTATCTTTTAACTCCCCTCCTCTTTGTCCTCTTGTTGGAGGTTGCTGGCACACTTTGTAATTCAATGAGACAATCATGTCCAGATGCTGGATGCAATATAGGCTGGGAGCAGGCTTCTCTTTGTGACGAGATACAAACCGAATAAAGATCTGAGGCTCCCAGGCAACATTATTTAGGTGGGCTTTATCTTTACATGGGAATGGAATCAAGATAGTAAGATGGAGAATGAGGCATTCAATGTACAAAAAACAAAAAAAAAAACAAAAAGATGGAAGAAATGGCAGACAGAATGAAAAACGAAGATGAAAACCCCACAGGAGAAATCAGCAGGACTGAAATGAGCACTTAACAATGATGAAACCCCATGGTAGCCTGCTGAGCCTGGCATCTTAATATGGGGCTGAAAACAAAGTGACAAACAAACAAGAGAGAACTATGCTGCATCTTCCAAACTAATCAGCCATCCACTCAGGGGATTTATGAATATAAAAGGAAGATGTTTCTATTTTTTGAGAGACTGAAGCACTTTATAAACAAATAGGGAGGAACTTTTGACACACATAAATGCACTTTTTCTCGACTCCATCTCTCTCAGATTTATAATTAAAATGCAAGTCAAGCATTTTTGAGTTCATTTACTTCATTTGATAGCTGCTATGCTCAATGTCTATCCAAGACATACAAGAACACAAAGTCAGCAGTCATGCTGACTGAGTCGCTGTGTTCAACAGAGAGGACAATCCTCATGAATGCAGATGTGAGAATCTTCTAATATGTGCCACAGCTGCAGCAGTCATGCTGACTGAAAACAGGAAATGGAAAATACAAAATCCAGAGTAATACATCAAAAGAAATGTGTTATTTCTACATCTCTCTAAAGACAGACATGACAATGTGTCAGATTTGAAAATTGAACTGAAAATAATCTGCCATCCTCTGAGACGTGAGCTCAGAGCGATGACATACACTCAGCTTGCAACGCTGAGCCACAGACAGAATTAAATGAGCAAGCTCAGAAATTACAGATAGCACGCACAGACACATTAAGAGCGTTCTGCGGAAGCAGTCCCTCGATCTTGCTGCGTGGAAATAACATTTTCAGCATGACAGATACCCAGGTCAGAAAGAGACAACAAGGAAAGCTGTGAAAGATCAGAAAAGACACAGGAATGAAACTACAAAAGGTAATCTAATGTTTGAACCCCTGCATTGTGAGGAGCTTTTTTTATACGTTCAGTATCTGCAGTACCTGATCAAATTATCCTATAATCACACCAAGGTGACATTCTGTTAGCACCACACATCTGGACTGCCAAGTCATTTACAATTAAATATGCAGCACTTGCACTACTTGCTGAGAATCCACACAGACTTTTTACATTATTCACAGATTTTAAATTAATTTTCCTGCGGAAAAAAACGAATCCTTTATTTCCTCCATTTTTGAAAACCTGAAGTTACACAGTCATCCAAACTTCTTAAAAACACACCTAAAAAATTGTGGCCAGTCTTCCAGCTGCTGCCATAATGCAGAGGCAGCATATTTTATCCATAAATCCTTCCTTCAAAAGTTCCCACCTTTCGCTTTCTCCTTCACCATGTTTTTTTTTTGGTCGATCCTGTTTTTTTGCTCTCTCCTCTTTCCTCTCTTGGTCAGGGGAGAGAGGTTAGGCACATCATTTGCATTCATTAACATTACATTAGCAGACAGAGTGATCTTTAGAAACCGGGCTGCCGGAGAGTGTCATCTTTAATTCATCATAACCCCACCACCCACTCATCCTTCCGTTTACCTCCCTCTTTTTACCTATCCCTTCATCCATCTGTCTTCCCTCTCCATCATTCAATTTTTCCATTGATGCTGTAGCATCCTTTCTCCTCCTTCTCCTCTCTTTTCAATAGTCTCATTTTCCAACTGACTTTTATCTTCCTCACTCCAGTGTTTCCTTCATCTTTCTCACTTTAATTTCTTCCAACTAACCATATTTATCTTGGCCTCCTGTTAATTATTTTATTTGTGCTTGTTTGAGCATTTAAAATTTGGAAAGATTTCAAAGGAAACATCAATCTTCCAATTCAGCAAACCCGTCTCATCAATCCCTGTCCAAATCTGGATATTGCGAAAAAGCCCAGTTTCCACGAGTCATAAAACAAGTGGTAGTGCAAATAATTAAGTTATAATCCCATCAGTTGTCACACACCTGGATAAATGAAGTTTAGATTTTGACCCCTTCCCTATGGGAGCAGTGAACTGCAGTCACAGCTGCACTGCGGACCCATTTGGAGGTTTGACCCCAACATTCAACCTCTGATAAGTGTTAAGAAGGGAGGCATTAGGTCCCATTTTTTGGAGTCTTGTTTAAACTGTCTTTGGATTTGAACCAACAACCTCCCAGTTACAGGGCGGCCATCAGCATCACACCACTTTGATGGTTTAGTAAGTTTTCTCTTATTTCCATACATAAACTAAATACTTTCAGTGACTTGCAAAACATGGTGTGACAATTTTCATGTTAATAGCTGTTAAGCTTTGTGAGTTTATTTAAAATGTATTTAAAATGTATAGTAATCTCAACTATGCCTACTATAAGTAGGTAAAAACCCTGTGCCCGTATGTTTTTTATAAACTGATTTTTAAATGTTGGTTCAAACTATTATCAGTTATGATATTAAGCAAATAGACAATACAAATTGATCAGTCTGTCCCTGCTGCTACCGTTCAAATCTCACCATTTTTCCTAGACAAGTGAAACAAGTCTGTAGACTTGTAAAGAGACCCATTCAACAGTATTAAACATGATATTTCTTATATTCTTTGACAGACTATCAGCTCACCCAAAAGAAAGAGTCCTTCCACTTCTATGAGCCACCAAATGAGAAATATGAACCAGCTGACAGAAACCATGATGAAACAGAAATAACATTTTACAGCACAGCAAGTGCACAAAAACAGGCTCTCCAGCTTCCACTATGGAGAACAGGGAAATCACAATCTGAGCTACAAGCTCTGATAGAATGTTGGAGAGAAAATGGCAATGCAATTTTGCTTTGCCCATGAGAAGAATGGATTCACAATGAAAGTCTATCCACTACAGTTCTGACATTTCAAAACTTCTCACATGAGAGTTAGCTCAGGCTTACTATCCTATCATCACATCTTCTGCACAGAGAGGCAGGGACTAGACTGACGGAGAAGTATCTTTGACGGGTCACAAAGGGACTGTGAGACTGACATTTAGCAGTAAAAGCTGCAGCTAACAGTCTACCCATGGAGACTGGAAGCATATATGTTTTGTAAGGAAAAACAAGAAGTGCTGAGTGAACAAAATGACGTCCCTCTTCTCAACCTTGCGCTGCAACTTTCTACTCCAATTAAGAAAGAGTGGCAGGACTTTGGGTGTGAGCTGCTACACACAGATCTGACTGGAAACCAAAACTTGGCTCATAACAGAAATTTGAAGTTGAAATATTGAAGTTAATCTGAAATCACTCTGATTAAATCCCTGAGAGACTGTATTTTAAAATGACACAGAGGTTAGAGGAATAATACAGACTCTCCCTTTCTGCCACACTAGTACTCACTTGAACCAAGATAGCCATCCTGTAATATGCAGACCCAAAATAGAAGGGAGGGAAAAGCAAAGGAATAAAGAAGAAGAGACAGTGCATTTTAAGACAGAGCAAGATAGAGTGAGAGGAGGAAGGAAGACAGATGCAGCTCATATGAAAAGGGACTCTGGATCAGATGGGGAGGGAGCAGACGTACTTTGTTGGTGCATCCTGCTGTCGCATTCAATGTCATCTCAATGGGGATCTAAACTACGCAGAGTATGAGCCACTTTATTTCTTAGAAATCGTCCATATCTGTCCTGGATCTTGAATGTGCGAACATTTTTCACCATTAAAATATTCATTTTCCGTAAAATACAACAACAAAATTGTCACCTCAACATCACAATGACCCAAGAAGAATTACTCTGACAAAGTAGACACACATTAAAAACCCCCTTTAATGTAAATAATGTTTTTTAATATGTTCTTGTAGCATTTTCCTGATGATGGAGGACTTATATGAGGAAAATTAAGCTTAAAACTGTGTTTCTGAGTATTTATTTATACAAATTGTAATTATCAGGAGCAGAGGAAAAAGGGCTTTTGGAAAAAGCTTGTAGCAGTGACGTTGAAGCTACTACGGCAAGCCTGCAAGCTCCATGATCCGCTTCATTCTGATGCATCCACTTGCAGACAAATAGATCCATGTACATCTTCAGGTGCCAGCTGGTACCTGGCTTAAAACTATACGACTGGACAGATCTAATAATGTTCACCATTTTTGTTGCACTGCTAATGTCAGGTTGGGGTTGTGAAAGGCTGTATGCTAGCAGGAGAGAGTGGAAACAGAGTGATGATGGGAAATAAGGCAGGTTTTCTCTGTGCCAGCAGTTCTGCTTACAACTCAGAGGGGATTTTTTTTCATTTTTTATGAAGTACTGCTGCTCTACAGAAACCATGGTCTAGACTCTAGAAAACAACAGAGGTTTGTGTGATTTTGGCTAAAATCAGCTTAATCATAATTATTGGCCACTGGCAATGCTTTTACAATCAATCAAAAGATGATCTGATTGGGACTTTAAAAAGGTCCCAGCCCATCATGGTAGGTTCTATTACTTGAGACCTTCAACCATATGCTTGGATGAATTTATTATATGAAAATGACACTCTACCGGCTCCCAAAAGAAACTGCAAATTAAGCAAATGAATATGGTCTGTATTTTAATCTCTTCTTCAGTAGATTAATATATTTTCTATGTAACTGCTACTTTTTCACTTAGAAAAGATGAGAAAAACAACTGAACAGCAACATCTAAGCCTGTATTCAAGAGGAAAGTAAAAACCAGTTAGCTGAGTCCAATCTCATTAAACGCTGCTGTTAACCATGTTTGGATGCACAACGAAATTGACTTGTGCCCCCCAGAATAATCCCCCTTTTGGCAGATTGCTAAACAGACAAGAGAGCAGGAGAGGGTTGGAGTTCGAACGAGAAGAGTAAAGTCAGTGCTCCCTTCCGTCTCACTTGGGAAAGTAAAGCAACGACCTTCAAAGACCTTGAACCCACTAGAGCAGAATTTCAATAAAAGTCAAATTATCACCCATGCCCATGGGGCTTGAAAAAGGCACTAAGCTTGAACTGACTGCACAAAGACGCCGATTTAACAGTCATATGGAAGTGTGAGTGAGTCAATCATCTGCCACACTTGTGCATCTCTCCGAAAGGACGAATCGGAGGTAAGCTGTGGTTACTGTACCCTATCAGGAGAGGATGCCACTGGGATGGATCACTGATTGTTTTCCAAGCGTGTGTTTCTGTGTGTGTGTGCCAGTAGTTGTGTGTGTCTGCGAAGACACATGTGCAGACATGCGACTGGGAAAGTGTTATTCAATTTGGTTGTGTTCTCCCTTGACCAACGCAGTGAGATCCAGGTAATTGATGCCTCACTTTGGTATTCCCCAGATGTCCACAATTCACCACGGGGACAGTAAGTTGGTGCGAACGAGACAAAGCGCTCTGTTCCTTAACCACTAGTGAGGTGCTCTTCAGGGATCTCGTTAGTGCGGTCCTACACACAAACAGATTTGCCAACAAGACACAAGTAAATCCATGAATATTTCCAGAAGCATAACTGCAGGGTCATGGTCACTTTCAGGTTGGAATTGCATCTTGTTCCGCTTTTCTTTCTTTCATATCCACCTCCATAAAAAGGATTAGCTCCTCCTGTGCCTCCAAGACACTGCAAAACTTTTCATTGAAAGCAAACACTGAATCCACTTTTGTGCAGAACATTCTCACATGCCTGCAGAAACCTGTATATTGCTGGCAATGGAGTTCGTTTTTCCTCCAGGGCTTTGCTGGAGTCTGTGGGAGTTTTGAAACAACCCATAGGGCTAAAAACAAGAGAAAAAATCTTTCAGCTCAGGATCTTGACCTTACGGGGTGAGTCTAACAGTGGAAGAAATTCCCCAATATGAAACTCTAAGAAGAAAGATGGATGGAGAGGGGTGTTCTTACTTTTGGGAATATGGGTGAGAGACCTTTTTTGGGTATTTTATTTTGGAAATCTTTCATACTGCAGTGGAAAATACTGCATGCCTTTTTTATTTTTTTTCTATCGAGTTTTGGATGATAGTAAAAAGAGGAAGAGACATATTTCTTCAGTTTCCATGGGGGGTTGGTATTTGAAATCCCCTCAAGTTTGATATTATTTGATATTTTTATCTAATCAAACTTGAGATTTTTTCTACTTTGTATACGTTTATTAGCGATTCCATTTTGCTTAAGCCTTCTTAAATGCTATAAACCACACCCTACAAATTGAAATTCTTTTACAGCAAGGTGACAGCAGGTAATTTGGTCTCCCTTTATGTGCACAGATGAAGCATGACCTCATGGCTTTTTGCATCCAGGATATTCTGGTGTTTAAGCTTTGACCCAAAACTCATTTTTAAATGTCACATCTGTCCAGACGCACCATTAGGGACTGCAAACGTCAGCAACCCTCTGTACTCCTGTCATCTTTTAGACAATATCCATTAGGACCACAATTATTTTTTCTTCTTCTTTTCAATGCTGTCATTTGGTATCAGCAAAGTCATCTGTAAAATCCAAGTGCAGTGGAGACAGCGTGAGAGGATCACAAGGTGAGCTTGATGCTGGGAGACAGCCTGTGGTTTCCCGCTCAGTTAAAGATCTTCCTTCCAGAGGAAAGAAAAGAGCCTCTAGGCAGCTCTTTGCTCTTCATCTGCAGGATGAAGCTGTTTTCTTGCATGATGTGAGCTGTGCTCCAGGAGTCAAAGCGCAACACTCGCCACAACAGCTCCAGTTAAAGAGCCGAGGCTCCTCATTAAATATGCAGTGCCAGAAAGCCACTCCAAGCTGTTCTTTTACTTCACATGTGAGACGAAGCGGCAAAAACACTTGCACACCTCTCTCACTCTACACATTTAGAAACAACACGCTCATAGTGTTGTGAATGATGCTACAACATGATAAAATGTTCCTCTGGTGGGTTCCCTCATTGTTTTGAGTGAGAATGTGTGTCTGTCCAGTAAGGTGAGGATTTTTTTTTAGTAAAAATATCTGTCAGCAGCATTTTAAATGAAATAGAAAAAAAGGATTTAGAAGGAGACAAATTCAGAATGACTGTGTGAGGTAAAAAAAAAAAAACATTCTCATAGAGGAAAATATGTGTTATATCTTTCTGCCAATATATTTCCAACAAATACAAAATGTTTTGAAAGTGCAGTTTACTCACTCTCCATCCTGTGCAGCTTCCATTTTGAGTCCTTAGGTAAACTAGGCACTGCAGTATGCTGTTATTCCAGTCATCTACATAACTGAGCTCCATTATGTTAGAGGAGGCGAGCAGAGGCTGACAGGTACAAAAAGAGCCTAGAGGCTTTAGCGAAAAATAGAAAAGCTCGGTGTCATCCACAAGGGTAGAAAAGTTTTTTTTTTTTACATTTTTCACCCCTTCTTCACAAATTTGACCAATGACGTTTACATGTTTACACAAAATGCTGAAAAAGCAACAGAGCATTAGAGGATGCTAAACATCTTCCGTTGACATCCATAAAAATGAATGCATGATACATAAACCTTACTCATCCAACATCATCGTTGTCAAAAGCTGATTTCATTCCAGTTGCATTATTAAAGACAATTTACAATAGTTATGATGCAGAGTCTGAGATGTTATAAACATGACATTTCCATGTTTACCTGTCTAATGCATAACTTATGTCTTCACTTTCCAAATTGCATCAGTAGTCTGTTAATAATAGTGTCATTATTAATTTAGCTAAGAAGAAATTTAGTAAATATTTACTCTTTAATACACGTGGAATTTCAAACAATAATTTGGATTGATGTAGAAAATAGAATGTTTAACATCAAATCAACAAATGTGTTGTTAATTAAACATGGGGGTGGAATAAACAGACAAAGTAGATTGTGTTAGGAGCTCAGTCTGGTATATGGTAAGGTGAAGATAAACCAGGAAAGCTGCAGGAACAACAGGAGTTGAACTATTCTGGGTTCAAAACACAACAATTTTCCAAATGTATTCCAGTACATATAATGTTTCCACCGGGGCTCAAACGTGTGCTGAGCAAATGAGACTACCATTTTGTGGAGTGGATGTTATCTGCGGCTGTGAAGTTATTAATGTAGATGGGCGTTGGAACGACTCCCGGAGAGTTTTCACACACTACAACTACTCCTCTTTTCTCCTCCCCAGGGGTGTTGTTAGCCTGTGGGTCCCCTGACGGCTCACTCCACATAATGAGGCTGAGACACCAAAACAAACACAGGTTAACAATGAAAAGTAGACAAAAAAGAAGAAAAAACAACTAAAGATGGAGAAGTTAGTTCTGCAACTTTCTATGATTTTGCAGCTGGACAGATGTTTGAGGCTTGATGCACTTTGAGTCCTCGTTTTTTTTCTCCTCTTTACTTTCCCATTACATGCTATTATGGCTTGTTTTAGCTTTTTTCTGCTCTATTGTACACAGATGTGGTTGGCTGAGTCCACCGTAGGGTTCCACAATGAACTGTCCAGACTCCTCTTCTCCTATTTCCCGCTATCTCCCTTTGTGTTTTTCGTCCATCCCCACATATCTCTCCCCAGGTGTGCTGGTTTCGGGGGCTAAATGATGAACAGAGCCACAGTGTCTGGTGTCTCTAATGGGTACATTATACGGGAGGACGGCAGAGGCGCTTGCACCAGACTCATAAATCACACACTCCTGTAGAGAAGCTCACTGCAAGACCTCACTGCTCCACCACTCCTACAACAGATACACAAATATAAATCGAAACGCTACCTTTTAAAGCACATATACGCATATATGCAAGAAAGTATTAAGTAAAGAGATACACACACAGGTAAAAAAAAAAAATACATGCACTTGAAGTGCGGCTGCATACACTATTTGCCTGACACTGTGTGTGGTCAACACTTGCCTTGTAAGTCAGAGGCACATTTCACTTACATCTGTCCAGAGACAGCTCCTGTGTTGGACAGTGTGCCACATGAGAGGTTGTGTCAGCTTGATTGAATTTTGACAGAGCAGTTAAAGCATTATTAGTTCTTCTTGACACATCCCAGCACACACCAAGGCCCGCCAGTAGCATAGGTGAGGTAAACAAAGGCCCCATTTAGCATTTTAGCCATCAGTCAACACGACAGGCAATGGAGATAAAGAAACGCACACCCACTGTGAGTGGGAAAACACAGTCCCTGCTCTGCCCTCCATACGAAGATGTTTTGGCATGTGTGACACAAATACCTGAAGATGTTAATAGCCATGGGTAAAAAGGAAACAAACACCTCTGCGCGCACAAAGGGTCAGGACAGAATAAGTATTTTCAGAGGGAAATATCCAGCAGATGTCTCACATAGCTTGCTGTGATGAACCAGCACCAGCATGTTCTCAACCTTTCTGTTTTCCCTCTTTTTGTTTCTCATTTGTCCCACAAATTCCAATCTGTCTTCGTAGGGATTACCTTAGAAAAAGAAAGCAGAGGATAATAGTTTTGCTTAATCTTAAAACACACTGGAAAGGGAGTAAGAATATTTTTAAATGAATAATATTATGCTAATTCCATCAGAAAATGGACTGTGAAATGTTTATTTTTTTTTATTTTTTTGTCACAGCCCCCAAATCAGTATTTACACTATATTTGGAACATGCAAAGAAACAGAAATATGGTAATTAATCCCACAACTTTGGTTGAGCTAATCTTCTTGTCAGTCAAAGAAATAGTCTCTAAACATTTGTACACAGTAATTGTACTGGGAGCTGTGACATGGCAATATGGCTTTGTTGAGAAGAGGTATAAGGACTAGAAATGGAAAGTTGAAATTGGGAAAAAAAGACTTTAACCCCAGAAAACCTTGCTGACTCAGTCAAATATCACAACGCACAACTCGTCAAAAAATAACAGCAAACTACAATCAAGACATAGACTAACAGAGAAAGGAACTCTTCAAATAACTGATTGTTTCTACACGTGTTCCACAGCAGCTGAAAAAAATAAAGTAGGTTAAAAAAACAAACAAAAAAAGAGAGACAGATGAGCTGACAGCATTTGATATGGCAGATAAGGCACAGACATCACACACACACACGCTAACCGCAATATTTATTCAGTCTGCTGGTATTTATCTTACGTCTTCTAAATGGCATGAAGCAACCTTTATCCAGCATGATTCCTCCCTGAAGATAATGGATTGTGAAGACAAAACTACCACCTCAAACATCATCACCTGGCTCTTCCTCACTTCCTGTACACCACCCATCCCCACACACACCCACACCCACACACACACACCTCTGTCATTACTCCCTCAGGCAGATTTGCTAATTCCTCTCAACCTATTCTCAGTCACACATGGCTGTGGATGCAGTCGCTGGCTGAGCCTCACTGCTGGATTAACCTTTGCTCCTGCCAAAGATCTGTTTTTCAGTGGGACCAGCCATCGTACGGGGGCCATGGCTGGCGGATAGTAACTCATTGTCAGAGCACTGTCAGCACCAGCCCCTGCATTAGTGGCTTTTGAAGAAAAGGACTGTTGATGTAGGCAGGGTGCCAGCCAGGAGGAAAAGCAGGCCCAATACTCTGCACGGCACTTAACCTGACATCTCCCACCCTCATGCTGGGGGGAAGGGGGTGAAAGAGTGTGAGTGTGTCTGTAAGTGTCACCATGTGCAAATATATACACATTTGAGACAGAGAAAGCAAAATATTTTATGGTATTCTGCAGTTTGGCTGCTGATTAATCCTACTGTGAGTCTCAAAAAGTAGTACTTGCCTACTTGTTTTCGCTTATGAGTTGATCATGGATGCATCATGTCTGATGTCTGGTCCTGATTGTTTTAATGAAAACTCTTTGTTGCATTTGACAAGAGTAAATGTCACATTCCATGAAGATGTAAAAGACAGGTAGAAACATTTCCCCTTCATCATGATAATGGACTGCAGCTCCCTCTCTCACTTAAGAGCTTTGTTCCCACACCATTCACTCAAATCTAGATGATGACTTGTCAGGATTCACTTAGGAGGAAAACAAATGGCTAAGACTCTCAAAACATTTTATTTTTACTTAATCCACTAAGACAGGTCTTCTCCTTTGCATATACTCAGACAGCTAAGGATGCTTTCACAAACCCCAAATATGTGACAACTTGACAAGGCATCAAAACAGCAGAGAAGAAAATCCTAATGGAGATGGTAAATTATTTTGAAAACCTAGGTGGATACAAATAAGTCCTTTACAAGCTGACAAAAGTAAAAGCTAATGATAGTCTCCAATGAAAGACTGCAAACGTGCTAAGTATGCATTAAGGTGTCTGATCAGGAAACTTTGGTCATTTGGTTCTGTCTGAGCTTAGATGGCTTCAACTACAGAAAAAAAAGGATGACAAGAACAACGCAAAGGAGGAGGAGTCACTCCGGTTCTCTTATATGGTCAATAACTAGTAAAAATTTTGGGTCTGTGTCACAGGAAAAGGGTACTTTCTGAAGAGTTTTATGGTTGATCTTAACTTTAGGTCATAACCAAACAAAGCTGAATTGAGCACAAAATAGAATGTCCTGTAAATACAGAATGGTATGGGAGCTTTTCCAGGACCACCTGCATTGGATTCACTCTGTAATTCACATAATATGGTACACAGTAGTGGGGGCAGGGCTGGAGGGGAAAAAGCTGCAGCAAAAATATGTTTTTTTTGTTTTGTTTTTTTCCAACTAGTCAGACGCCACTCTGTGTGGGACTTGTTTGCTTGATAGTTCAAGCTTTGGGAGTAAAAATGCATTTTGGGATTTAATGAAGCCCTGGCGAATGGATTCCAAAATCATGGCTGCAATTAGTCAAAACACAAGTAGAGACACACGCCTAGCACACTCCTTGGTTCACAGCAGGGCAGCAACATTTACACTTGCTTCATGGACTTGATAGGCATAATGTGTTTATAAAACCCAAATATAGTTCTATTGGTTAACTTAGTCACATGTATTTCCTCTTAGTCTAAGCCACAAAAGAAATGAAACTTGGTTTTGTGACACTTCACAGAGTTGTTTCTAAGTTCACTTTTGAGATGTTCACAAATTACTTTTGACAAATCCAATTTAGTGGTTTGGTCACCGAACAAATGTTTAAGTAAACTTAAAAACACTTAGAAAAGGAATTAGCATTTTTTACAACTACAAATTATTTTGTTAGTAGGTGGACTACCGTTGTTCAGAAATCTATATTAAATCTTTTTCAACTGAACATAAAATATGAAATCGACAAATACATTTCTTAGAATCCTGCTAAAAATCTGATATTGAGCGGAGCTGTAATGCATAGTTTGGCAGTGAATCCAATCCCAGCAAAAACAGCTTATGTTTCCAACGATTAGACTCCAAAAAGTCATCTATTTTCTGACCAAATATAGATCCTGTTGTCCATAACTCATTTTCCATCCTGCAAGAACAACAAATTCTTAGCAAACACCACAACCTTCTATGGAATCCTGAAAGTCCAAAGTCTCCAACTTTAGATATTTAGAGCAAAGAACGCTCAACAAAACCTTTGCAAACAAAGACAAAGAACATGTTTAGTTTTTTGAAGACAAAATTTGTTAAAGTTGTCAAAAACAGAATGTACCACAAAGTCAACAAACCTGCATCTATCAGACGCACATAGCCACTGCTATTGCAATCTACAAAGACAAGACCACATTTTCTTCAACAGGGAAAGGAAGAAGTTTGTGCCTCAGCAGACAGGCTCTCTCAAGCACATGTCTTTTGTCATCATGGGGAGGATAGTGTATACACTTGGCCTTTAAAGCATTCAAAGGCAAAACAATCCCTGACTACTTATAAACACCACATTTCATCCATACTCCCTCACTGGAGTCTGAGATGCTGTTCAGGGAAAGTAACCCAGGTCACAGAGCAAACAGTAACTTGGATAAATCAAAATGGGCCTCCAAATGCATTTATTGCAGCAAAACTTTTTTTTTTTTTTTTTTAATTAGTTTAGCTGTTCAGCAACAAAGTTTTGTAAAAAAGGTAAGTGAACAGAAATGATTCAGAAAATAGTATCTCTTAATATCTCCAAATTCACATCCATTTTAAAATTATTTTAAAGCTAGATGTTCTGAAAAATAAAAAAAATGACCCGGAACTTATTGTTTTACACTTTTACTACCCAGAGTTCTAATTTACTTTTTTTCTTACTAGCGTTTCCTCATATTGTCAAACTGTAACTGGACTTTTTTTTTTTTTTTTTGGAGCATGCAGCTACCGTAGTTTGTCAATAAAATTCCAATACTGAGAAAAATGTATCTGTTCATTCGATTTATGTAAACACAGAACAGACTTCCTCTTGCTGCCTCATTTATGTCAGTTGTAATATATCATTCAACTAAATATGCAAAGGGTAATACAATGACAGAAGTTAGTTTTAACTTCCTACTCAGATTGCTTTGCTTTCACACAACATTAGCTTAATCCTATTTTCATGTAATCGTGGATTTTTGGGTCTCATTTATTGGATTATTGAAGAGCTCAATCAGCGCACCAGCCTTTAAATAAAGATGTGTCCCTAAAAACACACTGAATCTTAAAAAGAAAGGAAAAGTAGATGACCCCCCCAAGGCTATGTGATCCTCCAGAGCAAAGCTTGAGCACATTCACAGAGCCTCAGCCAGAAGCATTGACATCTGTTTTCCATCTGTTCATTCCAGGTGATTAACTATACTTAATGTGTATTTGCCAATTTTAAAATTCTGCACAACTAGTTAGTATCTTCACACCACATTTCAATCAGTAAATTGAATGGTTTTTGTACCGGTCAAGTTGTTGATTTTAGCTGACAAAAATCTTTGTTCTCATTGGCGTGCTTTGAATCTTTGTTGAGATAATAATCACTATGTCATGTTTCTTGAATGGGCTGCACAGTGGTGTAGGGATTAGCGCTCTTGCCTCACAGCAAGAAGGCTCTGGTCCAAATCCCGGATGGGTCCTTCTATGTAGTTTGGATGTTCTCCTTGTGTATGCATGGGTTTTCTCTGGGCACCTTGGCTTCCTCACACACTCTAAAGATATGCTGCATATGTTGAGTGGTTTCTCTAAATTGTCACTGTGAGTTTGTGACTCTGCACAAAAACTGGCAACCTGGTCATGGTCTACCCAACAGTATCAAGGTTGGCTCCAGCAGCCCTGTGACTTGGAAAGGACGTTTCTTCCATACCAGTAGGACTAATGGCCCAACTTGATTGCAGCAAAGACACGTAAACAACTGTTCAATAGCATGCAAGATTGACAAAAAAGTCTGTCCTATCTAAAAATAATTCACCCATCCACAAATGTACTTTCTTCCACTCATCCGGGGCCAGGTCACAGGGATAGCAGTCTAAATTAAGACACCATGAAGGTTTTTTTTTTTTCCAGACCACTTCCTCCAGCCAAAAGACATAGTCTCGCCAATATTTTCTGGGTCTTCCCAAGAGTCCCATCTTAGTGGGACAGATCCGTAATACCTCCCCAAGGAGGCGTCCACACCCGATACCCAAGCCCTCTCTGCTGGCCCCTCTCATTATGGAGGAGCTGTGGCTCTACTCTGAGTTCACTCAGGGTGACCAAGCTATTCTCCCTATTTCTATCCCTCCCAAGGCTGAGTTTTTGCCTCCTTGTATTTCTCCTTACAGTATGTTTGAGTCTGCAGAGTCTTTCCGCCCTGCACCCCTGCCAGAAAATCCTACTCACCAGTTAGTGATTGGTTGATAGCTCTGCCCCTCTCTTTATGAATTTCAACTAAACAACTAAACTAATCAACATCCTGCTTAGGGTGTCCGTTGGCCACGTACACTGCTGGAATATGGAAGTTGTGATGGGTGTGGAAGTCTAATATCAAAACTTGGGGTCAAATCAGGGAGGCTATTTCTCCCAATCACGACCTTCCAGATGCCACAGTTGTTGCACACATGAGCATTTATGTACCCCAGGATGACAAAGGATTTATCTGTCTGGGCAGTTTCCAGTATCCCTCTGAGAGACCCACCAAACTGGTGTTCAGCTTGTAGGCCCAAAACATGTACAGAGACACAACCCTATTGTCCACTACCATGATATCCAACATTTGGCAGACAAGCTAGAGGTTCATGAGTAAGCCTAAATAAGTCCACCACTGTGAGTAACTCAAGAATGGGAGAGAGGCCAAGCCTTATTGAAAGGTTGAGTTTCATTCAGAGCCCAGGCCATGGGAAGTGAACATGACTGTATCTATCAGTACCCCTTGACCTCCTGCACATGTTCAAACTACTTCCCTAGCAGAAAGGTGACATTCCAAGTCTTAAAAGCATTTGAAATAACAAAGAAAGCATAACTAAATATATTCAATGCAAAGTGCAAACAAAGAAACACAAACAAATCTCAAAGTTTTGTGAAATCAAAGGTGAGTTTTACATTGGGAGTGAAGGTCTTTGCATCACAGATAAAAACCTGAAAACAGTTGTTCAACTTATCCCACAGCAATAAATACATTTGTGGGACTCCTAATTAAACACCACAGAGAAACCAGACAGTTTATATCAATAATTGTGACAGTTAACTTGACTCTGTTAAGGAATCTTCAAGAAGACAAAAACAATCAAACTTTCTCACAAATACAAACACAAATATGAACACAACCTTTCTCTCTGTAGCTCACACTTTAATAAAAACAGAAATGTTTTTTTTCTTCTAAGAAAGCACAGTCGTAATGTTGTTTCAACTCATCAGAGACCTTTCAAAATTATTGTCTCACTGTCAAATCAGTAAAGCACCTTCCAAGAATGCATCATTTGAAATGTAATTCTTTTTGAACTGTACATTTGGCTCAATTTTAAACTCAAGTCTCAAGGAAAGACAACAATTCAATTTCAAAATTTTAAAAACAACAAAATGTTTCTTTTATTGCAGTTTTTCTCTTTAATGAGTGTTTGAAGTCTTGTTTGCTGATGATATTCTAAGGTATTTTTAGCATAACAGACAAAAAGGGGACAGAGCAAAAAACAAACCAACAAAAAAAGCTGTAGTTGTAGACCAAAAATAAGAAAAATAAGACCAGAAAAGCATGAAAATGCTTGTTAGTTTCTATAACTCGCATGTATAAGAGGTGAAATTGTAGGGCTGTATTTGTTACGAAGAGTAGCACAGCATGACAGATTCCCATCATCTAAGTAAGAAGAACATATATGCGTTCAAATTGTTGAAAGATGCTTCAAAATTACTCTCATCTCTCTTACACACAGCCAGATGGTGGTCCT
The DNA here is from genome assembly GCA_023969325.1 of Oryzias curvinotus. Lineage (NCBI taxonomy): Eukaryota > Metazoa > Chordata > Actinopteri > Beloniformes > Adrianichthyidae > Oryzias > Oryzias curvinotus. The sequence continues at coordinate 30,070,006 of CM043722.1, forward strand.
TCACTTCCTTTGTTAACACATTTTTCTTTTGTTTTTCTTGCATCTGCTGTAACTCAACTCTATCAACATATAGTTGAGGACCCAAATGCAGAGCAGACTTGAAGAATCAATGATGCAAAAACAGAGAAAGTACAGATTCAAAACAAGTATGAAAGATAAAGATGAGAGACTCAAATGACAGTCAAGAACATCAGAGTTTATACAAATAAATGGAAAGAAACATAGACAGGTTCTATGATGAGAAACTGTCGCACAACTTGCTAATGTAAGAAGTGATGATCTGAAACTTATTTTGAAAATTGAAAAGTAGATGACACTTGAACACGTAAGGTATTGTTACAGTTTTTTTGTACAAATATGTTCTTGTCAATAACAGGCTCTCTGAATTCAAAACAATTAGCCTGAAGGGTTAATTGTTGTCGACCAAAATTGTCAACCAAAATAGAAATCATCGTATTAATAGAACAAATACAACATTGTGTATTTAGTGAAAACAAATCAAAGGTTTTCACTCAAACCTACTGGAGTTGATGCCCAACTTATACCCATTGGGAAACTTTTTAACGTTGGATGGCAATGAAGCGCTTATACTAATAATAAAGTGAATCTGTTTTAGCCAAGTATAAAATAATTTCAACTCTATGCTCATAAAGCTATTGCAGTAAAAAGCAATGACGTATAATGTGAACACAGAAATGCAGATATACCAATGCATGAAAAAGCATGCACTAGAGGTAGACCTTGAATGTTTGACTCCGTTTTTCCATGTTCATCCAACTTTAAAACAACAACACAAAATACAACACTTCAATTTATGAATAAAATAAAAGGTGAATAATAAAATAAAACTTGTCAGCAGCTACATTTAATTACAACCAAAGAGTGCACCATTGTGCATTTCTTCTACTTTGCTTTCAACTAGAAGCTGACCAGTCCCAGGCGGTATGCCAAGGCCAGACCAGACCGCTTTTCATCTAAGCTTTTCATCTAATGAGCCATATGAAACAGTACATGTTTTAGTTGTCTCTCCACACTGCAGTGGTTGTCTCCTTTTTTATGTTGTATGCTCAACTTTCCACCAGCGATAGAACTATGTGTCACTTTTGTAATCATTTGAATGTTTTCTGAAGAAGATCATTACTATTATGGTATAAAATCTTATACCTTTGACCCCACACATTTGTAAACACCTATCTTAATGAAAAGATTGAGCTTCAAATCTGGGGAATTCAGTATATCTTCAGTTTTATGTTTTGCTCAGCCTGCTCACCACATTCACCTTTAATCTGTCATCATGAAAAATGAGCAGATTGATGCTGGCAAAAGAAATAAAAAAATTCAAAGAGCAAATAACTTCCATTAAAGCAATACATCCCCTTTCCAACCTACACACTTCTCAAAGATTGTATATGTATGTAGCAGAGTTAGCCTCAATGGAATTTCCATATTACAAGTTTACAGGATATGTGTGGGTGGTACAGTCCTTTAAAGAATCATTTCTGCCTAATGTTAATAGTCATTAGTAGGTCTTGTGGAAAGATGTGAGTATGCATATTTTCTAAAACAACATAATGATTGTGTATCATTAGTACACATTTGTTTTTTTCTTTAAGTCCTGCATAATTTTAAGGTTTAATGCAAAATGGACAAAATGGTCATTTAAACAAACAAAAAAAGGGGTTTCCTAATTTGAGTAGTGCAGGAACACACTGATGCTTTTTCTTCACTTTTATCCTTCACTTGTAGCTTTCTATAAAATTTCTCGCTGATTATTTTACTTTAATTTCTCATTTGACAAAAATGAAGCACCTGCTTTGAACAGACTTATCTGTCTTTGAATCTATGAACTGTTCTCTGTTGTTTTTGGAATTTTCTTTATTTGTGAGCATAACAAAACCATTCACAATCTCATGCAAGCTGGAGTATGACTGTTGGTGAGTGTGTAGGACTGAAACAGCAAAGCAGGCAGTCTCTCACAGATGATGATGATAAGACTGGCAGGATCTAATAAAACAGTATTAGACAATGCAATCTGTCCAGTTTGTTTTGAACTGGCCCATCTGCACTTTTTGTCATTGCAGATGGTTTAAGATGCAGACTCACATGTTAAAAAAAAGAATTCGACAGGCAAACACTGAGCAAGACGATGGGTCTCCATTAGTTCACATGATTTCCTCCGAATTGGTGTAATTTTGAATCGTTTTTTTTTCTGCAGATTTGTAAATGGCAACTCATCTTATGAAAATTAATCATTAAAAACAATAGATAGACATAAAGAAAATACAAATGGAGGTTTTTTTATGTAAAATCAAAAATACATTGAAATGTCTTAAATGTAAGAACTAACACAACAGCTTTAAAAAAAAAACAGAACTCCTAACAACAATATAAGAACGTATAATATTCAACAAGTTCTAATTATCATAATCATTATTACCATTGGTCCTCTTTGAAATCATCTGGTGCTCTCTCAAATGGATCCTTTACTGAGCCTGAGATGAGGAAAAAAGTCACTAAGTGCTAATTGTGCCTTATGTGTCGAGCCAATGCATAGCACACCAACAGTTAATTAACATTTAGAGCTGTGCCTTGAAGGCTGCCTCAAATGACTGCTTCATCTACACTGATTATGGTACAATGATGAGGTCAGTGCTATTGGATATCTGCCTCCTTGGAAAAAGCTAAATCTGAAGACGTTTTTGTATCTCCACATTGAAAAAGGAAATAACCATGTGCATTTACGATGCAGTCTCTTGATCTCTTGACACTTTTTTTTTTACTTGTTTGCTGTTTTCATATTTAGCTTGGAGGTTTTTACCAGTTACACATTTCTGTCCTTCTGCAATACACCATGTTTCATACAATCTAAAAACTGTCAGTTTTTGAGCCACTCATATGGAGAATATTTAGCTAAACAAAAAAAAAAACAAACAAAAAAAATATAGTGCTGTGCTCCAGTCAAAAGGAAAGACACACACCGCCACCCACACAAACACTCTTGCTCTTTGGTGGGTATGGCACATTTCAACCCGCCACACTCAGGCTATATCATTCTGCCTCACTGAGCTCACTTAACTTTCTGCCAGAGTAACTGTAAAAGTCACAGCCCTCCCTTTCCTGTTTCTGTCTACACTGCTGTTCTGGCTCTCTGTGCTCCAACGTCCTCTCCCTCTGCTTTAAATGTGGCTCTTCCTTCCATTTTAAAATCAGCACAATGACTGGAACAACTGTGGATTGAGATGAGTTTATTGTGAGATAATTTATAAAAAAAAAAATAATATTGCCAAGCGTTCATTTAGCCTAAGTTGATAACAGAGCTTGCATCAAATGAAAAAGAGGAACAAATGGTAAAGATGAGAGCTGTAAGATAATAAGGACTCTGCTAACATGTATAGAGATAGTGAAGCACCAAGAGATCAAAAAGCCATTAACTTCAGAGCTGGCCAAGAGAAATGGGGGCTGCAGTGGCCTACTTCTGAAAGCTCAACAAATGTTCAAACAACCAGACAAACTGTCTGGTTGTTTGGTGATAAAAGGTAATTTATTTACTTTATAGTTTCTTCCTATGTAGTGGGAAAGTTGATGGACAGTTGGTGCCATAGTTGCTGTGGACAGAGCTCAGTTTGAATCCTGACTGAGTTTGATATAAAGGCTATGCTGACAAACAAGGACACAATCAATAAAGGAGGACTATTGAATCTATTCAAATCAAAATATTGTATGTCGCTTTTGCATGACGGGGTTAAAAAGATTTTGTGATGTGATACGTTTACAATCTATGCCACAAAATATCAATTTCTCTGGTTTGTCATATGCAAAAGCTGTAAACCCCTCCCAAAGATTTTGCTTAAGGTTTAAAACATCTTCTTTTGTGGTTAACAGCAGTGTCACACAACTGTTTCTGTTTGACCATTTTATTCACAACAGGAAAACATACACACATATATACTGGATGATTAAAAAAATGTCAATTCCTGTTTTAGTTAATGATGTGTTTCATTTGTCTAAGCTGTTTCCAACAAAAGGAAAAGACTGTCCAATTACATTGAATATAGGAGTAAAAATAGCAAAACCTCAAGATAAAAAACATACAGAGAACAGAGATTTTCCTGAGGGGTGGGCAATACTGAGAATTTGGGTATCCATTCGATACTTACAGGGCTTACAGGGCTAGTATCACCGATATCAATACCAACACTTTTTTCTTGAAATGTTTGATTATAGAATAATTTTAGAAATACACTATTTTTTTGTTAATTAAGTTCACAATAAAACACCGGACAGAGCCTTGTGGCAAATAAAAATGTTAATTAAATAGTTACAATAATCTGAACTGAACATGCATCAAACATAAAACATGTATATTAATACTAGTATACTACAAAAGATATAAGAAGGAAACAGTAACTAGTGCAAAATTTAAAAAAGTTATTAGAATGCAACAAAAAATAGTATCACAAACATATTTCTTTTAAATAAAGGCTGTAATAAAATAATAAGTCACGCTAGTATCAATACGTCACCTTGATATTAGTACTATCGATACTCAAACCGATGGGTCCACCCCTATTTTTCACACTGTACGTGTAATTAAAACATTGATGAGGAACATAAGCAAGGTTTTTACAGTTTTAGAGATGCTGAAAAAAATACAGACCGTTGCCAGCATGAGAAGTCAATTAACCTTTTCCCATAGATTTTCAGTTTTTCTTTCATCTACTTAAAAAACTGGGTTGGCTTTAGTCACAAGAGAGTGACTGTGCACTTTGCATAGGCTGACCAAGAGCCTCCACAATGGCCTTGAAAGGGGGCTGCTGATATTAACAAGTAATAGAGTGAACTTACTGCCATGTTCCTCCGCTATAATTTATTGCATGTTGCCTAACTTTTAATGTCGCTTTAAATGGTTGGTTGGTTACTTAACTTTAAAAGAGGAGCTTAGTTTTTATAAATCGTTGTTCAGTCTCAATCTATTTTATTGAAAATATTTAAGTTTTAGGAGTATATCAATTTCTAAAGAAGGGACATAATAACATTTAAAAAGGCTGATCTCCAGCTGGGTCTTGTTAAACCACCTTTCAGTGAGGATGTTTAGAGTTTAAATGTCTCACTGCACAGACCTAACAGAAGTATAGAAGCTTAGATAAAAAGAAACAGGTGGTTGATTTCAAGCTGTCCTGTTGCCTCAACTCTGAGATTGGAAATGAGCCACGGTGTCTACCTATTACTTTAGATAAAATGCACGGGTTTATCTGAATGAAACTGCTATGTCGAGCTCAATTAATTTTCTTGTTTGACAGTAACTGAAAGAAAGAAATGTCAGCATGAGAATGAAATAGAAAAGATGGTGTGAGACTTATATGGACAAATTTAAAGGCAGAATTAGTGTAAGTGACAGAAACACATTTCCTCCTGACTTCTTCTCCCTTAACTGTGAGACAGTGTAAAACATGTAGTCCTGGCAAACAGAGACACGTGGATCAGACAGCCGAGCCTGGCCAGATGGCCATGGCTAAACACCCCTTTCTTTGTCAACTTTATCACTAATTAGGATGTTTGTGTAATGCTGCGGGCACCCCTGTAGAAGTCTAAAGACTTCCTAAAGAAGCAGAAAGATTAGTGAGGTGCAGCTGAAACAGCCTCTCTGCAGCTGTCATATTTCCTTAATTTTTTCCCAGTTAACAAAACTGGCAAGAGTAGAGAAGAACAAACAATAAACTACATTTTAATTACATGCAAATCACATTAGGTTCCTTCAAAGCTAACAATTAAGACGAAAAATTTGTGATCAATTATTAAGCATTTCTGCCGAAACACTGACATTCACTTTTTTCTCTTTTTTCAACCGCTATTTTTAGCTGGACAATTTTTTTAATCCCAACATTGTTTTATAAGATACAATATAAAATGCTAGACATCGCATGGTGACGCTAACGTTCCCCGTATTATTTTAAGTCTAATTTAAAACAGACACACTTTTGCATTGTTTTTTTATGGATGGTCATATGCAGTGAAACCAGATGAGACTTTGCTGAATGCTCAACATGCAAAATTAACTGATCTATATGGGAACTGGGCCAGAAAATATGTTTTCCTGGTAACAATGGCATCCACTAAACAAAAAAATCTGTCTGCAGTAGCAGTCTGTGTCTTGGCATGTAAGACAAATTTATTTACATCAATTACTATCAGCCATAACTTGTGAGATGAGACACTTTGACCTAGTTATCATAGATCTTTTTGTGTCTGTGTGTAATGTGTGCACATGTGTGTGAAAGTGAGAGAGCGGATGTGTGAGTGATTGTCCTTTGATGCTGTGCTATGGCTCTCAATACATCTTCTGTTATGGCAGGGTGGTTGAGCAGGCCCCTCCTGTGGTGGTAGTGTGGTATAAATCAGAGATGATTTGGCTCTCTGCCACACATGTGTCATCGAATCTCGACCAATGAGGATCCGAAAAATATCACACGGTGTCAGTCACATCACAACTCATAGATCATCCAGACAGCCACAGTGTCCCCCGGACTTTGGAAGATTCCACAAGTCTTCTGGCGGTGCCCCCTGCATGCCCCTTCTATGGATTAGCTGTAAGACAATGTCGTGTCGCTTCTGCAGGAACCTCAAACAAGCCCGTCACAGTGTTCCCACTGGAGCTGAAGCCTAGATGGCTCAAGTCATCAAAAAAAACTTCCAGTGAAAAACTGGAAGGGATGACTATATATGATTCAGAAGATACATAAAAAGATCCTACTGTATAGAAAAACAGGCGGCCACATCTGATGTCAGTCGTGCTTCTCAAATTTGAAGACGTAAATTGGAACAAGAACCATTGTAGGACTGAATCTTATTATTCTCAGACCAGATGTCTGCAACCTTTAACACTAAGAGCCATTTGGTTCAGTTTCTTACTGACCAAATCCAACGAGAGCCACTAAGTCCCACTTTACTGTTTATAAAAAGACACTTTATTTATATATATATATATTTTTTTATATAACAATAATTTAATTTTAGCAATGTTATACTTCAAATACATTAATTTTGACATCAGCACATGCAAATTCCTTATAAAATGAACTCCATCCTGTTTCAATTAAGAACCGGCTGTTTTAAAGGCCTGGCTGCTGTTGATTTGCTGTTTTACTCTAAGAACTTTGCCTCTAAACAGCAACTAGACATAAGATAAGACTTTGACCCTAAACTTAATAAACCACTCAAACCACAGATCAAACTTGTTACCACCATTTTGCTGTTATCTGATGCATGCATTTAAGACGAACAGTAACACTCTCAATGCCTCAAGATTCAGTGATGTCAGCAGTGGTTAAAAAAAGGCAGTTCATTTTTTACTCATGTAAGATCACTTCAGTGTAAAAACTTGAAATAAATAAAAAGGATATCTATTATTTATTCACATGGTTTGCATATTTCTTAAAAGTCAAATAGCCACAATGAGGGATACAAGAGGTGCATGTGGCTCTGGAGCCTCATGTTGGAGACCCCTGGCCTAGACACACTGCCTGTTATTTGTCTCTATATATTGTACACAAACCCCTTTTACTCCATTTCCATTTATATTGGGCATATTGGAGAAGGAAACACAGCGCTGTAAATTTGGCAAAATAAGTGAACACCAAATTATAGTTAGAAGTCCACAGATGATATTTTTTTTATAAAAAATAAGAGGATTCTCTCACAAAAAAAGTGCTTTTGTGTTTGGTCTCCATTATGTTAATTTCTTAGATTTAACCATGGCAAAATAAAAAAAAAAAAATAAAAAAGAAATTCACATCCCAGCCCTGCCTTAGTGTTTCTGGACCAAACCAGTTGCTTTCATTTGCAGTTATTTTAAGATGCAACTGCTAGTACTCCCTTATCTCCAAATGAAACCATTTCATTTTATGATATTAAACCAACGTGGGATTATTATTGTCTTCTTCCTAAACAAGCATTAAAGACAAACTAAAATATCTATGAAAGACTGTTCTCGCTGTAACACCCTGATATAACTCAGGGGCTGAGGAATTTTGTAACAAGCCTCTGGAGCCCAAATTTATCAGAAACTACCGACAATAATATGTTATGAAATCAGTCGGGTCGAGACACATTTTTTCCAATCATTACATATCACATTTTCTTCTGGTACAGACGCCAGAGAAAAAATGTTTTGTGATAAGCAGACCTTGAGAGCAAAAAGCTCAGATTTGAAATCCTACAGCTGCGTCATTAGATACCATGGTCTGATACTTCTTATCAATATGTTAAACCCTTTAAATTTTTTAAGCTGCACAATATCAGCAGACACTGGTCTGAGTCCCTGAATCAACATTATATAATGTTGGAGACAAACCAACAAATATAATTTATTTTCCTGCTTTGTGAAAGAGTATTTGCACAGTGCTATTTTTTATAACCTTAGTAAGATGTAAGTTTGACAATCCCAGCTTGAAACTGTACGTCTTCCCGATTTAACATTTAAACAAAATTTGAATCAGATTTCACTGAGCCATATTTGCTAGAAGGCGCTCTATAGAAGGGCAGTGCTAAACAATTTAACCGCTGAACATAAACTGCGTTGGAACAGGTCATTTGTTCAGCATGTAGTACAATATCAAGGTGATCTCTGCAAACTACAGCCAGTCCCACGGACAAATGACCTAAATGAACCAGAGATAATGTCTGGGTCACGCTTCTCGAGTCCAAATTAAAAGAAAAAAGAAATAGGATCCAAGCTTCTGTTGTTCAATTTTCTGCTTTTTAAGTTTAGCATGAAATGAGAAACAAGAACAAGTTCTAGATGTTCTTTACTAGTATAACCTTCTAAAGATCTAGCATGGTTCATGGATGTGTGCTTGCTGCCATGTTATCTTTCTGTGAGTCTCCAATGAGTGGAGGTAGTTGTACAAAGTGTTCAATGAGAGAGCACTGTGTCTTCAGGCTCTTCTCCACCTGCTTCTGTAGTGGGATGAGCCGATTGATGCTACGGTTGTGGAGCACTATTTTGAAAACATGTCAGGGTTCTTGCAGTACTGTGTGCCTCAGGAGAACACAAACGCACACAGTTTTGTCCTTGTCTGCCTTGTCCTCCTCCACAAGCTTCTTCTGTTCCACTCCAAGAAAAGAGATTTAACTAAGTGCCATCTATTATCTTTAGCATTATGCTCTCTGCGGTTAAAGTGAGCCTCTTCCATTTCTTCACAAATTTAGTTGATGTAAAGCACACTGTGCTTTCAAATAAAGTCAATACAATGCAGTTTAGCTGGATGCAACACAACAAACTGCAGGAGGAACTTTAAATTAAAAGAGGGGTTCATTTATGAAGATGATTAGCATCATGGCAATGAAAATCTGATATAAAAAAAGCAATTCATCTGTGTTGTCATAAGATCGGAGGCATCAAACAAGTCCTACATTGTGATTTTGGAAAAGTGAGTACACATAGTGAAGCTCAAGTAAATATTTCTTTGCACAAGCAAGAAAAAAATTAAAAAAAAATAAAAGAGTGACAGACCTCAAGGGGACTGAAAAAAAAATTGCAGAAAAATAGAATTGTATCAATGCCGCTTGATTTTTTTCACCCCGATTTCTGGAAAGGCTAAGTTTTGTAATTTACTGACAAGGGTAAGGCCAAATGAAAAAAAGATGGAAAAAAAAAAAAAAAAAAACCTTCAGCAACTGCATGAGCAAGAGGCGTTTTGCAGATATAGGATGAGAGAAGATGCAGTTTAGAATTAAATTGGAAGGAGAGGGAAAAATGAGAGCCAGACTGGGGAACTCATTAACTTCTCTTTAATAAAGCCCAAGTCACATGGGGACTCTTTCATTCCTTTATCTATGTAGTCCCACAGTCACACACACACACACAGACACACAACATTTCCTACAGCCAGATTGATTATGTCCAGATTACTGCACAGGCTGTCATCACAACCACAGCTCCCAAAATCATTTGACTCATTTTAAAATAATTAACCTGTAAGTGAATAAGTGGTGGAATACAATTTACAAAAATATTAAAAGCGTTTGTAGGTGGTGATTAAGCAACAGTGTGTACAAAATTCTACTAATCTCTTTTTTTGTAATTTTTTTAATGTGTTACCGCTATGCAGCTGATGGAAATGGAAATGCTCTATGCATATTTCTTTTTTCCTTAACTTTTCTTTTTTTTTTTTACTAAATGTTTAAAAACTAGTTACATACTATAATTAACAATACAGGTTTTTCCAGTCCTTGATTCTGATATTCTTTTTCTTTTAGCCATTAAGAAACTATGGAGTATCACTTGAGTTTTGTCTAAGTCTAAGCATCAATCCTTGCCCTCAGGACCAGACAGCAAGGCTAATTTAAGACGTGTCTGTCAGTTGTCACTGGCATTTGCGCTCAGTAGGCAAACACGTAAAAAAAACAAAAACACACACTCTCCAGTCAACTCAAAGTCATTTCAAACTTTCTGCACATTTATTATAGCCGTTTTTTAGTTATTTGCGAATTGCATTTTGACAGAACTGAATACCAGTAAAATTAAAGGGAAATTGGGGCACACTAAAATTATATTATTATATGACTTACAGTGACTTTAAAAGACTAATGCTGCTTCAAAATGAAAGATTGATTTGCTTTTTGTCTGGAACAGTGTTGGACTAATGTGTTTATGAATATTTACTTTGTAAAAGCATTAGCATAGGCCACATGATGGTTTGAATCAAGACTTTGCTTTTAATAGTAATTTATAAGTTGTTGAGGGTAGATAAAACTAATGTTTGAATAATGAGATGAATACTAAGATGGAAAAATACTTTAACATAAATACTGTTTACCTATAGAATAGGATCACAATAAAAAAATAAGCAGATAGTGTAAAATTATAATCAAAAATTAAAAATTGATTACTAAAACTAAAGTCAATGGAAAGGTAGGGCAGTCCCATACAAATCTGTCCACAGCGAAAATGAAGAGACACATTGTAGGGTTCATTACAGCCTTTCTGGCATAATTAGATATTTGTTTTAAAAACTAATATAAAATGACATCTTCCCATTTAATGCAGGAAATTAGCAACTGAAGAAAAACGAAGATAGGAAAAAAGAAATTCAAAAAAAGAAGTGAAAAATAGCTGCATAATGAGCTTGAGACCCTTTTGGGAAATAGTCGAAAATTGTAAAAAAAAAAAATTCGACTTCAATCAAACAATCATCCAAGAGGATAAAATGGCTACAAACCTAAGTGCCCCTGGCAATGGTTGTTCAGAGTAATTTGTTCATAACTGTGTGCGCCAGTTTCATTCTCCAAGACACTTTTTAATCAGACTTCCATGTCATTGTCACTATGTGCACCATTACTTATTCACTGAGATGATGGAACGTTGGGGTTTAGAACAGAAATACATTAGCATTTTAAAATGCATTACCATATCCCAAAGAATCTGCAGTAACATTGATTACAAGAAATCACATGCACTTAGATGCTGCTCTGCCTCTCACCACAAGGAATATACCAATCCTAACCCCACGCATTAGCAACACACACCTCAGTGAGGAGCTCCCACCACCTGCTGTGAGACAGGTGCAGTCATGTGATCCCCTTCAATGTAAGATGAAACTTTTGCATTCACACACACATGAAAACGAGTGCCTTCAAAGACAAGTGCAGTGAAGCAGAGGTGACAGGTCTTTGGTTCCATGCCATACTCTGCAAATGTAGTGCTAATTGACATTCCCACAGTGTTGGAGAGCAGCGTGGATCCAACTCGGGGTCCATATGGAGCACAAGATGGAGCCATTTCCTGATCAACAGTGTCATGAGGAAAAGAGAGCAACTAGATGAATCTCAAAAGCAGTCTTTTCTTTCATTCTTTTTTTTTTTTTTTAGATTTGATTTTCATTGTGTGACCAGCTTACAAATGAACTTTTATTTGGCAGCTCTGAGAGGTGCTGCTGTTTTGACAGCTGGTTAAAAAAAGAGGGATTTGAGTGTGACACCTCTAATGATGTCTTCATCTGATTGACAGGATAGGCAAGGCTCCAATTCACACTTCTAGCGCACCACAGAGTGTGGTCCACATACAGCAACAAAGGTCAGCTAGTGAGACACACGCACAGCCCACGAACACTCAGAAAAAGCATTCTACACTATTCTATTGGATGTTAGAAAAATACTATTTGTGTCCATAAATCTTCTGTCTGGCTTTTAGAATATTCTACAACTGTGCCGGTCCTAGTGGGGCTATTTCCTTCCCCTGTTAGCCTGTCATCGAGTGCATTGTGCTGTATTGTGTGGGAGTGAGCAGAAATAAGACCCTTTTACGGGCATTTTCAGGTACTTTCATGAAAGAATAGAGGATTTTCATATCACATTTCAGCTTTTCAATTGGTGAGAGAGAGAGAGAGCACTGGACAACACGTAGACACACATATGCAACGCGCACATCTACTCTTCCTTCACTGACCCAAACGAACAAGTCAAGCGCATTCCTGCTCTAAGCGATTTCCTCCATCTTTTCCCAATGGACGGTATCCCTTTACAAGCACCTGATTGTTATCTTTCAGAGGAAGCTCAACAAATGCTGCTGTGAGCAGTAAAACAAGAATGTACAAAATAATTCCAGACACAATGTTTACTAACTGATTTTAGGAAAATTGTGCTGGTTTTTACAACCCAGGGGCAGACTGATCCATCAGGAACTCTTAGAGGAACTGGCACTCAGCATTGGGCTCCCTTAATAGCATTCACACCAATCTATCTTGTGATTATTGGCAATTATCTGTCAATTAGCAATGTGCTGATGTCACTTCAATGCGAAAGCCAAAGCAATCAGAGGCTTGTAGCAAAGACATGGTCACTCATACTAATGCTCTATGTTCTCATTGGAAGCACAGCACTCTTTGACAACTATGAGCTTGTGTGTGAATGTGCCTACTATAGGTTACTCTGAGATTTTCTCAGATTTTGTGACAAAATTGTAAATGTACAGGTGCAACCTACAACCACACCTGCTGTTTGCAGAGTTTGAGAGACCACAGACAAATGAGGGATTAAGTAAGTGAATCACAGAATGTGAAGTTTATGCAACACTCTTGTCTGTGTATCAACACAGGATGCTGGCTGCTTGCGTCAGTCAACGGACACTTTTATTTTCACCTGATCCTTCGGTTAAAAGGCAAAAAAAAAAACAACTGGGTGTGCTTTTTTTTTTTTTTTTTTTTTACCTTACAGCTCTGTAAGGTAAGACGGAGGAATGTGGAGTAAAACTAATTCTCCTCTAAGTCTACAGACAGACAGACACTGGCAGTCCTGGGATTCCACATTGTATTATAAAGCCTTCATCGCTTCACTATTTGGTCAGGAAGAACAAGAAGGGGCAAGCAGTGGCAACATAGCCAGGGCGTCTACTATGTGGAATTAAAGTAAGGTCTTTGCCTGAGGAGTGGTAATGACGCATGCTATTTGTTCATTTCTTGAAAGAAAATATCTTTAAAACCATCACTGCATAGTTTCGGATTTTTGACGAAGGCACCGCAAATTAAAAAAGGGTTTTATGTATTTTTTTTTTTTTTAAAGGCTAAAGAGCTTTTCTTTTCAGCTGAAAACTGCTTTGAGACATTTAAGCAAATTAATGCAGAACGTTGACATTTTGAACAGATCGACATTTTAGCAAATACATCAAAATAAGATAAATGTAACTATATTGCTTGTTTTAGGAGTTAAAATTGACTGACATCTCATTCCAGTGACATTCAAAATGTACTGTGGTGTTGTTATGCAGTACTACTATTACCAATCTAAAAAAGGAACAAAGTAAGAAAATCTTAGTTCTTAACATCTAGCTGATTCAGGTTTGACTGTTTTAAATTTAAAATAAGTCATTCAAATTTTGATATTTATTTTTTCTAAACCTCTCATCTTTATCAATTAGTTACATGTAATTAAAAAAGTAACAAATGAAAACTAACCAATCGTCCCTGTTTGATCAAACACAACTGATCCGCCGCTTGCCTCTGAAATAGACAAGAAACACTCAACACCTGTCCTTCCCTCCCCATGCTGTCATCCGTGATCAATCTGGAATGCACATAAGTCCTGGACCACTCATAATGAATTTTGAGAGCCAGGAGAGCAGAGACTGACTGAAGCGTTTTTCTTTTTTTGTATTCTCTCTATTTCACATCTTTAGAAATAGCACCCTTCCATCTCACCATCAATCACGCTCTCCCTCTTACAAAGCCGCTGAATGATATTTATCAAATGTAGCAGCAGATTCTAAAAGCATTACCTGAACATCAAATAAATTGAAAACATGTGCTGACATGCAAGTCAACACACTCAGTCTACATTTTCAGCCTTCAATGTCGGCAAACAGAGGGGGTGCACTCTCAGACAATCATTGACAGGTGTCTGAGGAACCTTTAACCATAAACTAAAGAACTGCTCTTTTCTTTTTTCTTTTCAACAGTAAAATCTATTCACTATCAGATGAACTCAAAACTCACACAGTGACCTTGTCAAGAATTATCCATCACACATAAATGCACTACACGCGTGTGCTCCCCTGATCCACCAGGTGTAGAATCCACAAAACAAGTGACTTTCAGATATAAAAACTAAAGGAATGATTAACAAATTTGTCCAAGCATAAAGGCAAAGTTTGAGGTTTTTTTTTTTACATCTTTGTTTTTTTTTTTTATTAGAAAGCAAAAAACGTATATTGCAGTAGTTTGAATAATGTTTATTTTTCTATTTATAAGGGTTGCTTACAAAGCAGGGAATTCATTCACTAAGTGTATTACTTGTATATTTTAAACTGCAAAAGTCGAATAATGAAAACAATTTATCACTTAGTCAGTAGCAACATTTACAAACAGAACAAAATAGAAGTCTATGAATCACTTTAAAATAACCCACTCACAAAGTACTTTTGAAAATGCGCAAATAAGACCACAGCATTCCTTTATTGTATTTATTCTAATGAAAGAATTACTCAAAAATTGGCACAAAACCTTATAAGACTGTCAAAACACCTCAATGCAGTTTTGCATTCTGGGCAGGCAGCTGCTTTGTGATTAGCATTACACAGTTGTCCTGAACACAGGTTGAAACAAGGCGCGTTCATTTGTAAAGAGCCTAAAGATTGAAATGATGCCCTTTCGGATTGGCAACGCTTTGTCCTGTGATAAAGACACTGTTTACTGACAGACATCCATCTTGTTCAGCATATTCATCTGATTTAATCCACAGTGACTAAAAGAATATAACTGAAGAAACTGTTCTGACATTCACCATGCAGGCACACCCAATTAACTAATCATCAAATTCCACACTATTTTCCATGCGTGCCACCAACTTCTTTATTCATTTAGGATTAGGACATTGAGTAATGTAATCAGGAACATATAGAAACACAACATTTCTAAATGCTGTTGTGTGCATTTTGACAAAACCTGGAAATAAAACATCAGATTACCATCAAGGTACTTATGTAACGCAATAATTAACCAGTAAATCTGTTATCTTCAAAGATCTATGGAATTATCTGCAGTCATTGTATAAATGCGCCCACATGAATCACAGAATATCTGTCTTATCATCTATCATTTACTTTGCATTTAGTGAAGATCTGAGGCTTTACTAGTGCCGCAATGAGGATTCAGGGATAAAAAGAGAGATCAGTCTTATATTCTAATTTTAACTATATCACATTTGGTAGTATCTGTAATTCTTTAAAAGTGGATGTGAAACAACTTTAAATCACAATCGAAATCTCAGTACAGTTACTCAGCTTGGGTTTGTAGGAACATTCATCATTTTGACATGTCATCAGTACAGTAATAAGGTAATGGAAAAACTTACATATCGTCTCAGTCCTATCCAAATCCTTCTTAAACATGTTTAAATATGTCTGACTAAACTCCACATCAGCGTGCATTATACACAGTCAGCTCATTTCCCTTGCTTTGGAAACTAAATGATTCCACCTGGACGTCAAGTGTCACAGTGGGTCTCTAACACCCACTCAAGAAACTGGGCACTAGCAGTGTGTGATGCCCAGATCAAAACTATGTCACAACATAAGCTCAGCCTTTAGATTAACAACCATCGAGCCTGTTGAAATACACACCGATTAAAAGGACATCTTCTGATTTCTCATGTTATCCATTTTTTCAAGTTAGTTTGTGAACAGAATAATCCAATGTCCTTTATCTGTTATTCTTTATGTGTTATTCTGAAATCTGAAATCAGATTAACACATGTAGCATTCATCCCAAAAAGCTAATACTTCCTGGCATGCAGTGTTTTTTTTCAGAGTATAAGTTGTTTTGTTTTGTTTTTTTTTGCATTATTTGGCAAGGTGTGTGAATTATGTGTGATTTTTTTTTTTTTTTTAAACATACATAGGCTCATATATCTGTCATTTTTCCACCAACAACAGGTTGCCCTTTAGCAGTTTTTTTCCCACTAACATCACTAGAGGTCCCTGTAGGTATTTGCTACTGACAGCAATGCAGAAGAAGTGCCTTTCAAACAAACATGGTGGAGAATATGATCATTCTCCTCCTGCTCTTTACATATTTTATTTGTTTGCATCAAGACAAAAGTATTCTTGTTTTTTTTTTTTTTTCACCTTCCTTGGACTAATGCGGGACAGTTAATCATTATACAGAGATTTGGAAGTACCGCTGAAAGCGCCACCATTCAGTCACTGGCTCCTGCAGTTAGAAGGTAAAGATCGCCTTCAAAAGATTTTTAATGATCTCATGATCCCAGACATGTAGACGTGATTATCAATGCTTTTTTAGACCTTTTCAAAATAATTAAACCTGATCTCTCATCATCATGTGTGTCTTCCAATGTAAATGTACTGTCGATGCTTGCGTGTAGGGTTGAGATTCAAAAATTGATGGTAGCTTCTCCCACATGCAATGGGAGCGTCTAGTTTATGGACACATTTTTGGACAAGCATTGAATTTAACACGTGTCAAAAAAGAGGCAGCAGACCCCAATTTGTCACGTGAATCACATTTGGTGGGACTTGGTGGATTTATTCAGAAGCCTTGCACTTTCCTCCCAAAAATCTGCCTCTTTTATGCATTTTTTTATCCTGCGCTTATGCTCTGGTGTGACCTGTGTTCTAGAAAATAAGGGTATACATATGAATGATTTTTGTTTTATCTTTTTACTTTAGCACATGTATGACCTAATTCAGAAGATTGAAGTCATGTAATCAAGACCTGAGTAACTTAAAAATAATTTGAAGCTTAAATTATTGCATATGTACATTCTCCAAAATGTATTTAAAAGTGGACGAGTGCGTGGATCAATGATGAAAGCACTTCCCAAAAACAACAGATTTATTTTTGTTCTTTTTTATTGCACCACGGAATTTTTAAT
The DNA here is from genome assembly GCA_023969325.1 of Oryzias curvinotus. Taxonomy (NCBI): domain Eukaryota; kingdom Metazoa; phylum Chordata; class Actinopteri; order Beloniformes; family Adrianichthyidae; genus Oryzias; species Oryzias curvinotus. Next base: position 30,087,388 of record CM043722.1, read on the forward strand.
GACATTTTACCAACAAACATGACATTGAATTTTTCAATGTTCAACAATTCCCAGTGCAAAAGAGATCAGGCTGGTTCTTTGACTACCACCCCTACGAAATCCTTAAAAGAGTAAAGAACAAATTCACAGAAAAGTGCAAGGACAGGCACTTTAAATGACAAACACAATTTAGAGGGCTGGAAATGCTTGGGGGTTAGCGACCACATCCACCAGCCTCCTAATTAGCACATATACCTTTGAAGGCATGATAGAAGCCCATTGTTTTCTCATTCTCTTTGTCCCCCTTTACTCTGCTCTTCTAATCCTTGTCCTCCTAGTTCACCTCAGACAAAAGTACTTTACAGTGATGTAGGCCATAGATGATGGACGAGAGCACCATTTTCATCTGGCAAATTTACTTTTGGCTTTTTTTTTTTTGCATTTAAAAAAATGGATTATCAGGTTGCATGATCAATGGTTTTACATACAGATGCATTACATTAACGTCATATGTGGTCATGTTGGGAAGATTGTGAGACATGGAATAGGATTTATTTATAAAGTTATAAATAAGTGACATGATAAATCTGTCAACGGCTAAATATGTTTTGTAAATCAGCAAAAACTAGATAAAGAATATAATTCTTATAAGGTTAAGCTATGAAGGAACAGATAGCCCTGGGATCTCTGGAAATGTCATTTACTCCTGTTTACATTATATGTGCACACATGCAAAAAATATCAAATTAAAAAGAAACTTTTATTTGTATTAAGCAAACTCATTTCTCTACAGATATTTAGCTGCCCTACAGCCAGCCTGTAGCATTACATGCTGCTGATGAATCGAGATACTGTCCACTCGTTTCCCATTACCCTCCATGCTTCAAATCAATAGTTAATTACATTCACAAATGCTCTTCTTATCCAGCTAGAGAAGTGGACAGAACAGGGTGGATAAAATTTGCCCGGCAGTAGAATTCAGTGTTACGAAGGGTGAAAACTGTCCTCCCACTACTGATACTTATCGGCCCATCAGCGTCCCTCTTGGAATCTGAAGTTCCATTTTGCACTTCATGGGCACTTCATCTTTCTCCAACGCATTTTTCATTTTTGGTGCTAATACACATACACACACCAAGGTAAATATTCATGTGCAATTCCTCTGCTGCCGTCTTATTTTGAGACCAGTGTTTAGTAGAGATGACATTTTTAATGAAGAAAAGTGCAGGCAATAGGTATATTATGTCCATGTTAGGAAATTAGACTGTTAATATTAGGACTCTTCTTTCAAATGTATTTATTTTCAAATGTAAAGACTGCTAGTGGCTCTGTGGAACTGCTGTTACCCAAGTTTATAAAATTTTGCCCTAATAACAATCTCTTTGTATTTCCTCTCTCTTTTCGAAATCCACGGGTTATGCTGTTATCAAGGAAGCACAAAATACGTAAATGAAATTTATAAAAAAGCCTCACAAAAATTGCACTCTTGCATCAACCTTTTGTGAACACCTTGACCTGGCCTGCCCTCTAAGTCATGACCTCAAGGCTTAAAAGTCCTCTTAAAATGGTTCTGAGCTTGACTCATAAACAGATCTCATTTTAACCACCGTAAATGAGGCTCTTTGTCTTCTTGAAGTCCCACAACGGTAGCCATCTTTTCACCCTCTTCCTGTTCCTGCCAGTGCTGTGCCTATTACATATTTTGGAGGGAAGGCTCAAGTTTCACATCTCGTCCTTGGGGTAGATCCTACAACACTCCAAGAATGCAACTGTTTTTAACCATAAAATTGTGGCAGATTGAGGTAAGTGAGGGTGGGAGGAAGGGCAGAAAAGGAGCAAATAGAGTCTATTATTTTCAGGCAGTGAGTTTGGGGAAAAAAGGGTGGGAACATTGCAATTTTTCACAAATTTAATTAAAAGACTGATCTGGCAGGCAACAAGAAACAGCGTGGAAGTTAAGTTGAGAGCAGGCTTTTGTGGGCTGGGACTGGTGGGCGCTGGTGATGGAGAGGTTGGAATGGACAGGGGCTTAAGTAGCCATTTAAAAGGAGGATATGAGATGGAAATGGTGCTGTAGCTGTGGAGGCCTCAGGAGCCAGGTTACACAAAAAGCAGGAAATAAGACTGGATAATCAATGTTTCTTTATCCCTCACCTCCCACTTCAAAAAAAATGTTCAAGGGGCTTCCTTTTCCTGCTGACTGAACAACTGTCATCCAATGAACAAGACAGGTGATAAAGGACAGAAAACGGCTCTGAAGCAGAAAAAAAAGAATAGGAAGAAGTCTATTTTTCGCACCAACATCCTTGAGTGGAGGGTTAGCTGGGTCACTGCAGCCAATCAATTACAAGCATTTTCCACTAGGTGTGGCTTGTAGGGTTTGTTCTTTACTTTGTGCTACTGCGCACACCAAGCCTGGGGTTGGCGTGTGTTAGGGCATAAATATGTGTGTCTTTGCCCATGTTGTGTTCGCACCATTTGAGAGAACTGGCTTTTTCCAGCAAACAGATGACTCACACAGTTTGAGGTTGAACTGTGTCAGGAGCGTCACCACTTTCATCCCTGTACTCCAACGTATTACGTATGCTGTTTATGCTCTGCTTATCCATGAGACTGGACAGATAAGGTCTTCGTACTCATCCCACAGTCTGCCACCTGCTCTGATAAGGGCCAGCCAGGCACGAAACAAAATGGGTGGAACCTAACACGACTGATAGCATCTGTGCAACAAATCTCTGGACACTGGAGGAATTCAAGGAAGATGCAGACAGTGTTCTATAGAAGATAGACCTTTAGACGAACACATGCAATTAAAAAAATATAAGCACTTAGTGTTTCACTTTGTTTTTCTACTCTTCTGCAAGAAACTGTTCTTTTTCACAATGAGGGGTACATAAAAAGTGAGCATGCATAAGCTCCCAGTCTGCATCCACCATCTGGCCTTCTCTAGGCTCAGATGTCCCTGGGGTAAGGTGAGTTATCAGGGGGTCTCTTTTTCTGTTCCTAACGCCTGTTGTATGTGTGAGTTTGTGGGTGTGTGTGCGTGTGTGTGTGTGTGAGGAAAAGGAAGTACACGAACTGCTGAACATACATGGAAATTGTGTCAGAACATAATCAAATATGTTTCTTACACAGCTTTGACAACATCATTTACATTATAAAATAAGTGTAAAAATAGCTCGTATAAGCTCAAATATTTCAATATAAAATGGAAAGAAAGGGTTTTAAACTCTTTATTAAATATAGGAAAAACTGTTCATTACAATAGTCAGAATGGCTTGGATTAAAATTTCTGATCTCAATGAAAAAAAAAATGTTTTGTGCCAACCTGGCCCAGCACGATACTGGCACGTGTTGAGGAGATGGTTGGCACGCTTACTTAAAACTCTGTGAAGTGAAAGACCTGAATGAATGGAATTATCTTGTGACTGAAATTGAATAGGTGAGTGCCAATGCTCCTGCCTTAACACTGTGTGGCAGTAAATACGACAAATTAAAAATATATATGTGAATAAAAATAAACAAATGAAAAACACACATTTACTCATACATAAATAGTGCAGGGAAACCATTAAAATGTACCTTTAGGATTAATCGTAGGTGAATTTTTTGTTAAGTGTGATTAATTTCATTGCAGAGAGTAAAATGTAACTACATTTTTAAATATATTTGGTTTATTTTAATTTTTTTCATTATTTGAAAAGTAGTTTGCTTGAAAATTAAGGGAGAGTACCACTGCCCAGCATCCATCTGCAATCAGAACATGACATCCTCTAATCAACAAAAGGTTACCATTTAATAATCCTTTTTGATTATTTAATCTTAAATCTAGTGTTTTCAACCAGGTTAATTTTTTTATTATTATTTTAAATTCCATCTTGAACCTTTTTTGGTTTATGAATGGTCCTTCAAAAATAATCATTTAGTCATGCTCATTCATACTTAAACCACTTTAAATCTTTGAGCATCTTAATATGTTAAATGTAGTGAGTAGTAGTTTGTGACACAAATTCTTAATTTCAAAACTCAAAGTATTTTTAATAAATTGTCATGTTTAGGTCAAGAGTTCAACACTTTCAGAATCAGATTAACTGCCAGTTATACTCAAATGGTTTCCACATAAATTGAGAGTTGTTAACTAAGTCTAAATCTAAATGTTTTCCTTCCATAGCAACGATGATTCAAAAGATGATATAATTCTACAACAAACGTGTTTGCACACAGATCCGTGAAGATTTCCTGATCTGAATCTCACTCCTGGTCTCGTTTAGTATGTTAGGGTTTACGCTTATGCTACCGTAGTTTAAACAGAAAGGACTTTTATCTCCAGGGCTTGAAACAAACAACAAGCCTTAAACTTCTAAAACCAAAACCTAAAAGAAGATAGGATTATAAAACAAAGCACCGCATTTAGCAAAAACCAATTACAAAACTACCTCATAATTGTGGTGGGTTGACAATTTGAGGCCATTCTAAAATCTGAAAACCTTGATTTATTGGTGCTGTTTTATCAGAAACTCCATGCTGTTAAATCCAGATTACGGTTTGGTCACTTTCAGGAACATCTGACAACAATAATAATCTTACCCCAGCAAATCTACATCTGAAAGAAATCATTAAAAAAAAGTTTCCTCCAACTCAACAAAACAGTTGAACTTGACCTAACTGAAATCAAGTGACAAAACATCAAATAGAGCATCGTCAACACATTCCCGCACATCTTAACAGACAAAAAAAGATTTGGAAAGAAGACAAGATATTTCTTAACAACTACCTCCTCTCTAATCGTTTCTGGCCATCTACATAAGCGGTTGAGCAGCCTTTTCTCATAACGATGAAAAACATAAACTGCACAGATCCCACATTCCTGTCACGCTGCCTCCATCCGAGCACAACGGTCCAACAGAAAAAAAAAAAAGCTGCCGATAGCATTTACAGACTTCATGTCGATCAACTTATGGCAGGGTTTGAACTTCAACCTGTTAAAGCTGACTAGCTGCCTAAATGTGCCTTAACGCCAAGCAGTTGGAGGGCAAAAGAAAGCTTCCTTTATTAGATGAGGGCATGTTCGCAAGCCCAGTCCGTCATAATGGTTTTAGCACTCTACTGACAACACATCAACAATGGCAGTGCAAGCAAAGAATTTAATTCTACTTCAGGTGCTCCCAGGTCTGCAGTAGTGCCCCTGGCCAAAATGCACTCATGTGAGCACTCAACACAATCTTTTATATTATTTCTGTCCTCCTACATCCACCCACACAGGCTTGTCTTGTCTGTGGGTGTGTGTGGTTTTTTTTTTTGAGAAAAGTTTAATTAAGAGTATTAGAAAACTATCATTTCACATTCACATTTGTTAGAGACAGTTAGCAGGACTGTGAAATCACATAGCTCACAAAATAAATAAAAAAAGGTTAGTCTTAGAGAGACTTTTTCATCTATAAAAGCTCAGCTGTCACAACAAAACTGGCTGAGAATCTCTGACTGGAAATGTTGGATCAACATGAGAAGGCACAGCTTGATGCTGCAAATTAACACATTTTTGTGAGCATGTTAAGTCAGAGCATAAAAGGAGAAGAGGACAGAGAGGCTTAGGTTAGGATTCCTGAAAGAAGCAGACATCTGCAGGTTAGGTACAGCACCGTACTTTCCACTTATCCCTTCGGATTGCATGAACCGTAAAAGACGAATGAAGGCTTTTAAGTTTATGGACAGCCACTTCAGATCCCTAAATTTGTCATTTATTTCTCACAATCCTGTGTTTTATGACGCATGGGTTCCATAGAAGAGATAGTAGAACCGGAGGGAGCATCCACTCAGTAGGGTATCACAGCTGTCACGTGATATGCAACGCATCTGCACTTACTTATCTTAAAGGAAATGTTTATATAAAAACAATTGTCGCCAAATTGCGGTGAAGTTCTTAAAATCTTCATGAACTGCTACTGACATTCTGATTATTTGAAAACCCACTCCGATGGAAATTGCTTTTTTGGTGTTTTTAACATGTTCTTGTGGCATTTTTCTCATGATGGAGGACCTACATAAAGCAAATTAAGAGTAAAATTGCATTTCTGGGTATTTCTTTATTCAAATCGTGGTGAATCAGGAGAAAAAAATGTTGTCTGAAAAAGCCTGAAGTTGTTATGTACAATCTACAACCACAAGCTCCCTGCTCTGCTTCATTTGGATGCATCCTCTTGCAGACAAACAGATCCACAAACGTCTTTGTTTTCCTTGTCTGAGCTGGCAGGAGAGTGTGTAAACAAAATTTTAATAGGAAATGAGTGCAGGGTTACTCCCTTTCCAACAGTCCCGCACACAACTAAGGCACATTTCTGATGAACTCCTGCCGCTCTGCAGAAACTATGTTCAAGAAAACCACACAGGGTTTTTGGATTTTGGCTAAAATCATCGCAATCCTAATTAATTTAAAGACCACTGGGAACGCTTCATAATAGATCAAGTGGGACTTTTACAGTTTTAATTTAAATGATACATATATAATATATATGTTTAACATAGATGTTGTAACAACATAAATGTGGCTTGTGCTGCACAGTAAATTGCTTATTGATCCAGAACAGTGAAATCCTACCCGTAACACAGACAAATCTTGTCTTGTGAAATTCATGTTCTTTTGCAATTAAAGTCAAACTGAGGCTTTTGACACTGGAGCGTTACCTTTAAATCCCCATAGGTTGCTCCATTGTGTAACCTATAGCTAAGCCAATCTACTAGAGGATTTAAAGGCTGTCATAATTACTGTGGATCTAGAGTGCTGTTTGAAAAACATGGGGGGAAAAATATATCGCAGTCCCAGCCCTTTTACTTTGCTTTTGTAACACTGAAAGTTTGGAGGGTGCATCACCATGGAGCGATCCAGTTACTCACGTCATTTTGAGGGACTTTGAACATCATTAACATACTCCCATCCTGCTCACATTAAACACCACTGCTGTTTTACACCACAGACGCCCAGCTCAGGTTTTGCTTTATGTCAAATACCTTAGCCAGCTCGGTGCTCATTTACCTCCTCAGCTTTGTTCAGTCTCACTCTTCTCATTTGTAAAACACATACTGTATTTCGTCTGAAATAAACCATCCTCTCCTTTTCTATCTCCCTCATCTTTTCATCTCCCTCGTTCCATGTCTATCCTCAACTGCTGTTTGATCCCCCCCACCCCTCTTCTCTGTCATCCACCTCCCTCTACCACCCAGTTCCAGGCTGTTAAATGAGCGGGTTTATCTAAGCCTAATTGGTTTAAGGGCAAACAGAAATAAGCAATGACTCTGTAAGTGAGGAGAATTACTGCTGCTGTTGGCAAAAAAAAACATCCGCCTGCCACAGAGACAACGAGGAGGGAGGTGAGAGTGGAGGGGGGGATTAGTGGAAAAAAAAAGAAAAAACAGTAGACCACAGACTAAGGTGGAGAAAGGAGGAAATTGGGAAGTGCGGGGAGGGCGACAGAAAGCAAAAAGGGAGTTTAAGATTTAAGAGTTTAAAGTATGCTTGTTAAATGGCATGCAAACTGGTTTATATCTCTGCAAGAACTCCTGAACAAACGAATTTCATGTATTTTTATTTTTTTCATGTATGTCTAAATCTAGACTGTTTGGATTCTAAACACAAAACACTTTATGTTTAAGCTTCCAGTTGAACCACTTCTACAACCCAGCCACATTCTGAAGCATTTCTTTCTCAGGTCATTCCTCTCATGATTTGTTACTTCATTAATGTGGTATTAAGTCTTTACCAGGAGAATTTGTATGTAGAGGGGTCAATTAACCCATCCAGTTCGTCCATGTGGCCGAAAGGCCTCTCTTTCCTCTTACCAGAGACAGTTCATGATGATCATGTTATTTAGAGTCATGATTAAAATTTTAGTGACAGCTTCAAGAGGAAAATCTGCTCAACTTTCTTCATCTCACATCTTGAAAACTTGTGAAAATGAAGAAAAATAGATATATAGATTTCCAGCCAACCCAATGGAAATTAGCAATTAATTAGCAACCAAAACAAGAAAACCATTTTCATCCTTCCATTCAGGTAACCCAGAGGCCCAGCTCCATGCCCAGTTGTTTCATTCTCATTTCATCTTTTCAAGCAAAAGTCAGCTATCAGTGTTTTCTCTATAATGCAGGGTAAACATTTGACCTTAAACTCTCATAAAGAAAATTCAGGCTTAATAGTCTGCTTTGAGCACATAAAGAAAAAAAAAGAAAGCTGCAGCTGTATATATAAGTGTTCATTTGGATGGTTGGACACAACCAGCAAATAAAGACATTGGTTAGTTTTCATGTGCCCTAGGTTTTAATAAAGAAGATGAGTCATAATACTATAAAATGAGAACAGACTGTATATGTATTTCATGACGGAAGCTGGGCTATCCTTCCAGCAGGCACTCATGGAGGCAACAGCCCAGAGTGTCTGGTCCCAAAGGTCCCAAAGCGGAAATGAAAAACATGTTTTACTGAGGATATAATAGCTACTGTAGTAGTGGCAGCAGCACTTGTCCAGATAAGTGTGTGTCAGATGGAAAAAAAAAAACAGGAAAAAGAAGATGCTGACAAGAGTCTGAAAATAAGGAATGGAGATGGATAAAGGAATGAAAAAGGAAACAATAAAACGAGGGGGAAAGGCACTTCACTGCTCTCAGTAGATACTTTTTTTTAAATTCATAAAACGAAGACATTTATGGCAATATAAATTCTTTATAAAGAAAACAAACTTTATAAAGTCTGAAGGGGTTTGTCAGACAAGTTTTAGTTTCAATAAAACATCTAATGATGATGTGAGTTGCAGTATATTTTTGAGTGAGTGAAACGCATTTCTCCTTAAATAATAAAGTAACCCAAGCAACTACAAAAAAATATTTTCACAACTATTATTGCTTTCACATAAAAAGAGTAAAATAAACCAGTTAATGTTATTTTTATACGAATATTTGTACTGTTTATGTGTTACGCGTAATATGTGCGTAAAAATGACAGAAAGTCCTAAAGATAATGATTTTTCACAGTGATCATTAGAAATAAGCAGAGAACCATCTGCTCCGATCCACGTGTGTCACATCTCTGACTGCTGGAGACGCAGCGCTGCCCAGCAGAAACCGTTGTAAGCATCCCCAAGCTTCACAGCGCGTCTTGGACACCAGCTTCACCGCGCCTACGACGCGCGCGCGCTTAATCCCACTGATTCTTATTTACCTTCCATAGCAGAGGACGTGATGGCCAGCGCGCACAGAAGCGTAAACAAATCCACTGTCATGGCAGAAGGGTAGAAATGCTCCACAGCTGGTCCCCAAATAACCAAGACGCAAGGTGCGCGTCTGAAGAATCCCTGGTTTGTCTGAGCCAGACTCCAGCAGACAGTCTCTGATGTGAGTCACATTTCAAGACGTAGTAAACACTGTGTGACAGTCAGCGCAAGGGAAAAGCGGAGTATAGGGGCTGGCGGATGCGCACAGAGGGGTGGGTGGGGGGTGGTGTTGTGGGGGGTTTGGGGGACACCCGACATTGCCTGCTCACAGCCCCATTAGACTGCCGGGGCCAATCAAAGAATGGTAGCTGAAACTCACAAACCAATGGCCAACCCGCCGCTCCGCCCTCCTCGCATTGTCAAAACACAAAACTTTTCCTTGACCTATTTGGAGCGACGTCCGCCGCACGGAAGGGGGGTAACGCCGCCAGTTGGCTGAAAGTTGCTACTGCAGCCGTAAACCGCAGCTGCAGGAAGAACATGGATTTTTTTGCACTGAATCCTCTTCTTATGGTTCAAAATAAGAAAACAGTTGATCAGTGTAGTAGTTGATCATTTTCATTTTTACAACAATCTGTTTCCCAACCAAACATGTGAAAAAATCATTTTGGGATGAGTGTGGATCTTTTTTTTTCTTTCTGAAAAAAAATGCTGATTTGCATTGGAAACTCTCTTTAATATATTTGACAAATTCAGCTGCATTTCTTAATGATTTAACCAAGCGCTGCACATCAGCCTCCTCCCTTTCCACCTCTCACACCCCTTTTGTGTGCACGTGTGCTGCAACAGATGGCACACAGAATGGGCTTTTCCCTGCAGGGGCCCAGAGGACCAGAGTCTGCTTCAGCAGAGGAAGAGGCAGTTCCCGCCTTGTAGCCCAGAACCATACACCTGTCTTGGTCTAGATATGTCCCCTAAATCCCCAGAGCTAAAGAACTGGGATGAAGTTGTTAATCTTCAAACTGAGTAGGCCTGGTTTTACCCTGGGCCACTGGATGCCCTAATACTTCAGTGGTGTCGCTTAACAGCACACTGTCCCAGATACGTTTTACCTGCTAGAGCTTTTATGGACTGGAAAAATGGCTTATGATTTTGACATTGCTGTAATATATACAGGGCTTACATTTAACTTAGCAAAATCAAATGTTACAAAATCATTTTATTTTTATGTTTCTGGATATAAATGTAATCAAAAGAACAGATGATTAGATGCTGTCTGACTTTGTTAGTATTAAAATATGGCACTCATCAATAGAAAATATTTCCAACATTCATTCATCTTCTTCCGTTTATTCCCTTTCGGGGTCACAGGGCTGCCGGAGCCTATCACGGCCACTTTTGGGCGAAGGCAGGGGGACACCCTGGACGGGTTGCCAGTCTGTCGCAGGGTATATTTCCAACATTGCTTCCCCAAAAAAATTCCTAACAATCTACAAATGTTGGCTAATTTGCCTTGTTTACCTTTTTATATGTATTGAATTTTTAGTTTGTTCAACTGTATAAAAGTTGGACCCTTCTTCTTCAAACATCCAAATAATTCATCAGGTAAGAACATTTTTGTGTGCCTCAGAGCTTTATTTTATTCACAACACAAGTTAAATTAAAAAAAAAATAAACATATTATCATTATTTTCAATTAGAGCCATGTTGCACCTTTATGCTTTTATTTTTACCTTCCATAAAAGCATGGGACATTTGTAATAAACTACGGCTCCTATGTAATAAATAACGTTTTCAATAGTGGCTAACTGATGAACTGGGAAATGTGCAAGGCTTCAGAAGCATCAGGCATCAATTGCTGACCGTAGACTGCAGCTGATCAGAGCATTTGTCATTTTAATGGTGTTGTAACGAGTGGCTCAAAAGCCAGTCACAGCACAGAGCGACACGTTTCGCGTTGTTGGAAGGTTCTCTTTTTATTTTCCATCAGAGCAGTTATCACCCACACCTTCAGGGGTCATGTCCAAAAACAGGAGAAAGCTGTCTCTGTTTGCTGTCTACACCCCAGGGAGGAGGAAGGAAGGAAGAGCAGGAGGCGAGGTAGAAACAATAGAGCTGCTGCCGTAGCACATCCTTCCTCACAATGCACACACAAAGAGGCACATGATAACACTCGTGCACACCCACAAAACACCCAAATGCTGATCTACACAGAGTCACACAAGTACTTGCCTACTTCAGCTTAAGAGACTCAATACTGAGCCCAACTGCATTGTGGAGAGACTCTTGTTCTTACTGTAGCCTATTTCTTTTTCCTTTTCTGCGTCTGAACCTTTGAGTGCAGCTTTCCAGTTCTATTTTCATTTGCCTCTTCCAGAGATTCATGACAGAAGAAAACAGTAAACTCACCTACTGGGATCATCTCTGACCGGAGAATGATTAAATGTACTTTTACGCTCTGCAGTTTGTGAGCTGACCCCAAGTTTATAGAGCTTTTGACCTGCAAACATCTAATCTCCATGACCAATGTGCCTTGACCTTTACTTTTTATCCCTGTCTCATGTTTCTTGATTCCCCTTTGGTTCCAAGAAAACGAGAAAAGCAAAGAAATCTTTACTGTGGAGTTTGGGAGGAAACAAACAGCTGCTTAGTGAGGAACAACAGTGGAAAATATGTTTTTTCTAATGAGTCAAGGACGATTTTATGCATATTGCTGCTTTTGGATGTAATGTGGAGATAAATAATAAAACAATAATGTTATAACTGGTTGTAAAAAGGTGTGAGCAGCAACAAGAGTAGAGAATATCTAAGAAAACCCAATGAGAAAGGTACAATTTAGAAGAAAGAGGCGAAGCTGGGAAGGTCTGTCTGGTGATGAATAAGAAAACATGAAAATGAAATGCCAAAGTCAATGTGCAGACAGTGTGGGGACTCAGGTGACAAAGGAGTGCCGTGCTCCAATTGTCTTGAGGGGATAGACTGGTTATCAGGCCAAACTTTGCATTCATCCATCTTCACGGGTCTGTGCACTGTCCATTGACAGTATGTGTGTGGAGCTTGGGCTGAATACAGATGTGCTCTGGTCCGGTGTTGCCCGGATAGAGGGTCAAGACCCACAAGTGAGTCCAAGACAATCAGACTTTCTGGGTCAAACTCTGACATTGAAAAAGTGGGTTAATTAGACCAGAAACAAAGCTGGATTGGTTAAATGTTTCATGGTGAAGGCTGTGTTTCCTTGTATGGTATTTAATGGTAATAAAGCCTTTTTTATTCATTCAGTCTGGCTTGAATTTAAAAGTCAGGAAAAAAATAAAAGAAAAAATAAGATTTATTTATTTCTTTATTTTTATTTCAGGAGGGACATGTCTCTCCAACTGCAGGTCAGACAAGGAGACGTGACAGGAGCTAAAAAAAAAAAAAACCTCATTAATCTGCCACTTATGCCAAAACTGATGAAACCTGCACTGTGCTATCTGTACAGTCACTTTAGAGGCATTCCTCTTTACTTCTGTGACAACCACCGACACAAAGACTGAAAATGTGGAAACAGTTGTACAAATGTTTTTGTGTGGGAGCACCAAACGCAGAAAAAAAAGCACACATTTATTCTTAAGGGGAGCAGTTTTATGAAGTCTTCCTATTACATTTGTTCTATCAATCAGCTCTTTGGTTCACATGTCTTTAAACATAGTAATGAGATTTTTACAGCATTGAGCGTGATTAGGACATATGCACATTTGTAAGATGATCATTAGGAGGCCACTTTCCCAAACTTTACATGTTTGTTTACGTGCTGATGTGAGCTCTAGGGGCGTGCAGTGTGGCTAATTCCTGTGTACCTGAAAAGATGGATGGAAGATTACCACAGAGTCACTCCATTGTTTGTTAGGCAGTAATCGAATGTGGCGGTGAGTTGGATAAAGGCATATGTGAGATTTCTAAAAGGATGTCACAAGTCCCACCCCCTTCCAAAGCAAAGTCACACTGCAATCACATGAGACAAAGGTCTGACAATATTTTGCAGATTGTTCCCTGATTGTTTTCCTTGATGACCATGGCAATTAAGAAGCATTCTTTTTCTGATGATCAAGGAATTTCTAATCATAATTGAAATCTTCATTGTTTCTTTTCACCGTTTAGAAATATTTCTTGTTAGCTGATACAGGAACTTGACAAATCTCCATTTTTGTGAGGGGAAATTGTATAACAACACACTGTTGTTATATAATGAAAGTCCTACTCTGATCCTCTTTTGATCAGTTGTAAAAATTATCCCGGTGGTCTTTTAATTGTGATTGTGCATTTATTTTTGAAAACGTGTTTTGTGTACTTCTGATTTGCAACCATTTGAATGAAGAAATACTCAGACATGCAATTTTAAGCTTAATTTTCTACATATATGTCTTCCATCATGAGGAAAATGTCAGAAGAACATGTTATAAACACAAAAAATGTGAAATTGTATTGGAGTGGAAGTACTTTCCTGAACACTGATGTATCACCTCAAAAGGTGCACTAGTTAATAAGAAAATAAATGCATTTATGTTTTACAGAGATCCTGGCAAAAAGCAGCCCTTCATTTCTTTCCAACTGTCTTTTTCTCTCCTCCATGCGCTGTCACAGATAGCTTAGTGCAATCTATCAACCTGGGTCGGCCCCAGTGAAGACCAGTGCTTTGTAAAGCAACATATGGGCAGGATGCACACACAACAGTGCTTATCCCTGAGTCTGTCACACAAAATGGGATAAACATCTGGTGGAAGAGAGAGAGAAGAGAGGTCAATCAATCTGCCCTCGCTTCGCCGTACACTGATCCCCCGCCACAGACTGACCTCTGCAACAAATGAAACTGCAGAGCTCGATTTGAATACAAAGAGTCTAAGACTTCACCCTGCTTATAAGACTGTCGATAAGACAGAATGAACTCACTTGACAACTCTCGCGTTTATTTAATGATTCTTTGCCTCTTGCTAAGTACGTTGTGAGAAAAGATCATGAGACAGGATTAGCAATAACCAATATGATGAAAACACAAACGTTCAGTTCACAGCATTTGTGTTCTTATCAGACCTTTTAAAGACCCACTCCAATGAAAAATGTTGTTTTTTATGTTTTTAACATGTTTCCTGTGGAATTTTTCTCACAATGGAGGAGATGTATAAAGAATTTTTTTTTATATTTCTTCATTCAAATCATTGTGAATCAGGAGCAAACAGAAAAATGCCAGATCAAAAGATGATTGGAGTGGGACTTTAATGAGATAACATCTTAGTCAAAATGACAGTGCTACCTAAGACTGGCATGAAAAAGTCCCACACCATCACACAGTGATGAGAATATCAGTTCATGGTCAAAACAAAATAGCACATACTGGATTTTTATATACACTGAGAAAAATATATGCTCCAAAGATGTTCTTGAATTGAATATAAAGCTGATCCTGATAAATTATGGATTATATTTTTATGGAAACCCGCTGACTCTGAAAGTTTTGGGTAAATAGTTGTTAGAAAATCTGGTGAAAACATTGAGTTAATTACGTTAAATTCATTCATGCAACAGTAACTGAAGCTGCATCTCAGTCTTTTAGTCTGTTATTTAAAAACACAACAGTTCATAAATCATTGCACACACATCGCAGCTTCAAACGGGTGGTTAGAGTTAATCAAAGGCTGGCACGTCACCGCCGACATAAGTGATCTCATGTTAGGCTGCTAACCACCCAGACCTTTTAGATTACCTGGAACTGGTCCCAGAATTAAAAAAAAAGGCTAAGACCACATTTAATCAGTAAATGTGCGAAAAAAATGCAGAGAAACCTGCAGGTCAGCAAAGGCTCATAATACTTTTTAAATCAAAACTGAAAACTGTTCTGTGTTTGGTTCTGCTTTTTAGGGTTTTTGTATCTGTTTCTTTTGTTTTGTTATTTTAGATACTGAGAATTTTTTAAAATCTTATTCATAAATCTACTATAAATGGCATTGTGTTTTTTGTCATAATGAACTTTAATCTATATGCTCATTTTAGGTTTAAAACACATTGATATAAATGTAGTGTATAACTTTTTATTTTTTTTATTTTTACACTTCTTAAAAGGCATATAAAACATTGCCATCCTTCATTCATCATCATTCATCAATCATTCATTCTGATTTGCTAAAAGGCCATAGGTTAAATTAACTAATTTATAGCAGTTCTGAACATATTTTAATCCCATAAATTGTAAAAAAAATATTCTCAAAAAGAGCACTGCTTTCATGCAAATGTGCTATATTTACTTACAGACCACATGGTTTTTAATTCATTTTACAATCAAGAAACGAGGGTGTTCAACAAAGTTTGTCGTTAAATATTTCTTCCGTTTGCTATTTCCCAAAATTGTTTTTGGTCATGTTTTTAGAGATTAGTGTTATTTTGTGATTACTATGTTTAGTTTTTTTCTGTTCTTCTTTTCAGATTTCAGGCAGCATAGGTGCTAAAGCCTAATTAGTTACACTAGGCTCCTTGATTGCCTACTTCAACACAGAACATCAATCATGCAGGATTCTTACATAAAAGCAGAATAACACAAAATGTGAGGAAACCATTAATACATGTCATAACAGTATTGCTTTAAGCAGCTTGGTGGACTGAAAATGTAAATGATGCTTGACCAGGGTCCAATAACGTATGTCAACATTTATTATTGAAGTAATTGCATCATTTAGAACATGCTAACATCTACACAACAAGTTATGCAGTCAAATATGTCCATGCAAACAAACAATATACTTAACACTCTGACCTTTTTTATATTAACACTGACCTTTGAAAGCAATCTTTTCTCCCAGCATGCATTGTCAGATCAATAATCATCACTGCCAGGTGATGCTTGGAGCGTAATCGGTCTGTTGCAGCCTCAGCAGCATGAAATGTACACACAAATGCAACAAAGCCCATGTCAAACTCTGAATGTCAAAACCATCTGCTGTAAATGAATGGTGTTGATTGGAATAATGATTATTTTTGATTTGTAAGCTCAAAACACAACACAAATGGCCTTTCTTTGTCGACCATGCCTCATTTTTAGTATTTACGTGTGTGTAATCTGTAGTGAGAAGATAAAAGAAAACCGAGAAAAGTAATTAACAGTTCAATTTCCATCTCTTCCATCATATTACCTTTCATTTCTTTTCTGTCTGACTTTTCTTTTTTCTCTCATTCCGCTCTTTATTTTAAAGCTGCTTCCACTGCCACACAGAAGCAGGTAGCTCAGGCTCCTCTCATCGATGCCCACATCTAATCAGAAGCAGATCCCATTACCACAGAAATCCAGTCAATGACTTCTGATTTAGATCACATTTTCTTGATCCTCAGCTCAATGGGACCTTGATTGATGGCCTGCCCCAAAAACCCATACAGTGAGTGTGTGGATGTGTGTTCAGATGGGAAGGTATGTGTGAGTGCACGTGTGTCTGAGTAAAAGGCCACTGTGTGTTAGGGTATACAATAAGAATTGAAAAATAAATTTAGAGTTGGAGGATTTTTAACACCTTTGAAGGAAATATTGCACCTAAATGTATCATTAACCCATATGAATCCTTGGAAATAGATGTGATAAATACACACACAGGTTTGTATGAATTAGGGGAGCAAGGCATTCACCTCACAAAGTGGAGGCTCCTACTCTCAAATGTATTACTCTGGAATGCTCTTTTGGGGGGAATTAGTTGAAATGTCGACAGGGCAACTGTAATGCCTCTTTGTGAAAGCTTCCTGGTTGAAGTAGAACCCTGAAAACTTTAATGGACCCATTAAACTGTACGTGTTGTGGTAACAAGAGAATTAAGTTAAAAGACCCACCGTCAAATAACCCATCAACAACCTTAAGCTTTTAAGCATCTGTCGGAAGATCTATAAGCAAAAAGAAAGCAACGAGCCCAACAGAACAGAGCACAAAGCTACAACTGTCACGACTATATCCAAGTTATTTTTTATAGCTGGCAAGGCCCCAGCGGCTTACCTGTTGTGTTCACACATGGACTCACTTTCCTATTTTCCAAAGTTATTACCAGCAAACTGGTTGAGTAATCTTGCTAATAGGTTGGTCTGAATGTTGCTACTTTTTGTGTTCTCTTAGGCAGAATTATAAATAATTGTTGCCATGGGTTTGGAAACAGCATTAGTTTGCCGTACACTAGCTGGTAACTTTTTTAGGTACATCTGTCCAACTTCTTGTTAATTCAAATTTCTAATCAGCCAATAACATGACAGCAACTTAATGCATTCAGGCATGTAGACATGGTCAAGACGATCTGCTGCAGTTTAAACCGAGCATCAGAATAGGGAAGAAAGGTGACTTTGAACGTAGCATGGTTGTTGGTGCCAGAGGGACTGGTCTAGGTATTTCAGAAATCGCTGATCTACTGGGATTTTTCACCCACAACCATCTTTGGGGTTTACAGAGAACAGTCCGAAAAAGAGAAAATATCCAGTGAGAACCAGTTCTGTGGAAAGAAGGGCCTTGTTGATGCCAGAGGTCAGAGGGCACTAACCAGACTGGTTCCAGCTGATAGAAAGGCAACAGTAACTCGAATAATCACTGGTTACAACTGAGGTCTGCAGAAGAGCATCTCCAAATGCACAACTTGTCGAACATTGAGGCAGATTGGCCACAGCAGCAGAAGACCATACCAGGGGCCACTTTTGTCAGCTAAGATCAGGAAACTGACGCTACAATTCACACAGACTCACCAAACTGCACAACGGAAGATTGGAAAAACGTTGTCTGTTCAGATGAGTCTCTGTTTCTGCTGCGACGTTCGGATGGTAGGGTCAGGATTTGCATAAACAATATGAAAGCACTTATTTCATCAGTTCAGACTGGTGGTGGTGGTATAATGGTGTGGGGGATATTTTCTTGGTACACTTTGGGCCCTTTAGTAACAACTGAGCATGGTTACAACACCACAGCCTACCTGAGTATTATTGCTGACCATGCCCATCCTTTTATGACCACAGTGTACCATCTTCTGATGGCTAATTCCAGCAGGACAATGCACCATGCTATGAAGCTGGGATTGTCTCGGACTGATTTCTTTAACATGACAATAAGTTCCCTGGACTAAAATGGCCTCCACAGTCACTGATCTCAACTCAAAAGAGCACCTTTGGGATGTGGTGGAACGGGAGATTGGCATCATGATGTGCTGTCAACAAATTTGCAGCAACTGCGTGATGGTATCATGTCAATATGGACCAAATTCTCTGAGGAATGTTTCCAGCACCTTGTTGAATCAATGCCACAAAGGATTAAGGCAGTTCTGAAAGCAAAAAGGGGTCCAACCTCTTACTAGCAATTAGCCGGTTGAATGTATCTACAAAGTGAAAAAAAGATTTTTCTATCTAGCTGAGGCTAGAACTTCCTGATATGAGCATTTTACTCTGACAATGAGGGAGGAATGCTTTTAGGACTCAGTGTCTTCAAATGAAATCAGCATTTCTGATTGACACTTTACTTAATATTTATGCTACTTCAAACTGCTCAGGTGTCTATCTTACTACTTAACAAAGCTAATGTGATCACCAAGGAGTTTTATAAAGGAGTATCTTTGGAATGTTGGGAAAATCTCAAGTTTTAAGCCTAATTTTTCCTGATTTCAAAGCAGAAGGACTGTCACACCAATCAAAGTATGCAGTGACAGATCAGGCAGAGTTGTTTGGCTGTGATATGAAAATATTTGAAAGTGAATGAAGTAAAAAAAAATAAATAAATTCATACTCCTTGTGAGATGAACCAACCTTTTTAAGCTTCCTGTGTTACTGGCCAATTATTTTGAAATTCATACAATTTGACTTTTACATGTTCTTTTTTTAACACACATGTCAACTTTTTAGATTTCTGCATGATTTCATTAAGTCTGTCAGTTCTTTGCACTCACATAGTTTCCACAAATAAGGTAAATTCCTTCAATTCAAGAAAAATGGTACACTCTCTTAAATGCCCCCCCGCTGCTTCCACACAGCTATACAACAGCTGAAGTCTTTTGAATTTGACACATTAAAGAGTGTATTTGACAACCAGAGGAAAAATAACAACAATGTCTCACAAAAGGAAAAATAGAAAAAGCTATTTGTGGACTGTGCTCTGAATTCCTGATGGCTTTAATAAGAATAAACAAATCAAGAGCAGTTAGCGTGAGAGTTATGCCTGACACACTAGAATAAGAAGAGGTTTGATCATTCACTTTAAAATACTGCTGCTTTTGTGGAAAGAGCTTGAGATCTGTGACAGTGGCTGAAATATGGCTTGTTGGACAGCATGAAAGTGTCTTATTAGGTAATAATGGCATGCCATCTGCTAGATGAGCTTATTGCAATGCAGAAGAAAACCTTCATCCTCTTTATTTTGAAAAAAGAGCTGCTCTAAGAGGTTTAAAAAGGATACATTATAGTTCTTTGGGAGCTTTTTTATCAAAAAAAGTTTTGCATTCTTGTTGGTAATATTTTTATGAACTACAATAAGCTATTTTTTATTTATTTTTTACCTGGTCTTGGACAAACTGACAGACAGAAAGAGACTGTCTTGTAATGTTGAACCAGTTGTTGTAGTTCTGTCATTACCTGCTTGTTCCATTTTTTGTTCTGGCCACTTCCCTCCACTGACCTGCTGCCAGCAGATTATGGCTTTAATAGGGTGCAGGGCTGGGATCAGTTGCTTGTTGATTTTATCCATGTGTAAAATGACTGTGGGGTTCTGTTGAACTTGTTGCGAAAATTGGAAAAATAATGACTCTTGAAGTTTTGATGGCACATAGAAAAAGGGTTCGTTATAGGAGAAATCCTTCATGTCATTTAAACATTTTTACAGATAAAAAAATAGGAATAGGATGCTTAGTCATTAATCAAAATCCCTTTTCTTTGGGGCGCTTTGAAAACCGAAAACTGGCATATGAAAGTCAACCACAGAGCTTGACAAATCTTAGTTCTCTCTTCCTCTCATTTTTTTGTTATTTTTACTTGGATGTGTTCCAGGCAGAATAAGGAGCCCAGCAGACAGGTGACTGTCCACCGTTCTAAACCACCTGAACTGCAGAAAATGATCCTTGACACCTTGGAAAGGTCAAGGATCAGAGGCTACCACCAGAGTCTCAGAGGTCACAATAAGACAGCTGAAGTCCCTTGGGTTGGTCAAATGCCAGTTGAGTTGATGCAGTATCACCAAAATGTTTTTCTAAAGGCTTCCAGCTGTGTTGACACACTTACATTTTGAAATGTATTTCAGTGGACTTCTGATATTTTGCCTTCTCTTTTTTCGATAAAATTTAGTCCAGTGTAAACAGCACAAAGAAGGCATTCCTGCTGGTCGCATAGTGCTATTTTCCAGTACTGAGAAAATATACTGTGGTGCTACACCCTTTTAATACTGCAGTGCAGAAAAATACACTGAGAAAGCAGTGCCACCTAGTGTCTAACATGTGCCATTGCACTAAAACTTGCTTTTCTTCCCTTTTTATTTTTTGTTCAGGCAGTGTAGATTTATTAATGGAACCACATCAACCACAATAAAGAAGACAAGAAAAAAAACGTCAAACCTGATCAGGTTACTAGCTTTGATGGCAAGGAAGTCTTAATGATGAGTAATCTATTTTTTAAACATGGATTGTAAAGCTGTTATAAATGTATTCAAACATTTATAAATGCTTTTTTTTTCCTTTTAATATTTACTCTATTACGGTGGGATGACTGACTGTTTCTCTTATGACCCGTTTAATAAAGTCACTGCGCTCATTTTTTTTTCTTTTTTGCCAGCTGTAATGTCGATTATGTCGAAAAACTATTAAGCATAACCACTTTGTAGGTTTCTTACAATAAGTATCCATAATATGTATGCATTCTAGCACATGGTGACTTTTTTAAAAGGCAGAAACAGAATTCAGCGAGTGTATATACAGTAGAGCAGTAGATTTAGTGAAGTTGTCTTTTTCAGAGTATGAAAGGAATACATTTTTCTGGCATCTTCTTCTCCAAGCTAAAAGCTTATTTACAAAAGTTGACCAACTTTATCCGAACTAATCAACCACATATGTAGATAAATCTATAAATAGATAGATGGTCTGCAGGCGGTTTCTAACTCGGTTTCTTCTACCACCTTGCCCACCTATGCAGTAGTTTTGCTGTTTCTAGCACTGTTCTTTTTTGAACTGAGATTGGACTCGCTCTTCCAGTTTGGGAGTTACTGCCCTTCCAAGCCTTTTCCAGTTCTTCCCAAAGTCCATAGTCTACAGAATCTATAGTTTTTTTATGTTCCTTCTTCCTGATTTTGCCATCAATTGGTGTTGGCAAATTCATTACAATAGCTTTACTCTTCTTTTATTTTTTATTTTTAACTTGTTCTGTCAAACAGCTGGGCAGACAGATGAGAGCTGAAGGCCTCTTCTGTTGGACATATGTTATTTTAACAACAGAGATTATAAATCTTCTGACAAGCCAGAGGTATGTCTGAATAAACCCCTTTTGTTATTGAGGCCAAACTTTATTAATTTTAATCATACTTGAAAATCTTTTGTGTTGGAGCGGACGGAAAAGGAAAGGAGGGAAGAAGAGAGAGGAATATTAGAGAGGGGGATAGGAGGGTGATTATAGAAGGGGGGGTGGGGGTGGGGGGGTAAAACCATGAAGCAGCATAAAGCAACAAGTTGTCGGATGTTTATCATTACAGTAAGGTTCAGATGTAATACAAGTCTAAAAGGGCGGGGTCTGTCCACACACACACTCAAAGGTTGTATACATACCTGTTGGCTCCAAAAATGTTCACATGTACACAATACAAATATCGTTCACACACGCATACTTATGTATTCAAACCACCTAGTGTGAAACATTTCATTCAATCACTCAAAGTATCTGTGCTCAAGTGTTTATGTTCTTCTAAAATGGATGATGGAATGTGAAAAGAAGGAGGGAGAGTGACCAGCCATCCCCATACCAAGACCCGCGGCAGCCAGAGCCCCCCAACGCCCACACGGCAGCAGATAAAGAACAACCGCCCCCTGGGCAATCACATCAGTCACCCAGGCCAGGACCACCAGGACTGCCACGGGGGCCCCCAGAGCCAGAGCGCAGGGAGGCATGGGGGAGACAGAGAGTACAGCTCCAGCCCAAACAGGAGAGCAGCCCCCCCGTGGTGCCGAGAGGGACCAATGCAGGCCCAGAAGAGTGCCCACAGCCCCAGACGAGCACCTCATCACCACTTAGGAGTTCTGAGCATCCCTCCGCCCCAACCCCGGGTACGAGCCAGGACCCCCCAAGGGAGACCCGCTCCACGCTCCAGGCAGCCACCCACCAGGCCCACGGTTGGTCCAGGAAGGAGCAAGGCAGGGGGCAGCCACCCCCGCCCAGGAGGAGGGCACCCAGGGGAAGAGAGGGTCCACAAGAAGTGTTGTAAACATGGCCCGACCAGGCGCGGCTACTGTTGGAAATTTGGCAAGGCCCAGCGCTCAGGGGCAAGGACCAGAACCCACACCACAGGGACACAGACACCCCCGGCTCAGGTGTGATGTGATTCCCGGCTTCTGGCCTTGCCAGAAAGCTCAGGGATCCCTTTCCCTGCGTGGAGAGAGGGCTGCCGGGCCCAGGAACCAGCACCCAGGGAACACGGCCGCTCAGTACCCCCTACCAGGAATGGGGTGTCCGATTCTTTATCCACCAATACAATGTCTGGTTATTTTGCCACTACCATCCTGTCGCTCTGTATCTGGAAGTCCCATGGAATCTTTGCTCTCTTATTCTCTCCCACTTTTGGAGATGTCTCCCACTTTGACTTTGAGGTTTCCAGTCCATATTCCACACACATACCTGTACATTGTTCCTGGCATGTGTACTTTTTCCAAAAGCATCTCTGGAATGCTTATTTAAACAGCAGAAAGTTAAAATTTCATCATTTTACATCAACCAAAGAAGTTTTACCATTATTTATATTGGAAACAAATATTCAGGATCATGAACCTACATACTCTAAACTGTGTAAATGGACTGAAGCATTTTTAAATCTGAGTTTTGATATAAATAACATAAATAAGATTCAAATAAGATAGAAAGCATAGGACATACACAATAACCACAGAGTAATTGTACTGATATACACAAAATAACACTGTTGTTTGACTATAAACTGAGAAATTCAAAAACAGTAAAGGTTGTGAGAATAATGTGATTGACAAATTTGCTTGACCTAATGTGATGGGTGCTGTGACCAAAGTGGAAGAGAGATGACACTTAAAAATTAGTTTTATTTAGGATTGTTTTGTTATTAAAACTAAAACAATGTTGAAGTCTCTGGGTGTGAAAAGAGGCCAAAAAGAGGATTAAAGCAGTCTTCAGTAGTCCTTTTTAAAAGACTTTTCCTTTAGCTGCCACTAGGTGGCAGTGTATCCATTTGTACCTACCTATCTGAGATCAAGCAGCATCTTTGAGACATCGTACATGTGCAACCAGGGCACCAGAAATAACAGAAAAAAACAACATCCAAAGTTGAGAAATAGATTAAAATAAAAAGGAAGAATTTTAAAACAGTTAAACAATTTTAAAAAAGGTATGCGAGAGAGCTGTTTTGGAGATTCTACAAGCACTCCCTAAGGTGCTACTTTATATACTAGTTTTAAATATTTTAGAAAAAGCCAGTAATCCAGTAATTTGACTCAGTCACTTACTAATAAAGTACACTTACCAGGTCAGTGGCCTTGTGGTACAGTGTTCATCCCAGCTTCCTGTGACTGGAAGGTCGTGAGTTTAAATTCGGGCTGAGTCATACAAAAGACTCTAAAAATGGGACCCAATGCCTCCCTGTTTGACGCTCAGCATTAAGGGGTTGGATTGGGGGTAGAGGTAAGATCTTAGGCCCGAGCCCGAGTCAGAACCCGACCCGACCCGAATTTCGGGTCGGGTCGGGTTCTAAATGACAGTCATTACGTTCGGGCCGGGTCGGGCCGGGCTTCTCTCTCGCTGACTTTTTTAATAAATATATTGTAATGTCTGCAAAGAAGCTCCTTAGGCGGCGGTTGTCAAACAGCTCTTTATTAATCCTGCATGTCAGAACGGTTACCGCACGAACCGAAAGGCACAGCCAGCTTCTTACTCAGAGGGAGAACGTTCCCCTAACGCACACACCCACACACACACACAGGTAGACCCCGCCCCCTCCCACCAGTCACCAGCCCACCGTTGATTGACATACACTGTGGTCCCGCAACTGGCAGAACGAGGGGGGCGCCGGCCACCCGCAGCTCTGCGAGCGTGTCGTGAACGTAATCTTCCCTCCCCAAGCCCGCATCTATTTTGTTTAGGGATCCCCGATATGGAGCAGCAGGAAGTCAAGGATAAACTTCAGACAGGGGAAACTGAAAAGGCAAACGCGCACCGCTGCGCCTGCAGCATTTCTCCACGTAATGAAGCGAGTGCGCATCCAGATCTCTCTGTCACTCTCTCTGTCTGGCCTCTTATTCTGTGTTCCAGCGTTATTTCGTTGATCAAATGCATTTGTCATGTAGGGATGAACCTTTGCGCAGAGCTTCCAGCGGAACTCTATGCCACAACAGAGAGCTTATACGCGCGCGGCTGCAGCGACCATTCTCTGTTTGAAAGACCATAACTTTCATGATCATAAAAATATATAGATTATTTTACCTTAAAGAAATCTGGCGATTTTTTTCTGCCAAAAATCCTATGGGATACATTGAAATTTCGGGTTTGCTTCGGGCTCGGTCCTGCAAATCAAGTTAATTGGTCGGGTTCGGTCCGAGTTCGGCTTTAATGCCCGCGGGCCTGTGTCGGGTCGGGCCGGATTTTTTAGGCCCGATCTTACCTCTAATTGGGGGGGTAAATCCACCAAACAGTTCCTGAGTGTTCCCGGCTGAGTCTGCAGCTCCCCCAGTGGATGGGTCAAATGCGGAGAACAAGTTAAAGTACCACAGCTAATGGTACTTTAACTTTTAACTTTAATCTAAAATATCCTAATTTTGATTTTTTTATTCAGTTGATATAATTTTTTATGGATTCATTAAAGACATCTGTATTTGTGTAGATGTCGTATGTACACAATAACAACAATAAAAGATTCCTAAGATAATGATAATTTGTGATAATGGACTTATGGTTCCGACTCAAGGTTCTGGCAGCTGATTTTTTTTACTGCTGATCTCCCATCTTTGCAGGATTTGTGTACCACAAGTACATCTAACAGGTATTTGAGTCCCATGCCATCAGGTGATTTATAAACTAACAGTAACCTTTTTAATAGTAATTCTATATACAATAAATACAGGCTGTGCAGAGGCGTAGTGATTAACACTTTTGCCTCACAGCAGAAGGCCCAGGCTCGAATCCCAGCTCGTCCTTCCCTGTGAATGCGTGGGTCCTCTCCGGGGCCTCCAGCTTCTTCCCACAGTCCAAAAACATGCTTCATAATTTAATTGATGTCTGTAAATTGTCCTTTAGGTGTGAGTGTGGGTGTGTGCAATTATCTGACATTGTGTTCTCCTGCAATGGACTGGGGAACCATCAAGGGTGTACCCCACCTTCACCGAACTGGGGCCCCATCATCTCCAAGACCCCAAAAGGGATTAATAACCAGTGTAAGCCAGGACTGGAGTACAGAAGTGAAATGGACAGTTCTCCTGGTTCTGATTAAAACTCTGGCAGCAGCATCTTAAATGAGCAGCAGCTTTCTAACAGTCTTTTAGGAAGATTAGGTTTAAGATTACGGTAGACCAGCCTGCAGGAGACGAAGCATGAATCAGCTTCTCTAAATCTTGTTTGGAGATGAGATCTCTGATCTGTTTGTTTGAGATGGAAGAATGCCTGCTTTTGTCGTGGCCTCAATGTGAGGACTGAAACTCAGGTCTCCGTTTATTGTTAGTATTTTTTCCTCTAGAAATCAGCTTTTTTTACTCTTTCCATTTTTGTTTCCAAAAACAATGACTTCTGTCTTGTCATTGTTGAAATGACAGACATCTTACTCCATCCAGGAGTTTGACTTCAGCGGGAAAGAATCTAGTGGAGCTTGTTGGCTTTGTGTCAGAAATACACGAAGCTGACTACTGTCTGCATATCTGTGGTATATAAGCTTATTATTGTGAAGTCTGTTTACCTTATTTATGATGGAGGATTGTACTCTCACTCTAATGTTATGTATTTTTCTTTTATAATGGGTCTTATGTTACTACAAATACTAACTATTGATGTTAATGCTGATAATATTGGTTAAGAAGGCTTCCCTAATTTTTTTCATAAACAAAAATTTGCTTTTACAATTATTTTCTTCAGTTTTCTAGACTTACTACATTAAAATGACATATGGATTTTCTACAATTCCATCACAGCTGCAAATTGAATCCTGCTCCAGCATGAAAACCATTCCTGTTATGTAATCAAATGTAAAGAAAAGTTTTAATCTGACAAAAATTCGAATGTGGGGTTTTCAGATGGAAATCGATTCAACTATTGAGCAAGATGTTGATTTATCATGCAAAGAAATTTTCTTGCTTATCATGTAGTTCAAGTCTGTCGCTTAAAACAGCAGAGGGCAGTAGAAGTGTAGTTGCTGAACATTTAGGTAGGAAGCTGGGATTTCAAAGAAAGAAAAAAATAATAACCCTACTCCTTGAAATCTCAAGAAGACCCACCTAAAGGTTTATTCACAGAAGTTGACCAGCTGTATCATCGGTGTGAGACTGTGGGGCGCTTCAAAGTGAGCAGTGACTGAATAATGGTAGAAAGTGTGTAACGTTATTTGAATTATCTTCCTAGAGTAGAGTCATACATCATATGCAGGTCAGAGACATGCAAGCTTAGGTAAAACCATCGAGAGGAATGTTTTACAGAAATTCCAGTGAAGCTCCCCCAAAGTGTTCGCAGTATTTCTCACATTTGTAAATTATATTCCCTTTAATTTGAAAGACGAGAAAACATCAAAGCCTGCTAAAGGATCCTATAGTTTTCTAGGCTTGTAGCTTCATAAGCACCTAGTTCAAAACACTACCACATGTGAAGAGCAGCTTTTTGTTTTCTCATAGGATAATGCTAAAGTACATTTTTTTTTAAATATCCCAGAGGAGCCTAGTCTTTTATTGTCTTATAGAAACAAGACAAAGCACTTAGCCTACTTGAAACATGTGGCAGTTTTTCCTGTGTGGCAACACCAGACGCCAGCTGTCACCTCTGACATTATAACTGGAACACATTGGCTCCTTTCAGGTGGCAGTTTGCCCCACTGCACTCTGAGAAAATAGTCTAAGCAGATGGTACCATCGACCCATCCACGTCCACACACTTGCATTCCCTCGGTAACCTAGAAACTTCTTTGTCTTGCATTTTTTGTGAATATATCAATGAAATGTTTTGGTTTTTTTGTTCGTTCTAGAGAAAAAACAAACACACCATTAAAGAAACAGGACACAGTCATGTTGAAAATCTTACAATGTATATAATTGACACAAGATTTCAGGAACAACGGCGAATGAGACATTTTTAGATATTTCTCTACCTCTGTGGCACCTACTTCACCATTAGAACAAACGCTCCAAGTATTTCTGATAACAACCTAACATAATGAAATCAACATGAGGAAAAATACAAATACTTCCCATACTAGTTGACACCTTTAGAAATGCCTCCAATTATTCACTTCGAGTAAAGAATTCTTTTCATGGTCGCCTAATGGGTCTTGTATTTTCAACGCTTGGAGGAAAAGAATGAACCCGATCTGAGATCATGTTAAGTCTTTTGTTATTTCCCATGATCAAGGACTTCATGTTGACTCTCTTTCCACCACTGCTTAACAGGAGGCTTGCTAGGCCACATCTATCTGCATACATGCATTCCCAATCAATAGTCGTCTCGCAGAATTGTTTACTCTCATATTGATTGGCCATCTTGGGGTGTCTTTGAGCCGAGAATGCCATTTAGTGGCCTCAAAAGTGCAGGTTTTAAAGCAGGGAGGGCCAAGATGTTATTAAACAAAGTTTATGAGATCATAAAGTGAAAGCAAAAGGCGGCAGAGGAAAAGGATTGTGCAAATTTAAGCCAATGACATAACGAGGCAGTCATTGAAACCAAAGTTGTGAGTCGAAAGTCCTATGTAAGCTGGAATGTAACCATTAGAGTTTTGATTCTTCCTGTGCGCAGATATGTACTCCTCTAAAGTGTACTCTTATGGTCAACTTTTTATTCAAGGGTTGTGAAAAGAGGCCACACATGGTGTGCTTGCTTTTTTAATATTATTGTTTTTTTTCTTTCTTTTTTTGCTGAAATGTGTTTGACTCACGTCACAACAGCTAACACCACAACAATGCTTCCTTGTAATCTCAAAATTGACCCCAAAAGTCAAAGGCAGTCACAGGCAGATTTCTCAACCAGGGGCTCATACGTCTGTCCATGGGAGCACAGACATATAAACACATACACACAGCAACAAGTCATTCATTAATATATGATATCAATAAAATGAAGTACCGTTTCAAGACACCTGTCATTTTACATGTACATACGCAGAGGAGCTAACCAGGTGTTTATATAAAAATGCATTTTTCTAAACTGACAGAGCTCAAATGATGTTGAAATTGAGAGTCCAGTGGATATATCCACTGTTGATGCATATATATCTTTCACAATATGGATTCTTGTGGATTGTCCAAGTGAGTAACTGAAGCAGTGAAGACTTCACATCCACTTGAGTCTTCCGTAGTCCTAACTGCTATGTGCAGTTCTGATAGAACAGATATTGTCAGTACAGATTACAGTAGTTGACTGAAACACATTTTCTTTAGCTATATTAATCGCCTATTGTGCCAGTTTGTTATTTCTGCACTCCTAAATCTTAGTTCAATACAATACAAATTTATTTTCCGTCCGTTTTAAAAGTAAAGACATCTAAAGACCCCATTCTTTGAATCTATCAGACACAGACAGGTACATCTAGTCGTGCACAGGTTCATACACCAGCATACATGCAAGCAATATCTCCTCACCCTGTGCACGGCGTTCATAAAGCTTTGAATTTAAATGTGGAACAGGATCTCTACCAAGCCAAGCATTTCATCAAGAAAGGTAATACGCCGTGTTTCCAACACATTCCATGGAAAGCTGTCACTTAATGAAGCATTCTGTCATCGTCACACAGTCTTGCCATCATGTAGAAGCACAAGGAACACTCTAAATGTCACTAGAGCTGATGAGTAGGTGGAAAAACTGGAAGGACTTGGGGGTGGGAACAAAGAGGCACTCACAGAGAAGTTGCAATGAAAAGGCAAATATGGATACTCTGACATATCAAAACAGAAATATGAGAAACAATATGATAAAGTGTCTAATACCAAAAAAAAAAAAAAAGGTGTCTCCTTGAATATTTTTACATGAACAAAACAAATAAGCCATCAAACCTGTTTGTTCTTTTTTGAAAAAAAAAAAAAAGTTGTGTATGTTTATTGAAATTGTATTGTTTATATAAAAATAACACAGAATATTGAAAGGAACAGACACATTTTTGGGTGTTTTTTGTGGAGCATTGCAAAAAAGTACTGTAGTAAAGTTGCATTTTTTGTTTTTGTTTTTTGTTTTAAACTTTCTGTTCTGACAGAGGTGAGAACAATCTTAAACCAGAACCTTCATTCCACGTGTGACATGCATGAACACACATGCTGCAGGGGGGACGGGGGGGGGGGGGGGGGGGGGGGGTTGATGGATGGATGTAGTGGAGGACAGGACACACTACTCCTGATGATCATGTCAGTGTGAGTGCAATCATGGCTTTTATTACAGCTTATGTGATTAAATGGTCGAAAGTGCTTATGCTGAGTGCTCTCATCCTCGCATCAAAAAGGAAAGGGTGTTTATGCGTAATGATACTGTGACGCTTAATGCATTAAGAGATCTGGGAGGGAATGCGGTACAGAACATTTGTCTTTAAAAGTCACCTTTCCATCCCTTCATTTCAGCTTCTGGTTGGTATATTTTGCCTATAAAAATAACTGTTTTAATAAACCAATGGGGGGGGGGGGTCTAATGAAAATATTATTAAATAAATAAATCTATCAAAAAAGTGGCATTCAGACACACATCAGAGCTCTATTAAAAAGCTCCAGTCTTCTTTTCTCTGACGTGTCATTCCCAGCGTACTTCTAGCTGTATGGATCAAGAACAATCTCAGACAGACAACAGCAACACCGGAAACAAGGATGCAAGGAGAACAGTATCAGAAGAGCGTCATATAACAGTGAGATAGAAAGGACATAAGCTGAACAAAAACTCTGATGAACTCTCATTGCCCTATTTTGTTTTGTTTTTTAATCCAAAGCCAAGGGAAGTCCATCAAAGAAAATTAGTTTAATTGTTGTTTCTTTAAACTCACTTTTGGCAACGTACCTGACCCACAGCTTCTCCTCCCTCCCCCTTTAAGCTCTCACCAAACCCCATGTATTAAACTCAGTCCAAGTAAGAATGTTTTTTTTTTTTTTTTCCATTAATTACCGCCGCAGCAGCAAAGTGCAGAGTGAAATCAGGAGGATAATGATGGATGGGACATTCTGCCGGGCTGAGCCTGTCACCTTCTTGTTTTCTGGAGGGTATGGATAAAATTCAGTTCCGCCTGCACTGGTGGCAATGAGTCCTGGGTCCTGGGAACATGTTGGATCTGTGCATGAGCCACTTCCTGAACCACTGGGATCATCACCTGTAATAAGAGTGTCAGGAAATGAGTTTACTGCAGGGAAGTAACTCAAGAGATATAAATGGACAACTATAAACATTTAGTAAAAGACAGATCCTAAAGATTTTATCAGCTTTAAAAAAAAAAAAAAAAAGTTGAGGAAGTGTTTGTTCTGTTCAACATCTAAAATGGTTCCCCCAATTATATTAAGTCACAAAAGCAACAATATTCTAATGTTAAAATGTTATGAAACGTTCAATGTTTTGGATGTACTCATTATAAATTAATCAAAAGTTAAAAAAAAAAAAAATTAAAAAAAAATTGACCTATTGCACAGTACTGTTATAAAACATATTTGAGATTCTACAAGAAAAAACAAAACAAAACAGAACACTAAACACTAACACTAAAACACTAAAATTTACTTTATTAACTTTGAGGAAGAAAGAGAACAACGGAATGTATTTAGTTGCAAGCTAAAGATTTAGGCTCCAATGGTACATTGAGAAGCACTGAGGTGCATCTTGAGACACTAAATAACTAACAGATGTTAGCTTGACATTTACAAGAACTACATTTAAAAAGAAAATGTAGAAAGCTTTGTTTTTCTGTATTCTAAAATCCACGTTTTATTTGCTCAAATAAAAACATAAAAAAAGCAAAACATATGAATTCAAAATGACTAAAATGGGGATATCCAAGAACATTAAAAATGATTATTTTTCTTATCCTTACATGTTTCTTAATTATGTTCTTTAAAGAAAAAAAGGAGGACTGATGTGTTTAATTTACTTACTAGTGTCCTGAAAGTCAACGTCAAAGCCATTGAGCGCATTTTTCAGACGGTTACTTGTGATCTTCAGCTGCATTATTTGTTGGCGGATTGTCATGTCTGGCTTGGTGATGTCGATTTCCACTTCCGGATTGTTAATCTGATTGGCAAGGCCATCACCCATCACTTCTGGCAGATACCTAGTACATAAAAGGATGAACATTTAATTAATGGTTGACACTGTTGGTTTATTTTTAAATTGGTTGAGTGGATGACAATTCTCAAAATGAGTGGATACCTTAAATTGTGCCTGATGCATAGTCAAACTCATATTAGAACAATGTACTGAGTTTAATTAAAGGCTCATGTAAAAAAAAAAAAAAAAAGACTTCTTGTTAAATTGAAAAATAAATATGTATGTCAAATATGTGAAAGTATTTGTTCATGGACCCAGAGTAAAATTGATTTTCTACCATTAATAATTTTATCCAAGGTTTGGACAGGCGAGGTGAAGTGTCAGTAATGAACAGCTGACAGGCAAAAAAGTTGGAAGCTGTTTAAAAACATTGTTTTCACTGAACCGTGTGATTTGAATAAAACCTCAGGAATTAACTACGTTTCTTCAAAGGGATTACGTTTCCCACCTCGCACGATTTATGCCGTTCCAACACTTGTCCTCGGCTCCAGCTCCATGGGCGGCTCTGTCACTGCAGAGATCCTTCGGCAGAGAAACCCAGTGTGACTGCACGCCTCTCAGCCTCGTTGTCACTTCTGACACCTGAAACAGAGTTGACAACACCGCATTAACACATTTGTTCCTCCATTTAACATCATAATAGCATAATTAAACATGATGTGAATAAAAAAAAAGTGAACAGAATAAGCCTTTAGCTGCGGCATGTTTTCTGACTAATTTTTTCGTCTAAACATCTTCCGCTTCTTCTCAAATGTAAGTTATCCTCAAAGCGATCTACGTCATAACAAATTACGCAATCTTCGATTTGCGAATTTCATGAATCTAAGAAAATCTAAGAAAAGCAACAAGAAAATAGATTTATTCTCAAATACTCACCAACTTTGCCATGTTTTTAGAAGTGTCTCCCAGCGTGTCTTCCACTGTGACCCTTCCTAGAGTTCTGACCTCCTCAGTTCCTGTGCTGATTGGTCCTACTTCACCGCATGCTTGAGACAACTGGGGAAGGAGGAAGTGAGGAAAATACAAAACAGCAACAGAAGGTTAGGAGAAACATAAGGGAGGGCTAATTTAGCAAAACGAAGATTTGATAAATTGGGATATTTGTGATGTTCTGTAGAAATAAAAAACGAATAAATATTAGAAAGCATTCAGAAAAAGAAAAAAAAGAAAGAAAAACACTGGTTTCTATGTTTGAGCTGCTTGAAAGGAAAAGCACCTAACTTAGCATATGGCTTTTAATGTCAAAAGATTAGGTAAACATCAGATAATCTGTTAAATACTCTCACTCTCATGTGGGACATGAGGATCAGGGGCTAAAGCCGTGTGTGATTACCATCCAGAACCAGGTCTGAAACACTTTGACACACTTTGGCTCCCACTAGGGCGGACAGGTTTACTCACAAATCTGCAATTTTCCACTTTTAACAATCACTTTTGAGTCATGCTGCCATTTGCTATGGATGATCATTTAAAACTAAGGCCTCCTATGTATTATTATTTTAGGTTATAATGTTGACTGCTGAAAATGTTATTGTTGATCTTATAAATGCTTGAAATTTAAATACAGCACAGACAGAGGTGGAATAAAAACATGGGGCAAAACTAAACATTAAGTTTGAAATTTTCTATTATTCAAGACACACAATAATGAAACTGAGGCATTTCTGGGTAACCATTTAACTCTGGAGCTGTGGTCTGTGATAGCAAAATAACATGTTCTTTGAACTACTGTAACTCTTTGACCGTTTAAGCAATTAACATAATTCCAACAACATCTAAGAAAGTGTCTTTTTCTCTGCGTCAGAATCAGCCAGTTGATTGATTGTGTAAACATGTCACCATTATAACGTGTTGTATATCAGCGCAAAGCTGCTTTTCTCAGCTCCAGAATTCGTTTGAATGATGCTAACTGGTAAACAGGTAAAGAGTTACAACAATGTTGATACTTCTCTGTGTGTAACTGTTGACTACAGTCACATTGCCACATGTGTGTATTATTATGATTCTCATAACTGTGTCATTAAGCATTTGAAGTCACATATTTACATTGATATTTAAACTATCATGCATGCACCAATTTTCAAACAGACCTTGGCGTTGATGGTGTCAATTTTCTCCATCATGGTACTCATGGCATCCGATATACGTTCTGGGAGAGACAGGATCGTCTGATCCATCCCAATCAGACGGTTCTCAGCTACGTAAACCATTGTGTCTGCAATGGCACAAGATACAGTTAGGATTACAAAAAAGTGTCATATGTTTAATCTTAAGCACGTTGGCACAGTGAAAGAGCGATCATGCTTTACTACCATCATGAGATTTTAACATGTGCCTGAATTGAAACCATGTGTTCATTTTTATGTGCAACCCTCACCTACTAGGTGCTTCCACTCAGTGTTGAGGTCAGCTTGGTTGGCTAGACATCCTTTCATTACGTTGCTGCAGTAATTGGCACAGGGTCTAGCGGAGGGGATGCCCCGGCAGTGGGGGCAGTAAGTCATTCTCATCATGGCTCGCATGCATGCAGGGCTCAGTGGCACCTGGGGTAGGGCACAACCAGGACAAAACAAAGGCTTAAGCTGGTAAAACTGCATTTGAGATCACATCGAGTCAACATTTTAACTCATTTGTACAAAAAAAAGTATTTAAAGTTTGAATTTAATCAGAGAAAATTTTACTTTGAAACAGACATGTGGCAGAATGGTGAAACACTTCATGTCTGCATGAAAATTGACTTTAAAATTTAACTTTTAATTATAAAAAACATCAAAAAAGGAACCTTTGTTTTTCTTGTACTACATACAATGGAAAGGTCTTGACATCAATACAAGCAATTTGAGTTCATCAATTCGTTCTTCTTGCCTTTCCCATTTTTCTCCCAATTCCATAAGGTTGCTCCCAAAGGGAGAAGGCCTTCTTGCGTGAAAAGTAAAACTGGGTTAATACCAGTAAGCTTTGTTCACAAGGGAGTACAGCTATGCATACAAAACCTCAGGAAGTATGGGGTGTGTGCCTGTGTAAGAGCGAGAAAGAGGAGGAGAGATGGAACGAAGCAAGCTATGCATACAAAGCTCTCCTAAGCTGACATCTGGGCCAACTGGAGGCTTTTCCTGGAAACTCTTCTTCCAACAGCAAAGTCACACTCAAAGCCAGAAATGAAAAAAAAAAAAAAATACAAAGTAGGACAACAGCAGAAATCCAGGAGGGCCATAACTCAAATATATTTAAATAATTTTACAAACCTGCTTGTAGTTTAAACAAGTAATACGTCAAGAGAGAATACAGTAATCGCTTTCAACCTATGAAAAGGCTCACTTTGTGCTTATATCCCTGCATCTCACTCTTTTTTTTTACACTGTTGGTTTCAAAACTCAGCTTCACTTGTTGACACTACCACTCACGCTTATGTTTTTAAATTAAAGTCAAAACCAGGAACCAAAAATCAAACATTCTTTTCTTTTTTGACTGTTTGTAGCTGCACATGTTAGTGACCAACTCCAATGAAAACATGATCTTGTGGACAAATCCAAGTACATCTCTGTTTTCCCTTTCCGGCTTTTGGCTCAAAACTTTACGGCTGGATAGCGCCAATATTGCTCACCATTTTTTGTTGCACCAGTATGTTAGGATGGTGTTGTGACGGGTTGTAAGCTAGTGGGAGAGCATGTAAACAGAAGGATGTCGAGAAACTGCATAGTTATAAATAAATGACCACTGGGAATGCTTTTACAATAGATCAAACGATGATCAGAGTGGGACTTGAAGCAAAAGCAAACTTAGTATTACCTAGTTACTTCTTATTTAGGTAACAACTCTATTTTCTAGTATGACTGTTTCCTTCCTTCAATGTCACCCAAGAGATGGGATCTTTATTTGCTTCACAGTAGCTGTAGGGATGAGACTTGATTGAATCTTTACTCTAAGCTCTGATCTTAGTTTGCCTACAGAGTTCACTTTATTTTTTCACACAGCAAAACTTGCATCAAGCATTACTTTATACACCAAGCTCAGTTTTAAAATAACAGCATAGTTATAGAACAAAGATGAGACCAAATTCATTCTTAAAAGAACAGCAAGTTTCTGGAAAATTTTGGACATTCTTTGGATGATTTTCTTGTTGAAGTGAGATCTTGTCATTTAGGAATGTATAAAGGACTGTGGCAACTGAAACTCTAGACAATATAGACCTTTTTCAAATGTAAGCCTGCTAAACTTTGCTACAAATGATTTCCTGCCTTTGAAGTTCATAGCTGCGAGGTTAAGTGTGAGTGTACTTGTTCAAGTATCAAGTATTCCATCACTAATGCAGTATTAAAAAACAAGCCATGAGATGAATTGACCACTTTAAATACAATCTAGAAACAGAGATTCGGCGTTCCCACACTTTACATTATCCTTTAACCGTGCTCTGCCAAATACCAAAGGAGCAGGCACAAACAAACACAATGACTCGTGAACAAGAATCCAACAATGTTGCACTTAATTTCTTTGTTTGTTTCCACAGTTTCAGTAACCATTCTGTTTCTTGTGAGACCCTTAAACGGCATACTCAAACTGAAGTTTTTTTTTTTTTTTTGTCTCCTCACTCACACAGAGGTCCACTCATGTTGTCTGAGTTAGGATGATCCTACATCTCAGTCGTATTCAGTTTCAGTTTTCAGTGTTCAGTGTGGCTGTATATATTGTGAAGATGGTGTGATGACACCCTAGTATCATCTTGGATTGTGTACTAATTAGTTCTGTATTCCAAAGATTATGCTTATTGGGGAAAGAAAACTTTCAAGACAAACCTTATTTAAAAAAAAAAAAAAAACTCTTTTATAGCTTATAACTACACCCTGAAGATTAATAAAATAAAACAAGTAGGTTTATCGTTAAAAGAAAAACAAAATATTTTAAAAATATCATTTTATTATGTCATAAAACAAAATTCAGAAATGATTTTGTACAATGAATTCTAACACCAACCACTTACATTTCATCAACAAGGTAAAGAGCAGAGGAAGCACGCATCACGGAAAACTAAATCAAACATCTTTACTTTAATGCTTTTTCCCCCCATGTTCTTTTTGTATCTTCATGTCGTACTTTTTTGGGTATTAACACAATCATTGCTTTAGTTTGTAGAAAAAAAGGGGTTAGTTTGAGTAAAACAAACAAACTGAAAAATAAGTTTGGTAGAAGGGCTAAGCAGAAGAAAAAAACACATAATAATAATAATTCAAAAAACACAAACAAAGCATACGATCAAACTTGACAGGAATTGATGAATGTAGTAGTAATTATGGAGTAAATGTTGAGGAAAAATTCAAAAGTTACTAAGGAAATAAATAAAAAAGAGGGTTTCATTCAACATGCAGTGCTATCAAACTAAGTAACTCATACTCATTATTTTGTGCAGCACATAAAAGAAATAAAAACAAAAACTGTGACAAAATGTTTGCAAATCAAAACAACAGCTTCCAAAAAGTAAGTTAAATATTTTATGCCTAAGTAAGAGAGTTATATGCTTAAAATAAGATTTATTTCCTAAACATGTATTAACAAAATCCTGGTTGGCAGCATACACAGACCACTGTAGAAAATAAATACTTTCTAAGTTGTTGTTTTTTATTACATTGGTATGGAAAAAAAAACTTTTATTGTTCAGATCACTTCAGTAAAATTATTCTTCTATGTTCCCACTTCTATATAAAGTATGTATTTACTGCTGCTACTGAAATACCTTTTCAAATCTATTCAGTACTGTAATATTATTTACGGTTCACATTCTACTGCTTTTAATTTTGTTCTCGCTTATCTGATTTTTGAAAAATTAATTTGACTGTAATAGCCACCTTTCAAAAGTACATTTTCTTTGTGTTACTGTCATAAATATGTCATTACTTTCTGTACTACTTTGACTTTATCTTTTCTCCAGTATTTCTACCTGCCTTTCTTTTGTGATTAGTAAGTATATATGACTTCTGATCCCTCCACCCTTTGAGCTTCAGACTGAGTTGATCTAGACTTAATGTTTTCCGACTGAGGCGTGAGACTCCTGGCCTATTTCTTCCACACTTCAGCCCAGGGGAAAAAACAGCACGAATAAGGTTAAGGTCTATTGACTGGTGTGGCTCAGGCAAAGCAAGGCAGCAGCTATGTTACCAGAAAGTATCTCTGGTCTTGGTTTCTATCTTCCAACTCTGAATTTATCTGTAATGTCTCCCTTTATTGGTGGCTTTTTTAGCTTTGGTTTCTTCTTGATCTTTCACTTTAGTTTGCTTTTATGAGTACTTTATCTAATAGCTACAATTTCTGCCATTGTTGAACCAAACAATAGCTATTGAGACTTTGAATAATATTTCAGACAGTTTATTTTTGCTTTTATATGTTAAATAAATGTAATGCCTCTTCGATCAGACATGGCAAAGATCGAGACTTTACACTGTATAGGGATCAGGAGAGCAGGAGGTTGCAGGGGAACGGGGCTTTAATAACAAAACTAAAGACAAAACTAAAACCACTGCATACGGCAGGCAAGAAACTCGAAACACTTCCAAAAACGCACTAACCTCAAAAGCGGGGAACAATACAATATGGACCAGCACAGGAGGAAGGGAAAGACAGGACTTAAATACATACAAGGCAACAAGACACAGGTGGAAACACTCAGGACTGATGGGGCAAGGTAAAACTCAAAACAACAAGAAAACAGGAAACACTACAAAATAAAACAGGAAGTAAACATCACAGAACAAAAAGGAAACAAACCACAAGGGCAAAGAAACAGAAACCGTAACATAACCCCCCCCTCAAGGAACCGCACCGAGGTTCCACCTAGCCAAAGAGGAGGGGGCCCGAAAGGCTAACATAAGGGCCAACATAGTCTGGAGGACGGCCGGGAGGCCGTTCAGTCCGGCGAGGCGGGTCAGGGGGACGGCCGGGAGGCTGTTCAGCCCGGCGAGGCGGGTCCGGGGGACGGCCGGGAGGCCGTTCAGTCCGGCGAGGCGGGTCCGACCAGCAAACGGCTGGTGATTCGGGTTCACAGTCAGGAGCTGGTGGCTCGGGGTCCGCGGCTGGCGGCTCGGGGTCCGCGGCAGGAGGCTCGGGGTCCGCGGCAGGAGGCTCGGGGTCCGCGGCAGGCGGCTCGGGCTCTGGGTCCGCGGCAGGCGGCTCGGGCTCTGGGTTCGCGGCAGGCGGCTCGGGCTCTGGGTCCGCGGCAGGAGGTTCGGGGTCCGCGGCAGGAGGCTCTGGGTCCGCGGCAGGCGGCTCGGGCTCTGGGTCCGCGGCAGGCGGCTCGGGCTCTGGGTCCGCGGCAGGCGGCTCGGGCTCTGGGTCCGCGGCAGGCGGCTCGGGCTCTGGGTCCGCGGCAGGGGGCTCGGGCCAGACGACAGGTGCTGCGGGCTCGGGCCAGACGACTGGTGCTGGGGGCTCGGGCCAGACGACTGGTGCTGGGGGCTCGGGCCAGACGACCGGTGCTGGGGGCTCGGGCCAGACGACCGGTGCGGGGGGCTCGGGCCAGACGACCGGTGCGGGGGGCTCGGGCCAGACGTCCGGTGCGGGGGGCTCGGGCCACACGTCCGGTGCGGGGGGCTCGGGCCAGACAGACGTCCGGTGCGGGGGGCTCGGACCAGACGTCCGGTGCGGGGGGCTCGGGCCAGACGTCCGGTGCGGGGGGCTCGGGCCAGACGTCCGGTGCGGGGGGCTCGGGCCAGACGTCCGGTGCGGGGGGCTCGGGCCAGACGTCCGGTGCGGGGGCTCAGGCCAGACGTCTGGTGCAGGACGGGGTTGAGGTGTCTCCGGTTCCCTCCGGTCTGCCTTCCCCCTGTCCAGGACCCTCCTGGGAGCAGGAACAGGAGGTGTGGCATCTGGCAACCTCCTCAGGGCCGGGACGGGTCGTGGTGGGTCCGGCACCGTCCTCGGAGCTGGCACGAGTCGGGGTGCATCAGGTGCCCTCCTGGACGCAGGACCTGGTTGGGGTGCCTCCAGGTCCACCTCCGGAACCAGGACGGGTCGTCGAGTAGGACGGCGGCGACGACGGCGGCCCCCTCTTCCAGCCAAACGACTCCCGTCAAAAACGGAGGTGGAACACGGGAACCAGTCAGCCGAGTCTCTCCTCCTCCTGGCAATAGGCCTTCCACAGCCACATGTCCTGATCAGCTGGGTCGAGGAAGAGGGCCCCTTGGAGTGCGTCCGGCTCCACCACAGGAACAGGAGAGGAACGTCGACGGGGGTGGTGGCGACGGTGGCGACCCCCCCTCACAGCCAGGCGACTCCCCTCAAAAATGGAGCCGGGGAACTGGGGCCAGTGGCATCTGGTCCTCTCTGCCTGCACACAGTAGGCCTCCAGGAGCCGCATGTCCCTCATCCCTGGGTAGAGGAACTCGTCCGGCTGGTTTTTGTCCGCCTCCTGGCAGAAAGCTCCACAATGCAGCATGTTCCTCTCTGCTGGGTACTCATTGGGCTGGTCCATAATGTTACGGGGGGAGTGGGAAGTACCCAGGCGCAGAGAGGAGAGGAGGCAGGAGGTTGCAGGGGAACGGGGCTTTAATAACAAAACTAAAGACAAAACTAAAACCACTGCATACGGCAGGCAAGAAACTCGAAACACTTCCAAAAACGCACTAACCTCAAAAGCGGGGAACAATACAATATGGACCAGCACAGGAGGAAGGGAAAGACAGGACTTAAATACATACAAGGCAACAAGACACAGGTGGAAACACTCAGGACTGATGGGGCAAGGTAAAACTCAAAACAACAAGAAAACAGGAAACACTACAAAATAAAACAGGAAGTAAACATCACAGAACAAAAAGGAAACAAACCACAAGGGCAAAGAAACAGAAACCGTAACAGTATAAGGTCAATCAATGAAGATACAAATCTAACAAAGGGTAATATTTAGAACAAAACATTTTGTTTTTCAAATTTAGGCACCAGACTGTCAAAGAGTTTTACCAGCCATAAATCCACAAAAAGTCCAATGACATCTGGTTGACATCTTTCTAAAGAAATGGGCTTGATTATATATATGGTAAAGGCTGTATCCTTATCCAGTGTTTTTCTGCTCTTTTCTGCCTTCCGTGAAGTTCCATGCACCTTACAGTCACAATCACAATTCTATTGACCCAGGTAAACACACTGCTGCTGAACACTGGCACCAACCTATTACCACCAGGAGCAATATGGGGTTCAGTGTCCTGCCCAAGGACATTTAAGCACATGGGCAGCCAAGGTGGGAACCGAACCTGTGATCTTCTGATCAGAGTACAATCCCCCTACCAGTGCACCACTGCTGCCCCAGTATACATTAATATAAGTAGATACTACATGACCCATAGAGAATTACACAGCAAAACCTGAAGAATTAGCAGGAAGCAAAACAGGTGGAAAGTGAACAGTATTAACGAAGAATTCTTGGATGTGTTGCGCTTGGCTTAATATGTAGTGATAGGTTTGGTTGGAATGTGGGAATCAATTCTTACTGATATACAAAGTAAAGGATTCTGTTGTCTTTTTTTGTACTTTTGTCTTGAGTTTGATTTATTTCATGTCAGTGTTTTGGCCTGGTTTCAATTTCTTATCATCACAGCGTGCTTGTCATTCTTCATCAGTAATGTATAATCATTGATTTTTTTTTGTGCCAGACACTTGTCATTGGTTTTGTGACTGGCTTCTGCAAATATTTTTGGTTCACATGTTTTGTTTATTGTTTGAGTTTTATACTTTTAAAGTGGTTTTTAGAATATTTTCTCTGCATCCTCACCAGAGACACAGAACTCAGAACACAGATCATGAACTCCAGTGTAATTTTTTTTGCGTTGTTTAAAAAGATTAAATTAGCCACCATTTTTATTTAATATTTACAGACAACTAGATAATTGAAAGTTGCAAGCATCTGTTAAAACATGAAATTATGATAGATTACATGCTTGCCTAAATAAAAATTTGCTACTTTTAAATAAATTGATTCCTTAGTTCAAGGTTTAGATGTTATTGAGGTTTTTTGCCTCTCCCTAACCAGCTAAATCAAGGCTTGAGCTTGTAAAAAAATGGCAATTCAGGAATCCTCAGGTCTCTTTGTATGGGTAAGATACTGCCAAACAGAGGAAGGGTGTTAAATATGTCAGGTCAGACAGTTTTGCTCTGTGTGCCAAAGTCAGCCAAGGAACACATATCAAACAGTCAGCTTCAACTAAATTCCTTGACGTGCATCCAAGTCTTCTATATGTTGTTTTGTTTTTATTTTAGTTTTTATACTGACAACTTTATCTAAAAATAATTTGTAAAATTACGTTTTTTTTCCTTTTTGAATTCCTGGTAATATAATTTTATGTAAAAGAGAAATGTGCATGTCCCTTGGGGCCACATCTTACACCAGTTTGCCTGTCCAGTGTCTGACAGGACATATTCACTGAAACATCAATACCGGCCACCTCCCTGAAATGATTTCTCAGTCCCACACTCGTCTTAACCTTACTCTTGTCTTATGTACAGAGAAGACCATTTCTCTTGGGATATATTAATGCTCCCCACAGCCTAGGGAGACATTTTTCAGTGTGAAGTTGACATTAACTGTTGTTGCAGGGGCTGATTGTCCGCTCCGCAGGCCATACTTTATGGAGCCTCTCACTTCTCCCAACATTGATCTGCCAATACTTTATAGTGTGCAAGTGGGCTGCGTGTGCAGAGATGTTCACAAAAAGAAGAAACAGTTGCGATCACTAAAAATAAAAGTACATTGAATTTCATCATTGATAAAAAATTAGGTGACAGCAAAATATGCATATTTAAGTAAGATTACTTTTTGAAGATTTTCTATGAAGATAAAAAAGGGGAAAAAATTGTTTAAGTGAAAGGGTAAAAAAAAGTGACTTTAAGATGTAAGGTTTACCTGAGACACTTTGCGAACCACCTCTGCACTCTTTACCAGTCCCTGTAGAAATGAGCGTGCTGCCAGGAATGTGCGAGTCACTTCTGCAGACATTTTACGGGGTGTTTCTCCAAAAGGCCTTATCGTCTCTATCTGCTTTGACACACACTCCAGGTAGTCTTCACCTGAAAGGAGCACACGCATTATTCAAAATCTCTTTTATAAGGTGCTATATATATTTTTTTAAGAAAAAATGTAAAACAAAAATCATTTTAAAAAGTAAGTTCAGCACTCTTTTCTTTTTAATAGTGGCCAAGTCCAGTAGAAGGGATCTAAGTTTAGTCTAAATCTGAAATTAATCTGTAATGAATCGAGTGCTTGTTAAAAATCAAGGAAGAAAATCCAGTAATTTGTTTTAAAACTGGCAATAGTTTTTTAAGCAAAGATTCCTTAAGCCAAATTGTAACCACCACTTTGAGTTTGTAGTTCCATGTATAAACATACCTAATGAAAATTGCTTGTTTTTCTGATAGACGAGCTTTTCCAGTAGCTTGGCCCAGAATTCATTTAGGACTTCTTCCAGGTTGACACTGCCACCTCGGCAGTAGCCGCTTAAATCATTGTACAGTTCAGAAAACACCTGAGTATTCATCAGGTACAGATGACCCCAGGTTGAAGTAAAACTCTTCTGCAGCCTTGTCATGGAACGATTCAGCAAGTCCAAGAAGAAACCTAAGAAAAGAAATAAGAAAACGTCAGTCTTTGCAGAACAGGGATAAAAGTTATACATACAAAGTTATACATACAATGTTATGGTCCCTATGCCACGTTCACACCAGGCTCAGAAACATACACTTGAGCCACTGATTTGAGAGACTTGCATTGATTTGTCATTTTGCACCAAGACCTTTCCAGCTGTGAGTATGTGTGCTACTATCGGGTAGTGACGCACCTGTGTGAACATTATATGTTAAAAGTGCGTACAAAACCCCACGTTCAGCACGTTCTTGAATGACACATGCCCAGTGTGTACGTGCCATTAGATTCACAAATAATTATACTTTTCTTTATAGAGTAGGCCAAGATGACCCAAGTTAGCATCTCTATATTCCAGTTATGGAAGGTTAAATATGAACATTTTTATGAGGTTCACAAGATCTTTACAGACCACATAAAGACTGATTCATGCATACCAGTCGTACAAAATCATCACTATTTTTTATTTTAACTAAATTGTTGGTTGTTTTGGTTCTGGGTCAGAACAATACTCACTAAACATAACATTTGGAGTAACGAGGCTTGTTAGAGTGCCAACTATCCATTTCAAATAAAAGTACATATGTTCTGAGAAGTAAAAAAAAAAACAATTAAAAAAAACAAAGGATGAATAAATATGCATATTCCATGCTTTGTCTAGACTACATGTAAAACATAGTTGACCTTATTTTAGTTAAGATGAAAAGAAAAGGGTTTTTGCTTGGCATTTATGGTATGAGCCTGATTGAGATAAGGATTGGTGATGTCGTTCATGTATTGCAGTTGTTGATCTGTGAAAAAGCTTTTGCTATTTGAGCTGGCGATGTGAAGTATGTCCATGGAACACCACTGTGTTTGCAGGTGTAAGTGCCAACCATTCAGTCTATGGTCTCTAAACCCCAGCTGGTTTTGTAGTTGAATGTGATCAATTTT
The DNA here is from genome assembly GCA_023969325.1 of Oryzias curvinotus. NCBI lineage: Eukaryota > Metazoa > Chordata > Actinopteri > Beloniformes > Adrianichthyidae > Oryzias > Oryzias curvinotus. The sequence goes on from CM043722.1 coordinate 30,131,763, forward strand.
CTTCTCATGTTTTCATCCTACACTCCACAAGACCATACTTTTTCACACAGCTGTAATAAAGGACATAGTCTTCCACCCACACGCACACAGGTCCAAGATGTAATAAATATAGATCAGATTGTGATGCTTAAATGTCTGTTTGTTTCACAAGCTATTACTTTATTTTAGTCTTACTTGTTGAAAATTAAGAGTTTCCATAAAATCTCAAGGAATTTCATCTCGGCAACTTTGGGTGACAACTCTGCTTGTCTGTGAAGGGGAAGTTAATGCAAAGCCAACGATAAGTAGCCTACTCTGACAAATACTGTCATGGTTTATAACATGCCATCAAATTTAGCATCTGTAAATCATTTGGGTTTAATAAGAAGGAAGCAAAATTGGATGAAAGTCTGCTGGGCGTCAATTAAGAACAGCTGTTGCAATAAAGATCCAAAAAAGACATCTGCAGAGATGGCATTGAAAATCTGTGAATGTTAAAATAGCCAACAGTGTTGTCTAAGACAATTTCAAGCTTCAACTTGGATCTAACTAAGTGTGAACTATTAAAAACACAATGATTGCTAAGAACATGGTTAGAATTGTGTCTCAAGGGTGCCTTTTCTGTGGCAAAAAAATCAAGACCTATTATATGTATAGGTAAATGTGTCCATGCTTGTCTGTGCTACTTTATGCGTGTGCCTGGGGCTGGGGAGGTACAGCTTCACTTTGTAGTGTTTATCAGTACGGTGTCCTGTCCAATTGCCAAAACACAAAATGTACTGAACATGTGGCGTTTATTGTTGTTATGTCTTTTTTAATTTCACACATCTGCATAATAATAAAGAGGCAAACCAATCCAACAGTTTCACAGATGAGACACACAAAAGAGACAAAAAAATATTAGTAACAAATGACACATGACGGATCAAAAGACTTCCTGTGTACTTGGAATTATATAAAACGTTAATATGCTAATCTCACGGTGAACCATCTCCATAGCATAATCTAAGCACTACAGTTTTAAATTCTGCACCTCCTTTTGGCTTTCCTACCTATTCAAAAACAGCAGCCAGCTTGTAGCTCGGAGAAAATGTGACAGGGACTAGCAATTGTTTTGCACACTTGATTTTAATGAAAGTGCATCAAATCAAATTTCCTTTCATTTTGTGACTTTTATTTTATTTTATGTCTATATTATGTTTATAGATAAATGCAGTTGTGTGTTTGATAAAAAAATCTACACACATATTGAATAGAATAGAATAGAATAGAGTAGAATATGGTGACATGTTAGATGCACAACGACATTTCAGAAAGTGTCCTCATAGGCGCGTGTTCAGAAAAAGTTTAAAAAAATGACACAATTTTATAGTCTAATTTAAGGCAAGTTTAGGACACAACACAGACGAGAGAAAAAAAAATAAAATACAACTCTTGTACTTGTACCACTTATTACACAAATTTGTCCTTTTGTTGCACAATTCAGTCAACTTATTGCACATGTTAGCCTGCCTTATTACACAAATAGTCCACCCTTTGCAGAAAATGACATGAATGGGATTAGGGGTTCTGTGTGGGTAGGGGTTGGGGATGGGGGACTTTATTTATTTTTTATATTGTTGTGCTTGTTCTGGTGTAAAGCACTTTGTGTTATGTCATAAATGAAAAGTGCTATACAAATAAAGATTGATTTGATTTTCTTCCACCTGCAGTCAATGATCAGCTCCTTTGTCTTTGAGATGTTCAGGAGCAGGTTGTCCTCCTTGCACCATCTCGACAGCCGCTCTACTTGATCCCTGTAGGCCCCCTCATCCTCTTCAGTGACAAGTCCTACCACTGTGTTGTAATTTGCATACTTCACCATGGTGTTACTGTGGTAGGTGGGGGCACAACTATAAGTGCACAGTGTAGAGTAGTGGCTCAGCACACAGCCCTGTGGGCAGCCAGTGTTCTAGACAATTTATAATCAATAATAATGAAAAATAATAAATATTTCTTACAAAAGCAGTTGAAATATCTTAAAAAAAAACACATTATGAGCTTTTAAACCTGGTCAGTGCAGCACAGGAAACTTGGATTTTGTTTGAATTTGAATGTTTTATTGCTTTTATTGTTTAATTGATTTTATTTACATTTAATTTTATGTTTAGCACTTTGGTTGCCCCTGCTTCTATAAGTGCTATACAAATAATAAATTGATTGATTGATTAATTGAATTGTCTTTGTTCCCCAAAAATAATGAATTCTGATCCAAATCTACTGTGTGTCTAAGTACTATCAACATCTAATAAGTCATAACATCACTTAATGGATATTATGATTTAAGCAATTCAGACTTGACACTATCTATGCTTTAAGGGGAAAAATAATATAGTACATAGATAACACAAACAAAAAAGAGATACTCTTAATATTATATTTTCAAGGTGCTAACATTGTTTTCTCTATAATTGCTACTAAGATAAACCAAAAAAAAATGTATGATCCAATATTTGTAATTACAAAAATACTCTTTAATGTATCAGCACATCAGTATCATGTATCAAGCCATACTTTACAATAATCCCCCTGTAGCTTACTGATACAAAAACACACACACACTTAGAAATAGTTAAGTGAAGCATGAATGCTTTAATGACTTTCTTCCTGTGGTGCCAGGGGAGATAATTAATCATTTGTAATCACTCTGAGCTTCACATCTAGGCCACCTTGACATGTCAGAAGATTATTCTATCTCTATACCTCCTTATATGCCACTGCTTCCAAGGTTGATTAAATATATGCATTCAATCAATAAAGGAACTATTTTCTTAACATAGACCTGCTCTTAATGGTTTGTTCTTCAATGAGTTCAGAGCTTTTAAATGTTTCTACACAAAACAAGCTTGTAAAAAAATGTTTTTTTTTATATGAATACTATACGGTTATCTGTTTGAGGTTCTGGATTTTATTTAGGTTAATCTGTTTTGGACACAATCTTTGCTGACAATGGTTTCCTTTGTTATGATGAATCCTCATGGCCTCCTCCTGGTGGGACATTCACAAAATTCCACCCTCAAGGGAGACATCCAGGAGGCATACAAAACGGAAGCCGGAGCCACCTCAACTGACTAGCTGTTGATGTGGGGAAGTCTGTCCCTCTGAGTCTGTGCGGCCTCCTTCTCCACCAGCAGTCTAACTAACCGACGGGTGTTGATAGGTTAACAGCTCTGCCCCTTTCTCTTTACCTGTTTCCAAGACACAAGGCCAAAGGTCAGATGACAGCTACTAGGTCTATCATTGACCTTCTGCTAAGGCCCTTCTGGTGCCCCATGCACTGATGATCATTGTGCTTGAATATGGTGTTTGTTAGTGGCACAGAAGTCAAAAAACAAAGCACCACTCTGGTTCAGATAACATAGACCATTTTGTCTGATAAAGCCCATTCATGCATCACTCATTGTCCATATGACCATTGAAGTCTCCGAGTAGAACAACGAGTCTCCAATCGGAGCACTTAATAGTATCCCTCCCGAAGACTTTGGGTGGTCATCCAAAACTACAGTGAGAGACTCAACCAATCTTGGTGAACATCAACACATCGAAGCTTAGCTGAGGAGGCTATAAGCAAACCCACACCAACTCCCATGAGGAAGAGAGTCTAACCCCTGATAAGTTGGGTTTTGGAGCCCACATTGTACATGGACCAACTATCTTTAAATACTGTTCACAGGCTCTTTCGCACTTAGTAAAGTGACTTTCCATGTACCAAACATTAGAGTTCATTTCAAAGGACTGGGCTGTTGGGGCACCAATGCTGTTGAGTTTTTCGTTTTTCTAGAGTCAGACTAACTTGATGTTTATCCTCCCCATAGACAGGTTTGTTTGTTTTGTTTTTATTGTTTATTTTTACTGACATCTGGAAGTAGGTTAAAAACAAACAACGAAGAAATTGAAACAAAGACCTTCAATATTACTAATCTGTTGTGTGAAATAAAAACCATAGTATTTGGATACTAAAGAATATTCTTTTTGAATCTGTAATAGAATGACCATAGCGTATTCTAATATCTTAACTAAGTTAACATACTACCAGAATCAGACAAATCCTACTGACAATTTCCCCAGCATTTGAGATCCACTCAATATGTGTTCCTTTACTGTCATTGTTACTTCTTCACTTCTTTAAAGACATTAAAATAAATAGATAAGTAAATAACCACAGCATGTACAGAAAAAAAGAAAAATGCTGTAAATGTGTACAAATGCTGATCTGGGAGCCATTACGTTGTTAAGTCAGACTGAGTCTTCATTGATAACACTTTCACACATGTACAAACACTGCCAAACCCTTAAAAAGGTTATATATGCTATCCAATCGTCCTTTTTGATAAGCAAGCCAACAAATTACACAATGCATGCCTTTTAACAAAAGGTTCTTAGACAAGGCTGTAATCTACTTTCTTTTATTCTCCCAATCTTTGGCCACTATTACAGACAATTAACACAGGTCTCTTTCTTCCTTTTCTATCCAGATGGTTCTCTTTTTCCCACTATTGTCTTTCTTGCCTCTTTCTCTCCAAGCTTACCCCACTCCTAAATATCACAATCTCCATTCTTTTTTCATTTTTTTTATTTAAAAAAAAACTGTTAGTACCAATATTTTTTACTCTAAAACATACTTTCTTGATACGTCAATGTGTTTTCATCCTCCCACCCCTCTTACATTGTATTGAGAGTTATAATTAGGTCAGTGTAGTGTAGGTCCCCATCAACATGATTTGCATGATGATAATGTGAACCATAAAATGGGAGCAAATTTCCTTAACTCGCTTGACATCATCAGAGGTGACCCCAAAGCAAGAAATTATAAAGTGGGTGGTAAGGAGTAGGAGTTCATCAAGTCAGTGCCACTTCCCTGTTTAGAAAGGGAAACAGATATCAAATGTGTCACTGGTGGCAACTCCAAGTAATAGGAATTTGTGGAGTTCAGGTTTATGATGCCAGTAGGTAAATCCATGAAAACTGCTATGATGACAGGATGCCAGCTTTATGAAGCACAACAGAATGATTTGGAGAAACAAAAGATAGTATTACTTCTGTAGGCATTTATTACATAATGACACCTTGACCCTCTGAATTGGCTTTCAAGTTTCCAGACAACTTATACTGCGCAAAATGTTTTGGATAGCAATTTTAGTTGTTTAGGATGATTACTTTGTTTAATACAGGTCATAAAACTTGTGGCGGTCGACTCATGATCGTAAGATTGCAGGTTCGATTCCCGCCTTGCACGCCCACGTGTCGAAGTGTCCTTGGGCAAGACACTGAACCCCACCTTGCCTCTGGTGGGAGGTTGGCGCCAGTGTTCGGCAGCGGAGCCGCCGCCAGTGTGTGAATGTGTGTGTGCATGGGTGAATGGGACTGTGACTGTAAAGTGCTTTGGGCCTTCGTAAGAAGGTAGAAAGCACTATATAAGTATACGCCATTTACCATTTTATAAATTCAATTTTTTTTGTCCTGAGCTGATTTTCCTAAACTGAAGTAAGAAGACTTGATCTCTGAGGCACTGGCTTTCCGTCTTTGTAGGTGCCGCCCATTTCATGACGTCAACCTAAAGTCTGCATTTTGCCCTCAAAAACAAACAATATCCAAACTATTGCAAGGATGGAACGGCATTTTGTGCATATAAAAGGAAGGCCTTTTGCTGATCATCACTAGCTCCGAGGAGACAGTGTGTGTGTTAGCCTGGGGATGGTGCTGGGGCTGTTCCCCACTTTGTTACGTCACAATGTGAGGACCCAGTCATTTTTGTAGATTGGGAGGGGCTGGTTTTCAGAGAGCAGGTTTTTGAAGAAATACTCTGACATGCGTGAATAGATCAAAATACAGCTTTAGGGTTGTTTTTCTTAAAGAGTTAACATACACTTAAAGGCTCAAAAAGTTGATTCTACATGATATCGTTTTTTTTTTTTTTTAAAACTGGATTTAAGGCAACCTTCTCTGTTTTCATTATTCATGTTCAGCTCTGTTCAGTTTTTAAAATTTTATACCTGATTTTGGTCTATTTCCCGTTGCTGGTTCAACTATGCTCTCCCATGAAATACAAAATCTTTATTGTTTTTTTGAGTTTTGAAGCTTTTTTGTTTTGGTCAACTTATATTAGGTTATCAAAACTGCAGTCATTTTTGTACCTGAATATTGAGCCTCCCTCTATCATAGCTCATAACTTATGGCTTAGAGTTAACAATGAGTTCATGACAACTTAATCTTTAAATCTGTAAATCTCTCTGGTTTTATTGTATCTACAGGGAGACAAAAAGAACTTACTGTATAATGTTGCCACCCATCGTTTCCTTTTGGGGGAAATGAGCATGTGGAGAAAAGAGGCTGCAGCATATGCTGATTTAATTTGTTTTATAAAACATGGGCTTTAAATCACATTTTCAGAAGTCACCTTTGGAACTCTGGGCAAAAATCCAGACCTGTCAGATTTAGAGCTTTTGTCTGTCTCGCACCTGGCTGGGAAAAGCAGTCCCATTTGGTGCCATCACTCTTTGTGTCCTCCTTGACCTTTTCTTCTCCACTGTATCTGTAACCATTTTCCCTTTTTAGGTTCTTTCTAGGGTTAAATTAGCTTAATGTGACAGTATTTGGTATTTATTTCACTGTCTAAATGATACACATTCAAAAAACACAGAAAAATACTGTTGAATCATTCACATGACATAATGAGACATGCTAAATTACACATTTACATGTACAGATAAACACACATTTGGTGGTTCATGCACATACAGCATGCACACTCTCAGGCCCATAGCCAGCTTTATGAGAGAATGCTAGTCCTCTAATCTGTGGCTTGGTTGGGACTTCTTCCACAGTTCCTGGATTCTAAAAGGCCTGGCCTTGCTGGGTTGGAACAGTAACACCCTGCACTTAGTCACATGGCACTAGTTAGCCCACACCCAGCTAAATACAGCCAGATGTGCAGGGACTGGAAACATGGTAAAATGTCACTTCACGGTCCTGTGGCTAAATGAACAAACCTTTTTTTTAAGATTGGCTGGTTGGAAACTTATTCACACTAGCTCTTCAACACATACCATAAATGACTTTTTATTTGAACTACTTTTATTTTTAAGTATACCGATCCTATTAAAAGTGTCCATTTTTACCTTTAGACAGCAGGAAATAAAGCACTGTCTTTAGTGAGCACAGGAGTTGCAGCCAATTTGCTTGCCACATGGCATATCATGGTCCATTTAACATCCCTCTATTGGTCAGCACTCTTAAGGGATGCAAAAGGTTTTAGACTGTGAATCACATCATGTCATCTCTGTCAGGAATGCAATTCCCATCTAATATTTGCTAAAGTATGACTAGAGACTGTAAAAAAAAAAAAAAAAGATGAGAGGAAGTTGTGAAACGGATTTGTTGACTAAACTAAAAAGCATTCCAGTTGAGTTTATTTCTTTACTTATTTTTATTCAAAGCAACAGCTGGTTTATAACAACAAATCTGAGGTGTCAATGCAGAAACAAGTTCTAAATAATGTAATTATAAGCTTGTCACTTGCTTCTGATGTCATTTGTTTTGCATTTTTTAAAGTAAAATACAAACTTTTAGAGTTTAGATTTGAGTGCTGTTTAAATATTCGTGTCTTTCATTTCAATGTTATTTGATCGCCCAGCTGTGATAAATAAAATGCTTCTCTACTGAATAGAAGAGTTCAGGAACCGTAACATAGCATACATCTACAGAAAAATGATCTACTTCTTAAGCTACAGTTTTGCACACAGTGTGTGTGGGTGTGTGTACTACTGACTGTTACTCTTTGGCTCAGCAATAGTGACCAGAGTTAAAAGGAGAGGCCATGAGAAAGAAAAGGACACAAAAAAACAGAAGAAAAGCAAACAAGTCTCCCTCAGCCACTAATCACTGTGATCTGAAAAGGTCAGGCTAACTAGCCAGGCTCAGAGCCTCAGCTGACAGATCTATTGTCATGAGTTGGGTGGAAAGGGAAGGAGAGGAGCACAGAGATAACCTTCTATTAACTGGTGCAAGTCATTAGACACAAATAATTGCCTTAGTGCTCCACTAAACACTAAACACAAAAAGTCCCTTTCTCACATTTAATGCATTGAGACAAAGACATGTTTCTTTAAAATGTTAATAGGCTAAATTCGCAATGGTCTAAAGCCAATATACTGAGTCACTTTATTGGAATCTTGTAAAGCTGACATACCATACCATATGTCAGAATTGTCAAAAGGATCCCTGAACCACGGGGCCACATGAACATGAGTTAACACAGATTGGGGAGGACGAGGTGTGGTAGGGAGTAGTATTTTTATCAGACACTATACACTTGATAATAGATGGCCTGAGACCTGTGGGTTAAAAGGTGAGACCTGTTTCCTACTTGGGTTCTTTTTCAGAGTTCCTATGGCAGCTTGTGTCCATTACTTGTGGTATGACTTTGTCGAAATAAAACAGGTGTAAGGTAGTATGGTCGCAATGATGGAGTATTGGACATACAACAATGAATCAGTTTACAGAGACACAAGTTATACAAATTGTTATTGGATTTTTTCATTTATCAGGTTTGTAAAGGATAATAAAATGCATAGTATCCGACAATGGCAATTTTCCATTAATGAGGGTTGAGATTAATCCATCTAGATTTCAATTATCTACCTGTAGAGGTAATGTACAGCAACAATAATCAAATCAAACTTTTTTTATAAAGCACTCTTCCTATAAAAACATTACACAAAGTGCTTTACACTAAAACAAATAAAAATAAATAATATAAAAACTAAGAATGAAAATTGAAAAAGAGTTCCTTCCCCAGACCTATACACAACCCCCCAATGTGATATCTTTGTGTAAAAAAACATTTTTCCCACCTCGGCAAAACCAGTGTTACCACTGTCTGAGCCATTGAATATATCAAGAACAGATTAGCAGGGGTTTTGAAACATGTTTGTAAGTATGTATGTATAGTTATACATGGACGTTCTTTGAAATAAATTAGATAATAAACTACAACATGTAAACCAGGACTTTCTACTGATTAGTCAGTTTGCATATATCTGATCCCAGTTATCCAGTTTTTGTAGACAGTGTAGACAGGTTTAAGGATTTAGGTACATAAAGGTGTTAAATCTTAAATTAAAATCTGTACAAACAGGATAATTTAAATATTTAAGAAATCCTAGGGGTTTAATGATTCATATTAACACTGATTCATATCGTACCATAATTTGTCATTGCTTATACAATTCATAAAATCAAACTTTATTTATACAGCACTTTACCTATAAAACATACCACAAAGTGCTTCATTGTCAATATTGGTTCATTTAGAACTACCCAATTCACTGACCCAAAATCAATCCAGGAAATCTTTAGCCAAAAATTCAACTAATGCGACTCAGAAATAAATACCTGGGTACTGAACAGTTCAGGTGAACTTTTACAGATTCCTTGTATTTCTTGCAAGATGATCAAGTCTAAATTAAATATGTGTTCAAGTAAACAAGAATTAACAGTAAATCCATTCACACGTTAGTTCAGCCCACTGCAAAAATACTATCAAAAGGAACATTAATAATATTCAACCACATTGCATAGTCACATCTTTGCTAAATTCAGAGTGTTTCCTCACGTTGGACTATAATGATGACTGAATCGTTTTTTGCAGCGTGTTTTTTGCTACGAGTGTTTTGTCCGCTGCTGGCACTTAATCGGTTTAATGCTATAGTAAAATAAAACTACTGTTCCTCAAGCCAAATGGTATTTCCCAATATTCGTGTGATTTTTATTTTTTTTTTTTCATTTTGAAACAATTTAATAATGGTATAGATCAATTTGATTGACAACTTGCCTCAGACAGATCGATCTGAATCGATTAATTGATTAAGTCAAATTCATCGTCACACTTCTAAGAACCACATTTAAAACCACAAGCAGTCACAGAAAAGTATATCCTTTTTGAAGCTTCGAAGTTAAGAAAAACTTCTAACATATTTTCATTGCTGTGGATAAATTTATGATTTAGTGTTTCATGATATGCAGGCATGCTAAGCTTTTCTTCTGAAAGTAACTACCTAATTTATTCCCCGTATCATCCTCTTAATAATGTAAAAACTCACCATCAAAGGCTTTGTGCTGTCCAGTGAGTGAGGTCTGCAAAGCGCGACCAGCATCTTTGAGTAACCCCTCCATCTCCTTACAGCTCATTGATGCCAGGCTTCCCTCCATATCAACAGTGCAGCAGGTGTAACCCTGAGGACAGATGCGCAGGTGCTCTCCTGGCAAAGAGACAGGTGGAGGCAGATGAGAAGAAAGTATGCGGAGGTGTTGAAAGGAAACATAAAAAAATTAGGACTGAAGGGGTTTAGCCTTCCAATCATCACTCAACACAAAAAGAGAGATTTATAGCTGTTGAGTAGCTGCTCCAAGAAATACATATGGCGTTGAACATGACAGGAATGAATTAGCTCCATTGATTCTGTTTTACGGCCTTGAACCTTTAGGCCAGGAGTGGATGCGTTTTTCCAGCATGACTTCACGACATGATGAACCCTGTGGCAATGGGAGCAGCAGTGCGAGAAAAAAATGGTATCAATGCCACTATACTTTTAATGAGTACTCCTGGGAACTAACTTCTAAAAGCATCCTTTTATTAAAATGTCTCAAATTATTTCAGTATAATTTTTAAATTATATGTGCACGTCCAGTTGAGGAGCAACTGTTACTTTGAATAAAACATAAATAAAATCAGCCTAAACTGACCATATATACGTTGTGATATATTTTTCGACAAGGCTTTTATGTTCATATACTGTCATTAAAAAAAAAAATGCAAAGAACAAACATTCAATTATCTTTTATTCTTTATGAAATAAAAATGCAAACGTTCAAGTAGTTCCCAAATACAATTTAAGTAAGCAGCAGAGTTAGTTTTTCTTCTTTAATTAAAAATGGTGGTCTCAGGTTTATTCCTCCATCCATCTACGGCAGTGTTTTGAAACCTAAACAACCCAAACCAGCTCCACCCGGGGTGTTAACAGCTGAATGAGATGACCAATTTGGAGATGGAGTCACTGGCTCCCCAACCCCCAGCTGAGGACAAAGGACTCTTAACGACCCGTAACCATGTAAGCTAAGTTGACAATACCATCCAGTTTCAGGTCTGACTCCTCCCCCATGAGCGCATATATACCAGCTCTTCGACCAGCTAATTCAGAATTGACAAAGCCTCTTGGATAAGAGGTGAAACGTCTTCTAACTTTAAAACCAAGTCCAGATGACAGCCCCTAAACCTACTACAATGGAACCAACCTGGATGAATGAGAGTATTCATAGACATATTTGAAAATTAGAAAAAAAATCACAAATTATACAAGAGACTGAGGAACATTTCAAAGAACCAAAGTATCTATAACATCTGCCATATGTAAGAAACTTTTAATTAAACTGACAACCTGTCACAGTTCTCGTGTTGAATTGAGTGGTAAATGTTTCTTTTTTTAATATTTGGGAGTTGATGCTGTAAATTCAAAGTAAAAAAAAAAACAATTAATTATTCCTGCTGTTTTCATTCATGTTTATGGTCCTGGGTCGTTGAGTCAGTTGATTTCTTTTTTTTCTTTCCTTTTTTATTCTTTTAACTTAGGAATTAAATAAACTAAATAAAACAAACTAAACAAGTTTTAGGTACATAATGTTTAAAGAAAATTCACATACTCTAATTCACTGTCAAACTGTCCTTGAATTCACAGCAAATTTACTTTAAACATTTTCAATAAAATAAAATGCTTGAGGTAAAAAGAAATTAAATCTGTTTTTTTCAGTTTATCATTTTGCTTTTGTTTTAGTTAACATACTGCCAAATACAATCTAGTAATAATTACAATAGAAAATTACCTTTCTACATCTGGTACCACTTTGATACAATACTAAAAAAATATATATTTTAGTTTTGATTATTCTGTTTTTAACAGAAAGAATGTATCTCATCAGAACATTACAAAGCTTTTGTCTTGCTTATTCTAAAAATATACATCACAAAGTCACAGGAAAAGCAAGGAATGAAAAACGTCAAAACCAACAGATATTAAGGCAGCAGAAAATAGAATGTCTGCCGTCTTTGAAACACCAAGTGCTTCCAACCTATGTGGAAACTCTAAAGGTGTGGATTCATGTGTGGATGAAATATTTTGGAATTTCTTTGGGTTTTTCAAAACAAAACAAAAAAAAATTGTTTTTAGATCTAAACACAGCAAGATGAAACTTGACACAAGCAAACTATCCAACAAGTAATTAGTGGTGACCAGTAAAGATTATAGCAACAAGAAGGCTTTCTTTCTATGAAGTTTTCACATTTTGTTATGTCCTGTTTTTGTCGTGCTTAAGTATTTGATCTTAAAATGGTTTTCTTTCATGTTGTGCTATTTTCTGTTATTTTTTTCCTTTTCTGAATATCAGATCTTTTATCTGGATAGTGTCAAAATGAAGGCTGCACTGAGATAAGTAGGCCATGGTAAAGAGATCAGATACAGTTATAGTTAGTGGAAAAATAAAGGAATTTACAATTAACAGCCCTAAAGTAAAGTCTTAAAGAAAAGGTGCTCCAGATCCATAGAAGAATTATTTTTATTGTTTTTCTTTTCAGCTCTGTATGAAGGTAACTTCAGGTAGTAAATAATGATATTAAGTTCATGCAAAATAGGGCAGTAATGGGTCAAAAGTCCAGTTTTTAAGCAGTGCTTTTGTGCTGAATGTACATTAATAAAGTCATGTGCAAATATAGTGTGTATCAATTCCAAAGCCTTAAAGGAAATCTACAGAAAAACATATACAAATTCATGAATGTCTGTAGGCGGTGGATTATGCCTACAAGGGTGCAATTATGGTTGAGGCAATACTGCAACCAGAAGGTGATGAGACATAAAAGACATTACAAGAAGCAAATTCATTTTCATTTAGTCTAGTTGTTGCACAACTGAATTAGTATGTACACCCACCCACTCACTCTGTCCTCAATCACAACTGTATCTTACCGCGAGTGTCTTTGTGACAAAAAGGCAAGTACTTCTCTGATGATGTGTCAGCCAAGTTTCCTTAATTATCTTTTAAGTGCCTCATACAGCTTGATACTCAAGTGACACAGTTAAAGGCAATTCCACTGTACATACAGCAAGCTGGAGAACAGCGACCAAATCAGAGAAGGTGTCATTGAGCATCTCTCAGCACCTTCTCACTGGTAATGATGTGACTCACACCTCCACATCATGACAGAGAATTTTAACCTTGGAAAATCAATGATTTGTGAGTGTGAAAAAGAAAAGTGAGAAGAAGATCCAGGGATCAGATGTGAAAAAAGCAGAAGAAGAAAGCAGATGTTAAGAGAAGAGTGATTTAAAAAAATGCTCAGAGTGTATTTATTGCCGTTTGCTTGGCTACATATGTATGGTTTTTTTTTAATATATATTTACTATTTCCCTACACAGTCCTCCCTGCTGTTACTGCAACAAGGCTTTGAAAAGCAGCTCTACAAAGCCTGGATTTTACGCATTTCTAGAATACAAATCATCTAGATCATGAAACTCAAAGTTAAAGTTTGGTAAAAAGTCAGAGTTTCAAATAAGGAAGTTTATTCTGATTGACTTCACAAGCTACAATTGGTTTGCATCTTTTTTTCCTCATTGCATCTTTTTTTCCCCTTGAGGGAGAGACCCACTCTATTAACATATAGCGTTACCCATGGCACCTGTACTAAGAACATTGGGCTACTATCAGGGATGTAACAATTTATCGATTAATTAATGAATCAATTTTTATTCCTGTGGTTTAAATCAGATTAATCTGTATGAGGGATAAATCAAATTTTATTGACCAATACCATTAAAATAACCATTTTAAAATGAGATAAATCGATGATCAAATTGAAGTTGGAAAACAACGTATGGATTGAGAAATGGTGGGTTTATTTTACCATAACATAAAAACAACGAAGTGTCATCACAGTGGACAACACACATGGGATACAGCAAAAATGATCAAGCCATCATTAAGGTTCAATGTGTGGAAACACTTTGAATTTAGCAAAGACGTGGCCATACAGTGTGATAGAATGTTCTACTAATGTTCCGTTTGTGTTGTTTTGTTGTGGAAAAACAACAGCGGGCTGAACTTCATTAAGCTAAAATGTGAATGAATTTGCCATCAATTCTTGTTTACTTGTTTGTTTGTACGCATATTAAATGTACACTTGATTATGTTGCAAGAAATTCAAGGAATCTGGTTCACATGCACTGTTCAGTACCCAGGTACAGTATCTCTGAGTCACTCTCTGAGTTTTGGCTAAAGATGCCCTGGATTGATTTTAGGTCAATGAATCGGATTAAATCAGGAGCGTTCAAAATACCCCAAAATCGAAAGTAAAATGAATTGGCAACCACAATTATCGAATTGAATTGGATCGTAAAATGAATTGTTACGTCCCTAGTTCTTATGTTGACCCTAAAGTGCAAATCACAGTAACAAATCACTCAACGCAAAAACATAGTGAAGATTATAACGACAAATAAAAAAGCAAAACAAGTGATTTATAAAAAAAAAAGCATTACATTTCAGAAATCAAAATAAAATTCCAGATTCACGGGGCTGCTGGAGCTTATCCTGGCCACTTGAGGGTGCAGTCAGGGGACGCCCTGGACAGGTCACCAGTCTGTTGCATGGCCACAATCACACATACATTCACTCTCACTATTACAGGCTCTCTCAATTTAGAGTTGCCAATTGACCTGTGGAGCATGTTTTTAGACGGTGAGAGGAAGCCAGAGACCCCGGAGAAAACCCATGCATGCACGGGGAGAACATGCAAACTCCACACAAAAAGGTCCCCCATTGATCTTCTGTTTCAAGTCTCCCAGCCAGGACTTGAACCAGGGGCCTTCTTGCTGTGAGGCAAGAGTGCTAACCACTGCTCCACCATGCAGCCAAAAAAATAAAAAATAAAAAAAATCAAATGTTAAAAAATAAAACACAATAAGAAGCTATAAAAGGTACTATGGGGCATCGCTGATTGGATGATGACATTTGATTTTTGAGGTTTGAGTTTTTTTAAATGTCTCCTATCTGTGTTTTAATAAAAGTTTTAGGATTAATACAGGAATTTCCAGTTTGACTTTATGCCAGATACATTTGGTTGTAACGATGGACATACGTCATCATCCAATTAGCGATGTCCCGTAGTACCTACCTTTTCCATTTTCTTCTTTGTCCAGTTCTTCTTCGAGAAACCAGAAAAGGTAGGTACTATATGTCATTGTTGACTGAATGATGATGTTTGTGCATCATTTGAACCAAAAATTATTTGGCATGAAGCGATACTGGATATGCTATGATACTGGACATTAAAGACGCATTTGAAAAAATGTCAAAAATTAAACATCATCATCCAATCAGGGATGTCCCATAGTAGCTACCTTTTCTGTTTTCACATTGTTCTTCATTCTTTAACATTTCATTTTGATTTTTGGAAAAGTATTTTTAAATTCCTAAACGTGACCTTAGCCTCCTGCCCGAAGGGAGTAGTTCAAGTAGACCATCTCCAGGGTGAGAAGGGTCGGCTGCTATTCGACCTGCACGTCCCAGGGTTCTGGAGGTGTATACTGTAGGTCTTGGACAGATGGAAGGCTGCAGCCAATCACCTTCTCAGCTGAGCGCACAATACGCTGCAGTCTGTTTATGTCTCTGGTTGTAGCTCCAGCGTACCGCACTGTGATGTAGGAGGTGATGATGGATTCTATGATGGCTGTGTAGAACTGCACCATCATCTGGGCCGGCAGCCTGGCTTTCTTCAACTGCTGCAGGAAGTACATCCTCTGCTGGGCCTTTTTGAGCAGAGAGCTGATGGACGGCTCCCACTTGATTTGCACTTCAGGGTCACGGTTACAGCGCAAACCTTCTTTAATTTGTTTCAACAGATTTTAAGTAAAAGGAAAAATGGAAAAGAAAAAAAAACTATTATTTGGTGTTGAATTTAAATCCTGTAAAGCTAAAGTGACAGTGAAAGACTTCAACAACTACTTTCAGCATCACCAATTAGAGCTGTGACGGTGACGGATTTTTCATCACCGCGGTGATGAACCACCAGGGGGCGCGGTGTCGCGGTTAACCGCAGCCCCCCCCCCCCCCCCCCCTCCAAAAAAAAAAAAAAAAAAAAAAAAA